>OZ059802.1:2415717-3615717 GCA_964057025.1 Standfussiana lucernea | reverse complement strand
TAATGCCCAAGATATGCCCGAATAACTTAGCTATTGTTTCCAGTGTAGGCCCTATTATGCACTTATTTATGTACTTCCTCATCTGCATACGCACTCCTTGTCCCTTATCTACTTTAGAATTTATTTAAACAAAGCGAACAGAAACTAGCACCCAACGTGTCCCAGGGAACACTAAACTGTCTTGCAACTTGCAACAAATTTAATCAACAAAAAGGTGCAGTGATAAAACAGCAAGTTTTACTTTACAAAGATCCTGTATCTTTTGTACGGCACAACAATAAGAAAAAAGTACAAGGACTGCCTACAATACAAACGGAGATCTTAGTTATAATTAGAATGACAGTACAAAATACACGAATAAAACGTAACCTAACCCAACCTAACCAGTTTTTTTTTTTTTCAAATTCTTTTGTCCATCTGTCTGTCAAGATGTAAGAAATTCAATTTCAAATATGTTTATTCGTGACAATGGGTAAAAGTAGGTACATGATGTTATCAGTAGAGTTATATCTCACTATGTGCTGCCTTGCAAGGCGCACAAATGACTATTGTTTCATTGACTTTTTTGCCACCGACTTCCGAAAGTAAAGTTATTTTCCACTTTTTAGTGTTTTTTTTGGAAGTCGGTTTTTCTTTGCAAAAAAGTTTTTATGTTACCCTTTTTAGTTATCGTATCACACACAAATCCTTGTCATGTATCAATTTCACAATTTCTTTTACTTGGATGACATTTTTTCCAGTTATTTTGATTTCAAAACCAAACTGCTGAACCGATTTTGATGAAATTTCTATGGGACCAATTGGGAAGTAAATCCATTCAGATAAAAGAAGAATTTTTCAAATCGGTTTATAAATGACGGAGATATGAGGTAACAAACACCAAAAAAAAACATACAACCGAATTGAGAACCTCCTCCTTTTTTTGAAGTCGGTTAAAAAACGCGAAATTGCAAGGTAGCGTTTAAAAAAAAAATTACTATAGTTTAGGCAAATATTGAAGATGAGAACCTAGGACCTTATGTTTAACAGTCGCAATCGCATTAGACCAATGAGGCAGTAACCAAAAAAAAAGGAACCAAAAACGTAAAAATACGCTGTTCACAAGGGTAAATCCGAGAGGCACAGCTAATATACGCGAACATCTTATTCCAGCAAATCATCGTTTGCTTATCACTTAATTCTGTCGCTCTGTGAGATAAGCGTAAAGACACCATGTGAACTGAACACATACAACTTCCAACATTAATCATCTTCAAAGATATAAGATATCTTAGTGAAACAATGGTACTAGTTATTGTTTTACTAAAGTACCTGGCTCTAATATACACGATGTTGTAACATGAACAAGCGCATTAATATTGTATGTCTAATTATAAACTTAAACCTATATAATCTTAGTAAGTTGGGTAACTACGGTATATGAACTGGGAACGTGTAAACAAGACGCCTCATAATGGATTTTCTTTGAAGAGGGACATACAAAAAACGCATTGTTTTTTTTTTAATAAATCAAAGTATTTATTTCAAACAGATCAGTTCAGTTACAGACACTTATGAACTGTCAAAGTGGGTATCAACCAAAAACAAAAAAAGAACCATGAAGCTACAAAACCTTGGATATATCATCCATGTTGAGATCGTACAAATAATGTTCTCACGACCTACCCTTACCTCTTATTTGACCTTTTAAAATTCGACGAACTTATTCCGAGAATCCCCAAGTTTCCCCACAACACATGACACTTGATGATCTCGTCTCAACAAAGTGAATATATCAAGCATTCCAAATCTAATTAAAAAACTTCCAACGTTATTAAAACCTCCACATACTGGCATTATGAAAAAAGTTCCCTATTTCGTTCAGTATGTTAAACTTCCTAAAAGGATCGGTTACACTGGCGAAAGTTTGTGCGAAGTTAAGTCCTGGTTTATTGTGATTGCTCTTAATACTTTTAATGCGGTCTCGGCGCATTGCGGTGTACAATCGGAACTTAGTCAAAGAGAATAAAACTTGCAACAATATGCAATGGCTGCTTTTACTCGAGCCAAAGCGTAAACTGAGTTTAGTCGTTTATTCTTAAAATGGTGCAATCGAATGGTTTTGAATCACGATATTCTGTGATTGTGTTGATTGTGCAAACTTTATGGTTAGGGTTTGCGCTTTCTGAGAATTTTGTCTGAATAGTTTTGTTTGATTATGTATTTATGAATTTTAAGTTCTGTTGTTGAAGTCTAGAAATTGGTTGTTAAAGTAATATCGTGAGGATATTTTTTATATGAATATGGATGAATAAGAAAAGTATAGAACCGAGGTACGACAAAGAAGGAATGATGCGCCACCCCAAATAAGTTCATTCTTGTAGTAGAGAATTTTCTTATATCAGGTTAATGTTCTCATGAATGTTTTACAACCCCTTCATCCTTCAAACGAACCTCAAAAAAGAGGCATGACACAATATAATAGAATCCATAAAAGATAAAGATGAGAGGAATCCCAAAACCTCAATAATCCAACCGTCCGCCACAATCACACTAAAAAACAACAAAATTAACGCTGAAAAATTTATTTGTTAAACAAAATTCACCATTAAACATTATTAATAACTCCGATATTTCGGTCGAATATCGCTTGTCACCGATTTTAATGCAATTCATTTAAACTGACGCAGAATAACTAGTGGTTATTGTTTCCAATACGATATCAACGGATTAAATTCATGCGTTGATTTTTTTAATAAGTATCGGTTTTGGGGCTCGTTCACTGGTTTTATTTTACAAAATCATTTTAATTGGAATGATCGTTGTTAACTGTATTGCTAATTGTGAGAATGGTCACTTGTATATGAAGTTCTGACTAATTACTTAGTAACAGGTAGGTGATGATGGCTATTCAAAATTATTTCACGGTACGCTGCTGTTGCATTTGATCGAAAACAATTTTTGTTTTTGCAAATTATAATGAACCTTTTTTCACGTTTGATTTACCTAACCTTTATTTTTCAAAGAACTGATTTTGAAAGCACTTCCGAAAATGCATTCACACCTTTTTCCTGAACACGCTATATGGTAAAAAACAGTGACAAGTTCTAGTTTGAACATTGAAACTATGACTAATGAAAATATTCACCCCTTTCATGTGCTAATTAAAATGCAGTCAATTAAGCCGCTTAATGAAGCCATCGTATTAAACACCGGTTTTGTTAGTTGCAGAAGATCCTTGTATCACAAGATATCCGTAGTACAATGAAGAGCCTGTTGTATACCATTGTTAAAGCCACCATTGTTCCAACTCCAGCCAAAAGGGTTTCGCCTTTAATGCCAACGTCAAGAGCCCTCACCGCCTCTGATAAATTTACTTATAGCTGCAAGTGAAGTGAATGGCAATGAAAAGTTAAACGGTCGCTTCTTTTCAAATTAAGAATTTTTGCCAAAGGAAATAAATTTTCACAGCCTTTTATGCCAGTATTAACACGCAATGGTGTGTAATAAAAAATAATAATTGCTTTTTTAAGAAGGTTCAAAAGTATTAAGGTTTTAATATACCTAAGATGTTGTGAGATAAGTGAATACGTTTTATATTAAATAAAGTTATGGCTCATAATTCTTGGGATTATGTCTCCTTAGTAACGGAAGCTTATGAAATGTAAGCTTGGAATTTTCGGTAATTAATTTGATTAAATATTAAAGATTTACTGACTGGCGAGTTGAGCTTCTAGTTTCGGTAAGCTATAAAGATTTAGATCTAGGAGAGGAGGAGAACTGAAGATTTCAAGATAAGTTTATAATAGCCAATTAAAGGACTCGCTTTATAAATTACCTACGATGTTGTAAACACTACTCTTAAGCAAGACTTTATCAATGAATACAAACAAGAAAAGGAACGAGATTTTTCAAACACAAGTTAACCCATATCTCAAATTTTGGGGCACGGAAATAATAAAATAATCTTTTATCATCACAATCGTCGATTCCGTTCGCTTCAATAGGATGGAATGCGTGAAAAATCAAGTGTTTCCACTCGAGAGCCCCCGTAATCATCGAACGGTGAACCTTTCTGTTTCAATCGCATAGGTAACAGCGATTTTCAATCAATAAACCACACATTTCCTGCATAACATGCGAGGATCCCTCGAGATCTTAGAGACGAGATGAAAATATCAAAGCTGAAACATCACTTTTTATTGCATTCATTGCGGTTTTTCTCCGACCTTCCCATAGTTTTATTTTCGCAAAATGGCAATGGATTGTTGGAAAGAATGGGAGGGTTATGTATCGTTTTGTATGGTAGGGTCTTTGAAGGCGTCTGGTCCATTAATCTCCGTCAGAAGTCAGAGGGTCGACCTCAAAAATCCAGCGTCCTTGCATTGTCCAGTCCTTCTGTGTCGAGTCATGGTGAACCATGGCAGAAAGATGTGATTGATAAGTTTTACCAAGTTTATTATAAATTGCTTCTCTTTTGTATCGGACAGGCTGTTGCGGTTTGACATGAAGGGTCATAACGAAATTATATTTTCAGTGCATCCAAAATGTTTCGCACAATGTAAAATTAATCACGAAGTGCTATTAATTAGGTTGGGAAAACCGTAAAACTAATTAATTTATTCTGGTAAAACAAATGTTCATTAACCGATATTGACTGAAGTTTAATAAATATCAATATAATGCGGTGACCACATGCACTGTACTGGCACATTGGAGGACTTTGAACCTAGCTGTTATCTTAATATTAATGCGCTAAGTGGAAGAGCATGATTATAAATATATTATATCATAAAAATAAATATTACTGACCACAAAAAAAAACCTACATATACATAAATACTATTTATTTATTAATTTTTATTAATTTCCGAGTTCCAGGCCAAAACAATTTAATATTAGATAAGTTTTACAAACAATTTATCGATAATTATCTGAAATAAATGCTTAATAATAATAATAGTGTGACTTTCGCAAGTTTCCAACAAAATAAGACAACAAAGTTTCTTGTATGTTTCCTCTATTCCACTTCAGTGCTACAATAACCAAGATTTTTATTTTTTTTAACCAAAGAGTTCGCCTTCTGGGCACTTTTCATATTGACAGCGATGTGGACGATTATATTGACGCTCTGTAATTCTTTTCCCATTTTGATATTTGTACATATTTTTGTTATTATTTAAGATCTATTATATAGATTGTAAATAATGTACATAGTAACGAATAAAACTGTCGGAGACTTTCCCTAAATCTCTAATGATGCACGTGTCGTACCAAAACTTTTAACCCTTAACTCAGTCCTGAAACTCAAGACACTGACATACATTACGTAAGCACATTATAACAAAGCTAAATTCCTGAACAAGACATTTCACTTCTGTTCCAAAAGTAATTTGTAACAAAACATTTAATTACAGTCACAATCTTACACACAGTTCGCAACTCGATCCACACAGAACAATAGTATCTCTCTCGACGAATCATAAAAGATTATTCTAAGTCACTCTTAAAGTTATTAATTCGACATGAAATGTTAGATAAATCAGCACACAATTCCTTGAGGGGAGATAGATTCTCGCTGAGAAATGGCCTGTTTTGTTTAAAACCATCATTATACTTGATGGAGTCTATTGTTTTGCGAAAGTGCGGGTCGAAATGGAAAGGATTATTCATTTCACTCCGTCAAAAGGCAGCTTTTAAAGTTCCGTAACTCAAAATGTGATGACTGGAAATAAATTCAAACTCGTTTGGCATCGAATTTGCTGTTCATTAGCATAGTGCTCTGTAACTTATTTTTACTACTAGGAGTTATTAGTGAGGGATTTCATTTAATTCCCTTTTTATCGCATACATACCGGCTAAACGGTAAGTTAGTTTTGATAAAATTACTACATAGGTATCGAAAACAGCGTGACTTTCGCTACGATACGAATGTACTCAACGTAATGGCAGACGCACATTACCCTTGGCCCATTCCATAATTTATTTCCCGTGATAAAAATAAAGCAAGCACATTTTCGAACGCAATTTCTATATTTAAAGGCTTTCCGTTTCGTTCCTTCGTTGGAATTTTATTTGAATAAAAATGTTTCTTTCATTACGCACATAAAAAATGTTTGAGCATACATGGCCGTTCGCGCTGGTCCAAGTGCCGCCACTAATATCTTTATTGCGTCTATACCAAATGTTTACGAGCCCTGCCCACGCTTATTGTGGCCGAACACGACACAACAAGCCGCTCTTTTCGTAATATACTGGCGATTTAGTTTGTCGTTTGCCATTTTTTTTTTATCTTAATAACACTATTTATTGTTATTGCTCTGGCAAACTATTAATGTAGCATTGGCAGACAAACCGAGTTGACAACCATCTTTATTTGATGATTCCTCTTTATTATTCGCCTCTGTTTGCTTCATTTGTTTATTATTTTTATTGTGACTGTCGATGATAATGGATTAGATAACAATGTTTTTCCTATTTTTATTTTATTTTTAAGTTTAATGGCCTGGTTGCTTAGACCTTTTAGCCATGTCTTAGGTTAGTTGGTAAATATTTACAATGTTTTTTTCTAATTTTCGGTTCACCGTAGACTAAGCAAAACTTTATTATTTAGTTTCTACTAAGAGTTTTTATATTACTGTTCAGAATACTTTTCGATAAAGGTTTTCGTTTTTCTTACGTAATCAATGTGCTTTCACTTTTTTTAAACTTTGAATTGATTCATTAAAATCAGATCTGAATAATTTATTTGCTACTTTTAACTGAGTTGCTTTAACTTTAAAAGAACAGTCATTATGAACAGATAGAACAGTTTCAATTACAATTTTATTTCAATAGATCATAAACTTTAAATTCGTGACATTTCTTCTGAGAAGACATTAATTTCTCATTCTGAGCTATAACCCCAAAGATGCACTATAAACTCGAAAGTACAAATTCAAGCATCACTCAAGCTTATGGTTCTCATAAACGTATGAGACTCATCTCGCAAGTGTTAAATATATTTAATAAGCACTTAACAGCATAGAGATTGCCCACCGTCTTCCGAAGTAGGAGTGTCAGAAACTTAGAATATGGCCTTATTTCAAAGCAAATTTTAATTGAAAGCGGTATTGAAAAAGTTAATGGGATGTGGGGTTAATATTTTATGGGGTTATAATTTAAAAATTATTTTGCATATTTTTTAGTTTTTTCCAGGTCAACGATGAAGGAATAGTTGAGCAGTTTAACACCCGTATCTATTAACAAGTCAATGTTATTGATAACTTGAGTAAAAGTATTTATTTAAGATACGATTTCTATTCTACAGTTTAGTAATTGCTTGACGTTAGAACCGTGAAAAATTTAAATTCTCAACTTTGCTTTGACGGTTCTTACTTCGTTTAAATTCTTGTCTATTGCATACAAGTGGTTGCATAAGTAATTACTTAGACTAAAGTAATGGCTTTAACTTGACTATAGATACCGGGGGAAGAAAACAATATTGACATTTTAATTTGAATACGTAAGTACGTACAAAAAAGGTTTTATTGCCGAAAAAATGTACAATATACCGCTTCATGTTCCCCAACCTATATGAATTGCGAATTTCGAGGTTTAACTCAGAGTGCCTGCCAGCTCCACACAGCCTAAGTATATCATTATAAATCATCCCTTGCCAATTTCGGGCACTTCATTACAAAACGATATGTGTTCGCGTAATATATGGAGGTCGCCATCTACCGTCCACAACTGTCAGCTCAACAAAAAAAAAAGTGTGGAAATATGGAACAGCCGTATGATATATCCGACCCATGTCAAACTGCTATACTCAGAACGATGTTATTTGAAAATAAATAGGTCCCACCTAATTTGCATGGGACGTCCCTCTGTTATACAAGATAGGGTACAGTAGTGACGTTTTTGTATTTATGTTGTATACGACACTTTTAGTTCCAGCCTGTTTTTGTGGGATCGGTTACTTTTCGACCCTCGGAGGGTTGGAAATTAATATGATGTCGTGATGTTGCTCTTGTTCCAAGTAAAGGGGAAGACGTGACGAGTTTTGTCTCGAGGATGTCGCTAGGTGGGCTTGAAAGTAATACGAGTGTATTAGCATAATTTAGGAGATGTGCAGAAAGTACTACGTCTTTTTTTTTTAAGTTTCGGAAATGAGATTAGGAAAGATTGATCACCCGGTTCGAAAGGAACTATATTGAGGTACAACATATTTCTGTATATATTTTATACCTATAAGATAAGATAAAAAAAGATAGTTGAACTTTAAATCAATTTTAGATAACCATTCACATGTGGCCGGCCGCTTAATTTTTATTACGAAAAGAAGTTCAGAAAAATTAAAAGGTATTTTAATATCATCTTTGTTCAAAACCATACACGTCCCTACATACATAAAATAAAACATAAATGTATTCACCCCTATATGAAGAGTGCTACATCAAAGGTTTCAATTTAAATGTCACCAGCACTTATTTTGTGTGTATAAACATTTTACATTTGTCCATTTTGCCATCAGGGGTCATCGAATTGATGGTAATTAAAGTTTTTATCTTTTTACCCTTTTATTTTACCAGACTTTAGAGAATTATTCATGTGGGTACGGTTATTTAAATTTTTAATGCATTGACATTGAAACTAAGCGAGATTACCCGCAATAATAAAACATTTATTTTTCTTTTCATCAAGCCATCTCAGGACTATGGAGTGTTGGCGTTTTGAAAGACGAAGGATGACAGCAAAATGCAGGTCAAGGCAAACTTGCAGATGCCTGATAGGTAAGTGATGAGCATGAGATTTTGGGTCCGATTCCCAGGTCGAGCAAAGTGTTATTCGGTTTTTCACGGAGTCTAGATTTGTGCCCGGTTGATGGCAATAGGCTCGCCTCTATATTTTATAGGACTTAAACATAACTGGCGAAATGTAGGTTTACTATTATGTTCACTTCTGCCTAACCCTTTAGGGATTACAGGCGCGATGTTATTTCGTGTTATGTTAATAATTCAGTTAAAAAAAGAATTGAAACTCTTTGGGAATGCTATTTCAGTTTTTGCTCATAATGATATTCAGTCTGGTTTTATTTTAAATGTGCCAAACAAAAACTGACTGAATACCATTGAGCAGATTAAAAAATTTGGAGATTGACATTGCATCTGAACGAATAATGGACAGACATTAAAATAATTTGACAATTTAGCATTACTAGTATGGATACGGTCGCCAGTCAGAAATAAATTAATTAATTTCACTCAACATCCTTTTCAAATTCGTCAAACAACTCTGTGAAAGTCCCAAAGTAAACGAAATTAACGTGATTTTAAACCGATGGGGCAAGTTGTAATAGGGCACCCTACTCAGTTAAGTAGTTAAGATGAGATTTATTTACTTTATCTGTTCTGTTTAAACTTTCACCGTTGACGTAAAAATAATATTTATCCGTTTAATACCAGCTGTCAGAAGCATATATTCTTTTCGTCATTGCTGAAAATAAAGCGTTTTTCTTATTTGATGTTTATGTTATACTTACTATCAATGATCATTCAAAACTAAAGTTCCGATAAGTGCCCAATTTTGGACTACAACCGAACACAACAACGGGACAAGCGGACGCTGCTGTGGGTGCCGCCCGCTCGCACAAACTTGCTGCAGCACGCGCCGCTGACGCGGGCGCTGCGTGCACTCAATATGGTGTCACAACAGATTGACTGTGAATTCACACGGGCCGCATTTTGTAAAATTACTCTTGGTTGTTGAGATAATATAATTGTAAGTCTAATCTTAGTAAGCTAATAACTATAACTACACTATTGTATTAGGTAAGCCTGTGATGATAGTGGTATGTGTTTTAAATAAAAAATAAAAAAAACTTTTACTATAACGTCGTAATCGTAACCCGGGGATTCTTCGCACGCCCTACCTTGCCGTTACCGTGACCGCCGCCATGATCAGACAGAACATCCAGTTAAGTTAAACAAGATTAAATGCACGAAAAGAAAATGCAGTGCCGAGAAAATTTAATGAGCATCCATACAGACATGAAATGATAAAATGAACCCATTTAAAGCTACTTCACAAGCACTAATTAAGTCTTGTGGCTAAGAAATCTTTTCATATCTTTATATAGCCGTGTACTGGAGCTGGCATGAGTACCTAAACCAAAATATCGTCCTTGTGGAACAATTTTAAGGAGGCCAATTGAATTCATAGAAAATCTTAAACAAAGCCGAGAGCCGACCAATTTGCAACAACAAACATTGAAATAGAAATTGTGAAATTGGTGACGAATAAACTGTTTTTAGCCCCTTAAGTTACTGAGGTCACTCGATCGCGATGGAAATCATTTTCACTTGAAATGGGGTGGGGGAACGCAACAGGCGTTTGAGCGATGCTCTGATTTTTATTAAAATCGGTGGCTGACTATAAATTATTATGCTTAACTTTAGTTTAAAATTGTTTCATGTTTTCTTATTAAAATCACTTGAAAATGCCTACTAACAATCCGCTAAATCAGTAAGTGAAAAATAAAAATGAAACCATTACTAGCAACATTTTGCTTTTGATGTTACTTTTAAGCGGTTCTTTATTATTGCAATAACTTAAAATCAAATAAGCGTCTCGATAAAACCATAACTGTCAATGAATGAGAGTTGTGACGACCAATTAAGTACGCAGTCAATTTGCTAAACAATTACTTTCTCTAGCTGTAAAAAAACATTCTCTAACATAAAATCACTCCAACAATTTTTGACAGTGACATCACTCACTAAAAGCAACTCAGTTTCTGGCAGTCATTTAAAAAAGGGAGAAAAATTAAAATTAATTATTCAAATTTAATGTCTTGCTTCCCGCTTTCAGTGTACCGGTATGAACAGACGGCGTGCCTCCGAGATAATAAAATTTAAAAGGGCAAACTTCGTCGGCCATAGGACGGAATGAAAAGTGATTTGCCTAATCCACTTCTCAATTTTCCAACTCACTGGTCTTTGAGAATTACAGTCACTTTCGACCTCAACTCTTCTTGTGTGGTTCAGGGTTGTGGTGATCAACATCTTTATATTTCTTTTTATCATTCAATTCTTTGTAGGCCTTATTGAAGGAAGTTCTCATGAACAAAGAATGTGGAGTCTTTTTTGTGATTAATATTTCATTTGTTTTGAGCCAGTTTACTTTGCTCTTATCATTAAATGTTGTTTTATTAATTATTTTCTTTTCTAGAATTTGAGATCCACCAAATCACAACTTTCCATTTTATACACCAACTATAAGGAGTTTTTGTTTTTACATTGTTTCATCCACGGAGTATATCCCTTCATATTGCTTGAGCCGAGTCTCAATTTAAAGTAAACTGGCTCAAAATAAAAGAAAGATGAATCACAACACAAGTAGTTTGAATCACTATACCAAAAAAAATTAACACTTGTCAGATCAACCAAAAAATTTAAAAATGATTCTCATAGCCTGAAACACTTTTGCATTTAAAAAAATGGTCTTCTACATGACAGCTGTGGGTTGGATCATACTGATTTTCGTCATTTATTAACATAGAGGTATGAGTCTCTGATATGTTAAAATATACCTTATTTGGAGTGAATATGTCACAATAACTCGAAATTATTGGTTGGAGCATTTTTGCTTAAATCAGTCCACTTTATTCTGGTCTCCCTGTAGATAATAGTAACCAGCGGCTCGTGTGTTTTTATCCGCTTTGGCCGCAATAACAAATTATTCCCACTTGTATCAAAATGTACTATTCTATTCTTCTATTCTATAGGTGTCATTGTGCATTGATTGATAATACAAGATAATGTTATCCGTTCCTTTCCTGTTCTTATAATAATATTTAATCAATTCTTAGACTTGGCTGTAATAGCAAAACAAAAAATGGTTTTATTCTAGCACAGAAAACCATAGCAAAGTAAGGAGCCATTATGTTCGAGTTTTGTTTTGAAAGTAATAATGACTCTACTTTGAAGGTACAAATTGTCTTATTATATAAACTTTCATATGTTGTTATAACAGTAATTGGAGTGATTTAGTAAGTGGCTATTGTCATTTACACTAAAATATATAAAAAACGAATTTTAAAAACAAACTCTTTGGTAAAACATTTCTACTCATTTAACTGACGCTGATTGACGTTTTTGAATTCACGTTTAAAAACCTTTTTTGGGTGCCATTACTTTATTTTTAAACCTTTCAGCTAATGCCAAAATATACTTACCTGCTATTTTCGGTGCGGAATTTCTACGACCTTTTAAACACATTCTGGTTATATTCAGCCCTAACTAACTCAAAATTTGTGTAAATTTTTAACTTCTCTTTGTACTTTGATTAAACAACCGAATTACAGCTTTATCCACCTGATGTTGAGTGGTTTTTGCCATATCATTCGTTCACAATAGCATACTACTCCTAAGTTATAGAATCGGGAGTTACTTTGCGGAAATCAATGACATGAAATATTAAATATTAAATTTAATGTGTTGTGTGTGTGTTTTGCACACACCTACGTCCTACGTCCTACGTCGGTAAAACAGGACATACATCTAAAAATATTTCCAGCAAAGTAAAGCTGTACCTAATAATAATTTTATGTGAAGGTACAGTCAACGTAAACAAGCGTAAGTCACCTTCAGGTCTTTTTTATTTATATCCGTGCACGATAATCTGCTTTGCTGCATACCTACTGAATTTGAAAAGTGACGTAAGTTTTCGCCCTTGACTGTACATTCAAGAAACAGAATAAACCGAATACTTGACCTAACCTGACCTCTGTGCCTCACAGCAAAGCACGTAAAGCCGTTGGTCCCGGCTGACATTTGTAGATCTTTGACAGTCGTTACAGGACAGTCAGTGACCCAAAAGTCAGACATACAGTCTTACCAAGGAATATCGTATTAACCAGCACTAATTGGGTTATGGAGGTGAGATAGGCAGTCGCTCCATGTAAAATACTGATATTGGTTAGACTGGAAGCCGAGCTCAACATACTTAGTCAAGGCTACGCTGATGATAGTATTATTCTTTTAATAATAACTAATAATTTCAGCAGGAGCGTACATCACTAAAGTCCTGTTCACGTCCCCGAACGATACGATTTGCGACAAGAGACAGTCGTGCTCGTCAAGTGTTTTCTTTGTTTGGGTACCGAAGCTTCACAAGTCTCGTCGCGATGACCCGTAGTATGCTATGAACAGCTTCTTTCATTTGTTTTCTCCGCGGTCGTCGTCGCTAGTCGCGTGTCGCTCGTGGCTTAGAGGTACGTGGTACGTGGTAGTGTATCCATGTACATAAAGTTGTAGGTTGGTATGGTTAACATTATTACAACATCAATAACCTCGTGAGGAATAATATGATAAAATCGAGCAACCGACACAACAAAATCCACCTTTACACAATATTATAAGAGTCCAATATCAGTATCCCCGTTATCCACCGGTGAGTTTTTCACGATAAGATAATAACTCGAGATCCTATTGTCGCCAGGATCTTTATATTAATTACAGACATAAAAATGATTAATGACAAGAATCTGGAAACAATGCTTAGGAATCCGTATTTATTGGACGCCCTCGCCCGGTATTTGTCATCAAGACAAATTATTTGCCCAATGTTTGTTTCCGCCATTTTTAATATTTCCCCCCTTTCTCATTTATTTTTCTGTGATGTTATTTATTTGCTGCTGATATCAATTTGTAACACCTTATTCTTGGATGTATTTAATTAAAATAAAAGCAGTAGACAAAACTTAAGCAATTCAAAGAGTACACTAAAAACCTTACCCTCTTCACCAACTATTGATCAATACTTAATTTCGAACGCAAAACTATTTATAGCCATGGCACACTTTCACAGAACTTCACAAAGAAAACCTCAGGAATCTTAGTAATCATCTGGTCAACCTTTGATCGTTCAAACCTTTATACAATTGACCGTTGCTAAGAAACACTTAACGTGATCTCCCACCCCCCTCGTAATGTTCCACAATTGATTGTTTAAGAGGGGGTCGTAATACAGTTAGAGGGGTTAACTTATGTTGGTCTTTACACGTTTTTCAAACAAAGCAAATCAATAATTCAAGAATCGGGACGCCCGGCGGTCCGCTGGAAATATTTCCTTTTATTTTTCTCGTTTGAAAGATGCTTTTAAATTTTTATAGAGAAACTTGGGGTTTTAGAGATAAAAGCGCTAAGTAAAATTGTGAGTGTTTTCCCGCCTTTTTGTAACGAAGAAATAAGTAGGCACTGGGTCATTTTCTTAACATTGCATTAGGTAGAATTTTAGGTAAACTGTGAAATAAACAGGCAAATCTTAGAAAGAGGTAAAGGAAAACAGATCGTTGATTTCCGACATGAAAAGCTCCAACTGTGCCCCGATAATCCCCTTTCATAAAAATAACCTCAAAGAGTAGAACGATTAATGGGAAAATAAAAGATCAACCATGTAATACCGACTTGAAGATATCCCAGTTCCTTTGTAAGACACTTATCAAAAATAGCGCTTACCCTTTTGTAAACTGATCTATCTTGTCACTGTACAAAAACATAAACGAAAGTTAAACTTCAAATGATCACAGTTTGTTTACGGTAAAAGCAAAATCCGTATAAACTGATTTCTTGTAACAAGGTTACTTTGGGAGGACCTGGGAAGGTATAATCTAACGAACCTAATTAGCTAGACGGTAGATTTTTCCTCGTAATTCTATATCTCTAAGTAAATTCCTGAATGTTTTATCGAGTGTCTCTCTTTGATTTATTTTTTTTGTTTTCTTTGATGAAGAATACCTTTATATTGGCTATCTTCTTTTGTTTTCTTCGTCTGCATTAGTGAGGATACAGAATATTTAGAGTAAGTGTCCGTTCCACACTCAAAGAACTCAATATTAATCAAAGACTCAGTAGTTGCGAATCAGATTCTTTGGACACGTTACCCGCAACCATGATTCCATGGAGCGTTTGTGATTCAGGGTAGATTCGAAGGCATGAGATCACGTAGGCGATCACCTGATGAATGAAGATCGTTGGCAGAATGTGCTCGCCATGCAGCCAGTAGAGATCAGTGGAAAAGGATCGCGAAGGTGGCCACTGCAGTTGTGGGCACTCCATGACCACGACCACTCTGTCAAGAGTGAACGACTAAGAAAAACAAGAATCCGTTCCATAAAAGTAGGTCTGTATGCCGAAATAGCTGATCGGATTTGATCCAACATTAGTGCGCCATCTGTTACAATGAATACAGCACATCCTTACAAAATAAAAATAGTTGTTTCACACAAAACTTTTATACCTCTATACTCGGTCTAAATGAAAGGAATTGCAGATTTTTTAAGATTATTGGCATTTTTTTTCATCTCGTATGATTTTTCTCTGATTTTTGACAGCCTTTTGACCGTCCCAGACTAATTGTAATATATTTTGAAGACCTGCCAACATAACATTTTTTCCAAGTAAAACCAATTTCTTTACCCACACACAACATACTATCAGTTCAAAGAAAGTTATAACAGTTCAAGGGAACGGTGTGACCTTCAGGTGTTTCGTGTGAATTATTTAAAAGTTGCGCACAGATATTTATTGCTTTACCGACCTGCCGCGCCGAGAAAAAGGTAAGCCTCGGTGATCGCGAAACTGCTTTGAATACTTAGTTATTCTGATTGATATTTTGTGGAAAAAATATGTAAATGTAATTTAAGTATTTTTTGGCATTCGAATAAGGAGGCTTCATGTTTTAAGGCTATCGTCGTATATTATAATGGTAGACATCATTCCCATTGTGTTCCTCAATTTGGGTGCAATCTGAAAGTTGGGTATGCCGTTAAAAATTTTGCCGTTATAACACAGAAATATTATATGTCCGTAAAGGAAATTTGTGGTAAATATCAGAAGGTGTGAAAAATGGTGTTACAATTTTCACAAATTTTTCGGCAAACAATAAATTCACATCCAAAAACCTATTCATTTATCCTAACCCGATTCATAATAAAAATTAAAACTCCACTTTCTTTGTTCTTACCAAAATTCTTTGAGGCTTTGTGTATAGAGTTAGCAAATTTTATTGTTATTTATAGCAGGCCTTTTGTCCATGAAAAACAAAGTCCGAGTGTTAAATTATAAAAAAAGGAACGAATAACATTTTCTGGGGTTAATTTAGCGGTCGCTTAGAATAAATCTTTGTGAGGTTTCATTTTTTTCTTTCTTCCGATTCGCCTTGGTTTGGGCGAGGAAATCGAACGGTTTGCGAAGTAATAATGTACAAAACATGAAAGAAAATCAAAGGTTCGACCCTCAGTTTGAAGATATATATAGATATGTTGTTGGGGTGATCAAAAAAGTTTGAGGGGAGATTTTGGCGAAGAATGCAAAACAATTAATGAAGAATGTTGCTAGCAAACACTTTCATGTCTGAATTTAAAATAAGTGGGCTGGCCATGTCTGCCATATGCCCGACGAGCTGTGGGCCAAAATAACCACGATGTGGAGCCCTGGCACAGCCAGAAGGCGTCGCGGTAGACCTCGCAAGAGATGGCGGGACGAGCTGGACAGAACCAACGACCAGTGGTCCACCTTAGCCCTGGATCTGGTGGGATGATACAGGCTAACAGTAACAGTACATTTTAATAACACAAACGTAAGCTTATTTCCTTAACCCGAAATATTACTCTGTCGAGAAAGTACCGGGAAACGATGATAATAAACAAATGTTAGTAATTAATCCAAAGTTATTTTATTGCCTTCAAAGTATGCTCCTTCAAAAACAATACATTTACGCCAACGAATAGCCCAATCATCAAAACATTTTTAAACGTTTTTTCCGGAATTAAGTTCAATTCTCGCCGCGAATTTTCCTCTATTGCCAAGAAAGGAAAGAAGTCAGCTGGAGCCATATCTGGTGAATAAGGTGGTTGCTCGATGGTGTTTGTTGAGTTTTTCGTCAAAAATTCGTTCACTATGATGGCCTTATGCGAAGGCGCATTATCGTGGTGCAAAATCCAAGAATTTTCTTTCCACAAATCGATAACGCTCAAATAATATTTTTTATTACTCTCTGACCTTCCGGCAAGATTCCAAGTACACAACACCGCGACAGTCAAAGAAAACGGTCAACATGACTTTGACTTTTGATCGACTTTGGCGTGGTTTTTTCGATTTCGGTTCAGTTGGAATGCGCCACTCTGAAGCTTGTTGACTAGTTTGCATGTCAAACTTGTAAACCCACGTCTCGTTACTAGTAATAATGCGTTTTATGAATGTTGGGTCGGAATTGACTCGTTCTAGCATGTCCTCAGTGACTCTTATGAGATTGAGTTTTTGGAGAAAATTCAGGTATTTTGGGACTAGCCGAGCGGCAACATGTTTCATACTCAAGTGATTATTTAAAATGGTACGGATCGACTCGTGAGACACAGAAAGTTCAGCGGTTCTCTCTCAAACTTGAATGAGGATTTTAATTCACTATTTCCTTCACTTTTGCGATGTTAACTTCAGTTGAAGACGTTGATGGCCTACCAGAGCAAGGCAAATCATCCATCACATCTCGAGTGCTTTTGAACGCTTTGTACCAGTCATAAGCACGTGTTTTTGATAAAGTCGATTCACCGTAAGCCTTCTGTAATATTTTCAGGGACTTCAAACACGAAATTCGATTGGCGATACAAAATTTAAGACAAACTCTTTGTTTGATGTTTTTTTCCATTATGAAATTCGCAATGCACACTAGATATGACTAACTAAATCACTAACTAATCTAAATAACAGATGCAACTCAAACTCCGCGCCAAAATGGAAAGCAGCTGTTGTGCCAATATAGCAACAAAGAAAAAAAAATGAATTTGGAACCATAAACAAATCATCCATTCCCGATACTTTTTTGACTGAATATATTCCTTGAGTCTCGGGTATTAAACGCGCATATTTCGGTTATGCCCTACAAGTTTAATTTTCAATTTAGAGCCCTATACGACTACAACACGAGGTGATTTCCAACCCAAACTTAAAAAAATTGTTTGCAAACAAAATATTACGTACCTCTCACGAAAAACCTATATAAATAAGCTCATTTCTATCATCTTTTCATCCAAAATCTCCTCATTCCGTATCAAATGATCTCTGAAACGTATGAACATTACTTAAAACTCCTACAAAAGGCTAGCACCAAATCTAATTCTAGATTTCCGTGGCCCATTCACATCGGAGGAGTCGTTTAACACATTGTGCTTCGCTATGGAAATAAAGGCTTATTTTCTCAAAGCATTTGTTCCCTTCCAGAAGATGTATTTCGGATGCGAAACAGTTTATCTCGGGAGTTAGTAGCTTTAGGGACACAGTGTGGCGAAGGATGGATGAATGGAGAGCTTTGTGAAATGTACCATGTTATAAAGTTTGTGTTGATAATCTGGCGTAATTTACTCGTGGTTCGGGTAATATTGCATGAATTACAGTTTTTATTTCTAAATTAGAAAGACCAAGTTGGAATAGATTTTCTATTCGTACAAGAACTCACGTAACACAATCACGCGTTATTTCAAAATACATGTTGGATTGCCTCACAAACTCATATTTTTTACTGGGATAATACCGACTATCTTCTATACTACTAAAAATATAACAGTTAATATAATTATAGAAGTTAAAATATACTGGTTAGGTGCTAGTTGCTATTTCGGCTGTATAAACTCGTCAGCCGTGTGTCCCGCGGTTACGTATTGTCGTTAGGAGTGGAGGTAATCCGTTTTTATTGTCGCGCCACTAATGGTGTCATTTTTATAAAACCCGTACAGATATACTCGTTAAATTAATACCTAATATTCTTCAGAATTTTAAGTCGTTTTCAGAGTTAAATTAACATAACAGGGCTAGGATTTGGGATAATTGAATGGGTAAAACATTATTTTTTTTAAACCATGGTTTTCATTGAGTTGTAGCTGCATAATTTCCGTCAGAAATGATAAATGTTTTGGATTGGAATTCGCTAAGTATGTGAAATAAATAGTAGAAAGGTATAATTTAAAATGTGACATATAATTTGGATATTTATTGTATGCTAGTAACAATAATTATAAATTTAGTATTTAAATAAGAGAATATCAAATTCTGCGTCGAGGATGCGCAGTAGTGTCCTTCTGCCTGCTAATACCAACCACCTCCCCACCCTTCCCTTTCACTAAAAGCCAGAAGTCTGAATTTAGCTGATCACTACATCTACTATGACCGCAGACAGTTTTCTTGCAAATTCATATAGATATAAGGCAGGTAGTCGACCTCAAGTAAATAATCGAAAACGTTTAAAATCATGCTGCAGTATGAAGCCAGTAAAATAGTTTGAGGTCAAGAGCTTACTTAATAGGTACATCTATTACATCGGTATACCTGCATGGTTAAATCTAGGGCAGTTTGCATATGAGAATCATAATACAACACCAACCTATAGAATATGTGATAGGCACAGCTAACCTACGAAAAAATACATAGAAGCGGACTATATTCACTTCTTCTTCTTGTCGTTGGCACGACCGTGTATGTCGGACTTTGTAGGCCAAAACTTTGCCACTTTCTCGGCTTCATCGATAATAGCTGTCACATTGACTGCATGTTCTTAGGCATAGAGAGCAGGATAGGCTATATATAGCTCCACATCCACACTCAGTATCCCTCCATCGAGGAAGCTACACTTTACGAGGGTGGAGTTACACCTTCCTGCTTGGGTTCGAAGACTGTTCAGGGACTCTCAATAGAACTTTATTCGTTTACAATACAATAGGCATTAATTCTAGTATGTATAAAAACGTAGCAAACAAACTCGTTTCAAGATTTTATGTCCGCAAATGAACGAACCATCGAACCAAGTCCCCAGTTAAAAAGTAAAATAAATTTTGAAGACTATGAACTGAATAGATAAGTATAAAACAGTGTTTTTTAATCTGTTCTCTTCTATCGAATAATTAATGACTCTTTGATTTTTGACTAAAGTGTTTCGAAAAAGCAATATTTTTGTGTCAATAAAATCATTAAATGTTTAATTGGACTAACGTTGTGATTATGAATTTTGTATTGAAGCAGCGTTTAAAAGCTTTGTCAAAGTTATGAAAAGATTCACGGATTTAATACTTCGGGAGTAAGTAGAGATTTAGGTATTAGTTAGACACGACACACCTGGTTGAGGTTTCAATACCTACCTAATTTAGCTCTCTCCCTTTCACCACAAAATCTCACTGTATTTTTCCCTATTTTCTAGGAATAAATGTTTGAATTTCCTCAGAATGTTTATTTTGTATGCAAAGGTCGCATCGTTTGCAGATCCACCCACCTGCTAATCGAATTCACTTACTGCTCTGCCAACCAGCTAAAGTCGTGGTAAAGAGAATGCTGAAAATAAGGAAATTGTATCGGTTTACTCAAACTCCCTTTGAAAGCCTATTTTATTACATAATTTTGGTACAATTTTATCGTACATCTCATATGGACGCCCACACAATATAAAATTCACCACCACCATTGACACAACTTATAAAACTGAACTTACACTATCACTTGCGGGATATATTCCGCGATTTTTGTTTATATATCCCGTAAGTGATAGTGTAAGTTCAGTTATAAACCGTGAAAGCTTAAAACAGTGTTTGAACTTATAAAACTGTTTTACATCTGTAACCTCACTAATCGAGGTCCAGTTGAAATTCAGCGTCGGGCACTAATTGTCCGCCATTTTGCTGAGCTGGGCCTATCTGGCGCAGCCGTGAGGCACACAGTGTTACATTTTTTGTTTAGATTTAAGTTTTTTTTGTTTTTTTTTTATATTGTTGCACCTGTGTGGCTTGTGTCGAATAAATTTATTTTCATTCTTTCTATTATTTTAGGGTAAAAATGAAACAAACCAGTAAATTATCCGTCATAAAAACCATCGATATATTTACAACTGTTAATTATTTACATATGTACATGGTTGAATACTATTACAGTAATAATTGAACCGTATTTACACAGTACATTACTTTGAAATTATAACATTAAGTAAATAAAACGTTAGATATGTTAACGTTACTATGAAAATAATGCATAACATCAAGCGGTGTACCTATCGGGTCCCAAGAAAATATACTGGTCCGTATTTAGACCGACATTACTTTTCATTGAATGATTATTTTAATTTTCTTTACAGTTGTACTGTCGAAGAAGCCACTTTGTATACATACAGGCAAAAAATAATTTCTCGTGCTGCTACGCAATAAACTCCGCCTTTTTCCATAGGTTAGGCAGGAACTCCAAAAATCAATCCTTTTCAGTTTGTGCATAAAAACGTTTTAACCTTAAATACATATAAGAGAGTGACGTTAACGAATGACTACTCGGCACACTCGCAACAGTCGTTTTAAAATAGTTGTAAGTTATTTGCCCGTATACTAAAATCCGTGTTCGTTCATTAACTGGCCCCCGCACGCACACATTAGCATTATTCGTTTACACAGTATTCAGCGGAGTTATAAGGGGAAATTAGTCGCAGTGTCCATTCGCGGGTATTCACATTTATTGATGCAGAATACAATGAAATCGGTTGGAAACAATGTGAATTTGATGAAACGTTCTTTCTTTCTAAACTAACCTGGTGTCAGAGTTTTTAAAAGCAGTGATAGCCTAGTGGTGTGACCGTTGGACTGCCAAGTCATAGGTCTCGAGTTCGAACCCAGGACACGCAACTCAGATTTTTCAAAAATCATGTGCGTATTGTATAATTATCACTTGCTTCGGTGAAGGAACACATCGTGAAGAAACCAGCTTTCCTGAGAGATATTTCTCGACGGCATGTAAAAGCCAAGTCAGAGGCCCATGGGATGAAACGTTGCTAAACAATGATATTCGCAAAAAAAAAATTCGGTGTTTGCTTCGATAGTGTAAATAAATACACTATGGAAATCGTAGCTGGCAGGCTTTTTTAATTATGTTTTTAATATAATAGCTATAGATCGATAGCGGATTCAACATCGAATGTTGATTATTTCAAATACGTTTGTAGACTAAAATATATACTTTCAAATAAATAAGTATTACTTAAGCACAAACAAATTCCCCAATAAAAATCAATAACGGTAATAAAACAAGCCAAACATTTGGCCCAATTGCAAGAATCAAACCAGTAAGGCGAATTCGTTCCGCCATCGCTTCTTTCTGATCTAATTGAATGTTCTTTCAACCCAAACCACTTATCTTTCCCGTCTTTTCTTTTATTTCTCTCTCACAAATCTATGTTAAATGCGCATTCCGATTGAAAGTAATGTCGGCCTTATGGAATTTTGCTTACACACAGTGCAGAAACATCTAGAACATCTATAGAATTGTATACCTGTTTCTTTCTATTATAAAATGCACTGAATTCTTAGGGTGAAGCACTATATTATAATTGTGGGTTTTCATTGTTGTTAGAAAAGTTACGCCGTTTTAATGGTAAAAAATGTCAGTTTGCTGTTTCCTGACCACAGATATATATATATATATATATACCTAGATAACGCAAGTATCACGAATCACGATCCATATGAAAACTACACGCATAGTTTTTTTAATTATGATGTCCTAAGCAAAATAAACTACGTTTTTGGTCTATAAATGTCTAGAACTAAGTTCTCGAGTTGTTACGTTATGTTATACTAATGTTGTTTTTTTAAACAAATTAGCTTGCTGCGACAGTGGCCACGTTAAGTATAAAATACTTAAGCCGGGCGCGCAAAGTAGGTGCATGATATTATTCTCTGTGGTCTTCATTGAATTTCACAGAAACCTGTAGTGATTGAGCGGTGTTGTTGAGACCAACCAATAATGAACACCGATTTTGGTTTTGATAGGTATTCTTGTAAAACGTGTATCGGTTGATCCAATTGCTTATACATTTTAATAATACCAGCCTATACTGTCCCACAGCTGGGCAAAGGCCTCTTCTCATACAGAGAAGGCACGAGCATTTGATCACCAAGCTTGCTCAAGACGGGTTGGCGATTTCAGACTTATATTAATTATAAGTCCAGGTTTACTCACGATGTTTTTCTTCACCGATGTACATATATGATGTCCACGATAAACTTAGAATGTACATGTGAATTGAAAAAGTTACATTGGTACTTGCCCGGATTTGAACTCACAATCCCATGTATGAGACGCGAGGCCATAACCTCTGGACCATTACCACATATACATTTTGCAAAAACAAATGTTAAAGATAATAATGCTTCACCCTTATAAATAATGAAATTTTGACATAAAAAATGGCTATGTAAACTAATTAAAAATACAATTTATGTACCTACTCCATATGCGAGATGAATTGCATTCATTTGCATATAAATGTTGAACTAAGTTTTTATGCAAGAAATGTAATAACATGCGCTTGCTCGTGGTCTGTATATAGATCAAGCATTACTGGAAAAATATTACTGTGTGTTTTTAATGTACAGACTGACTTTTGATAATCCTATCATTTCTTTATACATTGTTTTTAGTTTTGCAAATTGTTCTATGTCATTTGCAGTTGCCTTTGCATGAGTTTCAGTACTTTTAGTTTTATTAAATATTATCCATCGATAAAAAATAAATAGATTACTATTATTAGGCAAGAAGAGATCATATAACAATATATGTACGTGAAACATAATATTACAAAATAAATATCTTCTTATAGAAATAGTTGATCTAATCAGAGTACTAAAATAACTTTGGTTATTATCACAAAAAAAAGTTCCTCGTATAACTTCAATTCAAACCATAGAATATAACCACACGATAGTTAGGTAATAGTATTTACTCCAACTATTTACATGAATCGTATATTGAAACTTCTACATATCAGTCTGCAGTGTAAAATATACTCTAGTTCCATCGACTCGAAGGTTCATATTGCTAAGTTGGTTCTTCAAGTTCACTTTTAGTTTGTATTTGTTCACTTTCAACGGCTTTCAAAGTCGTCGATGACGTCATCGCTATCAAGTCTTCATCTATTGTGGTCAGTTGGGAGTATTCCGTCTTCGGGTATATTGTCCGACATTTATATTTTCTCGGTTTTAACTGTGGATAAAAATAATGTATTAGATAGGTACTTATTTTTAACTTTAAAAGTAATTCAGTCATTTTCCTGGTTTACAATTTTATTTTAGGAATTCCCTTGAAATGTTTTCTTTCAAAACGTTTGTTTTGATATAATATCTGATCGCTTCTAAGATACCACTATAAATTGAGGTGCGCAAATAAACTCGAGTCTTTACACAAGTATCAACACAAATGTATCCTACATGTCGTGCTTACATCTAAAACAAGTTTGGGAAGACAAGGCTAGTAGGACACAAAACTTGTTGAAAATTCGTCAAACATGTCAACAATACAATTGCAATGTCTGAAAAACGACGATACATAATTTGTACACGACATTTGTGTTTGACAATACTTTAAACGAGTACCTATGTGTAAAATGGGGGGTAAGAAATCTGTATAAATATTTACCTTAACGGCTAGGATCACTATGACGACCGTGGCCAGTAGCGCAGCGCCCACACTCCACACAGCTATTGAGTTACGTTCTAGAAAGTTCGAGGCGTCCTTAGAGTCTTCCATGAAGAACGATGCTGTGATGTGCGTGCGAATGTTTTCGGCTATTCGCCGCTTGCCAGCTGATGAGCCGTTTAGACAGCCTCCTAAAAAGAAAACCTTGTTTTACTAAAAGTTTATGTTATCGTAAAAAGTGAAAACACATGTTGTGTTTTAGGCACATTAATAATGGCAAATCTGTCAAAGATACACAGTTGATAGACCTCAGAAGAGATCGTAAATAGTGCAATTAACTCCCTGATCTTTCTTTCTTTATCGTGTGGTTATGGCCTAACCTGGTGTCAGAGTTTTTATGCCGCCCATGGGCCTCTGACTTGGCTTTACATGCCATCGAAAATTAACCTCACGTTTCCTCACGATGTTTTCCTTCACCGAAGCAAGCGATAATTATACGATACCTACATGATTCCGAAAAATCAGAGGTGCGTGTCTTGGGTTCGAACTCGAGACCTATGACTTGACAGTCCAACGGTCACACCACTAGGCTATCACTACTTGACTCCCTGATTGATCCAAACGTTAAATCTGCTATGAAATCATGTGTCGGTTACGACGATATGATTGGTCGTGAGAATTTTAATCAAACAATCGTAGCAGTAAATAGCATGAGATAGTGGGATTAGTTTTTGTGTTCTTTGTTACTCTTAGCCACTTTTTTAGATCAGGTCCCAAAAGTACCCGGCCTGACGGATAAATGGCGGTTGTTTGAATGAATGTCTTTGGTAGAGAGTACCCACCTAATAAAACTAAAATCTAGAGTTTCAAGCCGCCATATTACTTAATATTTATTTTGCGACCATGACATACTGAACACTGTCACTGAATTTTTATATCAAAACGTAGCATTGCATTTTTAAAGACATTAAATTTTACTTAAATACACAACAAAACACAGGTAGTTACAATAATGTCGGAGGTGGATATTTCAAATGTCGTAAAGGATATTTGAATCCAAACCTCCTCACGACATTCGAAATTTCCTTCGTATAGGTTCATATTTCATTATTGTCCGCAAAACTACTTTCGCTAAATAAATGAAACCACATTTTATTGGATGTTCGCATTTCTCAACCTTTACCTTTCTCATACAAAGCTTAGAAAGCTTCCTACGGACAAAAGGTATTTGTTAAGGAAAACTATCAGTAAATCCTATACATTGGAGCTAGTACGAGTACTGGGCATTGACCGAATGTAAGGTCAACTGCGGATCTAATTCCTTTGAATGATTGTGAACACGTTCTTTCTGAAATGCTTTTAGTATGAAAGGTATTCGGAATTCTTGGAATAGTAGGTGATAGGTCGTAGATAAGGTGGTGTAGATAGTAAATGAGTGAGTTATCGTTTAAGTGCAAGGCATTTAAGATACACAAATGCACAGTATAAAACTACTCGATGCGATTTTAAACCTTGCCTATAACGACAAGAAAAATTAATTAAGTACACCATAATCTACACTCAATTGAAATGCGTTTTATTGATACAATATTAGTCCATTCGATTGCAAAAACTTACAAAAGTAAAGTCTAAAACAAAAATTAGTACATTGAACCTCGTAAATAAGATAAAGTGCTCTTGAGAGATTTATAAATCACAAAACTTGGGAACATTTACTTTTGGATATACCCTAAAGTTTATGTAAGTAAGTATTTATTTTAGATTTTTCTTCGGTAGGACCTAATACCTGAGTTATGTTTGAAAAACTCTCAGCATTTATTTATAAAAAGTCTCGGTTGCCTAAAATTGCATTCAAACCATGTTTTTTTTTTTTGTGGAAACATGAATAACTCATCAACATCGTCGTGGCACCGTCTACATGCGAATGTCACTTATAGGTTTTTCTCTCGTTTCGTTACTATAATTTCACCAATCACATTCCGCCCAATGTAACTACAAAGCTTATTTCTTCGCAAAAAAAAAAAACAGAACTTTGGCTGTGACAACTGATGGACGAAACGAAAATAGAATCAAGTTTTCTATACCGATTTTTCGCAACAAAACATTCGAAAATAGCCTGACGCTTTTATTTTCGGGAGTGAGTTCAGAAAACGTAACAAAAAATACTAAAAATAACTTACCTATATCTTTATCACAGTGACAGCAATCTGTCTGATTGCTATTTACGAAAAGCGATACCATGCTCTCTGTGCAACACGGCAAACATTTGTGATTCACTCTGCAAACGAAAAATGTGTTTATATAACCGTTTTATTTGCTCCAGACCACCAGGCAACAAACACAGGACGGTGGCTTAAACCTGCATTGGTCGGTTAATACTATACATAATTAGAAAAGGTTCGATTCTGTTTTTAACGCGATCGTGGCTTCGTAATCTTTTCATCTAGTTTGAATAGATCTTTATAAGGCTGATTTGTACAACAAAAACAGGTTTTCTCAAAATTATAGAAACACGTTAGTCTGTATTTTTCTTACTCAGTGTCTGGTTTTAACGGAATACCCTAAAATCTGTCGTATTCAATAATTACGAAATACAGCTACCTGTTGTTAATTTCGTAAAATAATTACAGTCAGGATTGATTTAATTGTTTTCAATTTCGATTAGTAAAACAATCAAACGATATTTTTGTCATAGTGCTTCAACCCGATCGAGGTCAACCGTACCGTTACGTAAAATTATTCCGTCGCAAAATGATTGTTCGTTTAATTTTGTTTTAAATAACTCACCTATCTAAACGAAGTGGGTGTGCACACGTGACACAACTAGTCGGCCCAGGGCCCGAGCACGACCTGCAGGAGTCATGACATGGACGGCACGTCCTCGTTCTGGGCTCATAGTACTGGGAACTAAGGCACTCCACGCATAAGCCGTTCTCTAATGAAAAGTGCGGTGGACAGGACGTGCACCGCTGAGGGCCAGCGCCATGACAGTCTTGGCAGTAGTGGTGACAGCGGCGACAACTGGTCTGCCACGGGAAGAAGTTCTGAGGACATTCGGGACGGCACTCTCCCGCCGCCAACCTCCAGTCAGGAGGACAAGATGCACACTGATCTCTTCTAGGACCCGTGCACGTCTCACAGGACAAGTAACACTTGGAACAAGTCCCCTCATCCGGGTAGTAGCCAGGAGCACAGGTTGCTCGACACGTCCCCGACTGCAGGCGTAAGGCACCAGCACACAATGTGCAGTTCAATCTTGACACACAACTCTTACAAGTGTGCGGACATAGCGAACACCTTCCTGCCGTTTGATAAAAACCTTGTCCGCACTCAGCTACGCACCTAAAATAAATATTTCATGTTAACTGAACACTTGAAACCATACAGGAAAAGGTCTAGATGGATAAAGGGCCATTACCTCGATCCTTGTAACAACAAGGGACTCGAACAAGACAAACAGTCCCACTCGTTCGATCCGCTACATTTCTCGCAGGTTGAATGGCAATTTTTACACCTTCCCGCTTCGTGATACTCACCTGCAAAAAGTCACTTTAAGTCTGCGAGGAACAAGTGTGAAAAAAGTCGTTGTCTAAGGGCATTACTTACTCGTGTCGCATTTGTCATTGCCATCGGGGAGACAAGTTCCGCTCTTAGTTAGAATCCATTTCGCTTGGCAAACAGAACAAACGGCACACGTGCAAATTGAACAGCCAATTGGACACCTAAAACAACAACACAGTTCACGTTTTGTTTGTTCTTTAAAAGAGATTAAATATAAAGGCTACAATTAAATGCTCGAACAATGTTGAGTTCAAAGCGAGGCGTTTGAAATTCCGAGGGCTCGTAAGATTGACGACCTCTGTTTCATCACGAAATGGAATGCAAAGATAAATTATCATAACAATAACACTTACGGCAAACATTCTCTTCTTTGGGCGTCGGCGTAATATCCTGGGGGGCATTTTGGTACGCAGCGATTCTTGAATGCGTAATCTCCAATGCGACACGAAACACAGGCATTTTCGCTAGGGCCGTGGCAAGATTCACACGTTTCGTGACACGGCATGCAACCGAAATCATCTTTTTGATGTGTACCCGGAGGGCAAGCCGCTAAACAAGATCCGTTGTAGAGAACATAATTGTGGGCACAGGAGGAACACATATCTGCCTTTTCGGAGCAAGTGTCGCAATGCTCTGCGCATGGAAAGCAGGCGTTTGCGTCGGGGTCTTCGTAGTACCCGTCCGGGCACTGTTGCAAACAAACAGCTAAATCAACTACTAACAAGTGTGCCGGCGCGCATGTGAGACACGAGTCCTGGCCGGCCCCGGCACACGTCTCGCACGACTCGTGGCATGGCCAACAAACCCCACCTTGGTTAACGAAGCTTCTCGGAGGACATCGAGACACACATGTATTATCCAAACGATAATGCTTGCATGCAACACACTGAGTTGGCCCCTTCCCATAACAACCTTGTGAATCACATTCCGGGTCGCACAGTCTTTGCACTTGTTTATCGTTGGCATCTGCCAAAACATTTTTCCGTTGTGCGGAAGGAATATTTTTAGGGTAATTGCGTCTATCAGAAACGCCGAGTTCGATTTCGTTCAAGAATTGTGAGTATTCTGAGGCGTCGTAAACATCGTTAATATGATAAGCCTTCTCTTCCTGGTAAATATTATTTGAATTGAAATAGCTTTTATTTCGTAACCGTATCGGACTCGTTGCCGTGCCGTAAAATATTAACTGCCACTTTTTCAATATGCCCGGTTGAGTGACGTGGATATTACCGGCGTTTAATATCTGAAGGGTCCAACGCCCTTCGGCACTTTCTCCCCAAAAATGGACACTTAAAAACGGCCAATCGTCGAAGTTAGAACTCGTTGCGTCATGCGTCCTCTCGAATAAAAGGGTGGAAGTAGTCCCCATCGGCGACGTAAGCAATATCCGTAAATTTCCTCTAGGGAAAAAGCTCAGTGAAATTTTACATTGAACGTGTTCCAAAAATCTGACCTCGTTCATCGTTCCGCTGCACCCATTCACATCCATGTGCACTGATATCGTATAACCGAAAGATGTTTCAATAGACTTGTCCTCGTTTATTTCTTGTGACTTACAAATGTGCTGAGGGGGTACGCTGGTCCATTGTTCGGCTAATGTTACCATCTGAGCGGCGTCCATTAGTCCGTAGCCAAACTTGTGACTTACTTTTCTTTTTACGCCATTTACGATCCATCCTTCTTCCTTTTCCAGTGGTTGTGAACGAGAGGTCATTACGACGAGGTGTTGCATATCCCGCCATGTTAGTAATGTATTTGCCTCTAAGGCTAATGCACATATACCTGCGGCTAATGGCGCCGATGCTGATGTGCCGGTGTGGTCTACTGTACAGATGTGGTCAGGCCTTAATTGCACATCCATATCTACTGTAGCTACACTTTTGTCTCGACCGGGGGTGCCTGAACTGTAAGTTGAAGCTATTGTTGATGAGCATTCTTCTAAATACCATGGTTTATAACCCCCCTGCGTTGCACTAGAAATAGAAATAGTGAATATGCTATTCGCATATCCATCACAGTTGCAGGAGTCCGTATGCTTGCCGCCGTTTCCCGACGCCCAGATGAATATAGACCCTTTCCCTCCTCTTCCGTTCGTCACACCGTTTATAAACGCCCTGAAACAAAGCACTTTTTAATGAGCTTGCCTGTCACCATTTTTCTAAATCGCATGCTATTAGACAATACCTTCTAGCCAAAGGGCCGGGGCCGTCGACAGTTTTGCCGTCGTCCTCGGGCCCCCACGACGCGCTATAGATGTCTATGTGATGTGTGTTAAACCCGAGCGCCTGGGCTTCCACTGCGTCATTAACAAGGCCGTCGAGCATCCTGACGCCTCCGATGCTAGCGTTGTACGCGATGCCGACGCCGCAGTACCTATTGTACGCGACCGCAGCCACCTCGCCCGCGCACCGGGTGCCGTGTTTATTGTCACCATTGTCCTGCGGTGTCGGGTCCGTGTCGTTCCCATTTATGTCCGTCGATGCTGCAGTATCCTACAATATCGGGAATTTCGTCCAATACATTCCAGTTACGTAATACATGGGCGGTAAAGAAAAATCGTTAGTTCTAAATTGGATTTTCATTTGACAGTTCTAAGCTGCCTTGATTAATGCGAGTTTTAGTATACTTTAAGAAGATATAAAAAATATTTACATAATTCTGTGCTAAGTCTGGATGGTTGGGTTGAATACCATCGTCGAGGATGGTAATAACGACTCCCTTCCCTGTATATCCTTTCCTCCAAGCGTAGCCGACGTTCATGTCTAATCCGTCCGCTGCACCTCCATTCTGAAACAAAAAATAAGGTTAACATCTAAAAATAACCTAGAAATACACTCAAGTGGACGGATATTACGCTTTGCGCATTGAATACTTAATGTAAGTGTTTGTGTTGACGTGGAATGGGAGCGCAGCGGTGAGCGGGAAATATGCGACTGTGACCATAGGGGGCGCGGAGCGGGGGGCGGGAAGAGATGCAATAAACTAGTGAATTCTCAAACTAGTGACTTCAACTACCTAGTTCTAATTATCTTAGGACAGTTTTTGTGTAAACGTTAATTTGAATCTAAAATATCAATTTTTGTAACAAGTCGAGATAGTGTTCGAATATTCCGCTCCCCGCTGTCGCTTGTAGCCTCGACCCCGCACTTAGTGTACACTTTGTCGCGTGCAAGTAATAGATACGTGCGTGCCGTGAACGTGGTTCACCTGACATATAACTATGAACATTAATGTTACTCACCATAAAATTTAGGTAGAGGTAATTTGATAATTTACTAGTCGTAAAAACATAATTTAGTCGTTCAAAAAGTTAAGTAATTTTCAGGTAAAAATGATTTTATCTACTTATAAGTGTATTTAAGTTTACTATGTATTCTGCTACTAAGAACGTGAAATTCTAAGCATACGTTCCTTTTATGTCGCAGGTAACCTAAAACAGGATTCCTGTAAGTTCTCGAAGAGACATAAAATACAAAGTTTGCATTTGACGTGTACGACTCACAAGCCGTATAACTAGTAAAGCGTGCTATAGACGACTTACTGTCAAATAAACTGGAACAAATTCATCACACCGGTGAAAATGTTTCATACCTCCCCATATTTTATTCAGCGAAATTCATTCTCACTTTAGTCAACCTCTGAACAATAAAATTGTACCCGAATAAAGCAGCAAACATTACGAGTGGCCTTATAAAACAATAGGACATCAAGGTCACGGGTTATATACCTCGAAAAAGGACATATTCACTTTATACCTCGATCTGGGGACTACACTACTGAATTAGTAATCCCTCCACTTTTCTTTGCAGGATGAATTTTAGTGCGAAGTACAAATGATACCGTCTCGCTTTGTTCTGCTAAAGTTCGTCGACTTGGTACACTAGTACTATTAAATTATGCTTAACATCTGCCACTGAAATGTTCTGCAATATTTTGTACTACGGCTGAATTTTAAGCAGTACATTATTTTTATACGTAATATTATTATATGAAATGTTACTATCATCACTTATTTCGAGAATGAAATAATAGTAAATTCATTAATTTCATAAATATTTTATTATACTGGTATGAATTATGTAATGTTATGTTATGTGTTGTGTATGTATGTTGTGTTTTGTATTATGTACATATTTTGGCAAAAATATGTACCTGCATAAAATAATATTATTTCTTTTAGGTAATTATAACATACATTTAGTACCTATCTACCCAAAGAAAATGTTATTAAAAACTAAACACTGACGATTGCTACTCATTCCAAGTTCGTCTAGTTTTGTATACGCTTTACGCGCGTCCGATAAATTAATATGTGTGTGTGTGTGTAAAACTCATTAGTTTTACACACACACACATATTATCTGTAACAAGTCCAAAATCGAATACATAATTTTATTGCATGAGGTGGCTGAAATCACTGCTAAAGTTATGTCATTTGTCAAGGACCTAGAAGGTCTAACCATGACGTCATTTAGAGTGAAATATTCGTCGCAACTCCATTTTCCACGTTATAAACCGAGTCTGAAAACGAAAGTCAAGTTATTTTTTCGTTATTTGCATTATAACAATGAGAGCAAACGAGAATTTTGCTTTTAATGTGTCTTTTAATTGTTATACAGGGCATGCCGGACGCTCATAAAAGGAGAATGGGCAGTACTTTATCAGGAGTACCGAAACGTTTAAAAATCTTTGTCTTCTACGTTTTACTGCCGATTTTTTTTTCTTTTGGAGGATTCCCATTTTTTTTCTAACGTTTTTAAGATACCTACATTATAACGCTAGCAGCTTTATCAGAATCTTTTAGAGAAATTTATATGTTATTAGGTTTTGTGTTAAACATGCTTTTATAGCTTCACCTGTTACTATGTAAAAAAATCTTAGATGTTAAATTTGACCCACTTCCCGGTTTCCGATTGAGCTGAAATGTTGCATACATATTTAGTTTAGATGACAATGCATGTTAAACTAAGTGCCGTTATTCTAAATCTAATATGGTGGACTCCCAAAGATGGCGGACTAGTTATTTTTTATGCATTCCCATGATTTGGATATCAAACAAAAGGGTTTGCTGAGAAAACATGTTTTTTTAAACTAAATATTTTAGTAACTGTCTTAAATGATTATAATTCATCATCATCTGCCTAGCCTTTTCCCAACTATGTTGGGGTCAGCTTCCAGTCTAACCGGGTGCAGCTGAATACCAGTATTTTAAATGATTATAATTAAGTATTTGGTATTTAACGTAGTCAGTGATAACACGACCATCCGATCGACAGTGCAAGTTGGTACCTTATTCTATTAAAACTCTGCACTACCAAAACCAGCTGCATATGATAATATCCCAACTATAACGGCATGCAATGGTAAACGAACAACCAGAGCACTGTTATAATGCAAAAAAAAAACAACAAACAATAAAATATTTAACAAAAGTGTCTTACCAAATACCACTGCTCTTTAAACAGCGGGTCAGGAAAAGCCGGTGCACTGGATTGTCGCATCACATGCCTCGGCTTCCACTGATGGTCCCTCTTGGACCTTCGCAGCTCTCTCTGCTGCATCACCCATCTCACCTGTCAAATGAACTGTCTTTAATCCTCTTTGATAAGTTAAGGAGGGGCGCGTAAGAGTGCTCGGAATTTAAAAGGTTTTGAAGGACGTCGAAAATATCTGTGGGTGGGCGTTTTGGAAGAAAATATTTATGAAAATAATTTTTGTTTACAAAAGAATCAGTTTTAAGTTTATTAATATTTGTTCTACAGCCATGTTGATCTACAAGTAGTTAATTTAGGTTCGATTTATGTAAAACGGTTTGTATACGATAATATGATGTTTTATAAAATCAGCTTATTTGAATGACAACTCTGGTGCCAAAGGTGGTATCTATATAAGTTTATTTTATAAAGACTTAATGACAAATCAATTTTTGAACATTTACGTTCAAAAAGTTTAAGGCCAGAGCGATCCTTTTTCTTGACAATGATTGATCATAGATTAAAGGAGTGGAAACGTCTGACCCAGAAGTAGGCTAGTATCTACAGGCTAGCATAAAAATACACTCATACTTTCAAAAGCACGTTGGCCAAAATATCTAGTTTACTTAAGGTTAAAGCTACTTAGGCGCATCAACCAAACATCTCAACACGACATATCTAAACCCATTAACGCTCGATCGTTAGTAATGTTTCAAAACGTGTGTCGTCACATCCAGGTCATAAACAACGCCATATTAACAGCAACTAGTCTGGAACTACCCAAATTGTTAACAATGATAATACCTAGGCTATTATGTCTGAACTTAGGATATTGGAGTTTCCAAGTAATTGGTTTTCAGAGGTCAAATACTTGGTTCGTGTAAAGTACAGTACGATACACAAGAGCTCATTGATTGTGAGTCTATATTTAAGTTACTAGCGAAGTTGAAGTGGGTGTAGTATAGGTACATCTCTGCCTTTCCCTAGCCTGTTATGTTATATGGATGTTTGATGGAGAAACAGTATTTTGCTTAATTAATTGAGTATGCTCATTTGGGATAAAATTAAGCTATTTTGAAATAATCGTGTAGTGTTTGAAGTTTGATTCTTTTCCCGACTATGTTGGGGTTGGCTACCAGTCTAACCAGATGCAGCTGAATACCTGAAGTGACTGCCTATGACCTCCACAACCCAGTTAGTACGGGGTAATATGATACCCTTTGGTACGCCTGTTTATCAGACTTTCGGGTCACTGTAACGAATGTTCAAGATTTACAATTTATAGCTGGGACGGGCTTGAGGTGCTTTTTGAAGCACGGAGGAAACTCGGTATGTAATGGGTGGTCACCCATCCACGGACAAACCTAGGCAAGCGTGGCTTAACCTAAAAATCGACCCGAGTGGCTATTATTATTTAGCCACGAGTTCCCCCACGAGTATTTGCAGTTTGGTACTAGTTAAAAAACAAATGACGATCGTTAATTTGCGAAGATAATAAAATGCAAAGGCGAAAAAAATGATGCTATTCAGTACCAGATCAGTATAATTTATTTAATTTCTACTAAAATAGTGAACCGTATCAAACCTTGAGCTAATCAGTATAATTACTCAGTCAAATCGATCTTTTCACCGGACTTCCATTCAGGACAGCCAGTCGACAGGAAAACTTCATGGATGGCTAAATCCCATTCAAATCGGAAGATTAACTAACTGGCCAATCCCTTGAGAGAAACCCTTGCGTCAATACAGCATAGAATCAATTATTCAAACCGGAGCAAGTCATGATATTGAAGCCGATAACTTAAAGGATAATCCCAATGAATAATTTGATGGTGGACCGATGTCAATCAAATTAACGTGTATTGATTGGGTGTTTAAACAAACGAATGGTTTGGAGTTGTAGGTTGAAGAATATTTAGTTACTACTAGCTTCTGCCTGCCCGCGGTTTCGCCCGCGTGGCCTACGTGAAACAAATGAGATATTTTTTTTCGGAAACAAACATTATAAGAGATTCACTCACTCTCATTGAACATACGAACTGAAAATATCCCAAACAAAGCAATAAGGACGAAGTTCTCTAACTAAACTAATCTCTTGGATGACGGTTATGGTTTTAACAGAACTCAAAGCGTGCGTGAAAAAATCTAATTAAGAGACAATTAGAAGTGGATAATAAATAATTAATTAATATTATTAAAAACCGTAGTATTTCGTTGTAAACGATATTTTTTGTTTTTCCTTCAGGTGCTAAGATTACCAGGCTGCTCCGGGGGCTTACTCTAGAGCAGGCCACGTATAACTGGCCGTGTGAAAAGCAGTTCCCCTTAAGTCTACCCTGTTAAATTAAGAGTTTGGCTTTGAGATTTACTTATGGTCATGGTAAAGCAGACTTTGAGGAGAAACTGTAGTCTTTTGACCTCAAAGGGGTAGTTCGATGGTGTTGGAGGAATCCTCGGAATAAACACAGACTCCCCTCGGGAACACCCGGTCAGTATAGTTGCCTCGATAACATTTCGTTGCGATGTTTTCACTCGCAAACTGGTGCCATTGCATAATTTTGGCGGGTTTAGATTAGTATGGCATGCTCGAACAACCGTTCTGCAAGTTTACTGTGGATTTTATAAATATCAAAATGTATCTATGTAATATATCAACTATCTAGTGTCCACGACACAAGCCTCGTTGCTTAGTGTGGCACTAGATGGCGCTGTGTGTAATTTCCAGCGATATTTATTTATTTATTTATATTTATCGGGGGAGATTTTAACTATAAGCTCTTCAACAGTGGTCACAATTGGTCCTAACAGTGTAATTATTTTAGTATCTACTTCTGAGCAAGGGCATCACCAGCTTTTGAGTTAGGAAGGATGAGAAAAAAAGGTCTAGGAACTAAAAGGTTCTACTATACGCAACAATTTATTACGTACTTACTAATTCTGTGGCATCAGACAGAAAAATATATTACTTAAAAAAAATCCTGAGCCTCTATAATCACCATTTCCATAAATAAAAATGATTATTACATGTTCCAGGTAATCACAATTACTCACTTGAACGAACAGATTTATAACTTGCTAATACTACTTCATAGTAATATCAATTATATTACATATTGCAAATACTTATTGATACCTTGGTTTGACATTGGACACCGGTGACGACAATCAAATGATTCATTAGGGATCTATTTATAGGCATAATACTATGACATAATATTTAATATCAATCTCGTATCTCACGGGCCACACTGCGCGCCATGCAGCCCGTCTGCGTGATTTTCGAAGCCCCAATTGACTATGTTGGGGGATGATTTTGGAAAAACTGTGATACACGTGTCTCATAATTTTAATCGAAGAGTATGTACACCATTTTTCGAGTCAATCGACCCAGAGAATATACGTTTCACAGAAAATTCAACTTATGGGTGGAATTTAGAAAAACCCTTTCTTAGTGGATACTTACTCTTCACAAAGAATACACCCTCCAAATTGCATGTCTCTAGGACCAAAGGTTTGGGCTGTGTGTTGATATATCAGTCAGTCAGTCAGTCAGTCAGGATTTTGCATTTTTTTATGTATAGATAGATGTCAGTTGTTAGACGTAAAACTAACTTGAAAACGATTGCGGATAGTAACAAAGCGTAGATAAACTTGAACTTGGATTATTTTAATGATTAAGTTAAATTTTTAAATCACTCACACATTATAATAAATTCACACTTTTCCACACCCAACACCAAATAACATGTAATTTAAACACTATACTACACTATTCATGTCTAGACTTGTAAAGTAATTAAAATATAATTCGGCGAACTAACTAAATACCAAACTACATAAATAAACTAACATGACTAGCATTTTCAGCCGTTCTAAAATAATAGAATTAATTATATTTTTAGATTACCGTTTTAAGTCTTAAAGAAAAAAAGTAATTATTCACTTTTACCTAAAAGATCGTGTTCCTACATATTAATCACCTAATTCTTGTTAATCTCTTTTTATTTACTTAACTATCCAAGTTGTTAGTATAGCTTTATGTTCCCTGTCTGTTTATCATGTACCGGTCACACTTATGCTTGCATTCAGAACACAGTATGTTACAATTTCAACGGAATCCCTCGTACATTCCTTGTGGGACACAGTTCCCCGTACCCGCTTTGGGAACAGAACACTAAAAACTTAAAGGATTGTGTAGATTCCATGTGGTGCTCGGCAAAGATTTAGGCCTAAAATGACGTCTACAAATGTCATGAAAGGTGCGTCATGTGTGTGGAAAATGCCAGGAGAACAACAACACCATAATCCTTCAAAAAAAAATCACTGCCATTCTCATTTTTTAGCACTTTGCTGTGTGTACAAACAAAAGGTGAGCTTGATATATTTTTAAAGGTTTATTGTCAATCATGTTAGAATTTGTACAAATACAAAATGCTTTGAAAGCTATTATAATTATAGCCATTTGTTATGGTTCAGATTTGCCGTCCCATTCGACCACAAGAGTAAGGGATGAGAGAGTGGGCTAGGACCTACTGGGTTATCTCTCGATGGCCAGTCGCCGCTGAGATTTACCACCATGTAGGGTGATAAGGACTATTATTATGTGGAAGTTTTGAGGAGTAGGTATTAATTAGTAAGTAAGTAAATTTATTTACCTGTGGGTCATTTTTGAGACTATTAAAATGGTCGATGCTGGCATTTGGTGATCTCTTACTAACGTGTGGGTGTGATAATAAAAAGTAGTGCTTCAGGTTGCCAATCTGCAAGGAAAGAAAATATCAATTAGATACACACATTCTGATGTACATTCAAATTGAAAGAATAAAATGACACTCGCGTCAAATTAACCAAGTGTACAGACCAAGGACAAATGCCGAGACGAAATGAAATAAAATGTAAAAAAGTACGCACAAAGTAACAAAACATCACGCCTGTAATCACCTAAGGGTTAGGCAAAGGTAATAATAGAACAACATTTCGCTAGTTAATTTTTAAGTTTCGTGTAATAGGGAGCGAGCATATTGCCATCAACCGGGCACAAATCCAAACTCCGTAGCTGCTACTGAAAAAATCCTGATAGAAAAACTCAATAACACTTTGCCCGACCCGGGAATCGAAGCTCATGCTCACCAGTCGCGTTTGCGACCACCCAGGCATAATCTCAAATAACCTCATCATATTGGTAATATAGTTGACGTAGGTACTACTTCTATTAAAAATGTTCATTAAAACCGTAACATGCAACCAGAAACTTGTTAAGCCTGCTTTGCTGACGTAAGCAAGACGATCCCTCATTCCGTATGCGTTCCTAACATTTCCTGGGATCCCGACCGAGTTCCGCTCACATTAATATTATGATATACTGATGTAGCGGGAATTCAAATATTGTTGTACAGGAATGACGTGATTATCCTCTTGACTTAAATTTATCGAGAGGAAGATGTTTTCACATACTGATTTACATACAGAGGCACGTTACGGTAAAAAAGTATTAAATGTATAACATCTAGACGGTTCCTTGAAACCGATGCCAACCAGTGAAGAATATTAGAATTTTACCAAGGAGCCATCGAATAATCAGTTGTACCTTACATTTTGGCCATGTAAAAATTGGACTACTATATGGAAAAGCTGATTTTTGTTTTATAAAGTGACGAAAAATACCAATGCTTGCGGGTGCGGCATCGTGTCCTGAATTCATAATGAAAGTATGTGTCACGAATATTACACCGTTTATTTCGCCCACGTTATTTAACTATAGAAACCTATTGCTACCTATTGCCAATGAGGTAAAAATAAACAATTACAACAACATGAACAGTTATCTATATATATAAAACAAAGTCGGGTTTGTTACAACACTTATAACTCTAGATCTGCTGGACCAATTTTCATGGTTATTGATTTGTTCGATTTGTCTCTGTTGAAGATTATAGGATGGCAACACTTATATTAATGCAATGTGAAGTTTAAAAGTGGCAACCCTCTCTCTTGTAGGTAATTCAAGCGTAATGGCTGTCTCCATAATTTCTCTATATTCATAATATATTTCTACAAGTGTAACTGCCTCTCATTAAAACCCTAAGTTCTAAAAGGTTATGGGCCCAGACCCTGTATCATATTTATGTGAAGATATTGGCTTGTGAACGGCTTGGTCAGGTTTCGACAAGTCGAAAAGAACATCGGCGGCGGCCGGCATTTTGGCGTCGCGCGGTTTGTTCGAGAAGCAATATCGAGAGGGAAATATGGAGCAACATGGAGTTATCAAACTTGAGGGAGCAAAGAATTGGAGCGTCTGGCGATTTCAGATGGCGATCATTCTCCGGGACCTAGGGTTGTACGAAATTGTTACTGGGACGGAAGCTAAGTCCAGTGATGGCGGCAAAGATTCGAAAACTGTGGTGGACAAAGATATAAGGGCGATGAGCGTTATCGTAACAAGATTGTCAGAAAAAGTTTTGCCACATGTAATAACGTGTGTGACTGCTCGAGCTGTATGGGAAAGGCTGCATAGTATATACGAACAAAGTGGTGAAACATCCATAATGATGTGTCAACAAAGATTTTTCCAGTTAAAATTTGAAGACAATATGTGTGTTGCTGATTTTATTACCAAAGTACAGGAACAGCAACAAACTTTGCATCGTTTAGGAGAAAACTTAAGTAATAAAATGGTAATCTCCAAAATACTTATGTCTTTGCCGGAAAAATTCAGTCATTTTGTAAGTGCTTGGGAGTCGTGTGCTGAAGAAAAACAAACAATAGACAACTTGACAACACGTCTCTTGTTAGAAGAAGAAAGGTTGAAGAACAAAAATAATAAGGTTGAAGAAAGTATAGCTCTGTTTTCAAAAGATCACCAAGGTAGAAATAAAAGTTATATGAAGTGCTTTTTATGTCACAAGCCCGGACATTTGAAGAAAGACTGTAGACTGAAAAATGTATGCTTTAACTGCAATAAGCCAGGTCATTTTAAAGAGCAGTGTAGATTCAAGACAAATGAACAGAAAAGTGACAAACGCGGTACAAAGGACAGCAGTAAACCAGGAAATGCATTCATCACTACGGCTTTGGCTGGTGTAGAAGATAGACTGTGTGAAAAGTGGTTAGTGGATAGCGGGGCCAGTCAGCATATGACATATCAAAAACATTTATTTAGTGAATATGAAGCATTATCTAAACCCAAGACTGTGATAATAGGTGATGGACGAAAATTAAGTGGTATTGGTATTGGAAAAATTTGTTTGAAAGCCTTTGATGGTAAAAATTATGTTTGTAGTTCCATTAATAATGTCCTATATGTACCTGAGTTAAAGATGAATCTATTCTCAGTAGGAAGTGCAGTAAGTAAGGGCTTTGAAATAAAAATAGCTAATAATGAATGTTTGTTTACAAAGGGAAATGCTGTATGTGCGGTTGCTAGAAAGGATTTATGTACAACTTTTTATGTAATGGACATGTTAAATGAGTCAAATAATGTTGAGGCTAATGTAGCTAAACTTGATTTAACTGAATGGCATAATAGATTAGTACATCAAAATTATAGGGAAGTAAAACGCATTCTAAAAGAAAATAATATTGATTACAGTGCGTCACATAATGATACATGTACAGCATGTGTGGAAGGCAAACAGCATAGGTTACCCTTTGAAAGCAGCAAAAGCAATACAAGCAGGCCAGGTGAATTGGTGCATGCTGATCTGTGTGGACCTATGGAAGTCTCATCACTTGGAGGTTCAAGGTACTTTCTCCTTTTAAAAGATGATTTTTCTAATTATAGAATAGTTTATTTTCTGGAACATAAGTCAGAAACTGTAGAAAAAGTAAAAGAATTTGTTATGAAGGCAAAAGTTTTGAACAATTCTGTAAGTACATTTCGTTCTGATAACGGAACAGAGTTTGTAAACTCACAAATGAAAGCCTTATTCATTGATCATGGGGTGACACATGAGACAACTGTGCCCTATTGTCCTGAGCAAAATGGCAAAGCAGAAAGGGACATGAGAACTTTAGTTGAAGGAGCAAGAACTTTACTATTTGCTAAAAGAATGGATAAAGTTTTATGGGCTGAAGCGATTAACACAGTTGTATTTACTCTAAATAGAACGAGTCACAATAAAGCAGATGGAATGACACCCTTTGAATCATGGTTAGGTAAGAAGTTTGATATTAACAATCTACATACATTTGGAAATGATGTGTATGTACATATACCAAAACAGAAAAGAAAGAAATTTGATGCAAAAGGAGAAAAAGGTATATTTGTTGGATATGGTGAATGTACAAAAGGTTACAGGATATATTTTCCTGATAAAAATGTAGTTGAAATCATGCGAGATGTGACATTTGTAAAGAAACTTGATAAGCCAGAAGATAAAGAAGAAGATGAAGAGGTAATATCTCTAGATATGGATCAAAAAATATATGATAAAGATAATGAAGAAGACACATCAGAAACAGATACTGAAGGAAGTGTCGAGTTCCAAGACTGTCAAGAAAATGAAAATAAAATTCAAGAAGAGGAACAGGAAGAAGTAAATGAGGTAGTGCCTACAAACTCAGAAAGATCAAGGGCAACACGTAATAGAAAAGTTCCTAATTGGTTCAATGATTTTGAAATTGGTCTTATAAGTATGCATAATGAACCTAGCAGTTATAAGGAGGCTATGGAGTGTGAAGATAAAGAAAATTGGATTGAGGCTATGAATAAGGAAATAAATACCTTGAATAATAATAATACATGGACAGTTGTGACTCAGGTGCCTGAAGGAACAAAAGTAATAAATAGTAAATGGGTGTATAGAGTAAAAGAAAACCCTAACCAAGAAATTCAGTATAAGGCTCGCTTAGTTGCTAGAGGATTCGAGCAGACTAATGTAGATGGTGTAGAAGTCTATGCCCCTGTTGCTAGTTTGACTACCTTTCGTACCTTGATGGCTGTGGCAGTCAAAAAGAAACTCCAAGTATATCAGATGGATGTGACAGGAGCCTTTCTATATGGTGACATTGATGAAAATGTGTACATGAAGCTACCAGATGGGGAAATAGGTAAATTAAATAAATCTATTTATGGGTTAAAGAAAAGTCCCAAATACTGGAATAAAAAATTTAATGATTTTATGTGTGATGATGGTTTTATAAAATCTAAAAATGATCCTTGTCTGTATTCAAAATGTTGTGATGATTATTCTATGTATGTTCTTATTTATGTAGATGACTTGCTATTTTTCAGTGATAGTGACAGTCAAATAATAAAATTCAAAGAAGACTTGTGTAAGAACTTTGCAATGAAAGATTTAGGTATTGCCTGTAATTATCTAGGTATTAGTATTAAGCAGGATTTAGTAAGTGGAAAGACTGTTATAAATCAAAAGGAATATTTGTTAAAAGTTTTAAACAAATTTGGCATGTCTGATTGTAAACCAAGTAACACACCTATTGATCAGAACTTTAAATTTGAGTTATTAGAAAGGCCATACTCTGAAAGTAAGGAAATAGAATTTAAGTGTAGACAGATAATTGGTAATTTATTATATGCTTCTAATGCCACAAGACCTGATTTATGTGTAGCTATTGGTTTTCTTAGTAGATATCAGCATTGTAGTAGTGTGTTGTTATTAAAATGTTTAAAACATGTATTAAGATATGTAAAAGGTACAGTTAATTTATCTTTGATCTATTGTTCCAATATGAATAATAAATTAGAAGGTTATGTTGATGCGGATTGGGGAGGGGATACAAAAGATAGAAAATCTACTTCAGGTTATGTGTTTAAAGTATTTGATTCTGTAATATCTTGGTGTACTAAAAAACAATTGTGTGTTTCCCTTTCCTCAACTGAGGCAGAGTATGTAGCACTATGTTCAGGTATTGTAGAATCATGTTGGTTAAGAAAATTGTTAATTGATTTTGGTTATAATTTGGAAGTCATTTTATATGAGGATAACCAAAGTGTAATTAAAATATCAGAAAATAACTATGGTAAGACTAGGTTAAAGCACATAGACATAAAATATCATTTTATTGTTGATAAGCTGAACACAAAATGTGTAAGACTGACCTATATAAGCAGTACCAACAATCTTGGAGACCTATTTACTAAAGCACTGGGTAAACAATTATATGAAAAACATAGAAATAATATTTTAAAGTAAATAAGCATTTATCTTCAATAAAAGGTTATTTGGACGATTGTTGGTGATTGACTATTTGGTAAAATAATTATTGTTAAGATTATTTAGAAGTTAATTTGTGTTATTTAGAAAGTAATAGAAGTTATTTTGTTATCAGTAAAATGTTGAGCTGTGAAATAATTATTTTGATATAAAATAAGTGTTGAGGGGGTGTGTTGAAGATTATAGGATGGCAACACTTATATTAATGCAATGTGAAGTTTAAAAGTGGCAACCCTCTCTCTTGTAGGTAATTCAAGCGTAATGGCTGTCTCCATAATTTCTCTATATTCATAATATATTTCTACAAGTGTAACTGCCTCTCATTAAAACCCTAAGTTCTAAAAGTCTCTGCCTAGAATAGCAGAATAAATCTTAAAAACAATGAAAAATCGACGAATAAAAAATTACGAAAGATAAATCATTTTCCCAAAATGTTCCTTGGTTTCGTACCTGTCAAAGATTTGATGTCCATCCTGTCAAATGCTGTCAGTAGTGACAAATGATTGACATATTTATTGATTGTCAAATATTTATGCGTGCGTTCAGAAATTTATTTTATTTTGATCTAATAGATAGGTTAATAAACTATTGTCTATGTCGCGAAAGCGTAAATTGTCGGTAGATAGGTGGTAGGTAGGTGGTAGGTAGGTGGTAGGTAGGTGGTAGGTAGGTGGTAGGTAGGTGGTAGGTAGGTGGTAGGTAGGTGGTAGGTAGGTGGTAGGTAGGTGGTAGGTAGGTGGTAGGTAGGTGGTAGGTAGGTGGTAGGTAGGTGGTAGGTAGGTGGTAGGTAGGTGGTAGGTAGGTGGTAGGTAGGTGGTAGGTAGGTGGTAGGTAGGTGGTAGGTAGGTGGTAGGTAGGTGGTAGGTAGGTGGTAGGTAGGTGGTAGGTAGGTGGTAGGTAGGTGGTAGGTAGGTGGTAGGTAGGTGGTAGGTAGGTGGTAGGTAGGTGGTAGGTAGGTAGGGTAGGTGGGGTAGGATTCATTGACTGTTAGGCGGTACGAAGTTCGCCGGGACAGCTAGTGTTCTTATAAAGAAACTCATTGATTTATCAATAGTTAGTTCCTATGTGAAAATAACGTAAGCGACCTTATTAAAATTTCATTATTAGGATCTTAGGTTTCCAAAAGTTATGATTGTTCTCTGTTACTTCCACGAATATTAAATGAAACCTCTTTGAAAATACTTTCCTCAAAAGTCTACAATTAATAAAAATAAGTAACAAAAAAATGTTTATTCCTTTCAATACTGAAGCCACACAATAGTTTGAGTCAAACATTTAATTGAGTTATTGAAAGTGATTATAAATAAATTGATCAAATAAAACTAGTTTCTATCGAACAATAGTTGTTTATAATACACGGTCCTTCATACTCCATATACAAATGACTTACGTGAAGTTACCCTTTGTTTTACGACCAAAGTAAGAGTTTACGCGAACGACATACGAAGATTTTAGTAAATTGTCGGCTCAAGCCTAAAGCCGTGTCGTAGCGGCTACGAGGTTACGCGGCTACGGCGTAGCTCGTAGCGATAACTAGTTGTAGACACTTTCAACGAAACACATAGTATGTTTGACTTCTTTTCGACAAAAACCAAGCGTGTACTTATTTATAACAGAACGCATAATATCGCGCCTGCAATCCCCGAAGGGTTTAACAGAGGCGTACATAATAGTACACCCACATTTGGCCAGTTATGTTTCAGTCATCAGTCATCAACCGGACACAAATCCACTAGTGACTACTACTGAGAAATTCCTAATGGGAAAACCCAATAACAATTAAATCCCGATCCGGGATCGAACCCAGGACCAACGAGGCAGTCTAATATATTTTTATGCTTCAATAATTTTATAGTTTATAATAAACATACTAAGGCAATTTGTCATTAGTTATTATAATTGTTTTGTATTAATAATACTAATACTCTAATCACGATTCGCAGTACCATAATCTGTCGATAATTTAATAATTAATCAAACATGAATTGCTAGTGGTATTTGAAGTGGAATACAATACATATTAATCTATTACATTGGCTTCTATGTTCTATCTCTGTCTCTCTTAGGGGCATCGCATTCCAACTAGAACATCGTATTAATTTCCTTTGAATACAAAAAATAAATTTTATTTTCATCGCATTGAATAACAAAAAGTAGATTAAGGCAGTAAAGTATTTAAAAACTAGAGCAGGAAAAAAGAACATTGAACTGAAAAAATGGCCGGCGAGAGAGAAACATGAAGTAAAAAGATAATCAGACTACATCAAATATTTATTACTTACTGTAAAGCCCCGCCATCAATTACACGGTCATGAAATGTTATTTATATAAATATACTTATAAAGTAATTATAACGGGTATTGTAATATTGGTGATGTATTTATATGCTTGTCAAACGTGCTGATTATGTAATAATGGCTTTTATTACCGTTCAATGTAAATAACATCAACACCGTTCAGAAGGCCCAGACAAGCGGTAATCGCTTTCAAAGCCTTTCATATTTCTACACGTACTTTCGGCAGGATTGAAGCTTACGTTTTTTCTTACGTTTCATGAAAACTCTGACCGCAAAAGAGAGAAAGAAGCCGACGCAGTGCATTTTTGACTTAAGAAGAATTCAAAAGTATAATAGATTGATGTTTTTATCGTCTTCGCCTGCGAGACTAAATTATGCTCAAAGCTATTTAAAAAAAAAACATATCATCACGATTGTAATCTTCGAGGGGTTAGGCAGAGGTATATCTTTCGTGTCACACACATAACAAGGGTGTAAATATAACTATTAAAAGAATAACATCATAAAATCGTTTTTACATTACGAAAACACATGTCACAGATTATAAAAATAATAAAGTCAGAGGCTCAAAGGGTTGAAACTCAAACATTTTTATCGGCCATAAAAAATGGCAGCAAATAGTTATGCTGGGATCGGATCGAGTGTCGTTTTGCCCAACGAAAGGCCATTGTGCCCTCAATAGCGTCATTGATACAGTACACACCCCTGCAGTTTAGCTGATCGGTGGTTTGTTGGCCCATTGGGAGCTTTCATTGTAAATGATATTGCTGTATTTTTGTAAGCTGGGGCAAGCTGTTTTTTTTACCAGAAATGATATTTACGTGCATACATACTAAATTTGACTTGTCTATCATTGGTAAATCTGTAAATAGTTTAACAATTTAGTTTGAGTAGTTAATGTTAACTAATAAAAATAAATTTCTTTCAACGATCTTTTGTAATCTTTATGTTTTGGTTCAAATAGTTATGCTACAATTTCATCTGTTTGTACGTTATTAGGCTTTGGAAGTAATAGCATCAAGTTAATTAAATCCAACATAGAAGAGATTTCCTGTTTTATATGACAGTCAGGTGTAAACACAGCCCATTTTAAACGTTCGAAAAATAAGGTCAAGCACTTTGTGACTGTTTATCTATACTCAGCTTGTTCCCATTGTTTCAAACGGTTCTAACTATTTTTAAAATACCTCTGTTTTGTAATACTTTTCGCATTATTTTGTCAGGAATTTGACTACTATGTCTTTTGTGCCAGATTAAACAAATAATTTATAATTTTTAGATACAGGTTGTGCGCTGTTGCTTTCTGGGGCTTTTTAGTAAATTGTAATATTTTAAGGGTGTGAATAAATAAGACATTTAGAAGATAAATGAGGATAGTTGGTCAGCGCACATTCAGCTGTCGCTGCTGACTTTGCGATGGTGTACTAAGTCGAAAACATTCTTAAATTCTGATAAGATTTTTCAACACATATTTTGTGTGGCTAACTATACCAGCAACCAGTATTAACGTGGTTACCAAGAGTGTATACTGGGTTAAATTACCTTCACCGCTGTGTACCTATATAGCTTCTTGTCGAATGGTTCGTTAGGGGAAACACTTCCGCCCTACTATTTTCTACAGCCAAGCACCTTTGATACGTTCCGGTGTACATTTTATGGATGCTGATGAAATTATATCACGATACCTTTCTTCTTGTCGTCCAACGCATTGATTCCAACAACTAATTTTTAACTGCCACTTTTCATTAGCTGAAATAATGCTAGTAACATTGGAAACATCATTTTCTATGTCAATAAAATATTTATAATTTCTGTTTAACATCGTTATTAATTTAGCTGTCACTATGAACGATTAATTACAAATTAATCAAACTAATGATCGGTAATTGTCTGTAATCTGCGCGGCCTATTTAGCGTCATACAGCAGGGCTTATCAAAATCCCAGCGGAGTCGTAACGAGTCGAATAAGTGTGTCAGCTTGCATACTAACCTTAGAAGAAGCTTGATCGGTCTCTGACGTACCTACCCACTGTTGTGACACAGGCCTGCTCGCTCTGACGTCTGAGGTCTATCTTCGATGTATCTCTATGACTCTAATACATATTGGTTCCTTGGCGATGATTTCCTTTATCGTATTGAGATCAATAGTGATGTTAACTACCTATGTTAATAATAAAACCTAATATCGAAGAGTACGTAATAAATGTGTGCCTATAATGTAAAGTTTTGCGTTCTATTAAAACTATTCAGACAGCGCGAAACCTTTTGAAGATAAGCAAGTAATTTATGAATCCCCAAAATGTGAATCAATATGAGTATAGGTAATCACATTGTTCTAGGCCTATACAATATGAGTTGGTTATGGAATAAATTGCTTAGTTTAGGGCTTCTTTTGATAAAGAGGCAGAATTTTACGTTTTCATTTTTAGTACAATGCATCACTCGTAAAAATGTACAAGCTCTGTCAAATTTATGCTTTGAAACTGCCCAAACTTACTATAATTAAAAATGTTCTATACACAACGAACTGTTTTCTGTGACCATAAAATCTTTAAAGATTTTTACTCAAGCATTAAACAGAACTAACGACTGATTTAGCACTAGCACCCCGCAAAGGAATAATACGGTCTAAATTTTAGTAGACTAAACTCCAGGCGATTCTACTAAGTGCTATCTGAGTTCACACGACCATAAACTGGGGAGTTTTAAGATTGCAATGGTGCATAAATTGTGACCAGTTATTGTGCCTCGGGGAGAGCTCGATAAGGAGCCACTTGCATTTAACATTTATATCTCTTACGTGACGAAGTGTGGAACGCAACAGGTTTTTTTCTTTTACGTAAGATAACGATTCCTTTTTACAACATTTGAGACCTCTTACGATATATTTTGAATAGTTCACATACCTACATACATACATACAATATGTTTAAAAAAAAACCTGTCCAATCTGAAAGGAGCATAATATAGGTATACCAATGACATTACCAAATAAAATACGAAACATGAATGAAAATATTCATGCTGATTTTTGTGCCCAAATTACCACCATTTCCCTAAAATCTAAAAAACTTTTAAAACGTGACAACACCATCTTCGGGATTAATGTTTGATCGTCAATTGTTTGTTTATGACGTCACTACCCGAGAAGCGACCGGGGTATCGCCGCCCGCGCCCCAGTGTTGCCATGCAAGTTACCTCATTTTAGTACATTTTATTTATTAATATTTTTCGGGGTTTTTTTTTTCTTGTTATCCAAAATGGATAACATAAAAAGAATCTAATCTCGATACCTAATAATACCCTCATGGATCGGACAGGGTTTTTTAACATATTTATGTACATATACAAGGTGTAGTTTTGCATCCTCGTCAAAATTCAGGAGGTTGTCATAGAAGACATAAATAATCAATACTAATTACGGTGCCTGGTCAATAATAATATTCGCTGCTTTTTTTAGTTGTTTTAATTTGACACTATTTCAGAATAAAGCCCTTTTCAAAAGAGGAAAATTGTTTGTCGAATAAACGTCTGCGTTTGTTTGTGTGTGTGCAAACGCAGTTATAGGGCTAGTATTAGATGGGCCGCGTTTTAATACGGGTGGTGTACACTTATCGATTTCCGATATTAAGAAAAAATATACAAAATTAGCTACCCATTTTATTATTGATTCGGGTTGAGAATCATTAGCATAGTTACCTCCTTGAATTTGACGAGGATGCAAAGCAACACCTTGTATATTGTATGTAAAAGTTACATAGATAGTGTAGATATTTCGGTAAATTCTAATGAAAAGTCCTTTGACGTATTATCAGTATTATGTTTTTTTCGCAAAAGTCCTTATGATGGCATGAATAACTATAAGATATCTTGCAAGAACATGAACTAGTTACCAAATGACCTGTAACTAAACCAAAGGTTCGGATAAGATTACAAAGAGCATGTATCGAAATAAAGTGCTCGTTCACAAAGGGAATCGTACGTGTCTCAGTTATTACTGTTTTATAGAATATAATTGGTATGGATTTAAAACGAAAGATACCTTAATATTATGGTATATTATTTCGATGGAATCATGTAGTAGATCATAAAACGTCATAACAACCTGTGATTGCTGAAGAGTTAGGCAAAGGTGTAACATAGTAACTTGCATGTAAAAACACATACAAAGATAATATTTAAACGACATTGTATGCTTGAAATGCGCTTCCTGATTGGCAAACGATGTACCTATAGCAATAAGGCTTCTAATTGTTCCTTCCTGAGATAATTTACGTATCTTGGCCAGAAGCAGATGTGTAGGTACGGGCGAGCTCAAGACGGTGATAAAGAATGCAATGACAAATGAGGTAATTCAATATACGTATGCAAGCGCCGCAGTGAAGTGCCAGCCTTACAAAGACTCCACGTAGTGCGTTCAACTGAGATTCCAATTATCCAGAGCTTTTGTTCCTTCTCACTCTGACGCTCTACTGTCATCACATCCGCACATTCAATGAATATTTTTCATTCATTTGTGGCTTTAATTAATTTCTATTTTAGAAATTTTCAATGGAAACTGTACCCTTCCGTACCCAACGTGTCCGCTTTTGTTGTTTAATTGATTTTCAGTGTTATCTCTACCGAAACTGTAATGGAACGTGTTTAGTGTGAATAGGCCTTTATGTGTTCGTTTCACACGTTTAATGTGGGCTCAGCTTTATGTTTTGTTTGTTTCTTTTGGTATTTTAAATCTTTTATGGAGTGGAGTGAGACAATTTTGATTGTCATTGTTGTTACTGAAAATGTTTATTTTTTACGAATGGAAAGAGTGTGTGTGTGTGTGTTTGTTTGTGTGTGTGCATGTGTGAATGTTTATCAAAACAACAAATTAATTAATAACTAATTAGTTTGTCGTACCAGTAAAGTAATACCCATCCTATCTACTCCAACCACTCTCGTGGTTCTAATTTTGAATCCATCTTGAATAACAAGATGTGAATGTATTATTCTTAAAAAAAAAACACTACAATGTTTTGTTCTATTCATTGTTTAGTTCCTAACTTTCGGTATTTAAATAAATAAAGTCAAAAATAATTTAAGTGGGATTGCTTTTAATCCAGTAGGTTTTAATTTTGATTAGTCTTAAAACCTTAATCCGCTGGATCCAGATAGGCTGACATTTGAGACTGCTCACCAATGAAATAAATCTGGAAATAAGCTTCTCGTTAATTATTATTAAATCATGACATTGTACTTTAATTTTGTACGAATAAATTATAAATACTACATGAAAAATGGGCTTACAGCATCAAATCTTCCTAAAATTAAGAATTTAAAAGGTGAATATTAAAGTATAAGGACAATACCAACTCGGTCCAAAACCAATAACGTCATTTTGAGGGTCTTGCAATATTCTTCACAAAACTCATTACAACTTAGCTCAACACCCAACGCTTCCCCAAACTGGATACAAGGCCAAGATCCCAATAAAAATAAAATTAAAACACAAACCGAAAAGAAACAGTACTTGAGAAGTTACCTCGCAACTTCCAACGCCATCTGTTGACCGACCATTGTAACTACAGTTCGATGCGGGGAAACTTCCAAACGTTTCGAGGTCGGCAATTTTTCCCTTGGCGATTTGCATTCTTTTCACATTTAGAGCAAATGAGCGTACCCAGTAATGAATTTGGGAAGTGCTCTCCGGTGTTATGACGAATTTTTGTAAGGACCTCGTTTAAGGACTTGATTTCGTCGCGACTTCGCCAGCAATGTTTTTGAGCTCGCTATTCTGTGATTACTTTTTGATAGTTCGGTGGGTGCCAAATAGAATTGCTGAGTGTTATTTTGTTTCCAGTTTGTTGGCTGGAGGTCAGACGGCAGTAAGGTCTTTAGTGAAAGCAAACAATGCGCATAATTTAATACTCTGGAGTAACAACAGTTACGTTTGTTAATGAAATCGGTTTTTCACAATAGTTCCTGATTTGTATCGTAAAATTGTTGTTGTTTCGAAGCGAATTTTTTTCAATAACAGAACATTTTTGATCGTTGTCAGTGCTACATTTTCGCGTATTCCTTTGACAAATAAACAACTAAAATTCATATAAAAAGGGACATCGTTTCCCATCGACGTTTGATAGGCAGTTAATTGATGGATTGTGATACCAACATGATCCCTCCGGTACCCGAGTCACGAGGATAATTTATTTTGCTTTTGTTTGCCTTCTATTTACTATGTGATAAACTCTTTTTTCCTTGCTTCTTCTATTTTTGACGGTGGGACATGAGATTGGATGGTGATTGATAAATCGTAGTTTTTAGTGATGTTATTGCTGTCGATATATTTTTTGATGTTGTTGGTAATATTGAACTGTGTAATATGGGGCTGGAGGTGGGGTTGGAGGGCAGAGTGTATAGCACGCTAATAATTACAATTGATTGATTATGCGTATTTCTTACAATATTTTAGGCAGAGCTACAATTCATAAATGCGCAAGGCTCTCAACGATTTTATTTTGACCCTAACTTTTATTTACAGAAAAAAAAATATGAACAAGTCTTTTATTTAAGAATTGCTGGGTACAACTAATAATTCGTTGTCTCAAGTATCTTTGTAACTAAACAAAAACATCCAAAATTACGAATCCAGAAAATAAATACTAGGTAGGTACGCTAATACCCTGTTGTTATTTTTATTACACATCCACGCATATTAATTACCCATACACCTAAAACAGCATATAAGGGAGACCTTTCATAATGTTTACCTTCACCGGTTAATCCGGGGAAATACTGGCCGAAAATCGGTGTATTATGTTATCCTATACTCCGGGCGTAAATTCTACGCCGGGCACAAACAACACACATGTGACGTAAGCAGCGCTGCAGGGCCTACTCCATTGGTGATTGACAGACGATAAGCATGCTAATACTCTGTGGAACGCAGGAAACACGTTCTTGGGCATCTGTTTAAATTTCACCGTAGAGCTTAGCTGTGATGGAAGATAGATTTTCGATTACAAATATTGAGTGAAGGCCAACCGTCGGGACATTGCCGTTTGTAATGGCGATCTTTCTGAACTGAAAAAAGCACAATTGTTTTTCTAGTCGATCACAACACCGCTAAATCTTTTAAGAGCCTATAAATTACCAGTATTACGGTATTAAGTTTTAAATCTTCTACTTAAGCCTAAGTTCGCAAGAAAAACAGGTGGCCTTGAAGACCTAATACTCCCTAATAATAATTTCGTTATAGCTATATGTCAGCAGTTGTCCGGATAAAGTGTGTAGCTAAAACTTTTGTAACTGAAAGTACTTCGACACTCACAAAGTTGGGAGCGATGGAGAAAAAACTTTTCTTCCCGACAGTCCGTGATTTCGGGCATTTTGTATGGATGTAATCTTGGTGGCGTTAGGTACCTACATCCTACATGTTCTTGTAGCCATTTCTTAGTGTACTGATTAAATACACAATCTTATTTAACTTTTTTGGAATGGAGCAAGTTTTGTAAGTGCCCAAGTTTGTATGTTACGTGAATGGGGTGAGAAAAAATGTAATTACTAGTTTGTGAAGAAACTCTCTGGAGAGTGCTAAACGTTAGTCAGACTCTTCTTTTCTCTATTCGATTTTTTTTTAATCATTTTCCAGGGTACGTTCCTGTTTTTTAGATGTCGGTGGATTTATATGGTGAGATACCTACACAAAAGTAAAGCTGCCTATGTTTGTTTCATCAAAAGATCTATGTATCTATGAATGTTTAATGCCAAAACAAATTAACCACTGCACCAATTCGGTTGCCCAACTTTGTTTTAAGGAAACCCATAATTTTAGTGGCTCGCCAAGGCGATTAAGCGATTAAGCTTCAGTTACAAGCTTAAATATTCCTAATAGTTCCGTAATAACCGACTAAGCTTTTGTTTACTCCAACGTAAAAATAAAATAAACAGTACCGATTCAAATCTCCGACAAAAATTAACCGTAAAATACTATAGAAGTCGTGTTAATCCCTAACGTAACGCCTTGACACGTAACAAAAACGTTTATGTTTCATTACTTTCAGGTTTTACCTCACTTAGGCCTTGTGTGTAACAAGGACGGGTTATTCAACCGATGACCGTGTTTTGGGGCACAAATACGAACCGACCTCGAAATATTAATGTGTTTATTTTTATGACTGATGATAAAGGGATGTGTGGTATTCCCCGGGGTTGTGAATGGAAGGGGCAGTGTCATAAGACTTCATTACGTAAAGGGTTGTGTTAGTCGATCTTGTAAGTTTATCTCTTTGAATCTTCTCAAATTGCTCGTTCGTTGTGTAACTAGATAGTTATCTCTTAGGACGTTTGATTATAGAATGTGAGTATTAAATCATTTTGGGTATTGTCAGGTAGGAAGGCTTGTAATTTAAGATGTTATCATTTCGTACAAAATTTCTCTTGATCTTCACAAGGAAATTGTGAGAGTTCATAATTTCCTTGTGGAAGAAAAAGGAAAAAACACCTGGATCCATGGAAAATCCTTCAATTCGCGATTTTTTTATGAATTTTTTGGAATATCTCAATTACTAGACCAAAAAAAGGAAAGTTTAGAAGATTTGGAAAGTTGGTTAATAATAATTCAGAATCGCCACCAAAATAAAATTTCTTACTCAAATTTAATTTAAATCCTAACAAAGTCAAACCTAATTTAGGATTCGTCGTTAACTTCCAAAAAATGATTACATTTGGAGCACAAAGCATTAGTATTCTAGTCTCGTTGTTTTAGAGATAAACCACAGTAGCGAACCTACCTAATAAATATGTACCGAATTTCTGGTTTTATTTGCGATGTTAGACTTTACCTCAGCTCACCTACATAATTAAATTCTTTTGTGGGGGTCTAAGAAAGCAGGGCTCAAGGGAGTTAGTCTATGCGAAGTGAATAGTAGAATTTAAATCAGAATGCCGGGGTATTTTTACGTTGAGAATCAATTATTTAATATATAGAAAGAATTATTTTGTTTTCGTCAAAAATTTCCATAGGGCAACCGAAACAGGTAGGTATTGTTTCTGTATTGTATTTGTTTTTTATAATTTATTAGGTTGGTGTTCTGTAACTTGGTCAAAAGCGCGTATTTTGCGTTGATACGGTAATTAGGCGTTGTCTAATAGTCGACAGAATAAACCGAAAACACGATCAATAGACAGAAAAACGTTCACGGTCACATTACCTAAATACCATATTCTATAAAAAAATGAGAAATTAAATCCTCCTCTCACCAAAAGGTATAGAATAATGTAAAAGATTAAAATCGTATCCAAGTTCCCGAAGTCAGCTCGAAAAGCAGTTCAGCTTATAGATTCCTATCGATGGCTCTATGCGAACAGGTGCATCCGAGCTACCTACAGAATAAACTTTGCTAAGAAACTACATAATCAAGATCGTGTTTTAAGATGCTGCAGATGTTGGATAGAATTACATTATCCACTTTTTGTTGAGAAAGGAACTTACACAAATTTGTGTTGTTGATGGAAATTGTTGTCGGTAATGAAAATATCGCTTTGTTTACTTGTAGAGTCAATAGTCAACACATAAAGAAACCTAGCCTCCATTAGTAAGGGTCATAAAGAGTGATGGAGGAAGTAGCAACTTCCCCGGGAAACAATAGTGTTTGTCATCAGGCGACAGTGAATATTTACAGGCAAGGGTAATTGCTGCACATGAGATCCTGGGTTTGGTTTTTAGGTCGGTTCAAGGTTCAAGTGTTATTTTTCCATCCGGAATCTCTCACTAGCAGTAGTCTGGATTTGTGCCCAGTTGACGGCAAGAGGCTCGCCCCCTATTACAAGGGAGTTAAATGTAACTGGTGAAATGTGAGTGTACTATTAGGTACACCTCTGCTTAACCTGTCGGGGATTACATGCGTGATGTTATGTTATTATGAAATATAAAACGAAACAGTTATACACTAGCCTTATTATTTATTTTCAGTTTTAAACCTGTGAGTAAGCCACATTTTGAATACAGGTAGGTACACCTTTTTTTTTTTTTTTTTTTCCGGATGGGAAATCATCGAATGACTTCTCCCGCTCTGGGCTGAGCGGGAGGGTGTGTCAGACTCTTACTGACTAAAATCCACCCATGTTCCTTCATCGCCCTTTGTGTTCCGGGGCCGCGGTATCTCTTTCGAACAACCCGCAGCACCCGGCAGGCATCGGCCCTTGCGGGCCCCTTCCCTATGCTGACATCTCTTTGAGGCGCGCGTGGAACACGAACGCGCCGTCGACACGGCCTGTCGTCCTAAGACGGAGGGACGGCGAGCTAGCCCTTAGCTCACCGTCCACAGGCCTGCGTCTACGGTGGCCGGGGGCCACCACGTGGCCCCCGACGCCCGGTGCGTCTCCCGCGGCGGCTGGGACGTGAGGAGGAACGCTCTCTCTCACGTTCCGCCTCCTCCTTTGCTAGCATGACTGCTTCGCAAAAGGAGGTGACGGCTTCCCATTCCGTCTCGCTCCGGACCATGGCTCGAACCAGGGCCGGACGCGAGAGGTCGCCGCCGCCGATCGCCGCTATGAGGACACGGCGTTGCTCCGCCCAAGCGGGGCAGACCTCCACCGTATGCTCCACCGTGTCCTCCGGTCGATCCTCGCAGTGGAAACACCCGGGCGTCTCCTCCCGCCTGATTCGGTGCAGGAACCTCCCGAAACAACCGTGTCCGGTGAGGACCTGCGTCAGGCGGAAGGTGAGGACGCCGTGGCGCCTCTCAAGCCACTCCTCAAAGAGGGGACTTATCGCCACTATCGTGGCGTGCCCTGCACGGGGTTGCGACAGTCGCTCTCTCCATGTCACCATGAGATCGGCTCGGAGGTTTGTCCGCTGAGCGGCAATTAGCCGCGGCAGCGGAGTAACCCCCCGGCGAAGAACCTCCGCGCGCCATTCATGTAGGCGCGCGAGGACTATCGCCTCCAGATCCCATGGTGGCAGGTAGGTACACCTGGATGACTTGACGAAAATGTTGTTTTACACACTAAAACCGAGTTACCTACAATGTCTTAAACAAAGCTTTCTGCAAACTTCAGCAATGCCTTAGAGAACAGAGATAAGAATATAGTACTTTCCTCACTTTCAAGTAGTAAAAATATAATTGTCGCTTGCACTCGATATTCAACTCTCGTTGCTTGAAACAAAGTCGAGTTTAGAAAATTGCGGATTGAGTTTCGTAAAGTAGGTTAAGAGAATTAGTGAAGGTATATCGTAGTTTAGATCTAGGTATAGCGACTCTTTAGTGAAGTTATTTTTTAATTATTCTATTCTACTTTGTAGGCAAAAGAACGGAGCTATAAAAAGACGTAATTTCTTCGGTTCCCTATCTATTTGCATAAAATTTTAAGACATAATATAACATGGCATACTTTTGTTTATCCTGATTATATTTACGCATAACAGCTTACGCTTACGCTGCTTACGCGGCAAGGTCTTAGTTCACTCGCTTCGCTCGCTCACTAGACCTCGCCATCTCTTTCGAACCTAACCTGTCCGAGTCGGGGGTGCCACAAGTCCCCAGCTCGCTTCGCTCGCTCATAATTCCTAAGTTTTTGATGTTTTATTAATTAAAATAACCCTTGAGTGAGTTTAATTTTTAGGAAATTGCGTAATAATGCAATATGTAAACAATGTGCAAAAACATGTGTACGAAATGACTTGAATATGAAATGTTTTTTTTTTTCAAATAAGTTACCATTTAGTTTAGTAAATATTTTTAAGTGAATTATTTGCTAAGTTTGGCAAATAATTCTAATAAGCTGATGAAATTAATCACCAATTATGTTTTGCCAACCGTTGCTTTTCAAATGATAAATTAATTTTCGGTGAAGTGACAGGATACCAAAATAGATCTTATGCATGAAAATTAAAAATAAATACATGAAAATAACTTAAATTTGTTTCCGTTATTCCTATTAATTATTATACCTTAATACAATTATGCTAATAGTCATTAGGCCTACTAACATTATGCGAATTAAAATTATGCCAAAACAAATTAGCCTACAAGATAATTATGCGAACATAAACTGTGTGCCTAAAACAGTTATGGCAAAGTATTATTATGCAAAAAAATGCCAAAATACTTATGCCAAAGTATATTAGGCAAAAAAAACATTATGCAAAAAGAAGGGATCCTTCTTTTTTCTGTTAACAGATTGCATTGTATCACGGGCTGGTATCCACAACTCCACGTCCGAGGAGTCCTTGTGGTCGAAATTCAATAATAATTTAAAAAAATAATAATAACTCCAGGATTTTCTTTTAATTGATAACATTATAGATCGTCAATAGCTAATAAACAAAAATAAAAACAATTAACAAACAGACCAGAAAATGGTATTTAACTATTTTGTCTTAGCCTTTTCATACTGTTGGCTATGAAGGTGATGAGATGCATATTGCATACAGCAGGTTTTTTTACCACATTTTTTCCAATATTTCTTGACATGTTCGAAACCCAACAGCGTACCTCTAAGCCACATATATTATGCATGTACCGGTATAGTTTAGAGATCACAGCAGTTATGTTATAAGGTTTAACTCCCTTTGGGAACAAACATCTGTTTACTCTAATCTCTTCTCCCCTACCGTTTGATCTATCGCTAGGGTACACCATCCTATAAGAAATCGTTCATGCGTTTATAAGTAAGAGGTTCAAGTTTATAGGTCGGAATAGTCCGACGGTTACGAGAAGGACTGGCGAACGAGAGGTCGAGGGCTCGAATCTCACTCGTTGCTTTATTGAGCGTTCCCACTCTTTGTTCAATTGTATATTTATAACAATGTTTAAAATAGTTCGAATGAAAATCGCATGTTTTTGGTAATCATTGTCAGTCTCTCTAGCCTCTGTTAGTCAAACCTCGATTACTACTGCTCACCACCCTGCCGTGACCTAGCGTTCTATCTGCGTTAGCCTCGTTTATTTGACTTCAACTCTAATTTAGTTTAATCACCTTTTACTGGACCGGTCTCTAGGGAAATAATGAAGAAGCAAAAAAATTCAAGCACCTACTCTAAAAATCACATCTAAAACTCGGTTTATAAATAAGAATTTCATGAAGATTAGAAAAAAAAGGTTACGACACAACGTTACTTTTTACACCAAACATACTAAGTCGAAAACATTGTTATTATATTATGCTGGAGGAGTAAAAAACATAAAAATCTAGGTCTTGAAGGCAACATTTAGCGTCACCAGCAGTTTGGGAAGTGCCTCATTACGCTAGATATGAATTGGGATTATACCCTTGTTCCTAACTGGGTAGGCAGTTTCGTTGCCTCGATCAACTTAGATATGATGGTAAGGGTATTTATTTGACTAAGCATTAGATACTATGACATCGTACTTGTGTAACATAAAATTATAAGTAAACACGGTACAGTTATAGACCTCTCGTATGTGGTTACAATTTGACCTTGAGATGACATAGCGTAGGACGAAGTTTCAATAGAAAAAGACGAAACCAGTGTAACATTCCATAAAGGACATCATCCACGTTTTAAACATGGGTCGATGAATATTATTTATTCTACTCCAGTACAGTAGTCGCAAGTGCGAATGCTTCCCATGAAGTACTGGGTTCAGTTCTCCGGTCAAGAGAACTGTTATTGGGTGTTCCCCTTCCAAAATTCTCATTAGCAGTCAGGAGTCTAGATTTTTGGTTAAAGGCAAACGGGTTGCCGAGTGTTATCGTAGAAATCATAATGCAACAGTGAAATGTGGGTGTGGCTGTGAGTGTGGGTACGCAGGCGAGATGGTAGGTTACGTACCTACATACGTTTTATGTAAATTCTCTCTTTCTTACATAACTTAAGCTATTTTTTAGAAGATATTACATAAAATCACGCTTGTGATCCCCGACGAATTAGGCAGCTACCTAGAAATTGGAAACACTCGATAACACTTTGCCCAACCCGGGAATCGAACTTGGAGCCTAATGCTCAGAAATTAGCCTATTGCTGAGCCTTTTCCCAACTATGCTGAGGTCGGCTTTAAGTCTAACCGGATGCAGCTGAACCAGTATTTAATCAAGTGTGATAATGATAAAGTTTATAAGCAGATATTTTTATTAAGATGTAAGGTTAGGGTACCAGGATCGGGCAAAGTGTTATTAAGTTTTATCCATCAGGAATTTCCCAGCTGCAACTGCACTGAGTCTGGATTTGAGCCCGGTTAATGGCAATAGGGCCTAATAATAATTGACGTGGTGTGGGTGTACTATTAGGTACACCTTTACTTAACCGATCGGAGATTATAGGCTAGGCGCGATGTTACGTATGTCTCTACCACGGTGAGATCTGATTGACCACGTACGAACACATTCTTATAATCCAATATTGTAGTTATCTGTCGTATCAATAGACCTTTTTTAACTTAAACAATCTGTGTAGAAAGGGCATCATATATGTATATGTGTATTATACATATAGATCATAATATTCTTAGAGAGTATATCATGAATACATTGTGTAGTGATATCATCAGATCAAATATTTTGGTAAGCTTGTTCCTATAAGTTGTATGTTATGTGGAACGATGTTATTCGCAAGTAATAACTTATTTAATGGCATTTCTATAAGTTACATCATTCGTTTTGGGGGCTGGTGGCTGCTGGAATATCATATAATTATGTTTCTTTTAAAATGTGGTCCCGCACATGTCCCTAATACCGTATTTAACCTTCAAACCAACGCATTCGCTTAACCTTGGCGGCAAAAATACTTCCCCGAATACATATTTTGTCCTCAAGGATCTGAATTACTTTAAAAATGTAATTTTACGAAAATAATATAATCGAAACAGAAAACAATGGGTTGACTATCAGCTTTATTCCGCCCCCACTTTCTCAGAACCGTTACATTAAAAAAAAGTTTCATTTAAAGGTTCATAATATTAGATTCCCGGATTTTCTCCTTAAACCTGATTTAAAATTCACGTCACTTACCCATGAGACAAAAACGTAGCACGCAAATACTTTCGAAGAAATCTAATTTCTTAAAAAAAATATAAAATTAAGCTGGGACTCACGGAAATATTAATTTCCGGCGACTTAAAAATACCGCCGCGAACCATTTCTTTAACAAAAAATATGGTGACCCCAAAAATAAATCGTGAGATTTATCCTCTCATTAATCCTCTATCTTGAGGCCCCTGTAACAATTGATTACGTCACGAAAAGATCATCTCTCGCCTCTCCCTTTTGGACAAATGTCGTCATTTGTCTTTAAGATTTTTACCGCCATTTTCTTTTTTTTTAAGTCGCAGCTTAAAACGGCATTTGAAATTAGAACGGATTATGGTATCCGTTGTAAACGAAGCTTCTGGTTTTCAGTGTTTGGGCGGAATAATTTTCTCAAATAAATTACATGTGCTCTGTGTACTTTTTATTTTACATAAATTCCGCATTATATGGTTTATTTACTAGATACATTTATTAAGTAGAAAAACATAATTTAAAGTTTAGAATCTTGTTAAACGTACTATTCAATAATTATGAAATACGTTCTTAAACAAAAGAAATTATTAATACGAACTTTTATGTCATCATCATTTTCTTGCCCTTGTCCCATGTTACTTGGTGTCGGCGCAACACAAACGACTATTATATAGACGAAGTAATTACGTAGTTCTATTCACGTGTCATCTATACAGACGGGTTTAGGTACCGCTCTAAGTATTGACGAGTTATTATCCCATTCATTAAGACCATCATATTAGGGTACCGGTTTTCCTTATCTGCCCACATGATTTGCGAGAACAGATAATAATCTGTAGAATATACTAGTAATGTACATGGTTAATCTACGAAAATACATAAAAAGATAACATAAGGGCCATAAAGCTGATGTATCAATATTTGCCCAAAGTAAGCAAATAGTTACTTATGGCCAATAGAGGCCAATCCAAACAATTTGCTGACAATACAAAAAAGAAAACAACAGTGATAATAAAGAAACGTAATCCAAAAAAACAATTCAAATAACAGTATCAAACAGATGTTTAGTTACTAAACGTAATTCGAAAATCAAAAATATGTTCTACCATAGAGACGAGAACACTACCAACTTAAACAGTTTCAGTAGCTAAGGAATTTACTGTACAGCCTTTACGTGAGTTTGTAACTAAAATATTCCATTTCATAGTCAAAAGCATCAGAGTTATGCCTTTCATTTACAGACGGTTAACTAACAAAATCGCACGAAAACTCCAGAACAAAGTTTGAATAAAATTAGCCTAGAATATTTAGCGCTAAATTGCTGGGTTCACATATTTCCATGGCTGGTAATAAGAGAAGAGCCTCAGTTGCTTAAAACAACGCCATTTGTAAGTTAAGGGGAGTTATTAGTTTATGTAAAATTTTCTTCATGTTTTCTTCAAATCAGTATTTTATAATTATAAGGTAAGGTAAAGACAAAATCGTGGAAAAAAAGGTCGAATATAGGAATTATAACAGTTAATTATAATTTATCAATTTATATGATTGAAAAAATGTTTGAAAGTTTCACCCAATGGCTTGGGTTTTTTCAATGCCTATTTTTCCTGTTTAGTCGTTTTGTTTTTTAAAAAATCAATAAAAAAAGAAACTAAAATTTGGTGACGATATGATCTTGTTTGCAGGACGAACATGGCCAAATATCGCACAAGATAGAGAGGTTTGGAAGAAAAAGGGGAGGCCTTTGCCCAGCAGTGGGACACATGAGAGGATAACAAAAAAAATGTAGTTATTGGTTGTGAAAAAATACAACTTCTTTTATTAGGTACATAATGATACACGTAAGAACTTTCTAATAAGACGAGAGGCCGCAAAATATGATATATTGTACAAAAGGTGGTAATGGGAACGTTGCGCTTGTGCTTTACAAATTACTAGCTGTTACCCGCGACTTCGTATGCGTTAGGTTCGCGATTTGCTAAAAATAAGTTTTTTAGTCAAGGAGACGTCGTGACGTCAAGCTACCATATTTCTTTCTCTCCAATAATATTCTAAATTCAAACATCTCGTGGAACAATATTGCCGCCTAAACTGAATTCCACGTCTCCAAGCGGCGCGGTGTTTATTTTGCTTATCTAACCGTGACGCGGCAATATAGCTGTGATTATATCATTATTTACTCTTCGATCACTCTATCTACGAATATTTGAATTAATCTCTATTTAGTTGCAATATTAGATATCATTATGTATGGTTCGGTAAGTATGGTGTATTTGGGTATTTTTATACTTATTTTTTAGCAGTTTTGCAAGCGACCTTTATATGTATACTTAGGTTTTTATTAAATGTAATAGATTTGTTACTTCAAAACTTTATGAAACAGATTATGCAGATTTAATATGATCTTCTTTCTTTCTTGATCGTGTGGTTATAGAACCTAACCTGGTGTCAGAGTTTTTATGCCACCCATGGGCCCCTGACTTGGCTGTACATGCCGTCGAGAAATATCCCTCAGGCATGCAAGTGACAATTATACAATACGCACATGATTTCGAAAAATCAGAGGTGCGTGTCTTGGGTTCGAACTCGATCCCTATGACTTGGCAGTCCAACGGTCACACCACAAGGCACTTCACTTCTTAACATGATAATAAGACGAGAATGGAAGAGTCGAGAAGAAGAATACATGCTGGGCCCACATAAATTGGGATAAGGGCAGGCGAGTGACGATGATGTTTATGCGGGTTTATTATCATTATTGAATAAACAGTAATTATAAAATGAATAATTTTCATATAATTTTGCACGTGACTAGTTTTAACGATGTTTGCAACCTATCAATCAATTCGTAATGTGGTTTCAATATCTTTATTAGACCCATGAGTCAAGGTGTAGGTTAATCTTTTTTTTTTTTGTTCTAAGTCTTTAAAGCCATAGTCATAATGAACTAGTTATTATGAAGAACAATAGCCTTTGTTTCAATACATCACTCTTCTATTTTTTTTATGATACATTAGTAGGTACCTTATAGTTGCCTTATGCCACTACATATGGCAACTATAAGGTACCAATGTATCATAAAAATGTATGTTAAGTATCATGTATACCCACATGTGTTGGTAGTGATACCAACCCAGTCTAATAAATAATTATGTTGTCAAAACAAAACAGCGTTATCATCCTAACATTTTTCAAAACTATCGGAAAGCTCATGAGGCCCAAATCCCACTATTTTCATCAAATACATTTACTGAATTTCTGTTTCCCTCCAAGGGGCGCTTCGTTGCCTTGAAAGTTTAAATGTAACAAAACTTTTGTAGTTATTGTGTTAGTAAGATGTCTAAAACATTTTCTAGCTTTTCATGAAAATGGTGAAATGATTTTTATGAAACAGAGTATTCTTAAGCAGTTTTTAAATGTGTTAACCTTAAGTCAAATCTAAAATTCTGTTTAATTATAGTCTCTTAAAAACAGCAATAACACACAGTTGCAGGTGTCAGCCCCATCACAGCATATATTACTACTAGATATACAACAAAAAAAAGGAATCATCTTTCGATTAAAACTTCACGTATCACATAAGCGAATTTATGAACGTTGTGAAGGAAGTAGAACATTAACATCAACTGAGAACTTTAAATATTCGGTACCAACGTCGCTATCTAAATTAAGTAAAAATTGGCAAACTTCGCCAATGTTTGCCGAAAATTGCTGTTTTGATTCACTGAACATAGTTTGATCTAGCATCGTAATTTATGTGCATGAATAAAATAATCGACTTTTGCCCATACAATACATTTATTATTTGTTGCCATACCATATTCCACAACAAAAGCCAATGAATATTTCAGTGTTACGAAATTAACAATTAAATGAGCCATTACAGAAATATCCGCCTTTCAGTAGGTGTTACTTGATTTGACATAGTTTGATCAAACGTATTGTTGGTGAAAATACATTAGGAACTTAGAAAAAACATCTCTTCAGGAGAACGAAATTGAGAGGTATCGTATTACGCTACTTGAAACCAGTACATTGAAAGGATTTCCTTATCCTTCGTGTTTCAGGCAATGCGCTAAAGCTATTTCATTTTATCTAGACTTTAAATCTAAACGTTACTACCGAGTCTAGTATTAGAACTACTTGAAATTCTGCTAGAACCGTTTATGAACACGAAGAGAAGCAAATAAATGATAATGTACTCCAACACACGGCAAAACGTGATCTAGAGGTCGTGATCTATTTAGAGTCTTTCAGTATTCAGAATAACTCCTGACATAGTTTTTTCAAATTAAAACCCAACTATAAGAACGCTTCTCATAAGAAATGAAAGCATAATCCCTCCTCGGAACAGTTCATTAATAACGTCCGTACAATAAGCTTTTTCTTGGTCCTCGCAGAAATGAAAGAAAAACAACGCAAGATAGATCACTTGTCCGCAGCATCCCATCCACACTTACCTCCCCGTGATTAATGAAGCCATGTCTATGCGCCAGTTCGTGGGCCTTCTCCGGCCCAGCGGGGACGAACACCGCGAACTGGTGATGGTACAGCGGCACACAGACGTCCAACACTGTCAGTACCACGACCACGTAAGCTAACATCGCGCAAGCCGCGCATCGCACGCTACTACCTAACTAAACCCCGAACCACCAACCGAATCATTATAAGTCTCAACACTCGCGAGATGTAATTTTTATCAGTTCGAGCGACGTCCGTTCTGTACGACGTCTCCGCGAAGACTGACTCCGCGTGACTGGAGGTCTTTTGGTCTGTTTTTTTCTGGGCGCATGCGCGAAAGTTGGCGCCCTTTCTTAGTCCACTCTAGCCGAACGTATTGTGTGTAGCGTCAATTGTCTCGAATAACTAATTGGTTTGCATCGATGTGCGTACTTTAACGAGGCAAGTGATTTAATTAATCTCTAATTTTAATTGAATATTTAACATTTTTCTTTAGAAAGCTAAATATCTTGGATCTTACATTCTTCGATATTGAGATTAGAATCTCATGTTATCTTTATTAAAATGTAGCAGCGGAGCGATTTTTCTTAAAGATCACTGACCGCTATAAACTGTAGGTCAGATGTTGCTCGGAATTACAGCAGACGCCGAAGTGGTGACATAACTTGACATGAGACAACAATGTTGCACAATTACATAGTATTAGCAGAGTTGTGGTATTTGGAGAGAACCTACAAGTACTATTAAACTTCGAAGTGGTACAGTAAACTGAGTAAACTCAAGTTTCATCCCTGAAGCCGACGTAGCAGTGTGATTCTAGGTACTGGTGTTGTGCACACTAAACTCGTTTTGATTCAGGACCTAGGCCAATATGTAGGCCATTGTTGTGTTTTGGAGAGATAGTTCGTGAGATTGATTCCAACCCGAGCACCTACCGATAATCCCTATTGATTTTCAGCTCACGTGGGCGCACACCTAGTCCGAGCAGGAGCTAGAAGTATCAATGATGTTCACGGAAAAGCCTACCTTGATTTTAGGTGGAATATTTCAAAACTTCAAGTACAGAAAAATGTCTGAAACATATCGTTACATTTGTTGCCGTTACAGCACTTGTGTAAGATATGTAGCCTAACATTATTGTTGCAAGTTGTAACAAGACTCTGCAAGACTTCGCTCAACTTGCAAGTTGTCGGTGTCTCGAAGTGCAAGGCTTTGTGAAACCAGTGTAGGATGGGAAACTTATACATGTACCGTGTACGCTATGAATAGAAGTGACACGTGAGTACGTAATCGAAGTTGACTAGAAATTATGATGAAATGCTACTAATGATAGTCTTGTACTTATAGATAAAAAAAGTGATCGAAGTTAGATAAAAAAAAAAAAATAATAAACTATGAGCTGTGTTTTTCAAAAACAATCCTTCTTGACAATTTTCATTCTGCACCTGATCAGTATTGCATTGAATCAGTACGTACCCATAATTATTGCAAGGACATAACTTTCAGACCTTACCTAAACTTGGAAAAACCAACTTATAACAAAGTATACTACTAGATCAAATGTATTGATTGAATGGGAAATTTATCTTTAACTCATACACTGATATTCTCACAGAAAACAATCACTGCCTTGTTGGTATAGTGGTCGGAATCGCGACTGCTGAACATGGGGTTCAATTCCCGGCTCGGGTAAATTGTAATTGGGTTTTTCCATCAGTGATTTCTCAGTAGCAGTCACGGAGCCTGCATTTGTGATTTTTGATGGCGATAGATACGGCCCCTATTAAATGGGATTTAAACAAAACTGGCAAAATGTGGATGAACTATTAGTTACACCTCTGCATAACCCTTCGGGAATTACAGGCGTTATGTTATGTTAAAACTATATTCACGTTATCAAACTGTCTTCTCCAAGGTTAAGTTACACCGAAATTTGACATAGGATGTAGGTAAAGTGTGGCAGGTTATTGTGTTCAACTGTGCGTGAAGTCATAACTGATCTCCTTTACGACGGATAACAAGGTTATATGAGCCTTTGAAACGTTTACAACCTATCGGCTGCGAAAGTTATTGAGTTCTTGATATTGTATATCGAAAGAATGATACATATAAATAAAAGGTGTTGCCAAATGCTTATCTAACTCTACAATTGTACCTTTTTTGCTTTCTGTTAAAGAAAATCTCAGCGATGTGTTAGTTCCTAATGTAAGGTTCAACGAATGTGCGGCATGGGGTCGATTTTCAGAATTCTTGAAATGGTTTGATTTCGTTATAGAACACCTTTGATTAAGAGAACTTAAGTAAGCATAAACGCAGGGTTATTTAATCTCCGAAAAAGACGGGTCATTCAGGAGACATACAATGAGATTTCCCATCGATAAAAATTACTCAATGAAAATGTTCATCCCTTTCGAGGACGAATTTTCAAACTGTTTACTCTAAGTAAATATTTTTACGTTACTAAAGGAACTTTTGTGCAAAATTATATTTTTCTGGACCCAGCAAAGCTTAAGAGCCTGTCAGTAAATGGATTTAAGATTTTTACTGAATAAATATTTGTATTCCATCGGCATGTGACAAGGTTATCGTCGGATTCAATTCAAACATGAATCATAAGCCGTCTGGCTAACGTCTAAGTATCCATTTATTCCCTATTTTATCTCATACATTTAGATAAGTAAATAGTTGTATCATCACAAAGCACTTATTACGTCATCAGTGTCCCAACAGATGGCAGGGCGGTCGCTCGCATAATGGCCCTTTGGAAAAATATTAAATTACGCTCGCAATTAAGAAGCCCGCGATTTGTGAGCGACACACTTTGAATAACAATGTCGTAGGGACACCTCAGAAACAATTATAAGACTAACTTTAAGCTACGGCTTTGCTCGTGACGTGTTCGGGATTCTGTTTTACATCGTTTTGCAGAATAAACGTAAGTTCTGAATGTAGTTTATTCAGTATCGATGTTTACATGTACTTTTACTACGCATAGCGTGGTATATTGTGTGTTGGTAGGTCAGTACTTAAATATTTACCCAAACGTTAATAATCATCTTCTTTAAAAATATGTTAGAAAATATTAATTTGAAAAATTGTCTTCTTTACATAACTCAATATTCTAATTAGGATATCTGAGGACTTGCATTTATACTGTTTAAAGTTGCTAAAGTAGGTTTCTTATAATACGGAAGACCCTTCAGATCTGCTGCCGTTTGAACGAGCTTAAGAAGTGCATTAGAAGAGCCTTCACGGCGATATAAACTGGCTTGCCTGCCTTGCTGACTGGATAATCTGTTTACTGCGAGCTACAGTAAGGACTAGTTTCGTATCACTTATACACTGTGGACGGAGAAGGGATTTGTAATGAAGCAACCTGCAGCCATGTTGTCGAACGTGACGAATAAAAACCGTATAAAGATCTTTTAAAGCTTGTGAACAATCGGAAATACAGCCGCCATCTTATTTTTTTAATACTTTTCACAAAACAAAACAATAATACAAACATACATAACCAATAGCGCTTGTCAAAGTTATTCTACACACAAAAGATCCTGATCGCACTATATCTATTGTTTCCTGTGATTTGTTGTTCAATTTCTTTGTTTTCGGTTACGTATACCATACCATTCTGATAATTATACAAATCTTTGCAAGAAATTTCATTTACAGCCACTTATAAATCATCGTCGACTAGCAGATTGCACCTTTCTCTTAAAAATATTAAATAACGAGATTGACTGTCCTGATCTCCTGCATAAACTGCGTTTCAATGTCCCCCAGAGATCAGTTAGATTTAATCCACCTATTTCCATTCCTTTTTCCTCATCCAACTACAGGCAAAACTCATAAATAGTGCGAGCGAGTAAAGACTTTAATATTCTTTGTAGAGAGTTCTCATTCGACCCATTTACCACTAAATCCTACTCTGCACGCACGCGGCTGAACGCAGAATTTTTTAAAAGCGCGTAGTGCTTTCATGTTTTTATTTTTTTTCTTTCCCGTGTGATTAGTGCCTATCCTGGTGCCAGTGTTTACATTGCTATTGTACCTTATTTTAATTCTTTTTACTATTTTTGTTTTATCGTGCTTATTAGTGATCCTAAGATTTCTACAACTTTTTCTGTTTTTACTCGTGGGAACCTGTAATTGGCTCTGTGTTATATATTCAATTTTTATCCATTTGTTACAGCTGTTGGTTCTCCTACTTATAAATAAATAAATAAATAAATAATTTCACAAATTAAAATGAATCGTTCCACAATTTCATACACATAAATTGCCACTATCATCTCATATACATCATATACATCTCATACTTCGGGGATAACGCCTATAAACTCTCCGGTAAGGCAGAGGAGTACCTAATACTACACCCACATTTCGTCAGTTATGTTTCAGTAATAGGAGGCGAGCCATGAAGTCTTGATTTGTGCCTTCTACCAGGCACAAATCAAGACTTCATGGCTGCTACTAAGAAATTCCTGATGGAAAAATCCAATAACACTTTGCCTGACCTAGGAATCGAACCCAAATCCTCATGAACAGCCGTAGAACTTGCAACCACTAGGCCAAAGCGACAGACTAAGAAACTAGATTATCATAAAGAGTAAAAACTTCAATATTAGTCTATCATCGATCTACAAGATTTCCTGATTCCATTTCATCATTTTCCTTGTTCTAACAAAGGAAAAACGAAGAGTTATTCATTATTATGTAGCTACTTATTTGACACGCAAGTTGAACAAAATGTAATTGATATATGTATGAGAATAAGAGTATATGAGAATAAATAATAAGAGGATGGATGGATGGATATATTTTGTTACTCTTTTAGGCAAAAACTCGTGAACGGATTTCGATGAAAATTTAAAGTAATTTAGTTTATACATCAGAATAATACAACATAGGCTATAATTATAATGATATTGTGCAAACAAAAACATTGACTCAAATGGAAGCTAGTCTATTATATTAAAAGAACGACGCCCTCAGTGTGTTTACAACAATTACAACAACTGTGGTCCTAAATTAGTAGCATTAAAATAAACATTGAATGGTTACTTGGAACGGTTTGTGCAAGCAATTAAGGGAAAAACGACATTATTAATAGAAGCAATTAATATTATAATAAAAAACCACTTCGTGTTTTTCAGAAGTGCTCAACTTTTCATAACTGGAGCGGTGTGTATGTATGTACATGTCCCATGTCGGTATACGAAATACAACACTGTATCAGATTACTAAGGAAATGTGAATTGCTATCAAAGCGGTTCGTATTTATACAATTCGCAACAGGATTTATCAAAGCTTTTTGGTAGCTTATGAAAATCCATCGTTATTATTGCATATAGGAAGTCATGTCTTCTAGGGCTCAGAAGTATCTATACCGCTGCTTCGTAGTGACCGACAGCATCTAATTCAATGAATTTGACAATTGTGTGGAAATTCATTCGTCTTACAACGGAAGGTCATCGGAAACACCTTATTTTTACTTTATATACATATTTCTATGTGTTTAGAGTACTGACTGCTTATGTTTGTCTATCTACGATCCGTACTCTGTGAGGAAGCCTTCAAACAAATGTAATTCTATCTTACGAACTAACCTAACCTTCAACCTTTTACATATTTAAAGAAGCTATAGAAACGATACATTCGTCATAATATGCGTATTACACTGACAATTGACATGCATGTGTAAATAAAGTATATTAAGGAGCCCTAATTAGCCCACCTGGATTGGGCTATTAAAAAAAACGTATTATTTGGATAGAACATAACTTAATAAACATTTTTTATTATCACAGTCGTAAGTTCTATAACCAAGTTTTAAGAAAAATAATAATGATTACTGGATTTTTCACCAGCAACCTGCCTTGAAATAAACTTGAGGTGTGATCGAGTACGACTCGCACTTGACCGGATTTTTTTAATGATTCTGTTCTCCTAGTATCTTCTGTTCAAATTCCGAATTGAGTTCTCTCGTAACAAACCTTGGTTTGATTGAGAGAGAAAAAATAGCAACCAATAAGAAGTTTTCTTGTAACTTTTTAGTAGCTAAAGTTCTGTTTAGTAATAACAGTTGAAATTAATAATTGACTAAGAGAAACTGAATGTATGAAAATCAAAGAATTTAGTTACGAAAAGTCATTTTAACTCATTGTTTTGCACATCTTTTGTTTGGGTGGTGATTCGGGAAAGTGGCGATACGGGATGCAGCCAAATCCTGGTACATCCATATGTAGTTCTTTGTTACTGTTCCCGCTATGCGTCACTATATTTTTAAACCGGGGACGCCTATAATGGGCATTGTTCATCCATTGGATTTCACTAGAAAGTTTTCACGAAATTCTGACGGCTAACTGTCAGTTTTGAACCTGTAAGGGCCTAGATACAGGTATGTCCAAACGGGTAAAAATCGGCATAAAATGAAAATGCGGGTCATCCTGTGCCTAGCCACCCGGTCCACTATTTCAGTCTTACTGAATGCAGCTGAATACATGGAGCCGCTGCCTGTGTGACCTCCACAATCCCATCTGAAGAAAAGGTAATGCATTCAGTATTACCTTAGTACGAGTTACCGATGATACGCTTATTTAAATTTTTATAACATAACACCACGCCAGTAATCCCAGAAGGGTTATGCAGAGGTGTACTTATATTACCCACATTTCGCCACACCAAAACTAACAGTCTATTTAACCGCATTCCACCAGTTATCGAGCCTATTGCCAGCAACCAAGCATACACCCAGGCTCTATGGGTACTACCGAGTTTCAGATGGAAAACCCAATAAAACTTTTCCAGACTCGCGCTTGCGGCCAGTAGACCAACGAAGCAGCGAATGAGCGAGGCGCGGCCACGAGGTTGAATTTTCATTGTATTGAAAGTGTTGACAATGCCGCCTCTAACGGTGACCCCCGAGGCGTCTCTATGCTCTGTAGTTAAGCGATTTAAGAGAGAGAGAGACACCAAAGTAAACCATTTAATTCAAACAAAAAACCAACACATCACTAATAACATTTCAACTATCCCACTGAATAGTATTACCGGAATAAACTATCTGAGTGTTAAATTTCATCCAAATCCGTTCAGTAGTTTTTGAGCGCAAGAGTAACAAACATCCATCCATCGATTCATTAATCCCTCCTCACAAACTTTTGCAATTAAAGTACTACTATTATGTACGCGAAAGTTTGTGAGGAGAGATATTAAAAAACCTAATAGATACATCTTTAACGGTGCACACTAAAACAAAGTTTCCTTAGTTTGCTGTAGCAGTCTTTTAAAACATGACTTTTAAAGCGTCGGTGTGTTCAAAACTCCAAGTCGGGCTATTCAATTGGAACTAGGCAGAGAAATTCAAATGCCTTATTTGTTTTACGAACTTGCCAACTTAAAGTACGCGGTATGAAGTTGTTCTAGAAACTACTAGAGAGTAGAGAGTGGAGGTACTCTCGCCAGTGAAACGAATAAACACGTTTAGTTGTTGCCAGTTTTCAGTTCTCTGCGCTGCGCTGTATTGCTTTTCAATTATTTTCGCGGGATCAGCTGAATTTCGGGAATAAAGTCGGTGTGTTGGATCGTATGGAGTTTGAATTAGAAAATAGTGCTCGACTCATACCGTCTATCACGCGAAAAGTTTGAATTGAGATGTGCTTTTGTATGCCTCAGTCTGATGATGAATATTGCTATTTACCAACGTGCTTGACAGCTAGCGTAATTTAAACTAAAATTTATTATTATTAAACTTACACACTATCATTACAGGAAGACCCCAATACAATAGTGGTTTGCAAACTGTTTTAATTAGGACTTCACTAGCAAGATTCTTCTATAACGTTATTTATGAGTAAATCGGATGAAAAGAAAAAAGAAAGAAAAAACGTTTATTGGCACACGCCACAAGTACACAATACAAAATATAAAAAAGCAAATTGTAACGTGTTTTTTTTAAACTGTTACATGCTTTTCATATTTTAGTCGATTTCGGAACGATTTTTATACTGTCTTTTATTGGCTATGGTTGAGTTCGGCAACTGTCATTTTTTGACGTTTCACTTTACGACCTGATTTCGTCATCGAGGCATTTATCTCGCCAATTTAATTTTACAAATCCGGTATAATCACGGATATTTTTAGGCCAAATGATGCCATAATCGCTGCCTTAAACACCCAGGACAAGGTGTTCAGAAGGAGGGATCCTTAATTTCTTCGGTAAGATTTGTTTCTATCAGACCAATATGTGGTCATCATTTTAGGTAGGTTCGTGTTTTAAGTCGAATTGATGTTTCAGGATTTCAATATTGGACGATGCTCTAGTGTGATTTTCACCTACTTTGGATTTATCGGTGCACACGGGAAAAGTCATTTATTAACGGAAAAACGCCCTGCTGTGGCGTTTTTCTTCTACTTTTTCTTTTTCTTTCGTCTGATTATAATTTTCCATTTCATGGATTCTGGATTCTCTCATCTTCGACGCCGAAAGCTGCTTGAGGCTGAGCTAGCTTGAGGTCTAATTTAACATTTTTTTAGCCAGACATCTGGCCCAAACTTAATTTACTTTCTTCATATAAAGATGCAACAATAATGATAATCTCAATTTAGTAATTTAATATTTAAAGTAAAAGGAAGCTACTGACGTAATAAATAAGGTATTAACAAAGGTATTTCCATTGTTTCTATAATCCTAGTTTAGTCACCCCCGGAAGATTAGAAGTTCGACTCTACAAATTGTCCTATCTGGCAAGTATTTTTTTAAATGTAGTGTGCGTTTCCATGGCGCCCGAAATTCTTTTATTGTTACACATACATATTTTTTATTTTTAATAGGAGAACACACACACACACATTCTTTTTTTGCTCTTGTATGATTTCTTACATTGGATCTTACACTTGATCCCACACACACCCCGGGTATCTTACAAAATATAAAATGAAATTTAAAACTAACCAAGAAATATTGTGCGACTCACGGCTGCGCCAAATACACAAATACAGACAGACTGATGACAGAAATTCTATTTCTAACGTGCCCCTTGATTTAAAACAGCCTACTCATTTCGATTATACTCTCGGTGGGTCCAATGACAAAAATAGAACAACATGAGTATTTTAAAAATAAATTGGTCGATTATTACGACCTTCACTTGAGTGGTGAATGCAAATAGGATCAAACAGGTACAGGGTTAACTATTAAAAATAACAAATATAATGCCTACATTACTATTAAGACTGTTCGCACCTATTAATACCTCAATGGTGGAAATTTAAATGTCGAAGTGACATTGGATTTAAATTTATCCACCGTCGACATTGTTACAATCAAATTGGGATACTGCTGCTGCTTCAATTGTACACCTGAATACTCAATCCAATATGATTTACAAATTGTTTTGTTGTCACATAATCAGCTATTTACTTTCAAGCTAAGTAGAGTTTTCGTTTTCATTGAACATTTTTATCATAGTCCTAAACAATTTGGTTGGAATGAAATTTTGTTTCTAAAATATAGTTACCTGTCTGATATTCTAAATTCAAATGTAGAAAACCAGACATCGTCAAAAGCCAAGTGTATCACATATGGCAGCGTATGATTTAATCTTCGCCTCATTTAATATTAATAATACGAGTAATAGTTACCTAGATTAGTTACCTATACACCCGTACAACAACGACATTATATCACATTCCATCTGAAGACAATATCACAAAGCATTATGCTCAGCAATCGAAATGCAATGTAAGATCATAGTCACAGTATTAATAAGATATAGAGCGCTATTTCATTTATCATAATCTTTCCGAAACAAAAGACTGCGTTGTCCATACAACATTATGCTTGGACAGTGGAGACTCCACTTTCATCGTGGGCTTGATTTTTTTGTGTTATATTTATCACCTACATACATTTTATTATTCAGAATGTTCACTTGTACGAATTTCAAATTTAGTTGCCTGACCATTTGACGACTAAAATTGACGTAGAAATGCTGCTTGATCACAGTGCGACCAACAAATCGTTGGCGCGCTCTATATCTCATAAATGCTGTAACCCATCGACACATCAAGCCGAATTACTTGAACATCGCCGTGATATAATTGAACCGACAAAGTGCCATTGTTAACCCTATAATACGGTCTAAGCTAAATGAGACTATAATGGGCCAAGTTAACAATAGAAATAGCTCAATGGCCTTATAATGAATTGTTATAGAGCCTGGTTTGTAAGAAATCCCGTTGAATAAGGCACCTACGTCTTGAATGGGGAGATTTTATAGATCCGGTCTGACTGTATTGTTAGTATGAATAGCAGTCATTATCGAAAGATATCCACTTCGTGAATTGTGTTTGAATAAAATTTTGTAAGCCATTGTTGGGTTGCAGTTTAATTTCGAGGTTTGGGATTATGTTGGTTACGTTTATACTGAATGAGTTTGTCTCTGACGATTTATTTGAAGCAGTAAATAAAGTTATACTTGGAGTTTTTTTCTTGTTTTCCTTATTTCTTTTTTTGCTTTAACTTTTTCAGGGTGATCAATCAATTGCAAGCGCCCAGCCCACGGTATCGAGCGATGCGTCTTGCTTCAAGCGAAGCGCACGCGTCACAAGTGTTCGGTGGTCGCGTATTTTCAGTAGCGTCCATCAGATCCTGTAATGTGCAAATAGCAGGATACGATATCGTGTCCCATCGTTTGTGGAACAACACCATATTTACACTGCAGGGCAAACTCATCTATGAATCTCCACTTGCACAGGTTTTCCTTGCTACGGTCAACATTTGTCCGGACTGGATTACTGCGACTGTCCGGACTGGATTCATTATGAAGTTCACGAAAATTATGTAATTGCTTATTCTTGAAAAACAGAATAGTATTATCATCAAAATGAAATTCTAACATTAATTAGAACATAATTTCAGCAAGATACTGAAATTCTAACTTAATCTGTCAATTACAAGACCATTCCTCGAACTTAGAAATATAAATCTTGTTACTATTCAATGTCTATTTTGTAAAGGTCGACAATAAATATCAATTTGTAATTAATATGACCTGGTACTATCTCATTATTATGTCTTAGTAACCTTTTCCACCACTGAACAAAACTTACCTAAACATTGCACGAATATACAATCCCAGCGTATTCCATATGTGTTCTTATATATTTTATTATATAACCTCAATGGTGTAAACATGTTACAATAACCATTGTCTACGAAACATTAACGTATTCTATGGGTGGCTACAATGTGCTACGAGGTGCTACGATCTGCTACGAAGGGCTACGACACTTCGACGTAATGGTTATTTTGTATGATATTTAGTTGTAAGGAGAAATGGAAGTGACGTTACTTGGGACGATAATATTCTGGTCTCGTTTTGATTATAATTATTTTCATAATAATTCTGTGGAGGGTATCGCTTAATGCGACTAATGTTTTGATTAAGGTTTTTTTTTAATCAGTAAATCCTGTACGCGGCGCGCCGCGGTAAAAATAAATAGTAAGTTATATCTTATTCTAACTTTCTTTTTCCATAACAACAACTCTGATCACAGCTTATAACAAGTCCAAATCCTTAAAATAATGTTTATAAACCTGTTTACCGTCTCGTGAAGTATTAAAAGAAGATTGTTTCACTAACAATATTTACCTACCTACTTGACATTCGGTTTATAACAAAGCCCGGAAATATACAACTCATCGGCCACGAGACGCAAAACATGTTATTTATTGTTTAATCTAACAATATAAACGACTCAACGGACGAACCGATAGCGATCCACGCCTCATAAATGTCATGTAAGTACCTACTTATAACCCGCGAAAGTATTTCCACGTCCCTGCTACGTATCTACATTCCTTTTCGCACTTAACCCTTAAACGCAGCGATAAAACTAAAGCGTATATACGCTAGCCGAACGTTGGTATTTCGCTGTACGTCATTTAGACGCAATAAAATTGTGAGTAACGAACATTATGGGATTTCTTTTGTCGTCTGATTTATGTTATGGGCTATTTTGTGCATGCTTTTCTGAGATCATTTAAGTATATTATGAAATAATGATGGCGATACTTACACGTTTGCCGCTCATACAAAGTAAAAACAAAAATCCGCAGGATGGATCTGAATATTTTTTTTTCTTTGATAACTGAAATATTCAACCTATGATATAACAGACACTGAAAATGGGATTGTAAAAGGATAGTGTCTTCCGAATGGCATACCATTAATTGTCAACAAAAATACCAGATGAGGTACCTTATAACTTCACATAGCTACCTATACTCTCCTATTTCCAGAGATCAACACGCACTACCGAATTCTCGCTTTGGTAACATAAACCCTGCGACCGCGGTCGAACGTTACGAACACTACCCAAAACTCTTTTTTGCACCATTTTTTATTCCCTGGCGTACATATATTGTTGTTTAAGCAAAACAACTGGCTCCCAGTACGGATATAGTCGTCACGGATTCGTACACTGTCGAGAGTTATACCACCCTTGGGCAATATTCAATTAGTGGATGGATTGGAATCGCCTGTTCCACTGTTTGTCCGCTTCAATCGCTGCAAGTGGCGATTGAAGTGTTGTACAGTCTAGTGTGGAAGCGGAGCTCGAGCGGATGTATTTTGAAATGTGTGTAGAATTCGAAGTTTAGAAAAAGATTGGTAATTGTTGCCGAGAATTGAAGCCGGTGTATGTTTTTTTTGACATCGATTGTTAAAAAAAAACTAAATCAGAAGAGTTTTGTAGCGAAAAATATATATATTAGATTTAGTGATGTCACATTTGTATAGACATTTCATTTGTAGGTTTTGGTAACATTGTTGCGTCTCTATTTCCTAGGAAATGCCTCTGTACGATCACAAATTGAAGAATTTTTTATGGGTGACCGTAAATCGTAACTTAACATCCGTTTATCTTTGACTTCGATAAGTAATGTGTGAAAATAACTATTTTTGCTGCAGTTTTCTGGTTTGAGCTTGATATTATTCTCGTAACATCATTTTGTAGAAAGCTACGTAAATTACAATTATTAACAGCCGCTTTTTTCTAGTAAAGTTTTACTCGACAGACATCAACCTTACCAGCCTAATCAACATTAAAATTTTACAGTTTTTAAACATAAAATGTGTCCCTGTCAAACGTTTTTTTTTTTAATTATTTATTGGGGAAAACAAACATTAATGTAAAATAAAAACAAATATTAGCAAATGGGTTACTAACAACATTTTCCACGGAATCGTACGAAAAATACAAGCTTTAAATTATTCCAATCTTCTCGATATGATCAGTTAATTCGCATTTATTAATCAGACTCTGCCCCCAACAACCCTCGCAATTTCCTAACCAAAATTAATTTAAGTCCAGTACCTATTTTATGAAGTCAAGTGTTCCTAAATGCGAGCATACTGTCAGCCCATCACCTACATGTCGGGCTACATTAACCCAGACAGCCTGTGTAGAATACATAAGTAGTTTAGGTACGCCTAAGTAACTAACACGCGAAATAAGGTCTCTTTTCAATAAAGGACCTTCAGATACACGTGCCAAAAAGTTTGGTTTTCCTTCAGTAAAAGGATCTCGCGTAGTTTGTTATTAGGTGCGAGTAATAAACATATATTTTTTTAATGTTCTTGTTGTCCTTGTGCCATATTACTTGGATAGGTGCAAAATATTATCTTTGGGTAGTTTATGTAATGTAGGTAGTTTATGTAATGTAGGTAGGTATAGGTACATTACATAATGTATTTTAGTATTCATGGATAGATTTAAAAAAACTCGAGACCCCTTATTACATGAGATTTATTTTAAAACAGGTGAAATGTGGGCGTGCATATGCAGATCGGAAGGGACATTGACGTACAAACGGTAAAAACGTGTTCAGTACATCACACAGAACCCCCCACACATAAATTATTCATCGGAGAGTATAAACAAAATCGCCTGTTTCATACATTTTGACCGATTGTAGGTGTTGCACTTTTGTGGGAAACGGCTGTTTTTTTAAATTACCGATGATAAATTTCTTTATAGTTTAGAATGATGAATGATGTTTTAAATGAAATAAGCGGTACCTTTGTGCTCTTTTGTCTTTATGTATTTTGCCTGTAATGTGTTTTGTGTGTACATAAATAAATAATGATGTATTGAACACGTGTTAAGCGTTAGTGCGTTGATGTCCCCTCTACCCTGTACTTCCACGACCTACTCTTTTAGGAACGAAAGTGTTATTTTATTTTGTGTAACTAAATGTAAACGCCAAACTCCCTCAGCAGGATGTAGGTTTCAGTCTCTTTATCCTGCCAGATAAACCGATACAGTTTATCTTTCGTTCACAACGATTCAGTCTTATACGAGTAAACCAGAGCAGCCTAACAAGTTGTTTGAGACGATGGGCACTCTCGCTTGGGGTTCTCACAAATCGGTATGTCGGATTCCCTTCCTGTTGAGGTAACCCCTCACTGCCTACACACTTTATATGTACATTTGCGATAAATCCACTAGGAACCACACCACATACCACATACTACCACTACGGCATTCGAATTCAGGGTAGCTAGTATAGAATAAAATGATTAGATGATGTCAGTTTGTGTGCACACAATCTAACTAACTTAAGGTGGTGTGTTACCAACTCATCAAAAGATAGAAAACAGTGGAGCTTCTTCGAGACGTGAGAAAAGCTCTCACATATTGGAGTCTGCAACACAACGTTGGGAACTGTTACGGATTTCCTCCATCAAGTCCCGGCAAAAGGGCTTAAAAAGAATTTTCTTTTGTCAAAAAATAACCACGCTGTATTCGTCATCGGTAACTTTTTTTTCTTTTATTAGGTCCCTAGATTAACGGCCTTGCTTCGTTTCAAAGAAACTTTATTGGCACATAAAAGCCGGTACATAAAGTTCGCCATTAAAGCCGGAGACTTTAAATTAACCAGAAAAGTAACTGACACTGTCATTCCCTAACCAACAATGTTATACGTTATTTATTATCCAATTTTATTGAGGAAGTCTTTGGAGATAGTAATCAGAACTAAAAGGTAAGTAATGTGCTTAAAGTAATGGGTTTTGACTTTGATGTTCGCGATGACAATTTAGTTTTATGTTTCTTGAAAAAGGACAATATGAACTGAAAAACTCCGTCTGATAGAAAATCTTCAAACACATATAATACCAATACATTTTTTCATGGAATTTAATATATTTAAATACTTTCAAATCACTTGAATGTAGGTAATAGAAAATCCCCAATAAAAATGAGGCGACAAACTCTTATAGATATTCAACAACGTAAAACCTTTACCCCTTGTTATAAAAATAAACTTACAATATGTATAATAATGAATATCATCCCATAACATCCAAGTTAACACACGCCATGTTTTCTTAGGCGACCATCTTGAGATGCCATGGTTTATAGTGTCATGAAATTCATGGGTTTTATAGGAAATATAAAAATTAATATTTTCAGCGCTTTTTTCATGATGATGCGAGAATAAGTAAAGAGCCGATTATGAGCCCTTTTAAGCGGTAAATTTGGGTTTAAAAGTTAACTAAAAGCTTATTGTTAAATATGGTTACCCTAGTTATATTATGAGAAGATTGTCGTATTCTATTATTATATCGTATTACAGAATCATTGCTCTACTGGTCGCAGACGCTACTGCCGAGCATGAGGTGTTAATTGGGTTCGATTACCAAGACGGACACAGTGTAATTGAGTTTTTCGATCAATAATTTCTCTGTAGAATCCCAGCAGGCTGGATTTGTGCCCGGTTGATGGTGAGAGGCACACCATTCTGCCTAATCATTCGGGGAGTAAAGGCATGTGGTGCTGTAGTCGCAAGTCCATTTAATTTCAAAATTCATTCTAGAGGTTTCGTCCCTGTGGTTTAATTTCGCTTGACCTGACAGTTCATGAAATAATAATCATATAAATCGTTCGACTTTCGGCGTTCGATGTACAAAAAAATCAAAAAATTTGAGCACTTCCTATTTTTTAAGAAGTCCGTTAAAAAGACCAATTTATTTTAGACAGTACGAGTATAACTGTATGGTGCGATGCAAACGATTTTAGGTAGGCTTCCAATGTAGCGATACCGTTGAAAGTACGACTTGTAACTCCTGAATACAGAAGCCAACATTAATATCACGCCTTTTCATTTTTTCCTTTCTTCAATAATGTGATTCCTCACTATCACATCAACAACATGTTGATTCATAGAACACGAGTCTAACAAGGAAAAACGCAAATCATGTTCAATCTGTACTCTGTGAACGATGCCACGATGGAAGCAACAGCGGAAACAGCCTGTGTAATAAATTATGTTATTGCATATACAACACATGTTTGATAGACACGTGTGAGCATTGAGTATGTTTATTTATTCGATTAAATGCTTACATTAGTATAACAAACATTGGAACAATAAAAAAAAATAAGAGTGATTTTCAACGATGTGTGCCCCGACATACATACCTGGGACGATCAATAAGTACCCGTGTTTACAGACAGGTGGCGTTGCTTAGGGAAGTTGACATTACTATCGTTGTATACGCCTCCCTTCATAATACGCTATTTTGAATTTCAGGCTGATTTTGGCATTAGTTTTGTCAGAACACACAACTGTTGCGTGTTCTTTGACAAAACGGAAAAAGAGCAAGATCGATCCGTGATTCGCTTTTTATTATTGGATAGAAAAACATGCTATGAAATAAAATTGAAGTTTGATTCTGTATATGGGGACTCTTCACCTTCTATGACAACTGTTAGATATTGGTTTAACGAATTTAAACGTGGTCGTACATCTGTTTTTTATGCCTTGGCGGCCGGCAGCGGAAATTGTTGTTAAAATTCCAAAATATGAATCTCGCTGATCGACGAACTAAACTGCATGAAGTAGCAGAGGCCTTAGGCATATCATACGGAACGGCAATCAACATTTTATACAATAAGTAAAGTATTGAAAAGCTGTGGGCACGATGGGTGCCGCGATTGCTCACGACCGCAAACAACAAACGGATACGACTAACATTGTCAGTGTTTGGACCTCTTTAGTCGCAATTCGCAGGAGTTTTTGCGTCGAGTCGTTCCGTTTGGTGTGGTGTGGTGTGGTTCCAGGTTTCATAACCTGGATTCTTTATTATACGCTAAAAACCATACGGCAATCGAAACAATAGTCTTTTCATAAAATAAAAACGTTTCTGCAAAAAAAAATAACCGACTTCCAAAAAAAACACTAAAAAAAGTGGAAAATAACTTTACTTTCGGAAGTCGGTGACTATAGTTTGTTTCATTCACTTTTTTGGCACCGACTTCCGAAAGTAAAGTTATTTTCCACTTTTTTTAGTGTTTTTTTTGGAAGTCGGTTATGTTTTTTTGCAAAAACGTTTTTATTTTACCTTTTTTAGTTATCGCATCACACACAAATCCTTGTCAAGTATCAATTTCGCAATTTCTTTTACTTGGATGACATATTTTTTTCAGCTATTTTGAATTAAAGACCAAACTGCTGAACCAATTTTGATGAAATTTCTATGGGACAAATCGGGAAGTAGATCCATTCAGATAAAAGAAGAATTTTTCAAATCGGTTCATAAATGACGAAGATATGAGGTAACAAACACAAAAAAAAACATACAACCGAATTGAGAACCTCCTCCTTTTTTTGAAGTCGGTTAAAAATAATCAGCTCAAACGAGTAGGGTATCGCCGAGATAGAAACCTATTTTTAAGCGCTTAGGAAAGTGGCAGTATTATTGGGAAAAGTATATAAACCTCGAAGAGGATTAAGTCGAAAGATAAAGAAAATATTTTTTTCAATCTTACGTCTTCATTCATAAAACAGGTACTTGATCAACCCTGATAACACTGAGGTGAGTAGATACACGTGTAGCTTTGTAAAGGTTATTTTGGAATTCCGGTCAAAATAGATCAGAATTGAATAATCCACCGGATATTTTCTAAGTTTAATCATAACTTAAGTAGGTAATCCTCCGCTTAAAGGCTCAGCTTCAAAACAACTTCCCATAAACTCAAGGTAAAACAATAAGATATAAAAATATCTTAAAGGTACCTAAAACCTTGGCAACCAATATCGTCGTGCAATTTTTAAGTCACTCCCTCCATTCCTCGGTCCATTACCCCTAACACCTTCCCTAAGGCGATAGGCAATATATTAGCCGCACCGTAAAACGTCATCAGGCGCACACGCCGTACGATATCTCGTTAGTTCTCAATTTGAATATCGGCCAATCAACGCGCGACGCCAGGACCGGGGCGACCCCTTCCCGATTCAATTATTTTGTTTTTTTTTTTGCGCTCGCAACAACAGTGTTGCGAGCGCAAAAATAAACCGGTTACCACATTATTTTCTTTTTTCGAAATATTCTACGCGTTGGTTGCCAGTTTTGTTTTTAAGTTTTTTTTGCCGAGTTACAGTTGACGTGTGCGTTAGATAGACGAAGGTAGGTACGTTGTTATTTTGGATGAATGATTTATTTGAGTATGCAGAAAGTGATCTAAAATCAATCAATGTGTGGTTCTTTCTTCAAATACCATCACAGATCTCGTCTGAGATCGGATCCAGGTGATCACATGATTTTTCCAAAACAATGTCTGAACTTTAAAAGAGACAGGAAACACTGATCTCATCAAGATTTTAAAAAATATGACATGCAAAAGCGTTTTTAATGATGTGAAGCGGTAAATGATAATTATTTTGTAAATAGGTTACAAAATAATTATCATTTACCATAGAATTATCCCAGTCAAACACAGGCACTACGATGGTAAGTTTTGAATGGCTGGCGCTCAAATAAATTTGAAGAGAGGTGTTCTGACGTAATCCTACACACACCTAACAAAATAGTCTAAAAGCCTTCACAATATTCAACTAGTGGACTATTTTAACTAAAAATCCTTTATTCTATCCGAAAAAAGCTAGCAAAATTTTGACAGCACTACCCGTAACTTGTAAAAGCCAATCAGGTAACAGGGCTTCGGGCAAATGTCAATACCGACCGACGTGAGATACGAATCACGGGAGGCGGGAAATGTATTTTTATTAACATGCCGCATCAAAGGTGAAAAATAAGTTTTCTGGCAGTAACAGCAACCTAAACACCTAGCTATATAATATGGAGACGCTAAGTCAATAAAACCGGCCAAGAGCGTGTCGGAACACGCACAGTGAAGAGTTCCGTAGTTGGGATGAGTAATTAAACAGATCCCAAGCACAAACTAAACATACATATGTACATACATAAATTCGCGCGTTTTTCCTATGGGAGTAGGCAGAAATCATAGAACGCCACCTGCTAATACACAAAGAACGAGACTTTGCTTGAAATGATCGAGAGTAAACTAAGTACCAATTTGTGATAGTGAGACCATGCTTGGTGATAATGGTGAGAATAAGCATAGCTCATGATAACTATTGCCATAAATGCAAAATTGCTACATTCACTAAACTTAATATTTAGTGACCGAGATTGATGCTTTTGTCATTATTAGCTGTCAGAAAGTAAAATTCCGCCATTTGCGACGTAGTTTACTTAGTTTTGCTATTCTCGAATGGAATTATCTTTCAGTCGCCTTTGAAGCCGGTGTGTTAAACGGTCCCATTATTTTCATCACATTTTATTTAACTTAATTTGCTGGAACAATCTGATGACCCAAATCAAATCGCCGACAAATAGGTAGTAAAACTAATACGTATCGTAAAAATGCTTCCATAGAGATTGCGGCCTAACATTAACTTAGTAAAGAAAATTATTTGAAGCAATAAAACCTTCACGCTACACTGCATGGTTCAGATATCAGAATTATGTGCTATTTGCGTGTCGGAAACGTAATTATATTAGCGTCGCCGCGTCTAAAGGTGAAAAATAGCATGTTTTGAGGCATGGTCGGATGTTGTAAGGGAAAATATAGAAACATCGCAAGTCCTCAAAACTATCGTAACAGAAAAATAGCAGTTTAAGATATTTACGCATTTTAAAGTTTTTTGTGTCCTAATGCTTTGCGCAAATACTTTCGTTTGTGTCTTCGGTGACTTATCTTCGGAATACACTTGGGGTTTTTTTCGATTATAGAGCAAGGATAATTATTATTGAAGTTGAGTGGATTATTATCTAAAAACCTAATAGTTTTTTGTTCTGACAGTTTTTTAGTGGACATACGTTAGCTGTTGGCATAATGAACAGCCGGACACTGAAAATTATTTGACTAACACTATAAACGTGCGTACCTGAAATAAAAGTTGACGGTTCAGATAAAAATTATCGCGATCAGGTTATAGCTTAAAGGCTGTATAAGGACAACTGGCAATTGCTTCGAAATCGTTATGGATCTCTAAACGCCCTACAGACTCACGCGAGAAATCTCGGCGAGAAGGCTCGCCGAGACATAGCGCAAGAACCGACAAGGTCTCTACACTCATGCGACCATCTCCCGAGACCCGAGAAACCCTTTAAAGCGGGTAAAAAGGCCGACACCGATCGGAGCGCGAGAGCGAGATGGCAAGAAACCAATCACATTTACGCTTCTCGGGTGTTCTCGGGGGTTTCCGGCATAAGCCTGTTGCGCCCTACAGACTCACGCGAGAAGTCTGGGCGAGAAGTCTCGCCGAGACTTGTTCTCAATGAGAACGAGATGGCGAGATACCAATCACATTCACGCTTCTCGGGTGTTCTCGGGGGTTCTCGGCATGAGTCTGTAAGGGCCCTGCCCTTGTATCGCCCTCTACAACGACTAGCAACAGGATTTCAAATGTCATAAGCTATTCGGTAGCTTATGTCATTTGAACTATTTTTTTGCTTTTTCATTATTTGGCTTTTGTAAAAAAAAAATATATATATATTTCTCAACTAAACTTAAAAAAAAAGTGATCGGTGTCGGGAGAAAGGTCCAAGCTACCGGTGGTTAGGGCTAGAGACGGGAACCTTCTCAAAATGAGGGCCGTACCGAGGAGAACCGCCTTCTGAATCAGGCCCTTGATTCCAACTGCCTAACGAGAGCCTCGATCATCGTGGTACTCTTACGTCATTGTTATCGTTGATTAAATGTCATTTTTGCAATATAACGACGATGATTTTATGTGTTCTTGCTAGTGATCTTAAACACCTACCTAAACTATCATAAAAGTAAATGATTGTCCAATAGCAACATATTGCTAATACAATATAATATTTTATTTGCAATTTTCCTTTTGTAAACCAATAAGCTCTCGCTACAACATTGGCTTGCTACCAACTTCTTATGCATTTTACAAGAAAACAAACGCTGTTTAGAATTTTGTAAATATCGAGATTACTGTTTCAAAAAAGGAAATAGGTATAATAGAACTTCAAACGACAAAATTGTTTCTAATTTTTGTCAACAATTATTGTTTATATATGTTTTACGTGATATAAAATTATAAGACCTCTTGCTAGTTTGTAACTTAGTAACACAAAGAATAGATGGAAACACCAACCAATTTTCAAATTAATTATTCACATTAAAGAAATTTCACTTCGTTACTCAAACATGATTGTAATTAAAGTTTAATATGAGAACATACTCTTACAATATACTCCGACTTACTTAGACAATCATTAATTTTAAAGCACTCGAACATAAGCCCGAAACAAACAAACCTCACAGACTTCAGACAACTGCTCTCATGTCTAAGATGTAAGGTCTCGGTGCCTCCTAGGGCTTAGGTTACGCGTCGTCACTAAATGTTACAATTAATAGTTCAACGTTACAGTTCATAGCTGTTACGTCAGCAGGAATGTTCTAGAACTATTAATTTTAGGCAAGATTATTACAGCGTGTAAGTTGCCATTATAACGTCGACGTAGCCGATTCTTTAGTTATGTGAACGTTCATTATTGAATTTGCAAGGTCCATTACTTGGATCTTCGTACTACAATAATAGTGATTATATCTAAAGAAATCACGAAAACAAGTGCATTTTGAGAGAAAATGCTTTGCACACCACTGTGTCCAATTTTGGTCGGGAAAATTGGACACAGTACTTCTAAAATGAATGAAAAATCATAATAATTTTCAGCATATGAAAGTAAATTGGAGCTTGTTCAAAATCCACTAACAAGTGTTAGGACCAGAGTTCCCAAACTGCTAGCATATTGCTGACCTAATACTGTATGTTTCTTTCACGAGCACACAGGCGAAACTGCATGGTTATTAACCGAGTTCTGGTAACAGTTCGGGAGCCAATTAAGCTGTCAGTTTAAAATTCAAAACGCCAATTCAGTGATACTAGCTAGACTTTATTTTGGATATTTATCTAGATTATATCAAATCTAGAGAATCAGGACAGAAAGTTAGAACAGATTGAAGAGGCTCCATTTTACTTATTTTACTTTTCTGAATAGTTATTTACATAGGTATCTGAAACTTACTCTAAAGTTCTGTTTTCTCAAGATCAGTATGTCGTAGCCACCATAAAGTGGGGTTTTTCTCAAAGGCTCACAACTCTTTCCACCAAATTATGTTACCTATTGTTGTATATTATTAGTAGAATATGAGGGTGGTTGCATCTACTCCTATCTAAGTTGTGTCGCTTGTCAAATAAACTCAATGTGCTACCAGCTATCCGTTGTTTTACTTGTGTTCGCATACTTATCACCTTTAATCTTATATGTTAAGTATTCAGTCGTTTTTCACTTTGTTGTTTTTAGCTGTCTAAGACTAGAGTACATGAGTAGTGACCTTTTCATTACATAACATCACGCCTCGTAATCCCCGAAGGGTTAGGCAGAGGGTTACCTTATTGTACGCACATTTCGCTTATGTTTAAGTCCCATGTAATAAGGGGCCAGCCTATTGCCATCAATGGGGCACAAATTCAGACTCCATGGCTGCTACTGATAAATTCCTAAAACGGAAAAAAAACAGATAGCACATTGCCGGAACCGGGAATCGAACCCAGGACGTCATGATTAGCAGCCGATGCATGCGACCACAAGGCCAACGAGGTAGTTGAACAATATACATACGTATCAGCTAAATTATGTATCAAATCCTTGTGCACCTGAAATAATGCGTGCAATTCAGACTGTTACAAAAAAAAAAAAAAAAACAAAAAAAAAATATGCATGTTTTGAACATTTCCGAGGGCTGAATACCCGTCATTTAACTGTAAAAGCCCACAACAGCACGTCAATCCAAGTCGTTTCAAATTTAAATCGACTATGAGCGTGTTTTAAAATTCAAATAACGCGAAGTTGGACACCGTCGGGAAAGGTGGAAACTTTTATATAAATGTAGAACTTGATCCTAGTTCCAGTTGACTTTTAATATCTTTCAGATGTCTGATGTAGTGCAGTTGGTGACGGCTTTTTAATGGTATTTAGTTTTGTCTTTTCTCTCATTGCGAACTCAGTGTAGTTTAATTTTATTGTTTTAAAAGTTTTCATATTTTGTCATACAAAATTTTAAAAATATTACCTATTCTTATCGTCGTCATTTTTTTTTCTTTTTCATCTCAGCAAACCGTTATCAAACGAATAGAAAAATACCTACTATACATATTTTAAAATTCTGAAATTTTTTAAATCTACCCTCGATTTAAGAATCTTCAACAAAAACTTACATATTGACATTATCATTGGGGTTGCATAAAAATAGTCCGCCATCTTTGGGAGTCCGCCATATTGTATTTAGAAGACTAACCTAACCATGCATTGTCATCCAAACCTAACGTATGCAAAATTTCAGGTCAATCGGTTGGGGATAACTGTTTTCATTTACTACATTTCACCTAAACAAATAAAAAATAGATTGCATGTTAAATAAAAGCTTGTACAAATACTTAATAATAGAACACTGGCATTTCATAAAATATAACGCAGACACATTAAACGAGTTCTCATGTTAAATTCTTCGCTCGTTGTAAGCAATCCGTCGGCATTTAATTTCAACGTTCTGAAGACATTATGCACATTTGAAGTTTGTTATTAATGTATGATTCTCTTCTCGGCATTTTCCTTCACTTTACATACAATTTTTTTTAGATAACACAGCGTTTAGTAACCTATTAGTCATTTATCATGAGAAGTCTTTATTCTATGGAGAATTTTTTTCAACGAAAGTTTTACACAAGCTATTACGACCTTCAACATTCAGCCTCACCTCAATTTGCTTTGTCTTTAATCCCGCCTAAAGCAGTCACGTATATCCCTTTTGTAAACCTAAAAAAATAGACACACCAATTCTACCTACAAACTTGATTATCAATTTAGGAATGTACCTACTAAACAATTGCTTTAGTTCTAAACAAGCACCGAGTACAGCTCAATCCAACACGGATTTTATTATGCCATACAATACAAACATTTTAGTAATATTAGAACACTAGATATTGTTGTTATTATATTCAGGAACACGAATTTGTTTGTCGTCCTCTCAAAAGGTACGTAAACTTTTGTGAGTGATGCCTCGGGCCAGAGGAACCGCGGTTGGAGGACGATCCACTGGACTTTCTTATTCTTAATACTTGAAAATATTTCTACATTCATATGTATATGCTATTCCTGTCAGTGTGTGTGTTCTTAGAATTATTTTAGGTAGTACATCTTTGATGTGGATGTTTTTTTTTCTTGTTTAAGTTTCATTTAGTTTGTGACAAGTATGTATTATTCAAATCAAATCAAAATCATATAATTTTATTATCAAACAACCATGACCTGTACCTATTTAAAAGACGGTACTACAGCCATAGTTCTCAAAACTCAGTGGCTGAGCGATTGACTGCTGCGCTGCGTGTCGCGGGTTCGATCCCCGCACGGAACAAATATTTGTATAGCCTACAGATAGTTGTTCCGGGTCTGGTTGTTTGTGTATGTGAGTTTAAATGTTTGTAAACGCACCCACGACACAGGAGAAATTCCTAGTGTGGGGCAACGTTTTTAAAAAAAAAAAAACTATTAAACGAGATATATGGTAAAAGTGGAACACTAAGGGTGAAATTCACCGATTTTGTTACAGATCGCGTTTTCAGAAACTAGATTCTGCATAAACCCAGATCTCATATCGATATTAATATCGGTTTACTATTAACTGACTTCAAAAACTACACTTGGATCGCGTACGCGTTTTTGCATGGCATAGAACGTAATGTTGTGAAAAAAACGCAATGCGTTTAGATTTGTAACATCCAAAAGCGACCTACTGCGACTTTAATAACGAAATATGTCAGCATCTCAAAACGCAGCTAGTTGTCAAAACTGTCTTTACAGTTGTGTCAATTTCTATTTCGTTTCGCCGTATGTGTTGCGTGCTTATTTCTATTCGTTTTTGTAAATGGTATGTCTTGGAAATGAAAAAGGGACTCTAAATTCGCTTCCGGCGAAAATGAGACGCTTACTATTAAAGTTGGTGGATGAACATTTTGACGTGGTTGAGTGGTTGAACGGGGCGGATTAAAAGAAGATTTCACATGAATCAATGTGATCTAATCAAACGATGTGATAGCGCTTGTGTTTTATTAGGAATTATTATATGTTTTAAAATAAAAAGTTTAAAATAAATAGCGTATTTTATTCAGACAACTATGTATATTATTTTCTAGTTTTCAGCCATCTAGTAGCACAACGTTGAACTAACTCCCAACTATCCCCGATTTTACAATTTTTGACAAAGGGGGCTTCAAAAAGTTTGTAAAATAGTTAATAGATGGAGTTGTTTTAAAATTTGGGGTGGATTTCACCAATTGAATGACAACGCGATTATGTCGAGTGGAATCCGAGTTTAATTTTTAAAATTTGATTTCACCAACACAACGTAAACCTGTTTTGAGATAAAACGAGGTTGTCATGCGAACGCCCGAATGTGGGCGTTTAGGAGCCAAAACCGACATTATGAGCTGTCAGTGTCATCATTATTGTATTGATTTTATTGGTTTTCAACAATATTTAGCTTATTTATATACAATGAAAGGACTTTTATCTCTTTTTTGATGAAAGCTGTGACGACGATGAGTGAGAGGAACATTTTCAAACCCTGGATGGCCATGACTTTTTCAAAATATTTCGACTCTTCGACTCAAGAAACCAACAGTTTTCAACAGTTTTATCTGTGTTGGAGTCTATTGAGGACAACCTACTACCAAGAATGCTGAGCCTGCAAAGTGCGCTCCTCGTGCGTCCCGGTGCTCCGCTCCCGTCCCGCTGGCGCCTCCCATCGCCGCCGCAAGACCACACGACTTGCTGCCTGTTTCTGCAGCTTCTACAAAATATCGACATGTTCCTGGACATTTCGCTAGCGTAGTCGCAGGCATAACTGCTCCCGCTGGGAAGCCCGTGCCTGAAAAGGCACCGATTCGGGCTGATGATGGCTTCGTGACAGTTTTGAGGAGGAAGCGTGCTGCGAAGCCGAACTTTCCGGTGTATATCTCCCGCCTTCATTACACCACTACAGCGGAGGACATCGTGAAAAACGTGCGTCAGAAGGCTAAGTACGTGGTGAGAGTGCAGCTACTTGAGTCGCGCGGCAACGTCAACTTTAAGGCGTTTGTGGTGCTAATACCAACGTATTATCTGCACCTCGTCTTGGAAGAGGACTTTTGGCTGCAGGGAGTGGTGTTCCGTCGTATTATTTTTATATGTATGTTAGTCTGTAAGATATATATATATATATCTATGGGCCAAATTTGCCTGAAAATAAATGAATGTCATGTTATGTTTAAAACAACTACTCAGGTCTAATTCATTATAATTTGTATTTAAGCAACAACAGCGCATCTCCAATAAATCAACTTCTATGTGCGCTACGTTTCTACGTGGGTGCTATCAGATGACTGCTGCAGATTTATGTGGATTTAGCACCTTTTCTGCACATACAATTGTACACAAAGTCAATGCTGCTATTGCTTCACTCAGACCACGCCACATCTACTTTCATGAGTTACCACATGATATCCACCAAACTCAAATTGGATTCCGTAGGAGAGCTAAAGAAGTTCGGTCTTTTGGGGCTCTCTTAATTTCAGAAGCGTTCACCAATGAAAGTATGTACATTATATGAATCTATTACGGGGTTTTTCATTCCATGTAATATCTTGTTTTAATTAAGCTGCACAACTAAAAAAAGTAGAAACAAATATTTGGAATTTGGGAGAAAACAGATCTTTGCTAGGTGCCCTAGTTTTTGATACATAAATGTGGTCAAGCTGGGGAGATTCTCTACAGAACGGCCGCTATAAACCCTTATAACTTTTGAACCAATGACCGAAAAATTCTGATATTTGGCGACAAATTTCTACAAATTACCAACAATTTGTTTGTGTAATCAAAATTAAAATTCCTGATGGTGGCCATGCCAGTGTCAGTCACACTCCAGGACGGTCCATTATTGACAGGAGAGTGTGATCCTATTTTGCAATACATTTGTCAAATGTATTACAAAATAGGATGGCGGCGTTAGTTCTTATTTTGCCCACGCGACAAGTATTTTATAAATTATGTTATTCTAACCAAATCCAAAATTAGAAAAAAATATGCTGTGATTACCTTTCATCTTAATTTGACCGAGACCTATCTTTTGAGAGTATTTTTAAGAATGTACGCGAGCTCTAAATGTGGTCCCCAGATTGTGTGGCAAGCTGCCTTTCTTCATTCCGTATGTCATAGGTGCTATAGATTGCACTCATGTAAATTATACCAAATCACCAGGTAAAGTATTGATGTTATAACAGATCTTACCGTTTAATATAAAAGTGTATAAACCAGCTGGGGAGGGGTTCATACAAGATATTGTGGATACAGATTTAATACAATATTTTGGACACAATTTAACACAAACATATTTTAGGTCTGGAGGATCCTGAGATTTATCGTAATAGAAAATACTATTTTTCAATCAGTGTTCACACGATAAAGATCCTTATCTACTTATTTTGTGGTTTAGCGCAGTAGGTCGCTGTCGCATGTTATAATACTAAACGCAATGCGTTTTAGTGAAAACATTTACATTGTATGCTAGGATGAATGCTATGGGATCTTGGTTTTCGAAAACGCTGTCCAAATGTAGCTGGTGAAATCAGTTTGACGTGAATGGAGATTAATATGGATATGAAAACTGGGCTATGCAGAACCTCGGTCGTGAAAACGCTTTCTGTACCAATGTCGCACGGTGGTACCGCCTTAGTTCATAAATGCAATAATTTTATCATAAATTACCCCCTATTTAATTACCTAATAATGATATAATAATGATTTACCGATAAATAAGCTACCCAAAAGTATAAATATGTCACCATTTTACCTAATTATCAGGTCTTCTCCTGGGATCACTTCATCGACCGACTCACCAGCCATGGTTCACCTGATGTGGGTTAACCGGGTTGGCCTCGGATGTTAAATTTCTTCTCTAATTCTGCAGTTTCAGCTGAAATTACTGGCTTAAATAAAGATTTGATTGAACGTTGTTCCACAATTTGACAAGCCTTGTCCTCGGGTTTTAATATTGATTCGGATAAAATTAATGAATATGCTTTGGAAACCGCGCGACTTTTAATTCAAGAATATCCGTGGTATAATCTCCCAGCTGTGGCACAGTATGCTTTATTATCTATCGGGGAATTATCAACAAACATTATAAGGCCTTCAGACGGGATCACACGAGAAAAATGTCGCAAGTACTTACGAATACGGACTTACCTAACAGATTTTTACTCAGCTCAGGCCCATTCATTACTAGTCTTCGGAAACTTCCCCGTAAGAAAAAGAGCATTATGTCGACGCAGGTTTTAGATTTATTACGAATTTAGTTTAAATTGAAATTAGATTGGTGGTCAAGTACTATTTTAACTTAGTTGTGGTTGTGATGACGTTTGTAAATAAATTGTAGAATTTTGCTTTTTGTTGTATATAATATGTATAATATTTAAAAGAATACATATTTAATGATAACCCCTTCATGAATAGTGTTAATATCATATTCAGGTGTATTTCCGAACGAGGGACAATAAATCTCAAATATTGACTATTTAAATTTGTATATAAACAGTACATATTGTACAGTTTATTGTATATTATGTATTGAATTATGTAAATAAAGCATTAATGTACATTTGTGAAGTATTTTTTATTATTTACCCTTCAGAAAAAAATCCCATTTAACAAATTTAATAAAGTAAGGTATTTATGACCGCACTTGTAGGGCGCTTATACCACCGTGTGTCGGTGACATTTTATTTGAAATGACAATAACATACACATTGAGGATTCCCATGGAGGTAGGCAGAAAACACAGAACGCCGAACGCTGAACGCCGTCTGCTTCGATCCTTACATACTTCTTCTGCCTCGTCCACGTTCATACATCTGGTTATAGACGCACAGGTTGCGAGTGCTACGCACCTGACCTGTCTGAAGAACCTCACCATTAAGGTCAGTGTATGTCCTTCTAGGGCGTTCCCTCTTGGCGTTGCCACTCACATCTGCCCTGTAAATACCTTTTGATAGTCGCCTTTCACTCATCCTCTCATCATGACCAAATCATCTAAGCATACTCTTTCAAATTGTTGCCACTACATCCCAACTAGCAAAAAGTGGTTTTTATACTATCCTAGAACCATCATATAACGAGGACTATATGAGACTTATATCCACATATAAGTTGCGAAAAGGGCCCACTTTATAAGTCTACTTTTACTTATAACGTATTTATATTAGACCGCTGAAATGCCATATACGCCTATATTGCTCCTGTAATTGAATTACGTCAATGCAAATACTCCTGTTAATCTCAATATAAGAAAGTTATAGTAAAAAATTCGATTAATACGCGCCTAGAAATGCTTCCATAAGCTCATAAATTGTGAACAGTCGAAGTGAGTGTATCGGACATTGTTGTGCTCTGTTAAAAATATTTTTAACATCTTGAGGGTAAGTATTTATATGAATCAGAATTTATTTATGTCAACCATAGCAGAAAAACAAAATGTTATTGTTGTCAAATTGTTAGTCATAAAGCTTATTCGTAGGGGAACATGAATTTTCTGTGAAATCTATCATGGTTTTGATAACAATTTTAAAGCGCCTCTTGTAATTTTCCTATTTACATTTTAGTATTAATTAATATTAAATTAATATTATGAAGGCAGCTGACATTTTCTTAGTAAGCATTTCCAAGTGTGACATAGTGCTAAAATAAGTATTTTTAGCATTTCCAAGTGTGACATAGTACCAACATAAGTATATTGGTTCTATATTGGGTTATCTCAAAACCGAAGAAGATTCGCCATTGTTACCGATTAGGGTTCTGCAATGCCCTGATGAAAATCGATTGATATTTTATAGATAAGTAAAAAAAATATTTTAAGGTTTGTTCTACGTGCTAGGTTAAACATTGACATTTATTTGACTTAATTATATAACAGGTTGCCGACGATTTAAACAAGACTATGCCGATGTTCCTGGATATCGATCGATTTTTAACCAAAAAAGATTTCCGATCTTTAAAGAATTTAAAATGGCCTTGGAATGTTACTTTTTTATGTTATGCTACTTTGTCATAAAGCTGGTAACTTATACTTAGGTATAATAGAGGTAAAATTAATTTTTTTGTACTAACCCACAACAAACGGTGCCAAATTTGGTATTTCGGATATGGTACATAATATAGGCCAAAACTGGTATCTCGAACTGTTGAAAACTGGCAATCCATCAACATTTATGTAGAGAGAAATCTCATTTGGTAAACAAGAAACATTGTCATAAATTTTTTTCAAACATTTGATCAAACCGTTGTGCCAATAGTGCCCTGGGGCTGAAATACTGATGTGTAGGTTTTCTCTGTTGGTATCTAGTAATGTTCGTGCGTCTTTAGGCAGAACATTGTTTATTCTCATATTTAAAATTTCAAGTAAAGAGTTTAATGCAGCATGAGAAATATTGAAGTCTAAAGCCCAGTTTTTAACAGAATGACGGAGTTCTAAATTTTTGTTATAATCTGAAAGTTCTTCCTGATTATCACTTTCAATATCACTCAAAGATTTGGTACTTTCGTAGTCCGAACCTCTTCCATCTAAAGTAGTACTACAATTATCTTGTCCGGAACCCTCGCTAGAATTCGCGATACGGTCTTCACCAGTTAAATTTGAAAAATCGGTGCTCACTGCGGTTAACATTTCTTTATATGTTTTTTTAACTTTTCTTTTATAAGATCCACTTTTTTTAAACCGCTTCCACTTATTTAAATCCATTTTTCAATATTTGTAGACAAAAACTGTTTTAATCAAAATAGCTGATGACAAATCCTACAATAGAATTTGCAAAACTATATAAAGCGTGTTTTCGCCTGTTCTGGTCGTTACAAACAAAAGTGGCTTCTTAAGAGTTTTAACCAGGATTGTTTGAGATTACTTAGACAATAACACTACTGTGGAATGCCTATATAAATATGTCTAGGTTTAAAACGGCATACAATAAATCTAAAAAAAAATATAGGGAACATTTTATCCTACCGAGTGCTGTTATAATCTTTGGTGATTTATTATTTTTAAAACGTGGATATGAAATTCATTAAACAGTTTCTTCTAAGCTTATGTTAAACCAAACCAGATACATAAATGACTTACAGTCATTTAACTTTAATTTACTTATATTGGCCACAAAATATTAGCTTATATGAGGCTATAAGTAAAAATAACAAGAGTAATTACTCCTCAGTGCATATCTTCCTGGTACATGCTCTTACAGGAGTATTAAGATTTAAATGGCCCGCTGATGTTATCTTATAGGCGCATATAAGTCTGACTTACCGGAGTAATTACTCTTGAGTGTAACTACTCTTATTTCATGCTTTTATAGGAGTCTTGATCCTAAATTTGTCACGAAATATGATCCTATATACGGATATAAGTACAAATTATAGGATACAACGTACTTGAGTAAAAACAGCATGTATTTATGCTGATATAAGCGTAGTAGCAACCACCAAAACCGTCACCGGAGCTTTATAAGTCCACGTAGCATTATAAAATCGCATTCCAGGATTATTTTGCTAGTTGGGATCTTCTTTTAAACCGCACGTTCTCCTAAGACTAAACTAATAAACTCATATTTCGAAATAAAAATCACTGTTACAGAGAAAATCTTTAATAATACATGACATAGGTACACATAACATCACGCCGGTTGTTCCTGAAGAGTTGGGTAAACCTAAGTAAGTACATCCACATTTCGCCAGTTATATAATTTTAAATTAGCCGGTGACAAGAGACGAATCCAAGTACCTCGGTAGGTACCATTCTTACGTGGCCAAAATTCCTTCCATGCCACTCAAATCCAGTCTGTAGTTTGATGTAAATTATCTTGCTAATCTGAAAAGATACAATAATACAGTCTGTATTTATTGTTATATTACTAAAAATGATTCTTTGCTATTAAAATAATGGACTGTTACTGATTCATTGTTATCAATATTGCTCAGATCCTCGAGGGCAAAATACCATTAGTTGGAGTGATGCGATAGCAGCACTGACTCTGTACATAATACTATGTGCAAAAGAGGTACTTAATTTTATGCAAATCTGCAGCAGACATCTGATATCACTCAGTCGCGTAGAAACGGGGAGCACAAATAATAATGGTTTAGGCTGTCCTTTTGTGCACCAGGTAGGCACATATAATTAAAATAAATAATCGTTTGGTAGGTACTTACATATTTGTTGGAAACTATTTTGTCGTCAACAGACTCCAATACAGACAGAACTGTTGCTTTCGTGAGATGAAACCGTGTAATAAATTCCTGGTCATCAAGGGTAACAAAGTGTTCCTTTCTCTCGCGTATCGATCTTGGGCGACGAATGTCCTGATCCTAACATTCATGTAACATTAACAGTGTTCTTATTTTGCATAGCCAAATACCAACAAAATCAATATTTTTAGTTAAATACATAAAACAATATGATTCACAACAATGATGACACCTGTGGATGACACTGACAGCAAAAATCGGGCGTTTACATGACAAACTCCTTTACGGTTAAACGGGTTTACGTTGTGTTGGTGAAATCAAAATTATAAATTAATCCTCGATTAAGCGCAAAAACGCGATCTCATTCAATTGGTGAAATCCACCCTAAGAAAGACTCAAATATTTCTGAGTAGATATTCAAACATTTCCGTTTTTTTTTTAATTATTTAGCGGTTTTATAGTTATCAGAAGCTAAAATGGTTATAATTAAAAATTTATTAGACTTATCTAGAAAATTTGTTGTTAAATTCCCGATAAATAATTCTAAGGCTGTAAGTATCACGAATTGTCGCCATTGTCTGCATCTACTCGTACCTACTTTCGAAAATATATGAGTAACATCCTTCCCTGTGAAGTGTGTAGCCCGACCGTTTTACTTGGCGGTAATAAAAAGTTCCACGTGACTGAAATTCATTTTTTTTAATAGTCGGAAAGTACCGTTGCGTTGATAAGTAGGTATGAGTTTGAAAGAATTTGGTGCATGAAAATATTGAAACATGCAAGCATAACACATTATATATATGTTTTATCGTATTGAGTTAATTAGAGGTGATTTTAAACCATAATTTGTCCATTTTTTTCAATAACAGACTCGTTCATCCAAGTCAATGTTGATCAAAATCATAAAGTGACATAGGATTGCCTAAGTCACTTTATGATTTTGATCAAACGTTTTCGCAATTTCTTTGAAGAAATTGAAAAAAACGTTTATTAAAGTCGTTACGATTTGACTGATACTTTTGGGATAGAATGTGATTTGGGTAACCGTGCTGGACTACAAAAAGATCGCTCCACCAAGCCGTTATATCTACATAAATAGAAAAATTGTGTATACCTACAAATATATACAAGAATTTACGAAGAGCTATTGCCTTCTGACCTCTAACTTTAATTGCCTTTTACCGCTACTTTTATGGCCCAAGCTTAACGTTATTGGTAAAGATTTCAAACCACCTACACAGAACTACGGTAGGTATTTATACCGGTAGTTATTTACTAAGAACTGCCTTGTTCCTTATATAAGTAGTCTTTAATAGTTTATCACTATTCTATACAAATTATTTAAATTCAAGGTGTAGGTTTTGCATCCTCGTCAAAGTTCAGAAGGTTGTCATAGAAGACGTAAATAATCAATATAAATTACGGTACCTGGTCAATAATAATAAACGTTGCTTTTTTAGTTGTTTTAGTTTGACTCTATTTCAGAATGAAACCCTTCTCAAAAGAGGAGAATCACCCGTTTATCGAATAAACGTCTGCGTTAGTTTGTGTGTGAAAGTGCGGTTATATGGCTATTATTAGACGGGCCGCGTTTTAATACGGGTGGTGTACACTTACCGATTTCCGATATTCAGAAAAATATATAAAAAATGACCTACACATTTTATTATTGATTCGGGTCGAGAATCATTAGCTTAGTTGCCTCCTTGAATTTGACGAGGATGCAAAACTACACCTTGTATGTTTAAATTTCTGTAAGCTAACGTAGTAATAAGGAAGTCTAATAAGCCTGACGTAATTTTAAGCGTATTCAGAGAAAGCTGTCATAATTAAAATACTGGAATTTAATAAAATCTGATTTTTCCAGCAGGATTTCCAAAATCTGTTTTAACTTCACTTAATTAAGTAGTTACTGTGTTTAGGTTACCTTAGAAAAACTAGTACCGATCCCGAGCAACAAGCTAGCTTCAAGGTAATTATTGCTAAGATTAATTAAACGAGCATAATTACAGTAGCGAGCCAATTATTCTCTTTTATAGTGCTATGTGTCTGTAACATTGTGTTACCTGTAAACTTGGCGTTCGGTTGCACCGGACTTTAACTGTAGTTCCGTAACAAACAGTTACGTTACGTTAGGTACATATATTAAGTCTTTCTTTTAAGAAGTGGTACAACAGTGTTTGGTTAGAGATACAATGAGTTTGTAACATTGACGCCAATGTTTCAGTATTGATTTGCTGTAAACATTTTAAACTCTGTCGAATATACCCAATCTTAAGACTACAATAGAACTATGAATAATTTCGATGTTAAGGACAATATTAATTAGCTACCGTGGCTTTCTTTCAACAAGTTACCCAAAATTATCATTTAGACACCTACTCATTGAAAACGTCTTAAACCAAGTTCTTATTACCATAATCCAATGCAACTAAATTCCAACCGATTAAAACTAAGTTCGGTTCAAACAAAGAGCTCGACGATAACGTTAATCCCAGTTTAGTAGTTAATCTTGGCGTTTAATCATAGTGCAATCAACCTGAGAATGTTCGCTTTTATTGCACCACAAATTATGTACCCAAGATCTTCTCTTAGAATAATGTAATATCACCTACTTACACTACCATATAAAAGTGATAAAATAGGGTACCTATCCAGATTTAACGGCACAGGCTTAAACTTAGTTCAACGGGACATAATAGGTGTTGTTCTTAGAACCCTCGAGACATTAAATTTGTCAGTAGACGGAAACCTTAATTTTACTTTTACTAATTTCTACATTTTGAATTCTTAATTTTACAATTCTACGCACGGGAGATACTACTATTCAGCACTTTACTCATAGCACCTTTCTTTATTCCACAGATTCAGAAACTAAGCAATCAGCAATTTCATCAGCTATAAATATAAAATGGAAGATTACAAAAATTCCAAACAATAAATTTGGAAAAAGCGCAAGTTATCACCGCAATAAAATTGGACAAAACAAAAAGTAAGTACGGCGACGCAACGTGTTGTAAAGTAACAATGAAAAATGGCGGTCGCCAAGTTCCTACGAATTTGTCCCACCTCAGTAACAAAGTTAGGCAAAAGTGGCTAGATTTATCGATGGGGGATCTTACCGGCAAAATGCTGGCAACACCGTGCACTGAGTTAAAAGCCGTGAAGTTGGGAAATTGAAATGAGTTTACTATCTGCAATTCATAGCTCAAACTTGTGCGCGGCTGACGTTTTGAGAATGGAGTCTGATGTTTATTTAAGTTGTACTCAAGTTATGTGAAATTGTTTTATGCGCTAGAAGTTGTATGTTTTCGTATATATTAAAAATTTCCTTCAGTTCAATTATTTTACTAGAAATTCATCTAGCTTGTGGTTTAGGAGGTTGATAGGAGACCTAGAATAAAATATTCTTTATTATGCATACCATACAAATAATATTTACAAAATAAGGCATTTCACATATTATATTCGAATTTAAGCGATCTTTTCAAGACAACCTTTGGATGAATTACAGGAGACAATACTGTATTCTGGGTGTACCATTTACACCACAGAGACGCACTGATAGATTTGATAGTGATCTAAAAGCAGGTTGCTTGTTTATTTTTCCTTATTATCCCAAAGCAAATCGTGTCATTACATTACTGTGAGGACAATAATCCTTCCCTCTACGAATTCCCGAACGCCCACACGTCACCCGGCTCGCAAGATGGCGTCGATAACGCAAAACTTTATGGGAATACCATCAACACGGCGCAAATCGTCGCCTGTCGACTGATTGGCCATTATGCAAATCTCACACTAACAACGCCCCCGGAGGCGCCTTGCATATTTTACCGGATTATACCCGTAACGCCAGTAAGTGATGGCAACCGACCCGTTACATGTTTGCGTTATTGTGTGATGTATGCCCCAATGAGTTGGGGTATTGAACTGTTATATTTTATTAATGAGTTCGAGGTTTTTGGGGGGAAAATGGTTTTTGTATGCGTTTTCTGGCTGTGGAGACTGGCTATTTATCATGTTTGGGTTCTGTTGTGTTTATTCTTGCTGCAGATTGGCATACTATATCTTACGCAGTAAAGACTGGTTGCTGAATTAACTGCTGTATCTTTTAAAAACACTAGGGATAGCAGACAGAATAACGTAGCAGCTATGTCCAGTGATGCCAGCCTGGCTACATGCCTATTTTCATACAGAAATGCGTGCATTTGTACGCCAGCATATCAGTATTCGTTTCAATCATAAGAGGGTGGCAGGGCGAACCATTCAAAGTAGTACGATATACAGGTTTACTGGTAACTGGACGTATTCCTTGCAGGATGGCATAGTAGGGTTAAAATGCAACAAATTAAGCTACAAAATGTTCTACCGAAATTCGGTAGTTTTTCAGTTACTTAATTCGATTTTTAGTTATTTTTTTTATGACAAGTCCCAGATTAAATCATTTGAAGCCAATTTAAAAATGATTTACGGTGCAACTGTACTGTTTCAACTATTATCGTAGTTGAAGCCGTAGTGGATCTTTGTTAATAATTAAAAGTTCAAAAATGCCATCAATTTTGGCAAAGATCACTAATCAAATATTTATTTGTTTTGTAATGTTTGCCATAACTTCATCAAAAAAATTGTCTAGTGCAAAATATAATAAAAAAAACTTCTTGTCATAAAAAAATAAACTAAAAATCGAATTAACTCAAGAACAGTGAATTTCGGTAGAACATGGTAGCTTAATTTGTTGCGTTATAACCCTACTATGACGTCCTGCAAGGAATACGTCGAGTCACCAGTCACCCTATATATTGGGATTTAAATGAAAAGGCTTTCTCTTTAATTGGCGAGAAGAGGCGCAACATCGAGAGAAGTGGAAGGATTGGGGGAAGACTTTTGCCCAGGAGTGGGACAGTTCAGGATGAGGAGAAAAGAGAAAAAGAGAAGAAATGATAGTGATTAATCTTTTACTACGACTCATAAAGTCACAGTTAGTTTTGCCGTAATTTAGCGTAAAAAGGTTATCCTTACATTACATAAATCCCATAGATATAAAACTAAAGGGAAAGGTATATCCCAGCTTAAGGTCGGGATGTTAAACAAAATACAGCTGATCCCTTACTTCTGGATCAGCGGGCAAAAGAATCGATCCCCACACATCCTTACTGTACGGCTATGAGAACAGCGGGCATCAATCCAAAAGGGATGTTGACAAAATGAAAAATTTTTCAACCTATATAGGACAAAAGGACTACGTGAGGCGGTACGTTTTAGTTTTAAAATTAACTTTTATAGTCTACGTATATCTACTAAATATAACTGATAATCTAATCTGATTGTTACTTTTATAGTTAAAGTTTTTTCACACGTTGCTTACTTCTTAAGTACACACAGCGTCAGTATGTGCTAACCCCTCAAGTTTTAAAATGTTACACTACTACTACAACATTGAATTATTTACGAAACTTACGGATAATCTAAGGAATACTTCAAAAAGAGTACATTATTTTGGCTTGGATTCGAGCCATCGCATCACCGATTGTCGTTATACTCATACCGGCAGTTTGACAAACTAGCCAGCGAGTCCATATGAATTGCGATGAAATTGTTATCTACTATCCTCCGAGTCTCTTTGTCTTTAGGTCTCTGTCTAATTGATAGATGTTATAATTTGAGGGTATCCATTAGTTTTACTTACTTACGTTTTCTTTTTAAAATCAATCCATACCCTCAATTTATAACTACAACTATCAAATTAAATTGTAAAATGTAATTCTTTGTTGTAGCATAAGATCAAAGTTTTGTTAAATAATAAATAGCAATAACTAATATTATTGAATGATTATCAAAATATTTGATTAATACCTACTTTAATAATCATTTATACAATCCTTGATTCTTAAATTCTTCATAAATATTATTAAAACAAAATAGAAAAATACTTTATATAAAAAAAATATATAATCCATGTTAAAAAGCACATTGCCTAGGATTTGAACCACCAATCTTTAGCACGGCAAGCGGACTTGAAACCTCCGGTCTTTTTAGACGTTGAATCTGTAAATGTTAATCCTATTATTGCTTGTCGTTATACGCAATAATAAAAGTATTAACGTTTAATTGATAATTCAATTAAACGTTAATGCTTTTATTATTGCGTATTTTGTTATTATTAAGCTCTCAATATTATAAAACAGAGCTTAATAATAAATACTAACTTGAAATGGACACAAACAGAACTGGATGCCCTGGATAGAAAGGTCCGTACATTGTTGACAGCATATCGAATGCATCACCCACGATCTTCGGTTATGAGACTGTATATCCCGCGGAGGTGCGGAGGTCGAAGCTTTTTAAACGCTAAGACTCTCCACAATCGCGAGATATGCAGTCTCAGGGAATTTTTCCTAGAAGCCGACGTGGGGATGCATCGGGATGTAGTCGCGGTGGACAAGGGCCTCACCCCGCTCTCCTTGGCTAAAGAGAACTGGCGCAAACCTGTAGTACTTGACACTAACGACCGCATGGAGGTATGGCAGAGTAAGGAGCTCCACGGACGCTTTTTCCGGGCCCTTCATGGGCCCGATGTAGACCTATCAGCGTCCGTAGCCTGGCTACGTTCCGGCGATCTCTTCGAAGAAACCGAAGGTTTTGTCTGTGCAATTATGGATGAAGTTATGATGACGAATAACTACCGGAGATTTATTGTGAAGGACGGCACGGTTGACATATGTCGGGCATGCCACCGTCCGGGCGAATCAATTCGTCACATTATCTCCGGATGTTCTCGTCTAGCTAACGGAGAGTACTTACATAGACACAACCTTGTAGCCAGGATTATCCATCAGCAACTTGCTCTAAAATACAGCCTTGTGGAATCGGAAGTGCCGTACTATAGGTATGTGCCCGACCCAGTTCTCGAAAATGGCAATATCACACTGTACTGGGATCAATCCATCATCACTGACAGGACTATTGTGGCCAACAAGCCTGATATAGTGGTGGTGGATCGATCAGAGCGGCGCGCAATGATTGTTGACATAACGGTCCCGCATGACGGGAACCTCGTGAAAGCCGAGAAAGATAAACAAATCAAGTATCTTGACTTGGCTCGCGAGGTTGTCGACATGTGGGAAGTGGACACGGCGATCATTGTGCCGATAGTCGTTTCAGCCCATGGCTTAATTTCCAAGAGCCTCGACCAATACATGAGGAGGCTCTCGTTAGGCGGCTGGATCAAGGGCTTGATTCAGAAAGCGGTACTCCTGGACACGGCTCGTATTGTTAGGAGGTTCCTCTCTCTGGAGCCCTGACCGCCGGTAGCTTGGACCCTGTTCCCGATACCGGTGGGCTACTATTTTTATATTTTTAAATGTTTTTTTTTTTTTTTTGTAAGAAATATTTAAAAATGTAACAATAAGAATAAAAAATGAATAAAGACATAATACTAACTTAAACTTATTTATTCACTAAAACAACACATGAATTTTAATAAAATGTTTTTGCAAAATACAAAAACTAACTTGGGCCTATCACGGACTAGAACGCACATGTCTTTTGGAGGGGTAAGAACTTAATGGAGCTGTGTGTACATCACAAATTATCAATAATGTTTTCAATTAAGCAGTAATAATCTGTACTAGTATTTTATTGTGTTAGGAATGATAAGAAAGAGAAAGGAGTAAATGATGCAGTGACGGTTGACAGGGGAGAATGGAAGAAGAAAACGTGTTGCGCCGACCCCAAGTAGAGTGGGACAAGGGAATAATGATGAATCTGTACTAGCATTATAAATTGAATTATAGTGGAAGGTTTTGGGGGAGGCCTTCTGGGGAGGGTTCTGGGGGAGTGGGACAGCGCAGGCTGAAAAAAAAGAAATATAACTGCGAAAATAACTGTGTTAGATAGATAGACGTGACATGGATAGGATATTTTTTATCCCTGTGGTACCATCCTGTAGGATCGTTTCCGATCTCCACGCGGGCAAAGCCGCAAACAAAAGCTAGTCCATAATAAGTAAAAAAAATCATATTGGCAAAAGACGCCCCAAGGTAAGACATATCAACCAAATAATTATTCCCTACCCTCGCTGGTTTCATAACCACAGCCTTGAGATTACATGGAACTTGATTTATCTAAAGCAGCCATCGTTGGAACAATTTACAACATCCGTTCTGGATCACCGCGATTATTTATCAACGTGCCCTTGTTTACGGCACAAAACCCATTTGTTTATTTACATTTTCAGGGTTGAGTAGTCAGGAAGTTACTTTGATAACGATCATTAAGGAAGTATGTATCTAGGTAGGACCACCAGCACTTTGAGGTATATTTTACTAGAAAGCTTTTTACTCATTCAAAACCCACAATATTGATTCCACTGACAAGGCATGGAACAAACTTCCATCGTTTTCTTAACCCACTACCATGTATAAACGGATGCCCTTGCCGTAGAACACGCCCTACGTACATAAGTACAGGATGTTTAAAACGTTTTACATGTAAAAAATTTCGTATTAACTTAATTCATAAAATATTCTGAAACATCCAAATATAACGAGATGGAAGGTGAATATTATTAAAATTTGTCGTAACATTAAAGGGAATCAGATTATGAAAGCTCGACACTTTGCTATTAAGGTGCTGGGTTTTTCTTCTTATTTATTTACCTTATATTTCCGACGTCCATTACCTAGTCAACTTCGATTTCAGCCTCGGCAGATAAGTGTTTTTATTTATTCAAAAAATAGTCTTACCCAGAGATTTAAAATAATAAATCGATAATAAAGCCTCAGCAAAATTTCTTAACACATTTGTTCCCAATCTGTCATATTTTAATACTTACATGACACCATCCTAGCTTAAATTTGTCAATTAAGGTTAAAGATTGATTCTTTTAAAGTGACATTTCCGAATGCGGCAGCTAGAACATACATGTACCTACACATATGTATTTGAATCAGCATTATTTTTTTGTATTAAAATCCAGTTGTTATCAATGATCTTCAATTAAACACAACAAGTGCAGTGCCACTCACCTTCGTGCGTGATCTATGACAAAGCAAGACTGACACAAAGGGTTTCAAATTCAATGCAATACAGACGTATTAGATATCACGGAAGGTAGAAATGTCTCTTAATACCCACCTACCTTCGCAAATATTGATACCATTGTACTCAATAATTAATTTTCACTGTATTTTTAATCGTCATTTTTGTGAATAAATCGTATTTCATTACCTATGGCAAAATTAACTAATTCTATATGGTAGAATTGAAGAAACATTACATTATTATTATTTATTTACATAATTATGTATATTATTTACAAACTAATATTAGATCTAAAATAAGAATAACAAAAAACATGTACAATTACGGGGCGTCAAAAAATTCGTCTTCATCGCTGTCAACAGGAAAAGTGGCCAGAAGGCTGGCAGCATTGCCACGTTGGATGGCAATTCTGATTCTTTGGCCAACAAAAATCCTCTCTCCCTCTGGTTACGTGAAGAGTCGACAAACCGCTTGGCGATATCCCAAAATAATAGGCGGGACTCGGACCCCATGGCCCTAGCGTTTCATTATTAGTTAGACAGGATAATTTCATTAATCTGCATCTATTTAGACTAAAAGTCGACTCCAAAGGCTGCATCGATATCATTAACTTCAGAACTTGAGCCAGCCTTCGTAAACTAAGGCCGAGTGAAGAACATCACAAAGGATATCAAATGCTCATCCTCAGCCGTATTAGTTGTCACAAAACTTTTTCCCCCAGTTAGCTTAACAAGGAGAAACTTGTAACAAGCGTCAAAGGGCAACACTAAGTCAAAGACATCGTTATATTTTTAGCTCTCTTTTATAACCAAAGCGGTAACTTTATCTTTTGAATTCTTTGTGAGTTTGTTTCGATTCGATCCCACCTACATCAACCTGCTTCGTAACGTATACGTTAACAGCACTGCTTCAATTAGATTACAGACAGTCGGACCATCATTCTCCATAGAAAAAGGCGTGAAGCAAGGAGACCCGCTTTCACCGAAGCTTTTTAATAGCGCTCTTGAAGAAGTGTTTAAAAGGCTTACGGCTAGTTGGGAGAAAAGCGGCATTGAAATCGGTGGGGTGCGGTTAACAAACCTTCGCTTCGCTGACGACATTGTCGTATTCTCTGCCACGGCGGCAGAACTGGAGCTAATGTTAAACCAACTCAGTAATGCAAGCCTTGAGGTTGGACTGGCGATGAACATGTCGAAGACCAAACTGATGACAAACACCACCAAACACAAGATCCGAGTGAATGGTGAAGAATTGCAATATGTCCATGAATACATCTACTTGGGCCAGTTAGTCTCTTTCCAGTCCAGACAAGACAAGGAAGTCATAAGACGAACCGAAAATGCCTGGAAGAGCTACTGGTCCATGAAAGAGCTTATGAAAGGAAATCTTTCTTTGTCACTCAAGCGAAAAATCATGGACATGTGCATTCTTCCCATTTTGACCTATGGATCCCAGACTTGGTCTTTGACAAACATTCAAAAGTCCAAACTCAAGGTCTGCCAACGTGCAATGGAGCGCAGTATCCTAGGCGTCAAACTTACCGACCATGTACGCAACACCACACTGCGCTCCAAAACACAAATTACTGACGTTGCTCAAAAAGCCGCTAAGCTGAAGTGGGACTGGGCTGGCCATGTTTGCCGTATGCCCGACGAGCTGTGGGCCAAAATAACCACGATGTGGAGCCCTGACACAGCCAGAAGGCGACGCGGTAGACCTCGCAGGAGATGGCGGGACGAGCTGGACAGAACCAACGATCAGTGGCCCACCTTAGCCCTGGATCGAAGAATTTGGAAGTCATGGGGAGAGGCCTTTGCCCAGCAGTGGGATGATACAGGCTAACAGTAACAGTAACAGTAACAGTAACAGTGAGTTTGTTTGCCCGTTGTTAAGTAATGCGAGCATTTTTCAACGGATCCGGATGTTTATTTTTCGAGTTCGTATCGAAATGATAGGATCGAGAAGAGGGTTTGAAAATATTTGAGTGAACATTGGAAATTAAATTGAAGATTTAAGAGAAAACATACACAAAAAGACTTTATTTCATTGTGTAGCGGAATAAAATGCAGGTGCATTTTTATACGTATAATTTAGTTGAATGATTAATTGCTTTTAAACAATATTATAAAAAGTACTATAATTATTAACTAAGCATTATATTAAGCATTTTGTCGTCGCAGAATTTTTATATCAAGTAAGCATTTGTGAGAGGACCTTCAAAATATTGATCTATAAATTTAGTTACGCATTCAGAAATTCAGTGTACCTATAGTAATTGCAATGGATTTCAGTGTATGAACTCTAGTTACGTAAACGTTTTGATGTAGCAAACCCTTGTTCAATCCGTAACAGAAGATTACCTCGATGCTAGCCTAGCCTTTTTTATAACGGAAAGATAACAAATACACTATGATCTGAGTCGAACATTTGATGTTTATAATCTACTGGTAGCTAAGTAATAGGTTAAGTTCATAATTAATCCTGGAGACTGCTTCCTGGAGCGCAGCTACACGGCGAGTGCTTGAGGCGGAGGGGGTAAAGACAGGGCAATCAACGAACTGGCTAGCTCGGAACGACTGGATAAAAAAAAAACCACAGACGAGTCAACTGTTGAGTCAAGTTGCTGGGTATATGATAGAAGGCCCACAGTGACCTTCTCATCTGGTTTTTACCTATGATTAATAAAAAGTTTTCAGCCAGAGACAAGACTATAACTTATGATGAGACGAGAGTGAGGGACAGTATTAAAGTACTAGTATTGAAAACTCTAGTACTACAGAACTGTAGGTATATGTACCATCCATCTAACGAAAAAATGACACATGTGTATCGGCACTGTACACTTACTTTCGGAAGTCAGTGGCAAAAAAGTCAATGAAACAAACAATAGTCACCGACTTCCGAAAGTAAAGTTATTTCCCACTTTTTTTGTGTTTTTTTGGAAGTCTGTTTTTTTTTTGCAAAAAAGTTTTTATTTTACTCTTTTTAGTTATCGCACATCACACACCACAAATCCTTGTCAAGTATCAATTTCGCAATTTCTTTTACTTGGATGACATATTTTTTGCAGCTATTTTGATTTCAAAACCAAACTGCTAAACCGATTTCAATGAAATTTATATGGGACCAATCGGAATATAGATCCATTCAGATAAAAGAAAAATTTTTCAAATCGGTACATAAATGACGAAGATATGAGGTAACAAACAAAAAAAAACATACAACCGAATTGAGAACCTCCTCCTTTTTTTGAAGTCGGTTAAAGAGCGAGGGTGTTTTAGAAAAGTATAGTCAGTACGGACTGACAGAACGGACTGTCAGTACCGCCTGTCGGTACAGCCTGACAGAACGGACTGACAGTACGGACGGACAGAAGGGACTGTCAGTACGGACTGTCAATACGGACTGTCAGTACGGACTGACAGAACGGACTTTCAGTACCGCCTGTCAATACGGAATGTCAGCACGACTGTAGATACAGACTGTCAGTACGGACTGACAGAACGGACTGTCGGTACCGCCTGTCGTTTCCGCCTCTCAGTACGGACTGTCAGTAAGGCTCGTCAGTGAGACCTGACAGAACGGACTGTCAGTACCGCCTGTCGGTGCAGCCTGTCAGTACTGACTTTCAGTAAGGCCTGTCAATACGGACTGTCAGTAACGACTGTCGGTACAGACTGTCAGTACGGACTGTCAGTAAGGCCTTTCAGTACAGCTTGTCAGTATCGCCTGTCAATACGTACTGTCAGCACCGCCTGTCGTTTCCGCCTGTACGGACTGTCAATAAGGCCTGTCAATACGGACTGTCAGTACCGCCTGTCGGTACAGCCTGACAGAACGGACTGTCAGTACGGACTGTCAAAACGGACTGTCAGTACGGACTGACAGAACAGACTTTCAGTACCGCCTGTCAATACGGACTGTCAGTACGACTGTCGGTACAGACTGTCAGTACGGACGGACAGAACGGACTGTCGGTACCGCCTGTCGTTTCCGCCTGTCAGTACGGACTGTCAGTAAAGCTTTTCAGTAAGGCCTGACAGAACGGACTGTCAGTACCGCCTGTCGGTGCAGCCTGGCAGTACTGACTTTCAGTAAGGCCTGTCTGTAAGGCTAGTCAATACGGACTGTCAGTACCGACTGTCGGTACAAACTGTCAGTACGGACTGTCAGTAAGGCCTTTCAGTACAGCCTGTCAGTATCGACTGTCAATACGGACTGTCAGTTCTGCCTGTCAGAACCGCCTGTCATTACCGCCTGTCAGTAACGCCTATCAGTACCGCCTGTCAGTAAGGCCTGTCGGTACCGCTTGTCAGTAAGGCCTGTCAATACGGCCTGTCAGTACCGCCGGTCAGTACCGACTTTCATACCGCCTATCAGTACCGCCGGTCAATACCGCCTGGCTAATGCTAAGCTAATGCTGAAGCAGGTTTTTGTTGCCTATTTACGGTTCAAGTTTCCCCCTTAGGCCTTATGGAACATTAAATCAATACTCGTGAAGGTTTTAAGCTTTTAATGGTGGTGGTGGGGGTGGTTTTTCCTTTCATGCTTTAAGCTATAGTTTTAAGCCACCTGATGGCTTCGAAAATTTCGTATGTATTTTGTTATAGGATGAATATGCTTTCCGTGAGGTCTGACAGGGGAGAATGGAAGAAGAAAACGTGTTGCGCCGACCCCAAGTAGAATGGGGCAAGGGCAGGAAGATGATGAAGAAATATGATTTCCATTTCATCATTGGTGTTAAGGCTGGCATGTAAATTTAATTTTAATTGTATATTCAAAAACCAGAATTATGTTCGGTGAGTGATTGGGTAGTACATCTGATTTTGTGTGGGCACTCAACGACAAGTAAGTGGAGCATGATGTGCTCCCTTTAAGAGATCGGTACACTGTACACTCTATTTGATGTATCTCGTATCTTGTTGGTGAGATAAATAGATAAAATTGGCCCACACAGACCGCACACCCTCTCCATAATAGCTGGTGGTCTTGCAAACTGGAAATTAACCTTTTGAACGCTATTGTCGCCTATATACGTGACAAGCAACCAAGTGCCCTGTACGCCAACAACACAAATATGTGACAAAAAACGCGATGCAGTATAACACGAAATAAACAATTAAATCATTACTCTTGTGTGTTTTTATTTGTATACCTGAAATATTTAAGCTCTTGTCTTGTCTCTTTCATAATATTGTTTTTCGATAAAGTTTAAGAATGCCTATTCTTTTTGAAGATATTTATTTTGTACGTGGTAAAATTGTGGCTTGGCGTGGAGGGCACGCGCGTGCATTTATGTTCTGGCGTTAGAAAAGTTAAGGGCATTCAAGCGCCAAAACGGAGGCCAAAATGGTGACGGAAAACATCGTGAGTAAACCAAAAATCCAGAACCAAAAATTCGAAGACATGTGACATCTACCAACCCGCACTACCCACGCGTGGTGGATCACAGCCCACTCCCTTTCATAGACTGGAGGTCTGTGTACCAGCTGTGGGGACATCATACGCTGATTATGCTTTGCTATGCTCGGCTACGTGCGGCGCAGTGTGATGCCATGGACTACCGATGGTGTGTTGAAAACTGCCTGATACCGGTATTTAAATAGTCTTCTAGTTGTTGTTTCGCCGATACCATTATTTTATTTTCATAATACACACTACATAATATTATCATATCTTACACAATATTTTTAAAGATATAATTATTGAATCCTATTGACTATCCGCATACTCACCATTTAGGTTCAGTTGAAAACCAGCGTCGGGCATTAGTTGTCCGGTATTTTGCTGAACTGGGCCTATTTGGCGCAACCGTGAGTCACACAATATGTCTTGTTTAGTTTTAAGTTTTATTTTATATTCGCTTTTTTATATTGTATATTTGCTTTTTTATATTGTATATTTTATACTGTATATTTTTTATATTGTGTAAATGTGGCGTGTGCCAATACACGTTTACCTTTTTTTGTTTCTGTGCTAAATGCCAAAAGAATCTTTCGGCTTGGTCTCGACTTCTTGAGTGAATAAATCAAAAACTTTTTTGCAAAAAAGTTTTCATTTTACCCTTTTTAGTTATCGCATCACACACCACAAATCCTTGTCAATTATCAATTTCGCAGTTTTTTTTCTTGGATGACATATTTTTTGCAGCTATTTTGATTTCAAAACCAAACTGCTCAACTGATTTCGATGAAATTTCTATGGGACCAATCGGAAATTAGATCCATTCAGATAAAAGAAGAATTTTTTAAATCGATTCATAAATGACTAAGATATGAGGTAACAAACACAAAAAAAAAGCATACAACCGAATTGAGAACCTCCTCCTTTTTTTGAAGTCGGTTAAAAATTATTGCCCGAGGCTATTTAAAGCACATAGTTAAAACATGATTTTTCACGTTTTCATTCACATTATTAATATTCGCGTTTTGCTCAAAAGAAGTTCGTTCTGTGAATCAAAGATCATTAAAAAAACTGAAAATCTTTTTTTACGTCATATTCTAATTTATGAATTGGACAGTTTAAAAAAAAAAATATTGTATCGGTTGCAAGCCAGTAATGAATCAGAAAGTTTTAAGGTTAGGGTTTTTGCAGAGGAGCTGCGGGTTGTTCGAAAGAGATACCGCGGCCCCGGAACACAAAGGGCGATGAAGGAACATGGGTGGGTTTTAGTCAGTAAAAGTCTGACACACCCTCCCGCTCAGCCCAGAGCGGGAGAAGTCATTTGATGATTTCCCATCCGGAAAAAAAAAAAAGGGTTTTTGCAGAGGAACAGTGCAATTATTACATATGGGATCGTTATTTTGACTAAGGGCGCGTTGTGTATTTTTTCTTCTCGTATGCTCAACGCGTCAATAGCAACCTTCGTGATCGCATCTGAGGAGAGAGCGGCTGCTCAAACGCGAACAGTTTGCGAAATCAGTCCGATATTCAGATTAACGCGCTCTGATAATAGCCAAAGTTGTAAAATGTATCAGCCCATAACATGCTAATGATATATTATTTGTAACTGCATTTATATCGAAGAGAGAATTACAACCAACCACAGATCTACAATATCTGTGACTGTCAGAGCAGAAATAGACTGTAAACAGGCGTGGTAGGTTCCTAGTAGATGTATATACGGCAATCAATTTTATTGTCACTGATAATATAATTGATAGCACATTCCGTTTGGACACAGATGAGAAGGCAGGCGGATGCTACTGTCCTTGACTTTATGCCATGATGAGTTTTAACTGCGTAGTAAATTTATTTTTTATCAGTTAACCGAGACTGCCTAAACTTAATCGGATATAACTAAATTAATTACGTATGTACCGTAGATACGTGTATTTCTAATTAAACACTAATAGATTTTATAATATTTGGCCGAAGTTACTGAGTGTATAAAGTGTGCATAAAGTTAAAAGGATCCTTTAGTAACTCCAAAAATAAAGTGCATCAATTGTACCAAAGATCAATCAACGAAATGAAAGCAGTCCTTTTCTGCTTGACAGTTTTCCTAACAGTCGTCAAAATGTATCCTCACTGTCGGTGTCCCTTGGGATATCAGCCCGTGTGGGGGTCAGACGGCGTGATGTACAGCAACGAGGAATGCATGAGGTGCACTGCGGACAGTTCTGTGACGATTGTCCACTATGAACCGTGTGACTTCCTATACGAAGCGGTGGTTTAGTACTACAAGAACAAGGTATCCTATAGGATAAGAATTATTGCTGTATTAGAATTGTATTAAGACTATTGTTGTATACTTTTGTTTTATTATCCTTATTTACATTTCTGATACACCACACCTTTCAAGGTACACGCTGTTCAAAATATCCAGGAATGTTATGAATTTTGATTCAAAGATTCATACCATACAAAATCACTAAAGTATGTTTACCATATATCGCTTATTGTTATGTATACAAATATAATAAGCGAGCTCTTCATTTACCAAGTAAAATCAAATTGAAAACTCTTGCAACGAGTATTACTAACATCATTTCAAAGTATTTCTGATTGTTAACTGCGAATTTACATACGCAGAGGCGTGACGCGGCAATCACGGTGAACGGAACTGTCACGTCAAAGTTTACGTTTGCGTTCACCTCGGGCGCGAACACGTTACACGTAACTAAAGTGTCTATTTGCCAAGTTTTGAAGTGCGTCTTCATATCTTGGGTGTCTGTTTGTCAGTTGTTATTTAGTACTCGAGTTCAAGGCTGTGAGTCTATCTTTCAGTGATGACTAGATGTTGATAAATGTATTAATGTGAACATTTTCTTCTGCCACAAGATCTTGTTCTACTATTTCTACAAATAAAAAATGGTCAGTTAGCTGAAATTAGTCGATTATAAAAAATCGTAGACGGCTCTAGTAACAACGGTAAAACGTAAAGCAGAATGTAACCAACAAAATCGAGAAAGTTTCTTAATTCCTACAGCTCTAGTAAGAATTTTTAATGAAAGGTCAAACAATCTCCTCTGAAACACTTAAATAAATTTCATCTCAAAACTTCGGGAACTGGATCATGTATAATGAAAAATACAAGAGCAATGTGGGTGGTGAGATTAAAACTAAACTGTGTAACACAAGATGCGTTAGCTAACGCCGCCTAGCGTTTAAGATAAAAGTTTTAGAAAGCAGTATGATAATAAATCGTCAAGTTTCCCTTCTCGTTGGCAAGTCTTGGAGCAATGATGCTGAGACACTAGAAGGGATTGTAGACTTATTTATGATTAAACGGTTTCATTTGGATTCTTCTGTTGAAGGCTGGATCAGTTTAAGCTACGCTGTTCGGATTGGTTGACCAAAACTGAACAAACAACCAATTGTACCAGTTGATGTGGATTTTGAAAGAAGAGGACACTGAGTAGAAGTTTCCAATCTAAGAAGAGACCTTTCTGTGGGACTGATTATTTTTAAACTTTTGATTTGATTGATTGATGTTTGTAGTATGGCATCCAAAACACGAATATACGAGTATACCAAAATGGTAGTACTTATGTGTATGTCGTTTTATACGTTAAATGAGATAAAAACGGCTTTGTCTCCCCCTGACTCCAAGTCTCTTTAAAGTAATGAGAATTCAGTTTATTAAATCGAATATTGATCATAACTTCAGAATGCTGCCTATGAGTAGGTACGTTAAGTCATAAACCAATCACATACATTCCGACGGCGCTCAATTCCACGTATGTATGTCTAGCCTCGTCTGCGAATCAAACTTGATTGATGACAACATAAATTGAGCTGTCATTACTTGCCGCATCCAGTAACTCAACATCAGTCTCCTGCCTTGTCCTACCTTATGACTTAGCAACGGCATAAATTAAGCGCCGGCAAGTAATGGGCAATATTAGAGACAAGGCTGTTTTATTACCATACTTGGGTGCAAGTTTTCTACGTGTCTCCTAGATCGGGCGTTACGCCACAGTTTTACTGAACATGTATCGGTTTTCAAATTTATAGGCAAGAGTTTCATTTTGTGCGGTTTAGTTTCTTGGGCTTTTTGAAGTATTTGGTTTGGGATTCAGTATAGGAGCTGAATGGAAGTCTGAATGGTCAAGTTGGAGATTGATTGCAGTTTTAGTACTTTGCCAGATCGTCATTTGCCTAGCCTTTTCCCAACTATGTTGGGGTCGGCTTCCAGTCTAACCGGATGCAGCTGAATACCAGTATTTTACATAGAACGACTGCCTATCTGACCTCCACATCCCAGTTAGTAGTGAGTAATACGATACCCCTTGGTAAGACTGGTACTTTGCCAGATGATGCAGACATTTTTGTTGGAAACCTGAGTGTTGCAAAAGATGACGATAATTGACGCAGTACACTAATACCATGATGACCCGTCACGTCAATCTTGGAGACTTTTATAATCTTTCTTCACAGTCACTGAAACTACGCGAATATCAGGTACCTCTTTGTAATTTATACCTGCATGCTGAAATGCTAATTGGGTAATAATCCAAATTCAAAAAGCAATTTTTTATTAATTTCATCACAGTGTGTTCATGTATCGTTCCATTAATTTGTTTTTAATAAATAGTCGGTTTGCAATTAACGCAATGAATTTAAATAACCGCTTTATTATAGACATCCTGGGATTTACGAAATTGATTTCGATGAGCGTTCGGAGAATATTCACCAATAATAAATAACCTGTAATTAATTATTTAAACCATAGAAATGTTTTTCATGAAATATATGAAATGTAATTTCCTGCAGGTCCATCATATCATTTTATTTATGTTATTTGATCAGATCCAGTAAAGTGTACATTCAAGATTCGTTTGACAAGAAGAGATTGCGCTGACTGAAACTAATTATTTTTAAATTTAAACATTAGATAATCTGTAAAAGATCGTCAATTTACAATTTAGTATTTAATGAGGAAAACGTCATGTGTGTAGCTTTTTTTGTGTTATAACAATTGCAGCTTTGAAATAGGATCTTTCCTATTGCGAGAAGCAAGTAGAAAGGTATTGGACCTGAACGAAAAACGCGTGTGCCTTTGGCTGGTTAGTGCGCGTGAAGATTAGCAAATTCACATTATTCCGCGACCTCCGTGAATAAGAACGAACGCATTATAAGTGGATGCAGATTGTAAGCCGACCGACATCTGCGTCAAGAAATGAGCGAGAGCATTTCCAGCACGTCTCCATCAATGTGGACACACCCTTAGGTTTAAACAACAACATTGTGTTTCACGCATTTTCCCTCCCGGGGGTAAACAGGGGTCAAAGTGGGTTGCACATTAATATGTTAATATTGTTGACCTAGTAACTATAATCACAGAGTAAGCCGCTTATCTTCGACTGCAAGTTCTGCATGCCTACGGGGCGAAACTTGCCGCTTCAGCAATTTATACTGTGTCGATACTAGTCCATACTTAAACGTATATTGTTTTTTTTTATAATAAACCATTGCTACCACCATCCTTACGTGTTTTCTCTTTGGACTGGTAAAAATCATAAAAGTAAAAGTGGGGCTGATAAAAACATCGTAATCTTAGTAACAAGGACTTCCTTCTAGTCTTTGATTGAGGAATTATGATAGTAAAGCACTATTGTAATGTAAACCTTCAAATGCATTCTTGTAAGATAACTGATTATTATACTGTGTCACATTAAAATTTCTGCATTCCAAAATGTCATAAATATAGGAAAAAGTAGGAATTCTACATGCCATCATTAACTGTCAACAATTGTCACACAAAATAACTAAGTCTTTATAAACCACATAAGTAAATACCAGTCATAAAATGTATTAATTAGGTACCGGATGCTTTCCGAGCTCAAAAGCAAATCAAATATTTGAACTGTAGATTGAGCGCCAGTGCACCACAAATATTTGTCTGTTAAGTGTATAATGTTATGATAACGAAATATATTTTATTGCTTTATTATTTACGGAGTGGTTTTCATTAAAAGTAAAATTAAAATTCTAAAACACAATTGAACGTATAAATCTTTATGTACTCGGATAATCCTTCTGTAATCGGCGAATAATTTGAAGTAGATGCCTATGCATCCACTTCAAATTATTCGGTCTCACACCGCCTAAAACGTTCCTGTATATCCATTTTTCAGGACCATGAAACTTTACGTTTGTGATGGACTTCATGAAGAACAAGGAATAAAGCTAAAAGAAAACTGACACCGCACATAGGCCCTGTAAAGTCAGCAGAGAAACAATATACTTATATGAAGTGGGGATATTAAAAAAAAAAAAAAATCAAGGGCTGTTTGCTCTTTTTACAATAAAAACCAGCTAGGGCACTTATCTCGATAAATACCTCTCTCATAACAAAGACACACAAATTCAGAAACAATTAAATGAATGACTCTTGAAAATCTCAAACGAAAACCATCAAGCTGAAATGCTTTCAAACAACTCCTTCATATTCTTGAATACTTACGAAAACAACTGAGATTAATATAACATTTTGTTGTTTATGTTAAGAGGTAATATAACAGGCTCAGATGCTACGGTTCGGCTTTAGCTAAATGAAATGCAATAACATCGCTCGGAGGGCTATTAATTTGATTGGATGCCATTTATACTTGGCAATTGTGGTTTATGTGTACAGGCAGACATCATTTTCTATAATAGGTGCTGTATTTTGAGTTAAATTGATATTTCAATCACTTATGCGTGACCGTCACGACTGTTTAGTTTGAGGGTGGGCAGAACTGGTAAAATAATTCATTTATTATTGGCATATTGTTGTGGTTTATTGTGAATATTCGTCATACAGTAGGTTCTTTGCGATGGTATATTTGAAGTCGAACAAAATGTATTGATTTATTTCAAAACTTTTAAGCTTTTTTTATGGTAATCATAAATTAAAACTTCAAATTCAGTATTCACACCCATTTATAAACATAGTTACTCGACAGAGTTGATAGTTAGTGTCTCGTTGCTTATAAGCTTAGATGCAAAGCATTTTCATTCTCTGTAATTTCTTTAATGTTATAAAACACACAATATTTATATATGCATTGGATTTATATTTTATATAAATTGTTAGCTTTTCTTTGTAATTTATTATTTTGTGCATGTGGTGTTTTCCTATAAGAAATCGTTACGCTGTTATTTAATTTTATGAACGTACATGTCTCTGTATTCTGTGTGAACAGTTGTTGGTGAACCTAATTCAATAAAATAAAATAAATAATATGTAGTGAATAACTTAACTTGTATTATTTGAATTTTTTTATAGTATTAGCAGTACGCACACCACTGACAAACGTTTTTTATAAGTATTTCATGTTCGTACAGTCCATCCAAAGGTTGTCTGGAAGATATCGCTATCAGCGATAAGACCGCCATTGTTACCATAAAATTAACAATATTGTAAAACCGTAGTGATTCAACTTTGATGTACAATAAAGTATATTCTATTCTATACTATTGTCGACCTAATATTTAGATCTAAATATTTACCTAGATCCGTCCTAAGCAAGTTTATATTTCCATAAAACTGTTTTATTTATTCGCTATAAATATCACAATCTCACAAATTCCCTGGGGTGCCTGTCGAATCTAAAATCGCGTTCACCTGTCTCTGTGTCTAGCCAAATTTTATCTAGAATTTATTTCTCACCCTAGTTTGTAGTATAAATCAATTCCCAGGACGAGTGTTGCTAGATTAATTAATAAACAGAGCTGAATAAAGCTACAATAATTCATTATTCAGCGATCTCTCGTTACTGAAAGTATTTTGTATAAAAATAACTCCCGACTAGATTTTGTAAGTCACAATAAGGCTCAATACTAATAAAAAATTTCGAGTTTATAGTGAATTTTAGATGAAGGTACGTTTATACTTTAGATTACATTTATATTTTGCTAATATATGTATTTCCAAGGCAACAGCGTAAATAAGCCAGTAATTAACTTTACACCTTAAACCATAACTCCCCTTTAGTACCACTTGACTAACCAAGTACTACATAACAGAAACCACGAAAAGCACACACTGACCCACCTGCACCAAGCGAATACACACACGAACAAACTCTTATGTATTACTTACGACCCGAGTCTTACCTCAAAACTCAACTAAAAACCTGCCTTATCAAGCCACGGAACAATAGGCCTACATTTAAATTTAATTAAAAGCAATCTTCAGGGATCCTTAGTCTATAAACACCTGGAAATAAATTCACCCGACTGCCAACAATTCTTCTTTAATAGGCCAGCGAGCCGACAACGTTATCGCGAAAATTTAATAACAGTAAAACAAGTACTGTGTGGTACACACGGGCGTCGGGGTTTCACAACTTTTTTACAGTCACACGAACATACGTCTACATCTACAATGTCAAATGTCACTTGCATAAACCCTCATAATAGGAGCATCTATCAGGTCAAGGAGGAAGGAATATGAGTATAGTTTAAATTACTGTTTGCTATAATAAAAAATAACAAGATAACAGATTTAGGCTACCATTATTGTATATATTATAGCATAGATAGATAGACCACTAATGAAAACAGTAAGTACCAAAAACTTTGTTGAAATTTGTTAAATAATAGTTAGTTTTTTTTTCGGTCTAGCTATAATTAGCGTTTATAGTTCATAGTTAAGAACCGCGACGAACATAATATACGTTTATAAAACATTATTTTGTTTACCAATACAAGTCTACAATCTTATAAAGGCCTATTGACACTTACCATAATATTTCAATTTATTTTATTCACACATCCCTAATTTTGATATCGTTATTCCATCTATCAGAATTCGATCGCAAACATAATATTATTCCCCTCATGCAAATTTTCAGAGGGAACCGGCAATAAAATCAATTAGATTTTGGAACTAAACTTAATATTGGCTTCGTCGATTAGATTTTTATTCACCCCTCTGCACAAAGTTTAGCCACACGTTTGCATACATAAAAGTTTGGAAAGAATTTTGCATAGGTACGTTGTAGCATTTTGGGGGATTGTATTGGCAATTTTCTGTTTTTGAGTTTTTAACACTCGTTTATCATGAAATGAAATAGAGTATTTACTAGTGAATGAAAAACGATCGGTTCTGCAAATCCATATACAAAATTTAACCTGAATTAGAGGCCAGAATATCTCATAGGTAATTCTTTCCTAGACGACTGGTCTAGTTTGTAGTTTTAAATGAGTTAAATGGTCGTAGGTTATGTTACTTAACACCAGTATACCTTCTAATTAATCTTAAATTATGCAGGCTGGCTACATCCAGGCACTCAAATTATTTCGAATTAAAACAATTTAATAAAGAATTTTAGTTGTTTTTCATGGTAATGTCTGTCTTTGGAAGAATCATTCACGCTATGTCGACTCCCTTTAAGTTGACTCGATTTTTCTTGGGTTTGATGCATTGTCTTTTGTTTCACATCGACATGGCTGTCACAGAGTACGGTCACATTAAAAACGAAATACGGTTGTGCTTTTAATTAATAAAATAATTTCGCTCATCGTGATACCGTATTTTTAAGAATATATTAATAACCCACCAAAAAGGACTAGGCTATCATAAATGCAAGGTGTTGTTAGGGTAAACGTACGCAACTTTAAGCACAACGTGTCGTGAACAGAAAACAACTGTCTTAGATATATAAAAGCCTAGTACCTACTTCTTTCTTTTTTGTTGTATTTTCATAATATAATTATGTTTTCAGTGATATTTAATTAGCAAAGTACATTATTTCATAGTTGTGTTCGTATTTGAATGACTCGCGCATTCATGAGTATTGAAGAAAAAATAAATTACTTATTTGTAAATAGAATAGCTAGTAATTTTTTAATGGTGTCTTGAAAAATACCATTCCACTCCTCTAACAATGCAGCCTTAAATTCCACTATGGTCGAAGGGACTTGATTTTTAGCTCGAATCCTTCTCTTTAGCTCGCTCAATATGGATGCATACCTAAGCTTAGTGCATGCCAGTCCATCGCCCGTATATTCACTTTGTCCTGGTAAGATTAAGTGTTACTCTAGGTGTGATAGTAGGTTTTATAGTGCATTAACAAGATGTTATTGCTGGTAATCAAGCGATGAGAACAACGTGGTCTTGAAGAATATCGGTAATGTGCCGCTCCTTGACCTCCTACAGGCACGAAAAAGAAAGCTGCTTTCCCTATAAAGATACCTTGCAGGAGCCGCCGCCGTATGCAACCGTTACTGCGAAACAGCGGTGGATACATATTATTGCACTCTGAAATGTTACGTTGGCGGCTGGGTCTCGGATTACAGGCACCGTCTCTTGATACCTTCTGTATACCCTTGATAAAGCGGACTGGCTTCAGTGAAGCTGAGCAGCGACGCTTTGCTGACTGAGTGTTTGTTGCTACTTCAGCTGCTTCCTCAGGTGAAAAATCCATAGTTTCATTAAAACTATGAATACAATTTCTTCGGCACACGTTTTGCACAAGATCTGTGCAGTAAACATACAAGAAGTACTAAGCTTGCATGAATCTTCTTTCTTTATCGTGTGGTTAGTGCCTAACCTGGTGTCAGAGTATTCTTCGTGGGAATCTGGTGCCTAAGCTAGGCTCGTGGCCTGTGTTTCAGGACACCAGGATCCCACCCCTTTACATTTTCATTTCATAAATTATGTACTAGGCGCGCTGACAGAATGTGAGGAATCATACTACATTTCATAGTTTATTATGCTTAGAAATATAATTTAAGTATGCGTGACGAATGTTAGTAGATGTGTAGTATGAGTGATTGTGTGGGTGAGTGAGTGAGTGAGTGTGTGTGTGTGTGTGTGAGTGTGTGTGTGTTTAGGTCATTATAAGGAAGTTTTCAGTATCATTGTAGTTTAATTTTAATAGCCACTCGGCGTGGCTCGGCTCGGTTTTTGTTTTAATTGTACTTGACCAACCTCGAGGTCAAGCGTAAACTTTTTAAAACAGATTTAATTTGTTTCGCGAATCGACATAGAATCGACGTAAGGGAATAATTCCCTTAGAAATGTAAAAGTTAAGTCCGTGATTTAAAATATGATATTAGGTATATATCTGAAATCTCTACAAGACTTTACAGTATATAAAACAATTATGATTCAGTTCCACCATTTCTTGCAAATTGAAACACATTTGCCATTTTACCCAGCAGTGTGTACATCATAAGGGCTATACATACATATATCTCATTAAGTAGTTATTCCAGGATGCTATGGGAGCCACAACAATGAGCCGTTAGGGCACAGGCTCACTTAATTAAGCTTAGTTAACGACATGTGCTCACAAAACGGTCATTAACGTCAGTTAAAACTGAATTTTGATGAACCACTGATAGTTGGCTTTTTAAGTTTTAACTAAGTTAACCTGAAATTGAGTCTTATTTTTAATAACAAGAGACGAAGCTAATGGCCCTTTTAAATTATAAATGTGGAGAGCTTGAAACGTCAACTTTGGAACTAGGTACTTAAAAGTTTTCATGGTCGAGTTGGTAAACAATATTTGAGAAGTTTGGTACCAAATAAGCCTTTTAACGAATTGGTTAAGTATCTGCTTTCTGACCTAAAGGTCATAAATTATATATAGCGATACGCTCCGGCTTCACACGAGTGCAATTCGCTAACAACAGCCTACCAATTGGGTCCAAAACTATCCTATCTTTCAAACTGGACCCGACCACATACAAATTCACAAAATTTCATTGAACACGGTTGAGTAGTTACGGAGACTAGCGTGTACGAACATAATGTCACGTGTTTTTTAAGCAGGATGCAAGAAACATCGACGCTCAAACGGTTACTAAGAATTCAGCACATGAATGTTGACCCCCAGCATCGAACTTTTTCGACGGTTATTAAAAAACGTACACGATTAAAATGTATGGAACAGATATTTTTTTTAAAGAACTGTCAAAACATTTTGACGCTGGGGTCTGGATTCATGTATCTAGACCCCTAATCGTGTATGCGTCGATGTCCCGTCTATCCTTTATATATTATTACGAGTATTATACGAGGTGTTTTTTTTTACTGGCTAATAATTTTATTGATAGAGCACTGTTCTGCAAAGTCTCTTGTGCATCCAAAAGCAAGTCATACCGAATTTATACAATAACAGATCAATTAACTATATACACCGAGTAATTAAGCGTAGAAGCATCAGGTGTACCGAATGGAAATCAATTAATGTTATAGCCGAGCAATACTGGCCTGTAGGTAATTTGCGTTATTTGCTAGCTTATTAGGCCTGGATTATCTTGTGCAGATTGAATGATAGGAATATGCTAATAACTATTTAGTTATTTGGGAGTAAACTTTAGTTAAGTGTGGCCTTTGCTTGTCCGTCTTCCAATAAGATTATTAATGCACAACGACTACCTAAATACACCTACCGAACTCTTATTTTGATTATGAAATTGTGAACACAACTTTATTTTGTTTGTTAGTTAACACATAATGAGTGAATCGGTTTCTTCTTGGCAAGCGTGCTCCACCCTAGGCCGCATCATCGCTTCACATCAGGCGAGTTCTCTTCACAGACGCAAGCCTATTTAGTTCGCCGGGTCTCTGAAAATTATCACTACCCGGGAACATAAACTCTGTATATTTTATGAATTAACTATAGTCAACCTAATATATTAAATTATTTGTATACAAAGTTAACACAATTCATTTTCATTTTTTGGATCAAGAAAAACATTATAATATCAAAAAAACAAAACCGAATATCATTGAATGTAGAGCCAATATTATAAGGTACAATTCCGACTAAAGGTAGACATCTTATAAAACTCAATTTAGTTAAAATCGGATCCCGGCTTCCCCTTGCATAGGGATCGGCTTGGATTCAACGCAACCAATGATTTTCAATTCGAGATAAGAAGATTTGACTTGGATATTTTATTTTATTATTAATACGTGTGTTTTTCGCTTGGTGCTAAAGTATCTTAAAGCATTAGGATAATATTTTTTCATACCTAATAAGCAAAGTCTTGAAAAATAAAGCGAGATTGAGATGGAGTGTGTAGGGACGATTTGAATAATTGATAGGTAACATTAAGGCTAAACTAACTTGGTTGATCTAAACTGTGTTATAAAACGACACATCGCGATTACACATTTAGATTTAAATAAATAAAAATTAAATAAACGTGCAACAGAAAAGTTATAGTCATTTAAAGGGTGTGCTATCTACTTGTATAATGGCTATCGATTGTGTTAGTACAAAACTAGACTCAGACACCCTTAACAGATCACATCCATAATCAATGGATACCACTTCTGTAAATTCATTGAAATTCAATAAATTGCCCATACTATTTAATTAGCCTTATTATTATTAATGGCTTTGTGATGCTTACGAGCAGACGTCATTAAAAGTCAGCTTGAACTAATATCACAGGCATTCCGATTGACATAGCACGTCTGGAATGTCTACAAAGATTCTTGAAAACATTTCCAAAGTTTAAAGTCATCATAACTTGAATTTAAACCTATTTGATTTTAGTCCGAAAGTATTTTGAAAGATATTTAAGTAATTTATTTAATTTTCATGACTGTTTGCTACCCAGCATCAACATTGCTTCGACAGCTTAACTTTGCAGCGGCACTACAAAAAGTGCTACAGCGTCATCTATGTCAAATATGAAGAACTAACATCCTATTTCTACATCACGCAAGCAAAGTAATCCACGACTTAAGACTATATATAGAAAAACCCGACAACAAGTTTTGAGCAGTAGCCCACCAGACACAACACCCGTTCGGTCGGAGAATCCTCACTTTTCTAACATAACTTCTACACGTAGCAACACAGCATAACATAGTGTCAGTAACGTAAACTCTTCATTAGTCTTGAGTGTTATTCCCGTAAGTATTGCCTTAATTCGCATATTCAATAATTCCCCAAAACGAAACGCTCAGATGAACCTGCCTAAATTTCCCATTGCCGGTATTTTCTCGGGTCTTAGACGTCTTAAAACGTCGTAACGGACACCTACATCTAACTGGAATGCCTTCAAATAATTTGAATATGAATACTCCTTAATTCAACAGACAGTTTGATATTAAATTTGCGTAAGACGTTACTTGGAGTCAGGTTTCTGTAGACTTGCTAATATAATTGAAACTATGAGATGAACTATTTGTTCTTATTATTAGATGGCGGAGGGGAGTAACAAGCTCCTAGCTCCTAGCCGCTAGCTTGCACCAGGTGTTTGGGAATTTAATTCTAAAGTTATTTAGCTAGACTGTTGACCAAATTAATTTTGGCATATTAAGTAGTTGCAAGATTAATATACGGCAAAATATTTCAAGTGATAGCAACGCTCACTCCGGCTACAAATTGCATTATCTAAATTCGCATGTTTAGTAGTTATTGACCAATAGAACTCAATTGTTGACGTATTCAGGAATTAGATTAATAGGATACCAGCAGTAAGTACCTACGTTAACTAAGAAAATGTGTGTGATGATGGTGACATAGTTGTTTTAACGCTCAGGCAACCCCTCCCCCCCTGTTTCCCCCTATTTTTTAGAATTATAAGAGAACAAACACTAACGCCATTTTTCAGCGGAACTTCCTCTCATGTTTATTCTTCTCTCATAATAAAGCCAAGTTTAGTGTAGTACATAAGTTTACATAAGTGCGTCCGCACAAGTTACATGACCGTGTTAATACTCGCTCGGGCGTACACTAGACTTTAAGCTCTAAGTACTGAAAGTCCCGCGGCGCCTCTCAGATTTGTACCAACTAGTTTGACATTCTTTCACACGTAAATACTAAGACTATGTGAATAGTTTTTTTCGTTTTCTCGCATATGAGACGTAACGTCGTCGTATGATATTGAATAAGTATGGGAGAAAACTTTTAGAACTAAGGAGAGTTTACCTAGTAGATGTTTTTGAAATGGAAAATTATGGATATTCTTGGAATACTATGGTTAACACATAAAAGGGGATATTTACCATGTTGTTATTGCTTACCATTCTTGGAATAGCTGTTGACCTTCATGTTACGGAATCAAATATTTTGTATTTTCAACGCTCTCTTTTTTTCTTCTTTGTCTTGCACATGTTAGACATAAACACAATGCTAAATAAAATACCTAGTGTGTTGCATCTTTTTTTAAACAAAGTATTTTTGATTTTACTTTCCATGAAAAGTGTTTTAAATCATTTATTTAATACCTCTCCTGAATTCAAATCACAACAAACTGTTTGGTAGTTAAGTATTGGTTAAATTGCTTGCCAAGTCTGTGTCATAAACTGATATAGTACGGATAAGTTTTCAAATTACGCTCTCACTGAAACTTTGACACTTCAAAACAAATGCTGTGCTTTGAAAAACACATTCCACCTCTCCAAATGCCCAGTTTAAAGATTAGAGGCACTACTGCATCACGTGGACTAGCAATTGTCCATTAGTCTCGGTAAGAGGCAATTAAGAGATTATGTCAGAGCAATGGCCACCGGCACCCACCTGAACCTGCTGCTGACTTGATACCGCTTAGCTTTAGGATTCCACACGAAAAGCTGGCCACTTTAAACTGTTACGGCACTCGAACAGAGTACATAAACAGGTAAATAAGATAGGCATTCAATGTTGCAACGTCATTCCAGATAGATTCTACAATTTTTGTTTTTTGATCCTAACAATTTTGTTAGAGATTTTGTTTTTTCCCAAAAAAGTCAACATTTATCAGCTACCTTGTTAGCATATTAGTCAGTGATGAAACATTATTATCTGGCGATGAAGGATTATTGCACTGCTCTGAAATAAGTACTCATCAAACAGACATTGAAAACTACGCGTGGCCATTATAGCTTTCACATTAACAATAATACGTTTGCAATTTAATAATCTGCTCCATCTTCAGAAACAATGCATGAAATCCTTCCTTTGACATATTACACGTGGAATAGATTTCCCCCAGGCATAGATAAATGTGCTATTGAAATGGTTCGACGTACGCGTTCTCAGAGTGCATAGTAAAGTATCTCTTAAAGGTAATCATTGTGCCATAAATCTTGCTTTAATGGATGTACTCGTAATTTCCATTTTAACAGGCACAGTAAGAAAACCGTTGAGTGAAAAAAGGAACTTATCTAAATGGGATTCCAGGGATTAATTTATAAGATCGTAGAATCTTTGATTTTTATTATTTGAGAGAGTTTTCTTCTTTTTGGGCTTTGTTACAATATGTATGTAGATAATTGTCAATCGCACTTATCTTCTGTCAATTTGTCGATAGGTACACATCGAATAAAAGATTATTAAACAAGGTAGGATCCTGGTTTACAAATGATGGAAAACTCATCCGTTCCAACTCCTGCTGGACTAAGAAGATATCTAGAAGCAAAATTCAGCCAGTGACATAATGATGATATAAGCGTGTCAACCCACACCCTTAATAAGTTTTAAATTTCACACCTTACAGGTCGTGTTCTGAGGCCTCACTCCAGGTTGCTAGACCGACCGGCCTCGCAAAATAAAAGAAATACGTTCTCACGATTTATGTCACTCACATTTTTTTTAGAGGTGCAATTTTTTTGCTTGTATATTTGCACAAGGATGTCGTGACGGCAAGTCTCCTTTGTATTTCGTGTAATAAAATCTCGTGTGACGCCCGTCGGCAACGGTGTCCCTCGGCCCCTTTACAGTGTGTAACTTTTCTTCCCTGTCGCCAGTATTTTATTCGATAATAATTCACTGGACGAAAGAAAATCCTTTGTTTCATTAAATTTCTTATGTACGGAAAGTTGGGACGTTAGTTTTATTTGTACCTAAATTCGTTATGTTGTCCTCGAGGTGTATTTCTTTTTCGGTTCCAGCGTCGTTATTATTTAAGTTTTATTGTCACTAATGTAGAAGGTTACCTACACGTAGTCGTAGTAAAATAATGAAAGTTATTTTGGCCACCGAACCCACACCAAGTTGCAATTAGTAATTGATGCAATACGCAAGCGAAATGGTCAATGCTCTTTTTTTCATTGTTTCTTTTCAATCAAAACATATTATAATTGGTGCCAAATCATTTCTAAATGCAGTCATGTGGACTTTGCTGCTTAGTCTCATCGAAAACTGGCCTAATATTAATGTGTGCTGATTGTAATTGTTTACCGGTCACAGATTAGAGTAGTTTGCCACTCCCCCAGGGTGTCGTAAGAAGCCAACGGCAACTAAGGGATTACATACATACTTGCTGGCCAGAAACATCCGTCCATGAATTAATAAGCGTAATTACGTCTTGAGCCTGTGATCCAACCATGTAGGTATGTCTTCCGGCTGATAGAATAATCATAAGCTACAAGCCTATGGATACACAAAAAAATGTTATCTGCAAAATCTTTCTATTTTTTTTTTGGGTAGCAATGTAGCTGTCATTTCAATCCCAGATTGTATTCCCGTATGGAACACAGCTTATGTTATTTCTGTAAAAAAAAAACTCGCAATACCTGGGCCTGAAATTGGAATCCCTGTGGATGGTAACAGGATCAACCTCTATGAAATGAGATCTGTTTTTCCATTGACAATATGTAATGAACGACATAGACATCTTTCTCACAGGCATATACGCTACAATACCTTTCAAGAACTTTTTGTAATTAATTAACATTTTATATTTAACGCCGTAGGTTATTCTATATGAGCCAATCCGCTGCGGTCGGTAAGTTTAATAAAATTTAATTAACTCCAACAGTTCGCTAGATTTATTATCGGCTATAAAACCTAGAGTATTAACGATAAACTTGCACTTGCGGCCCGCGGATACGATGTGTAAAGAAAATAAACTTACGTACTAAAGCTGCGTACACAAGCAAGGGCACGATTTTTTTCACCACGATGGAAAGCTTCATTCCAAACCATAGACTGCTATGGTTTGGAATGAAGCTTTCCATAAAAAAAAGTTTTTTTATCTAGAAACACTACTGTGTGTAATTAGAACTATACACGCGTTTTCATCGTTTTCAAATAGGCCGAATGAAGGGTTACCAACACGTGCAGCAGAAGGAACATGCTGGTTGTACCAGTGAAGAGAAGATTAGCTAATCTATTACAACCAGGTTGTCGAAAATAGTGGTCAAAGCTTCCTACGGATTCGAGGTATCTCGGAATGGCGAATATCGTCTTCTACCCAAAAAATTTGCAATATTTGTCACCTTGTGAAGTCACAGCTTTATAAAAGCAGGAAATTATGAAGTACAGACTTATGTCGGACTAGTTTTTGTCGGCGGCTTCACGCGGATATCGTTTTTAGATTTCCGCAACTTCGACACGGACTGGAAAGTTTTATTCGTCATGGAAACATTCTTACCAATTCCTCTATTTTCCTAATACTCGAATGTATGATTTTTGTGATATTTTTCCGAAATTTGTGTCGAAAGGCTATTATCCGTAAGCAAATTATGAGGGCAAATGGTATATTCAGTGCCTAGTTTTTCAAACAGACAGTGCACAACGATTTATCTTGATACTGTTAGTTATTTCACTAGTACCCCAGACCAGGGATCAGCGTTTGGTATTTGGTTGTAGTTTCAACTGTATACGATCTACATTGTTTTGCACATCACTTTTGCTTGATCAGTATAGATCCTTATTTTCTTATTTGATATCTGATTCCGATTACTTCGTCCGTAAAATGATGAATTTCTGGTGTTTCACGAAGCGTGTTCCTTTTGATCTTTGCAATCGTTAAGGAAAATAGTTCTGTTAACGTATTCTTTTATTTTTTTCTTAGAAATGGTTAGTGTGTGTTGGCAGTAGCTTGTTACTATGCATAGATTTACTACCCACGTTAAAATATTCTGGGAGTAAGGTACCTACTCTCAAACGTCTAAAGGTCAAGCGTGTAAATCCAAGTTGGGGTACCTACCTTTATTATTAAGCTTTATGATATCTTTGCTGTTCAGGTTGATTGTAGGAACAAATATGCAAATTGAATCAGATTTCTGCACGTATTATTCAAAAACTAAATCTGAATTTTAAAGGTAAAGCCAGTGTAGCAAAGTACAACATTTACAAGAATCAGAACTCCAATTATTGTCGGTAATCTAAAACTCAAAGTGTGTAATAATAAAAACTCAGTATAATTAAGAATTGAATTACGACGAAAAATAACGATGGTGTTAATTAAACTAGACAATGAACGAATAAAAAAAAATAATGGCTACTGAAAATTTGCTTTAACGATCCAATAAAGGAAGTGGGACATGATATTATGGACGTTGCGACTGTTTTAATTATATTCTATGTGCTAGATCCTAGATCATATTTTTTAGCAGTATTACTTGGAGATGAGGCGAGAAGTGGGTGTTTATTGCGAGTAAATTACGATCGTGAGAAAAATGGGTGCTAACGAGAAAATAATTGTGGAAATAAAAGTTCTTGACGTGTACTGTAATTTCAGACTTCTGGACTTGTTTTATTCACGAGCTTCGGTAATATAAAGTGTGGTCTCAATATTTTGGAAAAATTAATACTTATTCTTCTTATCGTCGCTGTAGAATGAATAATAATACCTCGTATGTCAAAAATTCTTTTTTTTTTGTAAAAATCGTATGAAAACCACGTATTTTATAATACGGCGAAACTGTGAACCCAGTATATAACTACTAGTGCCATCTATTATATTCAAAACATGAGACAAAAGCACGTAAAAATATTTTAAACATTGACAAAATTAAACGTTTTTTTCGTTTCCTGTGAAGTTTGGTTTCCTGGACATACGAGGTTATCATTCTACAGCGACGTTATATAAAACATTTATATTTTTAACTTATCATCGACATGTGCATCCTGCCCGTTCTAACCAACGGTGCTCAGACATGGTAACTCACCGACAGAAGTTCCGCCTTGGAGTTTGCCAAAGGGTAATGGAACGCAGCATTCTGGGTTCGGGCACACAAAACGGGCATAGTGGACGTTGGCAAGAAGGCTGCTAGGATAAAATGGGATCAAGCGGATCACGTCAGCCGCATGCACAATGACCGCTGGGCAAAAGTCCCCACACGAAGGGCACCGGAAGATGGATGACGCCGCAGAGGCCGGCCCAGAAAGAGGTGGTGAGACAACCTGAACGCGTACCCCGAGGGCTGGTTCGAGGAGGCTCGGGAAAAGAGCCAATGGAAGGAATTGGGGGAGGCCTTTGCTCAGCAGTGGTACAGGCTAAAAAAAAAACTTAGAGATCTGAAGGCAGACAATATCATCAAATAATGTCACTAATGAGGTACAAAAATAATGTTCCTTGTTTTCTGAAAAGGTACATCATGAATTTTCTCCCAAGTTTTCCTCCTAAAGACCGGTATTTTATATTATGATCGTGCCGCTGAACAGGGGATCTGCCGCTAAAAACATACCTTTAAAAACTTACCAAAGTTTCAGACTAAAAAACTCCATAATGAAGATAAAGAGCTACCGACATTCCTTAAGACTACATTTCCCTACATGTTCCTAACAAAGAAGCAACACACAGAATTGTTTTAATTAAAATTTGTTTATTATTACAAAACAAACCATAGTTAGTAGTAGGCGGCGCAAGTTTTAGGCATAACTAAGTAATAAGAGTTGGAGCGCTAGTTAAGACATAATAAAGTTTTGCTCAAGTACTACGAGGAACAGGGATTGAGGCACTCGGGTAATTTTAAAGATTATTATGACGTCATTTCTTGACTTGCATAGTTTATTTTTAGGTCACACTGTCAACGTGGCATAGTTATTCTTACCATTTCCTCGTCTCTACTTCTTAACTTATATTGAGATCGGCATCAACTTAATAAAAATCGGGGTTTGATATCAGTAAAGTAAATTATAAGCCAAGCTAAGTAAGTGTTTGTTACCTGGCTCTTCCACCATCTTGGACCACTATTATTGGCTGTAAGTTCAGTAACACAAAGCTTTTACGAAAGTAAGCATCAGTACTTTGTAATAAGCTAAATACCAACAAATTCACCTTCTTGATTTATTTATGTCCCATCCCAGCTCATGCGTGTGCACAGATATCTCCATTGATCACTTTATCGAACATTGAGCAAGTTCAAAGGGAGTGAAATTCGCTTTCTTTTCAAATTCTCAAGATGTTGTTAATCGATTAGGTCTTCACACCATTCAGTCTTTCAGTTAATACCCACGCGTTGAGGTAAGCGACAAATCTTTTCATCTATATTTAATTTTCTCTTCAAGTTTTTAGCTTTGTGCTTCAATTGAGTACCTACCAGTTATTTGGTACAACCTGTGTCTTTAGAGGATTGTAAATTCTGCTTTCGACAAATTGCAATGAACCATACGTGCAATAAAATGAAAGTTTCAAAGTTAATAGCCAATTATCATGTCAATAATCAAAATAAACTTGGATCCAGTGAAGATTAACATTTCTGCAAATAATATCGTCAAATAATGGCTTGGGCACACACATACATATGTACATACATTCATTAAACCACAACTTTTTCCCACGGTAATAGACAGAAACTTCAGAACGTCACCAGCTATGGTCCTTACATAGTCAAACTCATAGCATTTATTTCAATTAGACCATTACAGGCACTTTTGAATGTCAAAACACGAAAAAAAAACTGAGCTACAGTCCCAGTCACAGGGCATAATAACTTGTGAAAGAACTGTAGTTGCCCATTCGAAAGCGTAGATTCATTTTGGACTCATTTTGCTTCGTCCACGTCCAAACATATTAGCGTTGTATCATCATCATCACTACATAGTATAAAACACAGTCGCTTCCCGCTATCTGTCCCTATGTATGCTTAGATCTTTAAAACTACGCAACGGATTTTATATGTATGTATAATACTTGCATATTATAGTTGAGAAAACATTAGTATCTACATTGCACCCGTGCGAAGCCGGGGCGGGTCGCTAGTGTTAAGTAAATTCTAAATAACAGGCCATTCCACAATTCGTGCATCCCATTGTACCACAGGGCTACGTCAGACGGTGCAAGTCGCACAACTTCCTGACTCGCTGACGTCAACTCTCGTAAATCTGACAAGGACCAACTAACTAAGTTACACCGTATATCATGGACAAATAAAAGGTAACCAGTTAATTTAGCACCTTTGTTCTTGGCAGTAGTTTTTGTACAACAGCGTTATCTTGCCAAAATTTTACGAATACAGCTAATAAACTTGCTTGTTATAAACATCATCTCTTACTTTCTGATACAAACGCTTGGTCATAGAGGAACCTTCTTTTGATTGTAGTAAATGGTTATTTATTTTTGGCCTACCCATCTTATGAAATAGAAAAAAAAATATATTATTAAATATCGCAAAAAAAAAATTACACTGGCGACCCGCCCCGGTTTCGCACGGGTAGCATATTAGGTGGCTTGTCTTTTTCTGACACTTCTAACAATAAAATTATCGTCATCTTTCAACCAATTTACACAAAACCTTGACTAAGTATATACCTAAACCATTCACTCTTATCTATTGGTAAGATTAAAATCCGATACGTACTTTAAAAGATCTAAGCGTACAGACGGCGGGAAGGAACTTTGTTTTTTTTTATACTATGTAGAGATTAGGAATTATTCACTTTGACCCAGACACAATTATACAGCTTGACCGAATTAAGATCAAAGTACTAAAAAGTGCAGAGAGTCGTCATGAATCTTTTAAAAAAATACAGCTAGTATTATTGTTCCAACATAGATCGAAACAATATCGAATTCACGTCAAACAATTTGATTCCCAGTACTGTCATCTCAAAAGTCATTACAAAATAACAAAAAGAGACAGACCCTGTTTCAGAGGAATAGCTTAAAATCGTTATAGTCCTTTTGTACCCTGTCCGAAACCACAGAAATATCGTAAGTCAGTAGCACAACAATTTGATTAAGTAGAGAAGCTTCAACCATTTTGAAACAAAACCTTCGAAGCAAGACCTCACGTGAGATATGGATGCTCCAATTTACGGTCATACAAGGAAACTACAATAATAATGGCATTTTTTTCTTCAAACCCATTGTGCATACTTATCTGTATGCGGTGAATTTTTTTTTTCACAATTACGCTACTGATCTATCTATTTACTATGCCATAATGGAGTCACGTAGGGTGGGCAACTTTTATTAGATCCATCATGTCGGCTGCGGTGCATTAAACCATGTTTTCACGCATCATTTTCTAAGAATATTGTAACGTGTATACTGTTCTGTGTTTTGGGATCACGTCTCTCGGTTATGGAGAGATCTACGTGGCTGGGTGAAACCTTTGAGTTGAAACTGTAATTGAGAGATTGCTTGGTGGGAATTATACTAGGATTGAACAGGAGTGGTGTCAATCAATAACTTGCATTATTGTGGCAAACTAAGTTAAGGACTTCATGAGAATACAGTTGGCAATAAAATTGTTAAGACACATGATTTTGAACTGAAAGTCGCAGTTTCCATCCCCGACTGGAACCTTATATTTTCTTATAACATTGCCTGTCCCTTTCTAGCTCAACTACGATTTTTAACCCCACAACACTGACAATTTGTTCATTGCTTTTTGTTGTCATCATCTATAGCCCGACTTCAACCACTGCTGGCTATAGGCCTCTCTTTGTTTCTGCCAATATACATGCTCCTGTTCCAGTCTTATCCAGATTTAACTGCGACGACAACATTGTAGTCTGCCCATCTCGCTGCCGGATGACCGACGCTTCTCACTCCACCTACTTGCTATGTGTCCTACCAACTCGATTTGAGTTCCAATATATAAATATTTCGTACGTAATCGGATTATTATAGAGGCAGGAATTTAGGCAATGTAGAATTTAGGCTGATTTTATAATGCCCTCCAATTTCCATTGTGTCGTAGACAAATTTAATCCGTGATAAGTAAATTGCTAAACATACCTAATCATTGCATGCAGTAAATAATCTATTAGATTCAATCTAGCGTACAGTAGACCCATTTATTGCCAATATAAAACGATAGATACCGCAAATCGGCTTAGCAATATGGTTGAACAATTATACCAATCACGAGTCAATTATTCAACATCAAACTACAATTTTGAGGAGTAATGTACTGTGTAATAATGTACATTGGAGCTTGCCACGGATGACTAAGAATGGAAAAACCAAGCGTTATTGGTGTAGCAAGATAGATCTCCAAATGTGTAAATTGCTTATTTATGCAAGTACAGCTTGCTTCGCTTGAAAATTATTTATGGGACAATCATTTAAATGTCTAATATACCACAGCAATTCTAAATAATTAGGAAAAACAGACGATTGTATTCCAAAGTTGTTAATTTCTTTGTTTCAAGCAAGCAAGAAGTGTTAATTTTATCATCATTCTCCTGCCCTTATTTAGTGAATTTTCATTTCAATCGGACATTATCTCTCCATTTGCTACTTCTCCGTGACGCCGGCGTACATTGTTCAGTCGGCTGCGTGTTACTCTGTATATTAGGCGATTTGTTATGTTGTTGCCCAATTTTCTCGCTACACTGTAGCCGCCACGCTGCGTTGTGAAATAGGAGGCCCGAGCTAAAAATTTTGCGTGAAATTATGTCGACGGCATAAAGAGTAGTGGCAAATAAATCTGTAACTGTCTCATTGACATGCTACTTGATAGGTATTCTGTTATTGACAAAATAATTCATCGTTTTTATTTATTAAACAGGCATATCATGTATTTATGTATAAAAATACTAAAAATTAACAATCGCTATATAACTGTCAAATATTTTTATACAAATGGAAAAGTATAAGTATTATTATACAATAGTCGAAACACACACTACTAGGGTTAAAATTACTTGGGAAATATATAAAATTACAATAAACGTTACAAAATCCATAAAAGATTCTGGCAAATATGATCGAATTTGACGTTTCTGTTCAGTTCTAGTTCCTTGAAATATCGAATTTGTAAAGTTTGACAACTTATACCTCATTCATGGAAGCAAGAGACTGAACATAAACAGACAACTACCAACTCTGCAACAGATAATAATAATACAAGAGCCAAGACTTATTTTGTTTTGAAGTAAACAAGTTTTAAGTAACGTACGTTGAAATAAAAATTATAAAGACCGAAGGAATCCTTTTCGATTTGAAAGACGGTATAACGGTTGTTAACTTTACAAGTAAGCAATTGCTGTCGTTGTATACAAATAGATCCACGTATTACACGTTGAACACTTTTTAAAATAGTACGAGTATCGTTTGGGTATTTTTAATACGGGACTAAAACTTATTAGATTAGACTATCTTAAAATTATTAATACAGTAATGTCAATTTTATAGGAAAATCTGTAGTGTACAGTCAGTAAGCTAGGTAGATAACTCCTTTTAAAATAAAATTAAGGATGCCAAATTTTGTCCTAAACACCACGACATCCTCAACAAAGTGCACTGAACCATGTTCTACTGACAGTAATAAATACACACGAATATTTTCCACGCCACGTTTAATATCAGATCCAACGAATTTCGTTCGCTATTGTTTCTCTAAACTTCTTCTAGTTTATAATAATCTGTTTAAAGGGTAGTTGCTGCTGGATGCATACAAAATGGTTTTGATAATTTTCAACGTTTATATGCTGGGACCGTTAAATCCGAACCCACCGCCCACTCCCTCTCGCAGAAAGGAGGCCTGTGTCCCAGCCGTGGGAAAGTTCTAGGCAGTTTACGCTTCCTGTAGTTGCACCAAGCAGCTATTGATAGGGGTCTGGTTACTATTAATAGCAATTGATTCGACAAAGTTATCCATTTGATGTTGTCAATCTCAATAGAGTCTTCAAAATGCAACGTGATGAGATATCAAGCCAGTAGATTACAGTAGAAATTAAAATTTTAATGTTATAATCATCGCGGACTACCTTGATACTTATCTATACTATCTAGGTCAGTAAAGTGTAGCACAATATGAGGTTTTAATCAATTTCTTCTTTTATTTAGACTGATTTTTCTCTTTTAAATTACCTGCCGCCTACTATTTCATAAAATAAATTTTCATTTACTTTTTTTTGTATCAAACTGGTGACGTGAACATTCACCTTAACGTAACAACACCCGGGATGCGTCTCGCTGTGTTAGTTTTTATTTAACTTTGTGTTGCTCTAATGCCAGCGATGTTTCAAACTTTTTGTTATTATATTATGTTAGCCAGGAATACTGTTGAACACATAATGGAGATTCGAGTTCGTAAGTTGTTTAATACTGTGCGTTTTATATGCATGAGGCAAACTTGTAGTTGTTTTACTTGAGCGTAACAGTTCACTCATTTACACACGCCCAATAATCTATACATATAATAAATCTGTAGACGTGGCGTTTGTGTACATTGAAAATATTTAGAAAAAAAAAATAGTAGGGGTGTTAAAGGATAACAAACAGAACCCATTTCTACTATTTTTAGAATTTTTGTCTGTTTGTCTGCAGTCTGTGAGTCTTCGGCTATATTTGTTTGTTAAGTATCACGTGAAAATTACAAAACCAATGTGGTTAGTTTCAATGCACTAGTATTTTGCGTAACTTAGAGAAGGTATTAGTTTTTGTTTCATTGCAATCCGTGCTCTTAATCAAAAGATATATGAATAATTTAAACTATTCAAGAAGCAATCATCATCATTACTTAAGATACATGCAACGACATCTATTGAATCAAACTGGTACTAATGAATAAAGATGAAGTGCTCACAAGATAACTTTAAATCGACTTAGCGGGTTTTTCAAAAAGTCATGATAGCAAAAGGTACTTTAGATGGCGCTGCTTTGAAAATCTTCATAGCCTAAATTGTTCGTTCGATCGCTTTCCATGCATTCAATTTTAGCATTTTAACTCCGTGCTCGATAGATGGCGTTGATCATTGGACGTCAATTTCTGAATCGCGGTGTTAAGATTTTCCGTGAAAGAATGAATAAAAATGTTACGCAGACGAAGTTGCGCGGGTCAGCTAGTTTAAAATAAATATGATGTAAAAGAGTTTAAAAGTAGTAGGTACACATTACATAATATAACATAATTTTTTAAATGTCAGAAATTAAAAAGAGCCATATTAAGGTATATTATGACATTATAAATAAGCCATACTGTATCGCCCCTTGTTCCTCCAACATCAGTGGTTATTTATAACAAACAACCAACCATTCAATTTCCACCAGAATGAGCGAGGCATCCGCCATTCCTAATTAAAACTGCTTCAGTAACACAGAATAACACTCTTTATTTTTAGACTTTGTAATTGAACAGTTGGATTCCAAAGTTATACCAACTGGACTGTTTTATTTTTTCTACTTCAAAATTCAGATTAATCCATAGGAACCAACCAATTAAAACGGAAAACCTTGACACCAAAAGGTCCTCCCATTAATCTTTCAACCACAGTACCTTAAATGTCACCTACAGGCAAAGAAATAAAAAGAGCGCCGTTCCATTTCATGTAACAATTAGAAGGACAGAGTAAAAAAGGCCAAGGCTTAGGGACCCCACAATAAATTATTAAGGAGACAAAGTTTTGTCTGTACCTTTTTTATGTTTGAGGAGAAAGTTCGACAGTCATTAATCCTCTGGCCGACGTATTAAACGGGATAAAGCGATTTTTATTACGCCAACTTTTCTTAACGTCGATTTAAAATAATCTTCGGTTACATTCGGATTATTTGTAACAGCTTCACAATCGTTTCAGAGTTTTTCGGGACTCGGGGTTGAGTTGAATTTTAAAGGACCTAATCGTTCATTTGATTTGGTCCTTGGTCTTTCTTTTATCGGTTTCTTTCGTAATTTGTAGATGTTGGGTAAACTTTGAAACAATTTATGTTGTTTATAGAATCCAATTTATTTCATTTCATGTAATTTATTTTTACTCAAGACGAAATGGGGGAATTTCCGGACTTTTTTATTTTACTTTTATAGCTAAACAGCGTTTGTTTCATTGCTCTTAACATTTACGGAAGGTAAGATACGTGCAAGCAGAAAATAAATATAAAATTAGAATGGATGAGTTCATTCCTAATCTAGACTATCACTGACATTGAAGTGTTAATAACAAATTGAAAGAACATTAAACAGTTTTTGTTAATTTTAAAAATAATTCAAAAAGTTCATGATATTATATGAGTCTCTGAAGGCATTGCGAAGCTTCTAATTATAGTCTTTTGATCCGTTAAAAATATCAAATTACGACAATTCCAAATATTTTTTAAACTCACAGAAAAATGAAGCTTTTACTTTGCCCGTAAAACCACAAAAGTATCGGCGAGCTTCCTTGAAACCAATAGCCAGTTTCTCTAAGTTGATTGTCAATACATTTGATATATCGTTAGGTTCTCCGTTCAAATGTTATAGTGGCTTGACACGGCTAATGTTGGCTGCGCGCAGTTTACACGGCAAACGCATTAACACCGCAAATTTGTTACGACGTTACAAAGATAACACGTACGGCATGTTTGCGGACTAAGCCAATAATATTTGATAAATGTTAGTGGCTTTTAGATGATGTGTTTTGAGAAAATATACTTCAGTTGTTTTTGGTGGATGCAACCTAAATTTTTATGTCTCTTTGGTGAATAGGAAGTTAGACAAACAAGAAACCTTGTCCTTATTATTGTAAATAATCATTTATTTTCTTTTCCAAATCAAGTAACGTTATTATAATCATGCGATCAATCTGAATCACTTTAAAATATCAGAATTTCGAACACGTGAATCGTGCACGTGAGAACTTTATCAACGCGAAGTAATTCCCCGTCTTGATTTCAGACAAATCATAAACAACATTGAAAAAACAAAAGAAATGTACTCAAAGCAAATAAAATAAGACCTATAAATAAACTTTTACTCAGAAAGGATCTATAGCATGTGGTCCAAGAAGCTTTGTTGATTCTAGGATACTCAAATCACTTGTTGTGTTTCATGCTTTTCAATTATCAAAGCTCATGGAAATCGCTTAAAAAAAGCTTAAAATAAGGCCATTTGTAAATCGAATTCTTCCTTTTATTTGAGAGCAATACAAGGTATATTGACCAATAAAGGTAGTATCCAGAATTCGTCACTTCATTACTGATAAACATAATCGTAACCTTCACAACCATAATTCTTAAAGGGGTAAGCAGACATGTTTCATCGTACCTTTGGCTAAGTTCACAGTTAGTCACATTGGTTATAATGAGTTGAAAACGATCTGTTTGCTAAGTTCTGGAGATACAAAACTTTCACGACTATAATTCTTAAAGGGGTGTGCAGACATGGTTCATGGTACGTGTTCGCAGTTGGTCGCACCCGTTATTATAAGTTGAAAACGACCTGTTTGCTAAATTCTGGAGACGGAAAAACTTCACTACTATAATCCTTAAAGGGGAAAGCAAACATAGTTCATGGTATCAGGTATGTTCACAATTGGTCGCATTAGTTGATATGTGACGAAAGCGAACCGTTTACCAAATTCTTGACACAGCAAAAACCTTAGGGCTGCCTGAGAGTATTCTTCCACTCAACGATACACGATAGTTGTACGTACAACCCAAGGGGCGATAAACCATTGAACAACCACCTATGCCTCTTGTATCTCTTGGATTAGAAGATGTTGTAGTCAGTAATTGTACATTATGGCGTTTAACTTTTTTCTCCCGGAGCCGATTTGCACAAGCTTTAAAATGACGCATGTCTTAATCACTGACGTTACATGGTTCATTTTAAATGATGAATAACTTTTTTTCCATAGAGCAATCTTTTTGGCGCCATAACAAAAAAAGATGCTCTTTCAATGAGCTTCAAGAAAATATAGGCTTCATTCACCGACGCCATTTGGACCGCTTCCGCCCGATCTCCTTTTCCATTTGATACAACTAATATCACGTGCGCCGTTTTGACATACGTCGCCTGCAGAAATTAGAGATTCCATGATATTTATAAACTCCTTTGTAAAAAAACGGGCACCTCACAGTCAATGGCTTTTCTATGGATAATATTAATATTTTTGGTATGTCATTGGTATAAATGACTAGAAATTTCTTATTATTAATGAGAATATAGTTTTTAACACTTAAGTCCTGGAATCGGTGTTTTAGTCAATGTAAACAGAGAGTTGTGTCAAATGGAATTTTTTATGGGTATAATGAAATAAAGACTACGAGTATTTTTATGGTATTTAAATAAAAAAAGACATGAAAAAATAAAAAATAAACTAATAACGAATATGATTTCCCCTTGCAGCGATTACGGCATGTAATCGTCTTCGCATGCTTTCCACCAGGCTTTTGATGGTGTCCTGTGGAATGTGTTCCTACTCAACCGAGATCACAAGTTTAAAAGCTCCCTGATATTTTGTGGAAGTGGTTGGACAGATCATACTCACCTTTTTAGGAGGTCCCAGACGTGCTCAATGAGGTTAAGAAACGATGAATACCGACCTCTTGCATATAAGCATCTACGTCGCCAGAACGGTGGGCCCGACCATTATCGTAAAATCATCATGTAAATCATCATGTCATGTAAATGGCATCTTCACCAATTACAGTCAGTGCGGGTTGTGCATCTTGACAAAGTATTTCTGTACCTTTGCACCTTTTCTGTTGTACCTTTGCGCATTTAGTGAGCCATTTTCAATTAATACTATCTCAGTACTGGAAGTTCGCCAACTCAAAACATAACGAACCCTTCACCGTAAAGGGTAATTTCTTCAAAACACACGTCGACATGGCGTTCCCCTGGTCTTCGTAACACTCGCCGACGTCGGTCCTCACCATTCAGACAAATTCGAGCCTCATCGGAGCAGAGTACGCTACTTCAGTTACCTAGTGTCCAAGATAGGCAATTTCTAGCGAACCTCAATCGAGCAATCCGGTGCTCACAGAGTAACTTGGGGGCCCGCGCTAGTCGTCGACTGCGTATATCAGCCGCTAAAAGCCTCCTCCTCACTTTCCATAGGCTAACTTGTGCTCCTCGTAACTCTTCAAGGTTTCTTATGAGGTTTATGTAACTGCATTTGAGGTTCCTCAGCGCCTGAGTCACTAAAAAGCGGTCGTCTCGTGGTTGTGTACCACGTTTTCTCCCAAAACCTTGCCTTCTCTGAACGGAACCTGTTTCTTGGTATCGAGTCGAGGTTCTTTGAACGGTTGAACGACTCACGTTTAACCGCTGTGAGCATGTGTGAACATTGGCTACACCCCTCTTCCAGCAGCGCTATAATTTTACTAGCTCTTATTGCTTTCTCTACCATTACAATCAACATAAAGATATCTTTTTTTTTTTTTCTCGATGTGGAAATCCTCAATGGATGTCCTCCGCCCTGGGGAGAGCGGAGGGGTCTGTCAGACTCGTACCGACTAAAACCACACCGGTGTTCCCTCGCACACTTGCGTCGGGGGGCAGCGGGAACTAATGCGACTTCCGCTGCCCCGGACTAGTGTCGGCCCGCTTGACCTGCGGGCCTCGTCCCGGGGGGGAGTGAGGTGTACAAAACTCCCCCCGTTACGTCATAGAGAGGCGCGCGTGGAACACTACGCGCCACCGTCTCGGGTCCAGTGTGTTGGGGGGCGACGGATGTCCCCGAATCCGTCGCCCCTGGACCAGTTTAGGGGGGCCGGAAGAGGGCGTTATCCGCCCTCTGCCGACGCCCGGTGCGTCTGCTGCGGGATGGGCGGGACCTCGTCATCTCCCTCTCCCTTTCCGCAGCTTCCTTCTGCGACATGACCGTTTCGCAGAAGGACATCACCGCATCCCAGGACTCTGCGCTGCCAACCATCGAGCGAACAACGGTCGGCAGCGACAGGTCTCCTCCCACCTCTGCAACGAGGGCACGGCGCGGCTCATCCCACGCGGCACATTCGGCCAGCGTATGCCGCGCCGTGTCCTCTAGACAGTGGACGCAGTGATGGCACCGAGCGTCCGGCTCCCTGCTTATGCGACACAGGTACTTCCCGAAGCAGCCGTGCCCCGAGAGCACCTGCGTCGCCCGAAACGTCAGGGAGCCGTGCTTCCTCCCGAGCCAGTCGTCGAGTACTGGCCGGATCGCCTCGATTGTGTCGAGGCCGGCGGTAGGGAGCTCTAGCCTCCCCCGCCACTCCGCCACCAAACATAAAGATATCTGCTTTAAGTCAAAATAAGGCAGGATATGCGACAAACATAAATTATTCTACAAAAAATAACGAGAAGTTAGTTATAGTTGCCTGATAACCTTTTAACCGCAAACCCGTGAAAAGGAAGTAAAAAGTCGCAAACTGAAAAAGGGATTATGATTTTTAAAACAAAAGTCTTTTTTTCATACCCGGACTCTTTATTAAGTACCAGTAACATAGTTTAGCTATTAAAACCTCTTTAAAACTAAATGATTACCAATAATATAGAAAAATCAAAGCCGCCCGTTTTTTTCGCAAAGGAGAGTATACTGCTCTGTCAAAAAAGTACCAATACACGTAAATACACAAAATGTTAGATGATTATTATCTAACATTTTGTGTATTTACGTTTAATAATAATACTCGTACACAAAATGTTTGATAATCGTCCAAAGTTATTTATCGCCTTCAAAGTATGCTCCTTCAGAAACGATACACTTACGCCAATGAATAATCCAATCATCAAAACATTTTTTAAACGCTTTTTCCGGAATTGAGTTCAGTTCCCGCCGCGAATTCTCTTTTATGTATTATACCGAATGAAAACGGGTGCACGAAGTGATAATTTGAGTTTCGTAAAAGCACAGAAGTCGGCTGGGTTCATATCTGGTGAATAAGGTGGTTGCTCGATGGTATTTGTTGAGTTTTTGGTCAAAAATTCGTTCACTATGATGGCCTTGTTCGAAGGCGCATTTTCGTGGTGCAAAATCAAAGAATTTTCTTTCCACGAATCTGGCCTTTTTCGTCGAATTTGCCCTCTTAATCGCCGCATTTGACTTTTGATCGACTTTGTCTTGGTGTTTCGGTTTCGTATCAGTTGGAAGGCGCCAGTCCGAAACTTGTTGACTAGTTTGCATGTTAAACTCGTAAACCCACGAATCGTCACCAGTAACAATGCGTTTCATGAATTTTGGGTCGGAATTGATTCGTTCTAGCATGTCCTCAGCGGCTCTTACGGGATTGAGTTTTTGGAGAAAATTCAGGTCTTTTGGGACTAGCCGAGCGGCAACATGTTTCATACAGAAGTGATTTTAAAATGGTACGGATCGACTCGTGAGACACAGAAAGTTCAACGGTTATCTCTCTCTCAAACTTGAATGTGGATTTTCAGTCACTATTTTCTTCACGTTTGCGATGTTAATTTCAGTTGAAGACTTTGATGGCCTACCAGACCGAGTCAAATCTTCCATCGCATCTCGACCATTTTTGAACGCTTTGTACCACTCATAAGTACATTTTTTTTTATAAAGTCGATTCACCGTAAGCCTTCTGTAAAATTTCCAGGGACTCCGAAAACGAAATTCTATTGGCGAGGCAAAATTTAAGACAAACTCTTTGTTCGATGCATTTGTCCATGAAATTCACACAATGAATACACACTAGATATTATGATCTAATTAAAAACAACACTGTATTTAATCTAAATAACAGATGCAACTGAAACTCTAGCGCCAAACTGGAAAACAGTTGTGCCAATATACAACAAAAAAAAATTGAATTTGGAACCGTAAACAAATCATCCATTCCCGATACTTTTTTGACTGAATGTATTTAAGTTAATCCTGAAATAAAAGCTTCATAGGGAAAGTAAGAAAACGCTCATTGTATGAAAATTTCTGAACCTTTTGCATGCGAAAGTTGAGATTCCAAATGAAAGGAGTTTGATTTTATTGAGGCATTTACTAGCTTATAAGTAGGTAAATGTAAGGTTGAACTTTTCATGTTCCTCAATTGCGAAAGTTATTAAGTATTTTTCTAATTGTTACTATATCATCTGGCCTCTTGCTCTCTTACTTTGTTGTGATCGATGAGCGCACCTAATAGAGACGCCTATAATAACTTACACTACATATTGAGCCCAGAAGGCCTCGTGAATGTCTTATACCTAATTAAAGCTGAATATGAACTTTAGTCAAGAATGTACCTAAATCATTTTGACGTATTTCTTATAAATAAAGGGTAATTACCGACCGATCTCATTGGCGACTATTACGGCTAAAGTGCTTGACGGTGTGTTTGAGAGTCAAATTAGTAAACAACTTAAAATACACGATGCTCAGTTCGGCTTTAGGCCACAGTTATCAACTGAATGTGCTATCTTGGCCCTCAAGCATACTGTCAGGTACTACACGGATAGGAGTACGCCTGTATATGGGGCATTTCTAGACCTTTCCAGAGCATTTGACCTGGTAAGGTATGACGTCTTGTGGTGTAAGATGCGCGAAGCGGGAGTGCCTGACGCCATAACAAATATGTTTCAGTATTGGTACGGCCACCAAACCAATCAAGTTAGATGGGCCAACGAGTTGTCTGAGGAATACAGGTTGGAATGCGGGGTGAGACAGGGTGGATTGACCTCACCAGCGCTTTTCAACCTGTATGTTTATTTTATTTTATTTTATTTATTTGGGAAAACAAACAATTACACATTAAGAATTACAAAAAGATAGGATACAGAAATAATACAAATGTGAAATCAACCACGTTCTCCACAGATACACAATGAGACAGTTCGGTTTTTAAGACTAGCGTTGTAAACAATAAAAAAAAAAAGAATATTAATAGTAAAATATCCACAAAAAATAAAAATAAAGCTGCCAATAGTGCCGCAAAAGTGGAACAATAACAGTGACACATTAATTATTTAATATTTTAAGTAACATGAGTCTAAACTTTCCTTGCGGTAAACCAAACAGATCCAAATTGCAGAAATTCTTATTAAAATTGCTCGTCAGGCGACGAAGAGGCGCACGCAAGCCGGCATTTGTACGACTGGAAGTAGTGGCGAATACAGGTCGTGCGCGCGCCTCACGTCCCCGGCATGTTCTGGGAACTACATAACACAACTTGTTACTAATGTCTAAACAATCATACGAGTTATTGCATAAGTCATATAAAAATGTAGTTTCAAGAAAAGAACGCCTTGAACTCAAAGAAAGGAGATTATATTTTTTAAGTAACTCACTATAAGAGAGATAACAACTCCTTAAGCAGCGAAAATGCATAGACTTCAAAAATTTACGCTGTATGCTTTCTATACACTCAATGTATTTATTGTAGTAGGGGTTCCACACAGGTACTACATATTCTAGTTGAGATCTAACTAGTGATCGGTAAAGATATAAATATGTACTAGGGTTCTTAAATTCTGTGGCTGATCTCATCACCAAGCCGTACATGCGATAAGCATTATTAACAATTTTACTAACATGTGCGTCTAAGTGCAGTTTATCGTCAAGTAATATTCCCAGGTCGCGGATCAAACTCTCCCTTGCTAGAGTTTCACTATGTATTGCATAGGGATATTTAAATATATTTTTATTTTTAGTGAAGCTAATACAACAGCATTTAGAGATACTAAGTTGGAGTTTGTTTTTAGTGCAATAATCTGCAAGACGATTGAGGTCTTGTTGAAGCAGTTGACAGTCAAGCATAGTTTTGATGGGTCTAAAGACTTTAAGGTCATCTGCGTAAAGTAAAAATTTGGAATTAAGAAAGCACATGTCAATATCATTGATAAACAGAATAAATAACAAAGGGCCCAGTATCGAGCCTTGAGGCACCCCTGATGAAACAGTTATGGATTTGGAATGAAAACCATTAACTACCACTTTTTGTGTTCTATTTGTAATATAGGAAGTAAACCAACGAAACAAGTCCCCACGAATTCCATTAAATGCTAATTTGTCTAAAAGTAGTTTATGATCGACCTTGTCAAAGGCTTTACGGAAATCAGTATAAATAGAGTCCACCTGTACACGTGTGTCTAAATTATTGAATAAATAATCAGTGTATCCAATCAAATTAGTGGTTGTAGATCTTTTCTTGACGAACCCATGCTGTTGCTTAATAATCTGATCATGAATAATCGGATATAGTTGATTGTGGACAAGCCTCTCGAAAAGCTTTGACAAGATCGACAGAATGGAAATAGGACGGTAGTTCTCAACTTCATATTTTGGACCAGATTTATGGACAGGGGTGATATTGGCTCGTTTCCACACTTCTGGGAAAGTTCCTTGGCTCAAACATCTATTATAAATAATATATAGTGGGAGACTTAAAGTGTCAGCGGTATTTTTAAGGAAAAGTGGGGGGATACCATCCGGTCCTGGGCCTTTTGAACAATCTACGGATTTCAAAGCACCGTGTACTTGGTCAATACTGATCACAAGATTGCCAATGAGACGACTATTCTTGGCTTCGTCACAGGTCTGCTGCTGCCCATCGTTGAGAGTGGAAGGCTCATAAACAGAATGGAAGAAGTTTAAAAAGAGATTACAGATTTCATCTGGATTGCTGGATGACTGTCCCTCGTAATGCATAGTTGAAGGAATGGAACCTATGGATTTACGGTTAGATATAAAAGTCCAGAAATATTTAGTGTTAACTTTTATGCTATCCTCAACTGACTTTATGTATAGGTCATAACATGTTTTAGATTCAGTATGAAATCTCGACCTATAAAGTGAAAATTGTTCGTAATCTGATAAATTTTGATACACCTTCCATTTGCACCATGCCTTAGTTTTATTTTTAAATATATGTATCAATGATGGTGAGAACCATACCGGATATTTAGAAGACTTGACAGATGTTAAGGGAACATGAGTTTTAATAACTCTGAAAATTACTTCATAAAATATATTTACAGCATCTTCTGCAGACTGCCCTTGTAATAATTCGCCCCAGTTAACTTTGTTCAAATCACCATTAATTTCTACGTAATTCGCCTTATAATAATTGTACCTCTGTATAGATATGCGTATCATGGCTCGATTACCTAAATTGAAAGAAGCCATTATACATAGGGGTGGGTGATAAGGGTCTGAGGCCAATAGTGTGTCAGTGGGTGTTATAACAGAACACTCATTATTACTGATCATCAAATCCAAAATCTTTCCGGTCGTATTTTTTATATTATTATACTGGTAGGCATTAAAGGTAGACATAAAGATGCTTATGTGTCTAAAAATTGAAGAGTTGCTGCTATTTAAATCTTGTATGGCAGCACATGAATCTCCAGCAGCGAACCAGTCAATGTTGGGTAGATTGTAATCACCAAACAGATAGAAATTTTGAACACTTCCACTTTCAACAACTGCTTGCAAAAGCTCCAAATATGCAGCATAAACACTTTCGGGTGTTTTAGGTGGAATGTATGCTGAACATATGATATCGTACTTTCCTTTCGTCGCGCTCGGGATACGCAGAATGACATGCTCAATATATTGGTTTAATAAGATAGTGGACTCAATTGTGACAGATCCCAGTCCCTTCAATATCGCTATAAGAGTACCACCACCATCCTTCTTTTGAGTGGCCTTGCGATCCCGATCACATCTGTATACGGAATACCGCTGATCAATAAACTCAGAGTCGAGTATTTCTGGCGTTAACCAAGTCTCCGTGAGTATTATGATGTCGTAGCAATTGGATAAAATATTCATAAATAGAACATGCAGTTTAGTGCGAAGCCCCCTACAATTTTGATAGTATATTATTAATTTATCAGCCATAATCATTGCTGTACAATCGTAGCAGTAATATTGAATAAGCCTGAGCAAGTATAGTATAGTAAGCATCTCTTGTCAGATAGCAATAAATAGATAATTTTAAGATGTAGAGCTTGAAGTCAAGTATCATTAAAATTAGCAATAAAAATAATGTAAAATTGTTAAAACTCCCATTTACATAAAATAGCAAGTGTAGACGATGCGCATACAGCATAATATTGAAAATACAAAGATAAATTACAGAAAGCATGAGAACAGTATACCGTAAAACTGCAGCATTCATGAAGACGTATACATATGGCAAACAACAACAAGATATATCCACGTTATCAACATTTAATATGGATACAATTAGAAAGTACATAATTGAAAAGTAAATAAAAACTACATTATAGAGTTCATTATTCATCCCTAGTGATAGAATCGTCCCTAGTGGCAGCAGCTCCCGGTTTGATCTTACTAAGATCTTGGTGTGACCGAATGGCAAACGACTTCGACTGTTCCTTTTCACGGACGAGTATAGTGCCATGCTTAACCCACACAAATTTATAATTATGTAGTGTAGCGACATTCTTACATTCACGAAATAATTGTTTTCTTTTTAACGTGATATGTTCGTGCACATATATGCGAAATGACGTTCCTGAGATATCCAGTTGGTCGGACGTCAGGCCCTTACATAAACGAAAGGCGCTGAGAACATTGTCACGCAACATACGTGAGGACAATTTCACGACAATGTTTTTTGGTTTGTTATTATTCTGGTGTGCATGAGGAACCCGATGTATCGAAATAATATCCTTATTGTTTATATTAAAATTGATTTTAGAGCCTATTTTTTCCATTATCGACAGGAGATTCTCATGACGTCTTTCAGGCACATTACATAGCTCCAAGTTGCATTGCCTAGCGTTTTGGTCTAAGTAATCTATTTTCAACATGAGATCATTGACTAAGCTCTTTGTGTCATCCTCCTTCCTTTCGATGCGCGTTTTTAAATCAGCCTGTTCATCAGACAACAATTGAACATTGCTCTGTACATCAGCTAATTCATTTGATAAGCAGTCATATTTTCCATCAAGTTCCGTTAGTTGATTCGTGAGCCGAGATTGCTCCGAGCGAATAGACGAAATTTCGTTTCTAATTTCCGATGTCACCACGGTAATGGCAGCAATCTCGTTAACCAATGTTAACCAACTGATTGTCGAGCTCAGTAGCACTCTTGTTGGCTGTTCTATTGACGGACTGTGTGTCAATAGTATTAGTTACGCGGACGACATGGTGCTGCTGAGTCCGTCAATTAGCGCACTCAGAAAGTTGTTGGCGGTCTGTGAGGCTTATGCAGAAGCGCACGGACTTGTTTACAACGTGCAAAAAAGCAAACTGCTTGTGTTTAGGGCAAAGCACAAAAAACCAGCCCATAATATGCCGCCGGTTATGTTAAAGGGTGTGGCCCTTGAAAGAGTGCTAGATTTTAAGTATTTGGGGCACATAATTACGGAGGACTTAAAGGACGATGCTGACATGGAAAGAGAACGGAGGGCGTTGGCTGTCCGATGCAATATGTTGGCCCGCAGGTTCGCACGTTGTACACCAGAAGTAAAAATGACTCTTTTCAAGGCTTTCTGTCAATCATTGTACACGTGCACTCTGTGGGTTCGATATACGCAGAGGGCATACAACGCCCTCAGAGTTCAGTACAATAATACTTTCAGGATGTTGTTGGGGCTCCCACGTTATTGTAGCGCGTCAGGAATGTTTGCAGAAGCACGTACGGACAGCTTCAGTTCCATTCTACGTAAGAAGACTGCTTCTATGATGCGCCGCGTGCGTGGGAGCGGCAATGACATTCTGAAGGTCATTAGTGATAAGCCGTGCTGCACTATTATGGCGCATTGGGTGCGTGTAAGTACATGTACATATACCCGGTGCGTCAGGTGAGTGCAGCAGATATATGAATTAAATCTTTGTTTTTCGTTTGTTACTAACATAGCTTATAAGTAGTGTGTATTACTAACATCATATGGATCAAGGTCTGAATTAAAGTATTTTTATTTATTTTATTTTTAAATAGATATGAAAGTGCGATCTTTTCTAAAATTACAAGAATTACGCTTTATTTAGCAAAGATAAAAGTTACATGTTATCTAAACACCACTATTTCTTGCTCAATTCTAAAACAAAAGGCAGTTTTCGCCTTTTAGCTAAAAATACAAAGTCTCTTCTTGACCTAAGTAACAAGCTATTAAGAAATTACTGATAACAACAGGTGTCCCCTAGGGTACAGCGGTCACACGACACTCGCTACGCATTTAACTAAAAGGTCACCTTATATAAAATGATTATCTACGGTGTGTAGTGGTTGACGTAGTGAGGAACTGAATTCGTAGAAGGAAAAATTTTACTACAAAAAAATATTCAGTAGAAGAATTGAAAAATGCTCCTGCTTATAATAGCATTTTTCGGGGCTCTTGAGATTTTTTGGCACGTTTAATTTAAAGTGATAATTCGAATCATTGTAAGTAACCGTCCATAGTAATACCATCTAACCATGGAGTTTCTTACCTCCACCTCTTGTCATTTCCATAGGAAACGATCAACCCGAACCGGTCACCTTAGCTCAACGTTTAATAAGTGCCCATGTAGGCCTACGTAAAATATTTTTTTTTTTGATTTTTCTAACGTTAGCGTCAAGTTGATTCACCTATTTTTTTAACACAACACAACATCTCAACTTCGTTCTAAGTCTAACAAACTAAGCAGACATAGAACAACAAACATTGTATCCCGCGCAGCGTCCGTACGAACCTCTTTGAAACTCATGTTAAAGAAACAAGATTGCGGACTCAGTTCAATGAATATAAGCTCCGTGCAGAATTTCAATGCGACGTCACTTAAAGAAACTGAAGAAACTTTATCAAGAATATCTACTGGAGCGGACGAACAGTTGGAAAAATAAAGGGAAATAAAATTTAAGTCTATTAGCGGCCTTGTCCGCAATTTAGAACTAAAAGGGAAGTTTTGCAAATATTGTAATCTAAGGAAGGTTCTACATTTGAATTTACGAGTATTCGTGCTTATTTAGTAAAAAATCGGGGTGCTAGTACTAATTATGGACACTGGGCAATAATACGAATTAGCGCGCTACCATCAAACGATAAACACATTACCTTTGCGTCGCTCAGTCGGCTAATAAGAAGTTTTTGATCACAAACTCGACAATTTTTCTCTTGCCGCCTGACAATATTTTTGTAGCATCATGTTCAATGTTGTTTCATTGCATCATAATTTTTAACTTCAAGAAAATCGTCAAGTTAATCGCTCTGATACTTATTATTTTACTATCAATTGCCAGTACTAAAAATATTTCAGCTATATAAAAGTGTATTGGTGTAACTTGTGTAAAACATGGTGCAAAATGTGTAAGACACACGTAAAAGTCCAATGCAGCATATTCAAAGCATAAAGAAAACACAATAACCAATTTAGATCGGAGTTCCTAAAGCACTACAATTATAACGGCCCGTGTGCAGCCTCCCTAACGTCACAGACAACACGCAAACAAAGCGAGATAAGGGCGGCTGCAAATGACAGCTGTCTCTTGCCGTTGCCGAGATACGAAACAAAGATTGACAACAACAGACCGCAGTATGAATTATTAAGGTGTAATTTTTTGGACTGTTTCTCAGATAACGCGGAAGAATGATATCAGTTTGACTGTCAGTCAGACTTTACTTTGAGATTCTTTGAAGATTTTATCTATCTTAAATTGTAAATGAAGTTATTTTATAAGCGAGTCTTGAATGAAACGCTGTTAAATTTATTTTTTGTTTAAATTTTTAAACTTCTGAGATTGTTTTCTGAGAAAACAATCAGGCGATCTCTTAATTATAAGCAGTTAAGCACTTCTGATTAACGAGTTGCGTTTGATCGGGGGGATTTGCTTGGATTAAAATGAAACCCATAATACATAATTTAAAACATTTACTGAAATTATTGTTTTAGCCATGGTCCTCTGATTCGAATTTGGTGTTTTGTTACACCTTCCTCATGTGCAAATATCAGCAAATCCCCAGTCTGCCAATTGCTCCTCCGATATATTTAATATCATTTAAGATAGGAAAAACAAAACGAATACTCTAATTTACGCCTAAACTCTTTTAAAATCTAGAACTTGACAAACGAATTACTTAGATTTTAATCACTTGCTACCAAATTACTTAGAATATGGCTGACAAGATTGTAGGTACGAACAACTATTTAGTAGACTACGGACGATATTCACTGATAACAATGATGACTTAGACTTTCTATTTCACTGAATATTTTCCGATTCTATTTATGAGGTTTTATCTACATAATGATAATGTTTTCACTATAGTTTCGGTGACTTGTTATTTCAAACGCTCTTTCGAGGGTTTTGATAAGTCGGAGTATTGTTCTGATATGTTTACTATCGGAATATTGTCTCGTTGTAAAACTGTCGGGCTAAAGACCTTCTGTTCCCGATCTTCGTCAACAATTATTGGAGCATAAAGGATCAATATATTTATCGTTTAATTTTATTGTGATGATATGATGACTATCTTTATTCTTTAACTGAGTGTTCCAATTCTTTTAGAATCTAGAAAGTCTTATCTTAGTTTTGTTCTTGATTCCATGACCTGCTAGTAAAATTGCAGATTGATTAACGAAATAATATTTGATGTAGGTCAAGATACAATCAACTAAAAGAAAGATTAAAATGACTGATGGCATAATCAATAAAATTAAACATTACTTTATTATTTTGAATAAACGCGACTAAACACCAACGCCAAAGTAGTATTTTACCCATCAACCAATAAATTATCCATTCATTGCTGACAACACAACATCAACGACAACGATTTATACCTATATAAAAAAGCTGATATGACCATAATACACTATTACCAAAGACAAAACATTCAAATAAAAAAATGCAGCGTCTTGTCTTGAAATGAGTCTTCTATTAACCTCTAAAACAGCAATGTTAGACACAAATAAATTACACTAAATCCAGACAAAATAATAGAAGCAGAACATTTCAAGTTGAACTAACGTAGCAAGTTGTAAGTAATCTGTGCTAACTTACTAGCGCGGCACGTACGCGTCGACAAAGTTAAGATAGAAGATAAACACGGACCTACACGAGGATATTTCATTGGGTCAGCAGTTAACGCAATTTGTTTGGACGAGGCATTCACGGCGCCCCGGGCTGGGCAAGATGAGCCAACTAGTGTAGGAGGCGACCCAAGGCGTAAGTGGCAGCGGTTACTGTTATAAGTCGTAAGTCATTTATTCATTTGTTTAATATAGGTAGGTACAATAATAATGGTATAAAGTACCTATAATAAAAATTCGCTATGTTATGCCAGAAGGCGAAACAGCGCGCAGCAGGCGTGCAGGCGGGGTTATAGTTCTGAAATATTTAATTTTAATACACAGACAATCTTGTTCGGTTAACAAGTTCTTTACTAAAAAACGACGACAGTTCTCTAAACCTACCATACAGTAAACATACCGTACACAGGCAGCCTACGTTCTCAATATTTATACAGACAGATAAAGAAAGATAACTGTTTTTTTAAAGATTACACAAACAAACAGTGGTTGAATAGCAGTTATTAGGAAGAGTTGGTATAAAGTAGGAGGGAAATATGTCACATTATTATTCCAACACAAGTGATACCTAAGTATATACAAATTTCGGGATATCGCCAAGCGGTTGGTCGACTCTTCACGTGACCAGAGGGCTGGCATTTTTTTTGGCCAAAGAATCAGCATTGCCATCCAACGTAGCAATGCTGCCAGTTTTCTGGGCACTTTTCCTGTTGACAGCGATGTGGACGAATTTTTGACGCCCCGTAATTATAAATATTTTTATTCTCATTTTAGTTCTAATATTTGTTTGTAAATAAGATAAATATTTTGATGATTTAATAAAGTTTCGTATTTGAATTGAAAAAAAAGTACAAATACAACAAGATAATTGTATTAGGCTTAACAAGAAAAGTCCCCACAACATCGACTGGCTTGCCCCTGCACATTCACGTTGAATCGTGATCACGATCAGCATATCACAATCTTGATTTCTCTATCTAGAGATTTTATTATCAGATTAATTAATCGGTCCAACTACTTCACATACAATCAACCTGAGCTGCACCCATAGATTGATTGTGTAAGATCCATCAGGCTGCTGTGAATTCTGCAAATATATCGAAAACAAGTCTAATGGGATTTCTCAGCGGCAAAAATATGAGGAACTTTAATACAATTTTACATATTATGAGCTTAGGTCTACCCCTATTTCAAGCCTTTCAGGAGATACATGTTCAAATATCTTGAGTTTCACAAGGAACGCTTGTGCATCTTGCGCAAATGCTTCTATAACCAGCGATCTAGGCTGTGCGTTGCCTGTCAGTCAAATATTGGATTTAATCATATTGTGTAGGTTTGGTAATCTTACACCAGAATATAACCACGTAATATTTAAATTGTCTCCGCTATCTCACATAACTTACATGCCCCTATTAAGCTTCTCCAACCCTGAAATTAAATCGGCCGTGTGATTTACATTTTAATATGGCAAGAGGCTCACCTGTGTTAAAACGGATTTATTGTATTGACGTTACGACATTAGCTGTCTATCCTATCGCACACTTTCCAAGATTTTCAATGTTGGTTGCTGATAGAATTGACTGTTTTGATCGAATTGTTCCGGGTTGATATTTAAATTGAAGTATACATAACAACACGCCAGTAAATCTCCGAAAGGTTAGGCAGAGGCGTGCCTAATAGTACATCCATATTTTGCCAGTTATGTTTAAGTTCGATGTAATAGGAGGCCAGCCTATTGCCATCAACCGGGTACAAATCCAGAATCCGTGGCTGCTACCGAGAAATTCCTGATGGAAAAACACTTTGCTCGACCCGGGAATTAAACCCAGGGCCTCATGCTAAGCAGTCGCGCTTGCGACCACTCGACCAACGATAGGTACGATATTCTCATGTTTTTCATGGCAACGCAATGAAGGTAGACAAGCGACTAGTTACAGACACCATTTGCTAGGCCAGAGAACAGGGTAACAATCATAATTAAAACTGTTTCATTAAACGAGTAATGTAACAGTAACACTTTTATCACGAGGAACCAAGGACTTGATCCTGATAAGAGAAATTGCAGGCTCTCCAGAAAATTCACTGAGAAAGTCGCAGGTTTATGATTTAACTCTGGACTCCCTCAGTTTACAACCCACGGTACATGTAGAACTTAATGCTCCGCGCCCCTTGCAATATTTATCAATACGAAAAAGATAGCCATACAGGCCTACTATAAAAATTATACTTTCAAAATAGAAATAAAATAAGCAAAACGTAGAGTAGATTCTTTCTTCAAAATAATAGGTATATAGCGGAAGTGTCGTATTAAGATATTGTTGTCACTATAATGACCAGCTGTAAAACATTATGGCTACGCTTATCTAGCTTAAATATTATTATAAAATAAGAAGGTATGCTCAATGTGCAATTCAGATTTTTTCCCACTTTTTCTGTCTAATTACTATCATCAGCTATCTAGCCTTTTCCCAACTATGTTGGGATCGGCTTCCAGTCTAACCGCATGCAGTCGAATACCAGTATTTTTACATGGAGCGACTGCCTATCTGACCTCCACGACCCAGTTAGTACTGGGTAATACGATACCCCTTAGTAAGACTGGTTGTCAGACTTTCGGGTCACTGACTACATGTAACGACTGTCAAAGATCTTCAATTGACAGCCGAGACCAACGGCTTAACGTGCTTTATGTATGGGTGGTCACCCATCCACGGACCAACCCAGGCAAGCGCGGCTTAATCTGACGATCGACCCGAGCAGCTGTTATTATTTAGCCACGAGCTTTTTTTCTGTCTAATTACCAAAACATAAAAATTAAGTAGTAACGTAATAACAGTACATTAAAGTCCAGGTTTTAATTCAGATTGAAATTCTCATCGAACTTCATTGTCAATGTAGGTATAGTCTCTATAGGTACTAGAGATACACTCTATGTTAACGATTCCAAGAATTTTCCGAAAGCACTACAATTAGCTAACCACCCGCTACGCACCCCATTAGACCGGCTACAATGACAAGTGACCATAATTGCGGTCCAGGCAGGATTGATCGGACCAATCAGGTATTGGACACAGACTGCACAGAAGCGGTGCCTGGCACTTTGAAATCATTATAGTAGGTATGCTCTATTATTTTATTTTATTCTGTTCGAGTTTCTTACAGCTAACAACACAAAAGTTATAGTATCATAATCAACAAGCCTCCACAATTAGCAGCAGCGTTAGTGTTATATTAAAGCTCGCTTATTTATATACAGTTAAGACTAATAATATAGTTCTTATTATTTAATGACAAAATACTGATGCAATGCAAAATGTTGACAGTAGTTATCAGTGGGTTTTTTCGAACTACTAGTTTATAAAAAAAACATTGAAATACACTGTAAATGTTCATAAATATTTACCACATTTTAGGCTGATATTTGTTCGTGATCAAGTTCCAAACGACCGCTTTACTAAATTAGCTTACCTGCAAATCGTCGAAATCACAAAAAGGGAGCGCGTACCTTACCGACGGCAATTCCTATGAAATATTATAAGACATTACGCCGTTCGGTCGGACTCACTATATAAACTATGTGCTATTACCACAATGAGAGTTTAAGTCTGGGGAGAGTGTGCCCAAATGGAACGAGTGTCGTCAGCAAGGCAAACACCTTACCTTAGAGGCCGCATTATTCATGAACCTATTTATTTGTATTGCTTACTTGCGTTGTTTTCGTCTCGGGCTCTTTGCTTTGGTGAGAGCTGGCTAGCTGATATTTTTACATAATCATGATTGGGTCTAGAAGGCTGTGGAAAAGGATTCTAATAAAAGATTTCTGCGAGGAACCCATACCTAGATGATGAAAACATTTTATTTTATTATATGCCTCTGAAGTCGCTTGCTTGTGAAACTTGAAAAGTTTCGTGTCGGGTTACCACGCACATTACAAGGTTTATTGCAGGCATTCGTCGGTAAAAGAAGGAGGTTCCACTTACTAGATTAAAAATAATTGTATAAAAATGAAAAAAAAAATCTCCAAAACTTCATAAGTCATTGCAACAGTCATGAAATCTTAATCTAAGGCATGTTCTTGTGAAATCCAAGTCTTCCAACCATAAACGTCATAAATATAGTCGATAAAAACTGTTCCATTATAATACCGATAATCGTGATTATAAACAACAAAATTATAAGTAAATCGTCTTTTCGTTCAAGATTTAGTCGATTACTGAGAATATAGTTTTATCAATGTATCTTCGGAGTTAATAGAGTTATCAAATAGAATCTTATCGACTTATAACAGGCTCACTGACTAATCATTAAATTTAAATAACGTTTAATGGTAGGTATGTCACTTCCCTTCTGCGCATTTATTTGAAAGTGAATAACACACATTGTGTCTGCTGATTAATTATTTCTCGGTAATCTAAATTGTCACTGAAAACTAAAAACAACCCTGATTAACTGACACTATAATATAATTCAGGCAAAAACATTTCAGTGGGAAATCTGTTAGTGTCTGCCAAATCAGGGGTCCGGGAATCATACTCACAAACAGCATTACGAAAGCTAATCCATTCAGCCACTGTAAACATGTGTAATTGGGTCTAAGAAACATAATTATTAGAATGAGAACGTTAAGAAAATCTGATAAACATTAAGTTTTGAATAAAGTTGAAAAGTTTTGAATAAAGTTGAAAAGTTTTGAAAACAATGTCTCATGGATAATAAATGTATCCTGCCCTTACCCTTATTCACTTAGGATCAATTTAGCATATCCTCAACTTCCAATATTCTGTTGCTGACATAGCAGTGGTCAACCTCTCTCTGGCCATATTAAGCTAGAGATCTCACAACACAAAACAGTTTGATAAAGTTCTTAAGCCAAATTTGATTGTTTATTAAGTAATGTTTTGATTCAAATCAAATCACAATACATCAAACACATAATAGCGTTATCTTTCAGATTGTTACCTATGACTGCTACTGTTTGCGCTATTTCAAATAACCGTTCTATGATATAATCCTTAAAACTTATCAAGTTTTAACAATATTTAATGATATGCAGAGTTTTATTGATTATAATTACCTACGTCAAAATAATGGTTATCCGTCTCATTATCTGCTAATAGTAACAATATACAAAGGCTAATCCAATCCACAACGTACATAATGGACATACGATACGGTCAAAATGGGCGAAGTCCAACAAAATTGAAATATATCTCAATTAATAGCTCATAATAAGTTCTCCAATTCATAGTATTGCGACGAGAACAAAAGTCGACCAGAGATACCAGAGCTAAGGCTATTTGAAAATGTTGTTATTTCCTGTATTTTGTCGAAGAATTTAGCTAAAGCTAAGTAAGCTAAGTACACGGTAATTAATCCAACCTAGGCCGGTTAGGTCCTAGAATCTACTCCTGCGGTCCTAGAACCGTAGCTTTTATAAAAAAAACCAGTTTACTCGGTTTATTCTTAGTCTGAATACTTGGTCAAGTCATTGGCAAAATACAGAAAAAGACAACATATGATACTTGTCCTTTTCCCCTTTTACCGAATGTTGGCTGTTTGTTTTCCTCTTGGTCAAAATAATTTCATTTTTATTCAGAAAGCTTTAATTTAAAACAACTTAAACCATCCTGAATTTTGACAATAGCATAGAAATACAAACTAAGGAATTAAAACAGCTACGGAACAGGTTACATAAATATAAACTATCTACTTGAATCATGTATTGGAAGTTCTTGAAAGATAAGGAGAAAGAAAAAACTTTAAATCAGTTGACGCCTTCGTTGTTCGAATTAACTAACTTTGCCTATCATGATCTAGTCTAGAAATTGTGCGATAGATTGCGCCAGCACGTCTTTGGATTAAATGGCTATCATGAAAAATTAAAAAATAAGGTATAGTTTACTTGGTTTAGTACGGAAATCTATGCTTAATCTATGCTGAAATTTAAGCTTGCCTTTGGCCAGACTTTTTTGGTTTTCAAATTCCTACTAGGCAAAGGCAAGGCAATGGCCTCTTCTCATACAAGACGAAAAACGATCATGACTGCTCACTGCACAACTCGGGCAAAGTATTTCAAATAACTGCAGATAAGATCTACGTATTTACTGCATATCATAATTGAATAAAATTCCATTGTATCGGAAGTTGATTCATATAAAAACTAAAAATAATCGTAATCTTTTAATAGAACGCAGGTATCTGTATAATAAAATACGTATGAGGTACGGCTGACACTTATCAGAGAACCATACTCACCTTATCAGAGAACTACTACAAAATTTATTTTTGTGGAAGTTTTTCTTTCAAGAACTACCTTGTAAAACGCCTAAATATTGTATAACGAAGTCATAACACAAAAAATATTTTTAGTGATAAGATCGTCATTTGTAACAATGAAACTGTCAAAAGTAGATGTTTTTAATATGGTTAAGAGTAAACTAAACAATATTCACTTGTGTAAGTTTACTTTATTCCTATAAAAAGAGGGTTTAAAAATGTCCGATATCCTCTAGATAAACTGTTTGAAAATAGGGTAACAAAATATACTGAAGGCTCCGGCACGCCACCGGAAGTGTTGGTGACGTCACGCGCGGGCGCCACCTACATCCGGCCGCCTGACACGCTCCGAATTCATCGGATTACCTCTCAAACAAACCCTTCGGTGATTTATGGATTTTCGTTCAAAATTACAGACGCGGTCATGTCCTATTATTATGAAGGTACGGTGGGTATAGTTATATCTAAGCGGAGACGATATTGCAATTTATATACAGTTAGAGATCTATAGACTGTAATTCCGCCCTCATCTAACGGGTACTTATTATTATTACAAAGAAATTATACACAAAACGGAAGCAGCATGAGGTTCTTATTCTGCCTCAGTTTTTCTGAACCCTTGAGCAGCCAAGTTATAGGAAGGTAATAAACAATATGAAAAGGAGCAACACATATCATTTGAAATCCTACAATCCTACATTGATACTTTGATGTCATACATTATTGCACAAAGTGAATAAATTTAGTATGACGTTTAAGAGCGTTTACGTCTATCGCGCGAAGTCAAGTTTAGGTAATTCAATGCATTTTTTACGCACACAAAAGCGCGCGTGCCTGTGTGCATAGCGCTGGCGCGTTCTCTTGCGCTATAGTCAAACTAACACACTATGATCCGTTCGAGTGCAATTGTTGTAGTAAAATTCAATTTGAATTTGAATTTGAACGTACACGGATTACTAAAGTACGAGTGCATAAAATAAGTATTCAATAATATATTGCAAGTATAGCTATAATTATGATTAATATTAAAGTCGTTTTTTAGTTATTCAAACATGAATTTGTTGATCTAAACTTTAGAAAGAAACCGAACTTCGTTAATTATTATTGATTTGTGACTGATTAATAAATATTTCTTATTCTATTCAAATAAATCACTTTATACGGATTTACTTACGTTTATTTTATATTATATTTTAACCTGATGCGATGTTCCTCTTAGTGACACCTCTTATGAGGGAAATACAATAGGTTGGCGTTAACTTTAAAAACAATTTATGTTCTTATTTACAAAAAAATAAGTAAAAGTTTTAATAAATAAAATTCGTATGTAAAAAAATTGGGTAGATATTGGTTGTCACTAAAAATATTGTCAGTCATCAAAAATAATAATAAAAAAATTAAATCATCAAAGTACCAAGATTTTTTAATCACACTATAAACGTCCGCTATCCTTCCAAGTACGACTAAGGTCAACTCGGGTCAGGCAGAGCGCCGAGCGACATGTCCTCTCTCTAGAAAGCCTCGCGGCGGTCTGATTTGAAATTGCTCGCGCGCAGTGATTTATAGTAGTTTTCAAATATTTATAGAAAAATAATCACTGTAAATTATTTAAAATTTTAAATTGGATGTTTTAAAGCATATGTTCTTCTATTATATTATGCTATTATTATATTAAATCAAGTAAGATATATCGGTGAAAAAATCATTTTAATTCCTTAATATTTCACATTGTTTGAACTTTAATTTCTTATATAAAGAAACCTAAATCAAAAAATTTTCTTCTCCAACTATATTCCTTAGGATCTTAGCAATAGGTAAAAAAAAAATCTAATTAGGTTTCCCAGTGGTTTCCTATAATTAGAGCGTCGAAACTGACGCTAAAAGGGAAATTAAGAAAACCTCTGTTGAGTTATCTTGATACAATTTACCAATACTCTATTAATTGAAATATTTTTCTCCCCAACTATTGAGACAACGAAATTTCCTAAAGTTATTAGTAATTATCATTTTTGTAAAATAAAGGGTTGATGGTATTAAAGGGTTTGAAAAGTACTGTTTTGGAGTCAAACAGCGCATGGACGGCGTAAACGCTCTTAACAGCAAATAAATGATAAACGAATGAGGAATAAATATTAATACCTACTTGGTGTTATTACGACTATTTTCGATTACGGTATGTTAGCATTGGAAAACGGAGTTGATGTTTTAAAAAATGCTAATTTTAAGCCGAGGTGAGGGTTGAAAAAAATCTACGTATAAAATAAAACTGTGTGTGATGCTATCGACAGCTCTTGACAAATGATATCGAGGTTCTTTTAATACTTTTTTTCTAAAGTCAATTGTTGATCCGACATCTGCGCTGGTTTTTTGTTCACAATTTTTGTCCTCTAATTTCTAAAGTAAGAGGAGAAAAATTCTGAAAAAAATTAGGTTTGTAGTACGTAAAAAAACAAATTTAGTTTTGCTGTTGAGTGTAAATATACATATGAATGAGCGTAAGAACATTGTTATTATATTGTTTGATATATCGTTCGTTTGCAACAATAATGACATAACTCGAAAAATAAGAAATACAGGACAGCTTTTTTGCAAGTTCTAAAAATATTTTCAGTATATTGCCAATTTTTTTTTTGCATAGAGAAACTTTTTATTAAAAGATTAAAGGTTTATTTTACGTTTTTCGTTACTTAATTTAATACTTGCTTTCCTTAATTTTATATTCAACTACAACCAACATCGAAAAATCTAAATTTTTGACTTATGTCATCCTTGTCGCAAACAAGCGAATTATACCTACGGAAATATGATACGGAACCCTGTATGTGTGAGTGCGACTTGCACTTGATTTTTTTTTGTCTATAGCTGCTCTATATTTTTATACTAAATTGGATTGCCTTTGGTCGCATCTCGCCTAATATGAAGCTATGATGCAGCCTAGAGTGGAGCACGCTTGCCTATGATATCGCTATACGGATTGATATAATGCAATCCATATAACCTCAAGCGATTAGGTACCTACATTTCCATTTATTTTTAGAAACAACACAATTTATTGGAATTTTTATACCAGGATTGCTTGATGTTAATCAAGATTTAAATCAATGATCCAAATCAAATGATACAAATCAGTGATCCAAATCAAATGGTTTATCAAAGATCCAAAAACCCAGAAGCAGGAGGATAAAAATTAAATCACCAATATCAGGTAGTTTACTTTGTTTTAGCAATATTAACAAAACAAGAAAATCAGTAACGTGTTTATCATTAGCCTACAACGGTCCATTGCTGGACATAGGCCTTTTCAATCGCACGCCACTCAACTCGATTCTCGGTAACTCTCATCCAGTTGCTACCAGCCACCCTGCGAAGATCGTCGCTCCATCGAGCTCGAGGGAGTTCCACCTTACGCTTACCAATTCGCGGTCTCCACTCAAGACACGTCTACCCCAACGATCATCGGTTCTACACGGCTAATATGGCCGGCCCATAGCCATTTTAGCTTACGTGTTCTGTGAGCTATGTCGACAACTGTGGTCCTCTGTCGAATCACCTCGTTCTGAATGCGATCCCTTAGAAAGACTCGAAACATAGCCCGTTCCATACCTCGCTGTGTGACCTTGAATTTATGGATCAACCCTACCGTGAGTTTCCTCGTTTCGGCCCAAAGTCATAGCAGGCAGGACGCACTGATTGAAGTCCTTAGTCTTTAAGCTCTGTGGAATATGCGACGAGAGTAACATGTTAATGAGGGATAAATTAGAAAATTGACTACTCCAAGTTAGACGACTTATATACAAACTTACAAAAAGGGAGAATGTAGGTTGTCAAATGTTAATAAAAAAAACTCCAGTAAATGGGAATGAGAGTCACAAACCTAAAAGTATGACGACCAATCTTTCCAATGAGTGTTAGGTTCTCCTGACCTCCAAAAACTCAGTTACGTTCTTCAGTTACGCAGTTGTGTTGTTGAGACCAGATAGGGAATAAAATATGACTGTATTCAGCTGTATCCGTTTGGACCGGAAGCCGACCCCAGTAAACAGCAAAAGCCTAGATGAAGATAAACACTTCAGCATTATATACAAAGTGGGCAAAATGAAACTATACAAATCTTTAACTGCGCCGTCTTTATTTTCCCTAAAAGAAAACCTGCAATTTGGAAAACCTCAAGATGTCTTACGAGAAATCAATCACTGCCTATTGTAATAAAAGCATTGTTGACTTTCCCAGTGTTTACCCGGAATTCACAGATAACAATCAGGTGTGATCGCGTCTTGTCACACTTTATATTATCTATGTATGCTGTTCTAAAACCAATAACAATAAAGACTAATTTGCATATATTGTTTTATGTTAAAACTAACAAAAAAAAACGTCTGTTGGTTTGTGAAAATATGGGAAAATAAAAAGTTCCATATAAATAAACAAACTAACTTACCTACACTAGTCTTTTATGTTAATAATTTGATCAGTTCATTGGTACTTTACCAAAATTTGAAGGCTATTTTGTCGGTCAAATAAATACAAAGAAACAACTCTTTTACCACATTTTGTCCCATTATCTTATTAAAAAAAAAATAACGAATTAATTAAAATTTCAACCTAGATATTTCTGACAAGTAATACCATAATATTTTCAAAGAGCAGGTAATCAAGTTTCATGTTATCAAATAACCACAAAAAATATGTTGTAAATAAATACAAGTAATTGCAAACAAAGTCGCCAAACAAACGGCTACTCGAAGATAAAAAGAAAACAATTGCACTTTATCAATTTGCCGGATACGTATAATAATATAATCTTATCCACGATAACTTTAATATTCCTATAATTACTACACTTACACGACAGTAGGAACCATCAGTTGTGTGTAAGTATCTGAATATGGTGGAATATATTAAATGTTTGTTTGTTTTGCTGTTAGCGGTTTTGGCAATAAAATGTGAAAATTGCGTTACATACGATTTTGGATCAAATTTTTATGATAGCTTCAATAATGGCAACTCTTTGTGTGCTGGTATGGCCACCTGGAGAATCGGGAACTACAGTACTCTTAACATACAGAGTCCTAATGAAGAAACCGATTTATTTATAACTCCCTATGAGACCTTGAGTTGCGTGTCGTCGTACGGTTTCGAGATGAGGTCAACCGGTATTGTGGAGGTTTACGTTTACATGGAGTCAACATCGCAGCGGGATCAGATCGTCGTGCTTGCTAACGAGGTCTCGAGCAGTGGGAACAATGTCGTCACAGGCACAGCCATGCTGACGCCCCTCAGCACCAATTACTTTAATGGATGGCACGTTCTGAGAATAAATTTGTCCGGCACCGGGATTTTTAGTGGATACGTAAGTTTTTTTTTTTTGTTAATCGTTATTGTTCTTCAGATTTCATTTACAGAAGATAAAAGGGAATTCAATTTAAGTTCTTTTATGAATTCTATAATTAGAATTGATAGAATTAAGAGATTAAAGATATATAGCATAAATCCTTTAAAAATAACGTGAATGTGAATGAAAATCGTATACTAGTTTTATAGAAAACACCAGCAGTAGGAATCAAACATTCACCTGATTTAAATTTATAAAAGTAGATACTATTTTTATTATTGAACTACTTTAATGTATCCGGTCTTCCAAACACTGGGTTTAGACATAGATTAAAAGATTACAAACGTTTGCCAAGTCTTTAAAATGTAATCCTTTAAATATTGTATCTTATAATCCGTATAACAAAAGCATTTTGTTTGCATTTGTTATCATTAAAATAAATAATCTTTTAAGCAAATAGTAACTGTTAAAATAACAATGTCAAACAACAATAAAGGTCAAAGAATGATCATAAATTTTAAATAGACAAACCAAATCTTTTGATTCAGATTTGCTGAACTACTGATACATAATATTGACAGTCACTACATCGACGGTCACTGTATCGAAAACATTCCATCGACGGGTTAATGAATCGACAGTACCCCAAATCGATAGTACGCTGTATCGACAGTACACCATATCGATGGTACGCTGCATCGAATGCCCGGCCCGAGCCAGATTTAAATAAAAAATATAAGCTATTTATTTTTCCATTTTTAAATATTCCCATAAAAAATAATAAAAAAAAACATTTAAAAGTAAAAAATAAAAAATTGTAGCCCGCCGATATCGGGAACAGGGCCCAAGCTACCGGCGGTCAGGGCTCCAGTCCAGAGAGAGGAACCTCCTAACAATACGAGCCTTACAATATTGTTTTTTATTATTGTTAGGGTTCAAAATGATGTACTGAATACGTTACCGTTTTAGCGTCGGTGTCCCTTCCACCCTTTATACAATGGGGTTTGGGTAATTTTGTATGGACCAGTGCCATGTTTTTTTTTTTTACAGCGGCCATTAATATAGTTGTTGCTAACGTATAGTGAAATATATAATCATAATGACTTATAAAAGAATTTTGCCGAAAATAATAACTGATGACGAAGTTGTACTATTATGTAGGGAATAATACCATAACTTAGTTTCTATGCATATACTACATATGTATTGTATTTATTACTATGACTAGAATCAAACGGGACCAATGGCGAAACGTGCTCTCCGAGGCACGGAGGAAACCCGGTATGTTATGATGGTCACCCAACCACAGACCGACCTAGGTAAGCGCGGATTAACCTTGAACATCAACCAGTGCGGCTGGATTATTTAGCCACGAACTCCACCTAACCACTAATTGCGAGTTATAAACAGAAATAGCAGTGAACAAATGAATATCAATAAATAGGCAAAAAAATTACGACATGATTTTATTTATTTTTTTCTGTAAATATCTCGGTTCCAATGCACTTTGGAAATAATTGTTCATAGAAGAAAATGAATGTTTTATTGTGTTCTTTCTAATGAAATACCTTCAGTGGCCGCAGGCTTAAAAAATCATGCCACGTTTACCCAAACCCCTTTAGCGAATTGTGATTAAAAACTTTGAAAAAGCTTACGTTTTTTATTTAAATCTGGCTCGGGCCGGGCATTCGATGCAGCGTACCATCGATATGGTATATTGTCGATACAACGTATTATTGATATGGTATACTGTCGATACAGCGTACTATCGATTTGGGGTACCTACTGTCGATTCATTAACCCGTCGATGGAACGTTTTCGATAAAGTGACCGTCGATGTAGTGACTGTCGATATTATGAACCAGACCCCTATTCAGCTGCATCCGCAAGCCAAACCCAACATACATAGTTGTGACAATGCTAGACAAAACGCTCAGTAAAATTGCCATCTAGTTTCACAATTATTAAAATGCCTGTGACTGAAGATTACGATGATAATCGTATATTACGCCATGAAACTATAAAAATAAACAAAGCATAATATTATGTAGACATTTCGTCATACCAAAAGCACTTAGTGACTTTTTCTCTATACACTTATACCTTCATTTATCCTGAATGCATTTACGTCTTATAACTAGAGACCGGATGATATGGAACTTAAATTGTTGTAATATGCATCATAAATGCTTGAAATATGTTAAAAAGTTGCAAATTATACAATATAACAATTTATGTTGTATAATTTGCAACTTTTTATATTATGATTCTGTAGTTCTTATTTCAATGAATAAGAACTACAGAATCATAATATATTTTTTAATTTACTACATTTTCGTCAAGCTATGCTCATTTAAAACCGAGCGTTGTTCCAAATTGTCAGTGATACGATTGAGCCTGGTTTTAACATTAAAATATTGTTACAACTTTTAAACGATGGTTCTATATTCGCATACGACAATAGGCACTATTTGAATTTAGGTGCTTTTTGCGGGTAGATGCAGTTAAAATTACAGAAAAATGGCTAAAAAACGGGCATAATATGCATATGCAAATATGCATTTGCATACAATCCAGTCTCTAAATCCAGCCTCTACTTTTAACAATTATCAAAATTCACGATCAGAATTAAAAGCAAAAATTTTTTTTTTCCTATTTCAGGTGTCATTCCTCGGAGTAGCATCACCAGATTCTAAAGTCATCATAGATTCCTTCCGATACATACCACCTCTATACGACGATGATTGTCACGTCTATGATGGAGAGTTTGTTACCTCCAAACCAGAAGTTACAGAACCTGAAGAATGCGTCGCTTACAATTTCGAAACAGACTTTGAAGCGCTTTTCGATAGTAACAGGGGGTTGTGCACAGGCTTTACACGTTGGAACCTGAACCAATACACTTCATTGCCAATTGAACACCCGAGTTCAGAAAGCCTTCAATTCATTTCTCCACAAAATGCTATCAGTTGCGTTTCCTCATTTCCATTTGAAGCGAATAATAACGGTGTAGTGGAAGTTAACGTATATATTAAATCAGCAGAAATTACTGATCAGATTACTGTGCTTGTAAATCAAATAGAAGATGAAGCTAATGATATGGTGATTGGAAACGCAGGAGTTTCACCATTGGTTTCAAACTATGCTGACGGATGGCATGTCTTGAAAATTAATCTGTCAACACGCGGTCCAATTAAAGGATACGTAAGTTCTAATTATTGTAATTAGTGTCCTTATCTTTGAATTTTTGGGTTCATCCATTTGTATCAACTTAGATGTTTAACATCCCAAATTCCTGATAGATAATATAAAATTTAATATCATCAGAACTTATTCGATCAAAAAAATATAATCAACTTTCAACTTCATTATGTTACATGGATTTAAAGATAAACCTTATCAGGGAAGAACTACTTAGTTTTAAAACGTGTTACTAATTGGTTATAAAAAATAACTTTAATATTTTTTTACAGATATCATTTCTGGGTTCAGCATCGGAAGAATCCATTGTCCTCGTTGATTCCTTCAGATATATTCCACCAGGACTTGCAAACGAGGAGTGTAAAATTTATAAAGAAGAAGTATTTGAAACTACAACATCAGTTCCTACAACTGTTGCTCCAGTAGGCACGGGCAAAGACTGCGTCACTTATAATTTCGAAACGAACTTCGAGAATGCATTTGATACTAATAATCTACTATGTAATGGATATTCTTCCTGGCATCTTGGAGATTACCATTCTCTGGCTATTGACACAATTGATCCTGACAGTAGCACTTTCATTGCCCCTAATGAAACTTCGAGCTGTATTTCTTCATTCGTCTTCAGGATGATGCCAGGAGGTGTTGTAAAAGTGAACGTATTTATGAAGGCAGCTTCAAGTCTGGATTACATTATAGTTTTGGCTAAGAAACGCGTGCCTTCTGGAGAAGACACTGTGGCTGGATTCCAGTTATATTACGCTGCCAACGATAATTTCGTTGAAGGATGGAACGTGTTGAAAGTAACTGTAACAGACTTTTCAATTTTCGACGGCTATGTGAGTATGACTTTTTAATGTAACTCTGCACCTCAGTCTTATCATGTTTTTGCAATGTCACTGTCTATTGTCAACTTCTGCATTTTGTTAATACGTCCAGGTTCATACTTTTCACTAATCCTAACTTAAATATAGAACATTTGATTTATTGTTAAAAAGTAAAATGAAGTCAATACACGAGATCGAACTTTTAAAAGCGCTGCCTTCACAAGTGTTTCAGACTTTCAGCGAACAAGTGATCGAGGACGATCACGTTTTGTGTAACTTAATTCGTTGTAAAGATCGCTTATGTCGCTATTATAAAAAAACGACTACCTACTTTATGTCTCCTATCACGATTTTAAAGATTTCTTATCAGATTAATGTCAGTTTTCAATAAATTGTATGATAATCTGGCAATTTATGTATTTAGTATCAATTATTATAATTAAAACAATCACTTTACTCAGTTGCATGTCAAATACTACTATTTAGCTGCCTCCGGTTAGGCTGGAAGACGACCACAACATAGTTGGAAAAAGGATGATGACTTAGGTCCTTAACTTCTATAGCCCGTCTTGCTAAACTTTTTAAGAATCTTCATCATGTAAATCTTTGATAAAATTCCTGCTTCCATTCTAATTGAAGTGCTCCACCGGAGGTGACCGCAACTGCAAACGGCAGATACGACTAGTTTCTATTTTACTATGTAGCATTCGGCACTTTCGACACCTACGGAAGCGTGTTCTTAGAGTAACATGGATGCGGTTTGCGGTTGCGACCGCTCGAAAGTGTAGCTTTGGGATACTTTTCATACATGTTCATAATAACACATAATTATAATATGCGCATTCAATTAAGTGAGGCGGCATTTAATCCAACGAAAACATGTTGAGTATAATCTTGCCTTATTTTGTTTTCAGATTACCCTACTCGGGTCGACTGCAGAAACGTCCATAGTTCTGATCGATTCGTTCAGCTACACTCCACCAAACTCCTCAGACACCTGTGAAATCTATTGAACACGAAGTTTCGGCTAGCGTTATCTGCCGTCATATTGTTGAAAGTAAGGCTGTCTCCACTGTAGACTACAAATATATCCATTTAAGTTAAAAGTGTGTATTTCAACGTATTGGAATTTGACTTTTGGTATTATTTTTTTAAGATGAAAGAGCCGTAAGCACTTTCACTAGTTAGTATAAATGATAATGGTAACAAAAATAAGACTCACTCAGGGTCCAAAAAATAAAATATAGCGGTAAGCCCAAAGCGAGGATGGTGGAATGAGCAGGACTCCTACCACGATAAACAACAATCGACGGGGATAACTAGAAAGAGGAAAAGAAGCTATTTATTAATAATGTCTACTTAATTTTTGTACAAACTCAATAAAATAAAAAGATTGTTATACAATATTGACTTTACTTTCAACAATAGGACGTAAGATTTGAGGAACCTGAACCAAACTACTAATCACATTAATATGTATATCAGTGTGATTACTTTAATTGATATTAATTTCTAGAGTATTTTGCGTAATCGCAAAAATAACTTGCAACGTTTACTATACTTTCTATTTGCTTGCCTTGATAAGTGTACAAAAGTTATATCAATCATTCTCAGAAATATTTTTGTCCATCAACTTGTCTGAAAAAACAAAAAGCCGCCTACAGCAAAAGCGATCAACGTTTAAATCATTGTTTGGAATAAACTGCATGACATAAAAAGCTGTTCTTTTAAGTTAACTAACATTCCCCCTATATGTCACCAGTAGTATTACATGTAGGATTAATTGAATTTGATGAGATTAGTTATATGACCATCATGTTACGTTGATTTAAGGACTTTCAACCTACCTGTGTCACATTTTTATTGTAAATGGTGGTGTAGTTCTTACTATACCATGAAGTATAGTCACTAATAACCCTCCTTTTGGGGTTTGCCGCAGTCGAGTAAAATACAGAATGGGCTGAAAAAACAGAAGAGAAACTTTAAAGAATGGTAGTGGGTGGACAAGTAAAGTAATAGTTGGAAAACTGAAAGTTAGATTGAGTATGGAAAAGTCTAGAACGCTATGGACAAAGCGAGAGAAAATAACCCGGACAAGTTTTATGACACACTAGTCCAGAACCATACCTTCCGTCCCGCTAGGGATAGAGAGAGAAAGGCAAAAAAAGAGCGTGTTTATCAGTCAAAACGCGTAACAGATAATGCGGGAATGGTTCTTTCGGATGATGAAAAATCAAGGATAGGTGGTGGAAGGATTATTTGGAAATGTAGTAAGAAAGCTTGAGAGGTATTTAATGAAAGGCGGCTGAGTGACGATAGTGAAACACAAAACCAGTTTTATACCTGGTCGGGGAACGACGGATTCCATTCACGTTATCGTTTATTTTTACAAAAAATATAGAGATAAAGAAATAAAAGATTCGTTAAACCTCGCAAAGTCATACCTATAACCGAATTTCACATGAAATTTTGTAGTGGGCCATTAAGGAAAGAAGTATGGCTAGGAAGTGAGTGCGGTTGATCCGAGTGAGATACAATCGATGGAGTACCCAAGTCCAGCTTGCGCGGGCACTAACTACTGGTATCTTCAATGTGGCTGTCATCTTGCACTAAGGCTGCAAAGGTCGGCTCTCATTCTTACCTCTAGTGATAATGGACGCTCTTAAATCAAATAACCAGGTAGAGACTCCCTGGTGTATGCTGATCGCCGATGACACTGTCTAAACTAAATTCATATTATTATCTTATATTAAAGTATTCAGGGGTCAGAAGTTAACTGTCAACTCCTACTTACTGAAAACTTGTCAGGTAAGCCCAAGATAAACACGTGCGCAAAACCGATATTGAAGATCGCATTTATTTGTTAAAACTAAACCCTATGTTGGTAAAATCTCAGATTCATGTGACATCGCCAATATTTGTTTCTTGACACAAAAACAGCAAAGCAATGATGTCCCATACAAACAAGTTAGCCCTGCCAGCATTTGCACTAGAGGGAGCTATAAATTCATACGGATTTGAGGGACGCAAGCGTTAACTGCGCGCAGGCAATTACCTGTCACCTTTGCTTGATTTACGCAATAGTCACGTCATGGAAGGTTTTTCTTGGAAACGGATAAAGCAGTAATGTAATTTTTCAACACGTGCATATTGATGTTTATTAGCTCAAGTATAAGTTCATACAGATAATTCATGAAATGATTGAGGTTTCTGAATCAAGGTGTTACAAAGCACTATTGTTGAATTAACACATCTTCTTAGGAACACCAGCTAACGTACTCAAAATACCGCACAACAATGATATGGGACAATGATATAGGAGATGGTGGCTAGGCTAGGATGAATTTAGGAATTAGAAAAATATAAGTAAATGCAAGATCGCGACATATAGAACGAATAGATGAGCCTTTGTCCAACAATCAGATAAGTCGCTATAGGCTTAATCGCAACTATAGATCGATCAAAAAATGTTAAAACAAAAAGATCATATTATTAAGTAGAGGTCCGTGGTACAGGTCTCATTCAGCCAACCAACTATTTTATACAGCAAACCAACATTGCTGTATTCTAGTATTTCCAAGACATAGGTAGCCAATTATTTACAAAAAGGATTTTTTTTTTAATTAAGGGGTTACTAATACAGAGTGTAAATGAACCTTTCAAAAAGCCGTAAACGTTGGTTTTCAGCAAAAGTTTTTTTGGTGTGAAAAATAATAGTTTCTAGGAGGTTCCCAGGTATGGTCCAGTACAAAAGAAGTGATCATTTTTTGGCTTCGTTATGGGTGTTTTTACATCTTTTATGTCTTGCACTTTTTAAGCTACCTATCCAATACTTAGCTAGTCTACTTTACTTAATACCTAAATAAAATTCTTATTGAACAATTTTTGTTAAAAAAGTATTTTATCTAGGTAAGCTGCAAACGGAATGCCAATTATTTTAAGACTTATGGTCATTTCAACATAGCCCTGCCCCACATAGACAGCACTATGTCGCAGGTAAACCATTCTTTGATTGAGCAGGTCAATAAGGCACCTACGAGTGGGAGCGAGATGACAGTAAGGTAAGTAAGTGGGTGATGGTCACTCATCCACGGACTAGGCAATCACTGCTCATCCACTTAGTCACTTCCTTACATTTCTGCTGTCTCACTTCCCCTCGTAAATTTGGTGCCTTATTGACTTGCTCAAGCAAAGAACGAGATACCTTCGACATTGTTGAGTCTATGTGCTGGGCAGGGCTATGTTCAAATGACCATAACTCTTTAAAATAATTGGCCTTCAGTCAATATTTTGACATAATTTTGTAGGCTGGCTCAAAAACCCCTAATTAAACATACTCAACTTTCCTGGGATAACTTCGCACTAGAGTAGAAAATGTAAAAAAAATAAGAACTTTTTGTGTAAAATTATGTGATTTCTTCTATTTTTAAACTCTTTTTGCTTATTTTTCAGGAAAAAATATTTAATGATTTGATAGCTTCGGCGTTTAAATCATTTGCACGTATCTAAGTCTCTTAAATTCAAAGATGAAGCATTTCATTGAACATACCTTAGATCAGCCGAATAAAAAAAACAAGATGGCTGCCATTCGCGGGGTGTTGGGTTAGGAATATTTATAAACGTGTATTTGTTGATAGAAATGAGTATTACAACATGCCCTTAAAGTATCGGTAACAACGGTTACCGATGTGTTTGGTTAACGAACCAAACACATTGTATGGAAGTTGCTACGGCTAAGTACTACCTACACTTTTCTGATTGGTTGTCATGGCCTGTTCGCAATCTGTAACGATTAGATTGTACATATAGTCCCAACCCCTTGTTTTATAAGTCTCACGTTTACGTACATACATATGTCGATAACAAATGATTATCTAAGTACTTTATAATAAAACAAGTTTTCGCCAGCACTGGAAAATACCGAAAAATCATTTTGCTCCATTGGATTTTAAACTATTTGTGCTAAACCTTTGTTTAGGTGTCACCTAGTGTTACTAAAAACAGTTATCAGTCTCACCGTTTTGAAAGTCAGTAGAGCAGAGGTCAATTCAGGAGGTCGAGCAGAGCAAAAGACAGGGACGATATACGTACGATGAGGGATGTAGTCGAGCGTGAAGATGACTATATGATAACTAAAAATCCAAGATGGCAGTTGTGAAAATTTTCTATCTGCCATCTCTCATACTCAGAACGCGTTGTAGCATTTCCTCATAGCCAGAACGCTTTAAGGTCGAAAATCAAAACATCTACGACGCGAATTTCGCTTAGTGGCCTGTTTATGAACGCGTTTATGTCGGTTTTTTTGTCAATGAACGTTTTCGTTGTTGAGCCTAAAAATACACTAAGTATACACTACCCAGATCGTTATTAGGTATAAAGTAGGTATACATACTTAATGCTTATATTATAACGAACGATGACCCCAATCGGCAAAAAGTCGTCTATTGTGGCACCCTTCAGTTTTGGAGTTTTATAGGATAAGAATGTGTTTGCAAGCGTTGTTTACTAAATTAATTGAACACACCTCAATATAAAAAAACCCGATAACTATTTCTTTATCTACTATTTTAATACCTACCTCCACTAGTTCTAAATTGCGATTCGATAAAGAAAATCTAAGAAATAGTTAATCCCTGCAGATTATACAATTCCGGCTTATCAGATAAGTAGGAAATTAATTATGTTCATTGATGTCATGGCGAAATAATGTGATAATAATAGCTGAATATTATTTGTCGATTGAATTTACGCGGGGAACACCTAAACCTATACTAGACGAATACATGCATTTTACTATAAGTTCTTTGCAAAAGTTTATTGTAGTGCGAAGAAATTAGAACAACTAACAGACTACAACTAAGTATTTTTGGTAGGTGCTAACGTACAAACGTAGATATTATACAAATTGTAAACGTCTGTTAAGATATCTAACAATCTGTACATGTGTTGGCGAGATCGAAATCAACGTATTAGTGTTCTTGTGTTCGAGTTGGATGGTAGTTGGATGGTTTGCCTTACGTTAATAGGGTTCCGGGTTCGAATCCCGGTAGGAGCAAGTGTTTGTGTGATGAACGTAGACATTTGTTTCCGAGTCATGGATGTTTATATGTATAATAAGTATGTATTTACAAACAAAAAAGTATCTATGTAGTATATCAAGACACCAAGCCTCGTTGCTTAGTGTGGCACTAGATGGCGCTGTGTGTAATGTCCAGCGATATTTATTTATTTACTATTTAATCTTACACGAACACAGAATCATCTATCGACAATTTACCAGCATTTTCTTTAAAAGTACATTTTGACGGTCGATAACTATGTTACTTTAAAAGCCCGTACATTTCTAAATCTTAGGCTTTAATAGTAAGTCTTACGATTTACCGCCCTGAGTTGGTAAATGTTAGGACGAAGAAGAGACGATTTTTTGGGCTTTTACCATTAGAGTTTGGGACATGCTAGCTTTTACCAATGATTGTTGCTAAATGTTAGAACTATGACAAGCCTTGGGCGAGTCGAGATGGTCGCAGTCACTAAGCTACCACTGGTGGGGCACCCCAACAGGTTAGAACTGTGACCTAAAGTCTTAGGTTTTACTGTAAATTATTTGGATTTACAGCGGACTTTTACAGTAACATAATATACGAGATATTGCCACGTAACTTATTTATTTGCATAGCAATAATTTGAAGAAACGGTCACTGATTATTCCAGCAAATAAACTGTCAAGAAAGAATCAATTTAATAAATCATGTCATGCATGACTTTTGTAGACTGATGACATAGATTTTAAAGAAATCAAATCCTATTGTGATTCGTCCAGCAAAAAGCAACATTAAAAAAAAAGAAAACAGTAACTAATAAATCCGTGATGTTAAATGACACTGTAATATTGGATGGCCTTCAGCTGCTTTCAGGCGGAAAGTCCAATTCTTTCGTTTAGACACAAAGAGCACAGTGTGACAGCCTTTGTGTTACTGCTTAGGGGACATAGTACACCGCAATGCGGAAATACAATAAAATTTAATACCATTCCCAACGTCTTTGACTTGACCTGAAACCGTAACACCGTTCTATTAGTATTTACTATTTCTTTAAAATCATTCGTAGGTAAAAAACTTAGATGGATGTTTTTAAGCTAGGGCGGAGTAGAAAACTGACGGCGGCATTGGAAGTAGGTATCTTTGTATTAATGACATGACACGGCAAGATCGAAAATAATGTTTTTTTTTTTGTTTATTGGTTTAGTATTTTTTTTTTATTTCCCATCAAGTTTACTAATCAGAATTTTGCACATGAATATTTAACACGTTATGATTTACTAAAGGGACTTGGTTTCAGCAACAAGGCACTTGCAATTCGAAAACTTCCTACATATCTATGTTATCTTTACCCGTCTATATAATCAATCCATGAACTTTGAAACGCAGGCAAGTTTGTCTGGAATCTCAGCACCGCCAATCAAGCTCTATTCTAATTCTAATTCGACGAGGGTGGGCCGTCAACGTCGGCTGAACTTCTACGTCAGGTGTTACACTTTAGTTTGCACCTAACTGTTACAGTTTATATTGGTTTGGTGTTACCACAAATACTAGCCGGTCGAAAGGTAGTTTGTTCTAAGTGTCAATTGTTTGCGTTGGTCAGCTTTATTTGTTTGCTCTATAATCTGTGCCTTATTCTTGTTTTATTTGATTTGGTTTAGCCAACCATTTTCAAAAATATTCGTATGATTAATAAAAATCAAAGTAAAAGTTAATAGACATCGGTGTACCTGCCCTTTAGACCAAACGAACAAGCGATCGGATTAAATCAACCTTAGACATAAGCAATATGTACCTATTGCCTACCTTATATTATACAGACAAAGTTGCATAATGTTATAATAAAAGTCCTTTATAATGGATTGATTCAATAATTGAGATTACCATCGATTCGCCCAGGGCCCAAGTCGCTGATCGATCAAACTGTTTGGTTAGGACCTGCTGTCATTTGCAGACAAAACGTAAATTTTATTGAAATCGATCACTGGCCCAGTATTATGGTAGGCACCGAAAAACACAGCTAAGTTCACGAAAAAACAAATAAAGAGTCAATTGTCAAAGTTAAAAAGAAATGTAGTAATTTAAACTAACACATTTCATTCAATAGCTATGAAGATAATATTATCTAACAAAGATTAATATTGGTTATACACCCCTACGTTCAACGTAAATAGTAAAAATGAAAATCAAACAGTTATCTCTTTCTGTTTCTGTCTTAAAACCAATTTTCAGTAGTTAGTGATCAGTAATTTTCCTCCGCCGTCTTCACGATTTTTAGTTGCTCACAGTCATTTGTCGACTAAGTATTTTGGAAAGTAGGGGCCAGGTCAAAAGGCCTCTTCTTAGCTTAAAAAGACACGCCTGGGTCTTGCATTGAACTGGACCAGATTGGCATCACCCAATAAGAGACTGCCCTGAGAGACAAGTTCGACCATGGCCTCTCTGAGTGACTGCATTTTGGCCACACTGGCACGTGCTGGATATGTAACACTCTACAACCGTGCTATCGTCTGCGTACCAAAAGGGTTGCAGAGAGTACCGACCCCTGTGGGAGTCCGGCATTTATAGCCATTCGATCGGATGAGCAGCCATTAATAACTACTCGTATTGACCGTTCTCTCAGGAGGTCCGATAAACACTCACAGAAACCAGTGAGTAGTGTAATTTAGTGCATTTATATTTAACAACCATGTCATATTTTTAGGACTTGCCCCACTTTTATTGGAAATATTGGCTACATTCAGGGCTATCTATATCGGAAGACCGATCTCAGTATAATAGGTTAATAAAATATGTATGATCGAATCATAATTGCTAAGAACAGGATTCACGCACTAATGCACATTTTGAGTAGGATTACTTTGATGATTATCTACTTGGACTATGACATCATGTTATTGTCGTAATTATAATTTCATTGGATTAATACTTAAGATGAACATGATACAAATTTATTGCAGTAATCGCGATTAGGTGAATTAATCAGGCGATTTGTATCTGTTAATTAATTTTAACATAAGTTTAAAACGATAAAATAATATAAAATGACGCGCAACGTCCACATCAGGAAATTGATAATAATACGCATTTGAAATTCTACCTAAAATCCATGGGTTTATCAAATCGGCAGTGGAAGTTACATAACGGCCATTAAATCGTCAAGCAGGTTGTATGGCTTTTTTACCATAGTTAGATAAAAGCTTGATCCAGTCAAGTATACACCTGTGATATTCCTGAGCTAGAAAATAAATCCATTGAAACCTTTACTGACAACACAGCTATCATAACTGTTGGAAACAGATCAAAATCTGTTAAGTGTCTATGAGTAGAATACATCACGGCGTATCAAACTTAATAAAAGACAGCGTACCCACATTAATTTCACTGATATCAAGCCAAAATACCTGCCAGTATTCATGGTCATCAAAAAATACCTCGGCCCTTCTCGGTAGTTTTTCGACTGCAAATACGAATGTCAAGATGCATGCGAATATTCACGAATTTGAATGCGAATATTCGTTACATCACATAAAATAAAAACTTTTTTGCAAAACAAAACAGACATCCAAAAAAAACACGAAAAAAGTGGAAAATAACTTTACTTTCGGAAGTCGGTGACTCTTGTTTGTTTCATTGACTTTTTTGCCACCGACTTCCGAAAGTAAAGTTATTTTCCACTTTTTTCGTGTTTTTTTTTTGGAAGTCGGTTTTTTTTTGCAAAAAAGTTTTTATTTTACCCTTTTTAGTTATCGTATCACACACAAATCCTTGTCAAGTATCAATTTCGCAATTTCTTTTACTTGGATGACATTTTTTCCAGTTATTTTGATTACAAAACCAAACTGCTGAACCGATTTTGATGAAATTTCTATGGGACCAATCGGGAAGTAAATCCATTCAGATAAGAGAAGAATTTTTTAAATCGGTTCATAAATGACGGAGATATGCGGTAACAAATACAAAAAAAAAAAAAAACATACAACCGAATTGAGAACCTCCTCCTTTTTTTTGAAGTCGGTTAATAAAAATCACAACAAAATTAAATTAAATAAACAATGCTAGCTACGATATGACCTTCGATAACTCCATAACTAGAAGGTTCCCAGGTATCGTCCAGTACAATAAAAATATGGCAATAAGGGGAAAAACACATAATTTTCGGTTTCGTTAAGGGTGTTTTTACACCCTTTAACAATAATTGATATTTTCTTTCGGATTTTGATTTTATCTAGACAATTAGCTAATGTTGCCCAATTTTGCCCCTCGACACCGTATAATTGAAACTAGAGCACGGTTTACCTACTTGTATTATTTTCATAATAGTTTTGCTTAAGGTTCTGTTTAGGGTTTCTAATGGGGCGTCTTCTCTTTTGTAGGCAACAATTTAGACAGTTGTTTTAGATGAACTTTGAAAACCGGCGTGTTAACTTGATTCCTATGATGCATTTTGCCAATGTAAAAGTTTATAATTCTGCATAACACATTTTGAACTAGAAATAAAGTTGAAGTTGAAAGTAGGTTTAGAAAAATGTATTGCTTTATAAGCGATTATTATTTATCTAGGCCCCTTTTTTCGTTATATGAGGTGCAAGTGACATTCAAGCTTAGTGTTAAAGGTTTTTAGTACGTGTATAAGGTAAGATTTCTATACCATCAAGAACTTTCAAAGCCATTTTATCTGAACTCACTGACAGACACACATGATTTCATTTTATTTTTATACAGTTGTTGGAGATACTATCTTTTCCGTATTCATTAGGGTACATTATGAATAATGAAGATACGCGTTCGATTAAAGTATAAAACTTGTTGTTAAGAAATTTTGGGTTTATTAAAAAAAAACTTGTTGCAACATACGAAACGAAATGATTCGCAAATTAATTATTTTAGCCATCGTTGTGGCTCACGCAATAAGTGATTCATGTGTGAGGTACACCTTCGAGCAAAATTTCAATGAATGGTTGACACATGAGTGGGGAATTTGTCACTCCTTTCCATTTTGGAATGTTGGTTCATACAGCAATACGGACTTGACTGGTCAAAATGACCGCAGTGCCTCCTTTATTTCGCCTCAATCACATATGAGTTGTGTGTCATCGTTCATTTTTCTTATGAATTCTGGTGGTACGATAGAAGTGAACATTTATATGGAAGCATTGGATCCCAATGACCATATCCTTGCTATGGTCAACCAATTACACATAACTGGTGACACGATAACAGGAATGTCTGATAATTCAGCTTCGAACCCAAACTTCGTGCCAGGATGGCACACTTTAAGGATGCCTTTAGGCGGCTCGGATACTTATAATGGCTACGTGAGTATTATATCTAAAATGTTAATCATTGTGTAAGGATCCTAATGACCGCCTGTGTGTGATTGGTTAACGTAATTTGTTGATAATTTTCCGTTTTAGTTATTGTCTCACTACATTTTTTTTAGCATATTTGAAAGGGTGATCATTTCTCGGAATTTTAAATACACAAGACATCATCGCCAAACCCGAGATAAGAATTCATGTTTATTTATTTGGATTATATTCATAAAAACTTAAATATTTCTAATTATTTATTAACTTAAACCTCGACCTTCGGTTTTTATACAATGACAAAAAAAAATTAAATAAATTGTCTACCAGTAATGAAATAGTAGTTTTTCACATACATTTCAGTAGAGAAAGCACAGACAGAATTTGGTGCTAATTTCACTTGCAATGAAAATTTTCACTTCCACCGTCTTGGATTTTCATTTCGACATCACTATCGGCATCAGCGCCCCCGAAAACCATGAAATCGACACTCATGACGAAAAATTTTAAAATTTTCACATCCGCCATCTTGGATTTTCATTTCGACCTCACTATTGGCACCAGCGCCTCCGAAAACCATAAAAACGAGTCCCATATATGGCTAATTGAAAATTTTCGCAACCATTTCCATTTAGGCATTACCTTATTCATCATCATCGGCAAGTTCCTTACCAATGTATTACATCAGGTTGTGGATGTTTGAAAAAGGCTCAGATCGCGTTCTGGTATTTTCTCATTGCCAGAACGCGTTGTGGTCGAAAATCAAAACAGCCATAACCCCAATTTCGCTTCGTGATCGTTTTGTGTTTGCCACATCGCGATGTGGTCGTTTTTAAAACAGCCACGACGCGAATTTCGCTTATTGGTCGTTTTGAATTTGCCACTTCGCGATGTGAATGATCGCACAAGGAGCGTTTTCGGCCTTTTAACCTAACATTTAAACCGATGCTAGGGTCGTTAACCTATCTGTGCTAGACTTTTCGCAGACCCCTACATCATGTAGAAAATGATAAAATAAAAAATTAATGTCTTATGACTAAATACTGGATATTTTCGATTGATTTTTTGTAAGCAGACTTAGTACTTCGTGTGGTATTCGAAGTTTAATTTATAGTCGTATTGTCATCTCAACCTTGTATTCAGTAAGGGATTGTTCATCAACTTGACAAACAATGTCATTTTTCCGGGTTATAGCTATACATATAATACAACTGTCAAGAAACGATAGTGGTGATTTGACTAATGGGCAATTTTGCATAGTATTCAAGTGGCTAAACAATTGATTTCTAAGCGAGGAAAGGCTCTACAACGCTTAATGATTTTGTCTGTCTTGTAAAATGCAGTTTGACAAGAGCCGGAAGTTAGCGGCTCAGGCTATTAGAGCTGTTTGAAGAGGACTGTTTTTTTATCTGGCACCGTCTTCTTGGTATCCATTAACATTACCTTGAACTTACGTCACAGAACTACCTACAGCTTTCTTTGTTTCAGATATCCATCCTGGGCATGGCGTCTCGAAATTCCATTGTTTTGGTCGATTCATTCCGCTACATACCGCCTCATATGGATGAAAACGATTGCAGACTCTACGAAGACGAAACAACCACACCAGAACCTACAACGCCTGAGCCAACAACTTCGGAGCCAACCACACCAGAGCCAACCACGCCAGAGCCAACAGCGCCAGAGTCAACAACACCAGAGCCAACCACACCAGAGCCGACAACGCCTGAGCCCACAACGCTTGAGCCAACAACGCTTGAGCCAACAACGCCAGAACCAACAACACCAGAGCCAACAACGCCAGAGCCAACCACACCTGAGCTAACCACACCAGAGTCAACCACACCAGAGTCAACCACACCAGAGCCGACAACGCTTGAGCCAACCACACCAGAACCAACAACGCAAGAGCCCACAACGCCTGAATCGACAACGTCTGACCCAACAACACCAGAGCCGACAACGCCAGAGCCAACCACACCTGAACCAACAACGCAAGAGCCGACAACGCCTGAGCCCACAACGCTTGAGCCAACAACGCCAGAGCCAACAACACCAGAGCCAACAACGATAGAGCCAACCACACCTGAGCTAACCACACCAGAGTCAACCACACCAGAGCCGACAACGCTTGAGCCAACCACACCAGAACCAACAACGCAAGAGCCCACAACGCCTGAATCGACAACGTCTGACCCAACAACACCAGAGCCGACAACGCCAGAGCCAACCACACCTGAACTAACCACACCAGAGTCAACCACACCAGAGCCGACAACGCTTGAGCCAACCACACCAGAACCAACAACGCAAGAGCCGACAACGCCTGAGTCGACAACGTCTGAGACAACAACACCAGAGCCAACAACGCCAGAGCCAATCACACCAGAGCCAACAATTCCAGAGCCGACAATGCCTGAGCCAACAACGCCAGAGCCAACCACACCTGAGCCAACCACACCAGAGCCGACAACGCTTGAGCCAACAACGCCAGAGCCAACAACGCCAGAGCCAACAACGCCAGAGCCAACAACGCCAGAGCCAGCAACACCAGAGCCAACAACACCAGACCCCACAACGCCTGAGCCGACAACGCCTGAGCCAACAACGCCAGAGCCAATCACACTAGAGCCAATCACACCAGAGCCAACAACGACTGAGCCAACAACACCAGAGTCAACAACGCCAGAGCCAACCACACCAGAGCCAATAACACCAGACCCCACAACGCCTGAGCCAACAGCGCCAGAGCCAACAACGCCCGAGCCGACAACGCCTGAGCCAACAACGCCAGAGCCAACCACACCTGAGCCAACCAAACCAGAGCCAACAACGCTTGACCCAACCACACCAGAACCAACAACACAAGAACCGACAACGCCTGAGTCGACAACGTCTGAGCCAACAACACCAGACCCAACAACGCCTGAGTCAACCACACCAGAGCCGACAACGCTTGAGCCAACAACGCCAGAGCCAATCACACCAAAGCCAACAACGCCAAAGCCGACAACGTCAGAGCCAATCACACCAGAGCCAACAACGCCAGAGTCGACAACGCCTGAGACAACAACGCCAGAGCCAACCACCCCAGACCCGACGACGCCTGAACCAATCGCACCAGAGCCAACAACGCCAGAGCCGACAATGCCTGAGCCAACAACGCCAGAGCCAACCACCCCAGACTGGACGACGCCTGAACCAATCACACCAGAGCCCACAACACCAGAGCCAACCACACCAAAGCCGACCAATTTATTGATGAAATTGAAAGTCATCTTAAAGCTGACATCATGTTGAATAATAATTAACACAAGTAGACATTACATTCCCAATTTATGCACCTGTTTTAATTGTCGAAAATTTGTTTATTAATATTTGTTTAATAACATTACAATGAACAAAAAAATTACCGAGTTCCAAAAAAAAACAATGAAACAAGCAACAAAGTCAATGAAACAAACAATAGTCAGTCACCGACTTCCGAAAGTAAAGTTATTTTATTTTTTTGTGTTTTTTTTGAAGACGGTTATTTTTTTGCAAAAATGTTTTTATTATACCCTTTTTAGTTTTAGCCAGGAATAAAATACGTAACGTAAATACAAAATAACTTTTTATTGTTTAAGCACCGTAGCCTATTCACACTTGTAACCTCCTTCAGTGTTCCGCAAGTAAGGGCATCTCGCAGTTCAGCCTAGGGCTGGCTTCTGCTTAACCGGACAATCCTGTGGGTGCCTTGAAATAAATTTAAGGCCTCCAGCCAGGGCAAAACTTATATACTAAGCGACAACTCACTAAAGGCACCCCCTGTGGGGTACGAACCTCGGCTTAGGGCGTCGCTGGGGGAGGGCAGCAAAGGGACAGGCTGGATCTGAGTGATATTATTTGGGGACTGATTTATAGCTACAGGCTCAGCAACGCGGGCTGGCTCTTGCAAGGGTCGGGGGGGGTTGCCCGTAAATGGCGGATGACGCGATTATTATACTCGTAGTAATTTACCCTACCACTCGTTTGGGAACTGGAAGTCAAAATAGTAACCAACAAGTACTTATAAAAACTTAGATACTAAACTTAAATACTTTGACAAACTTAATAATATTATTATAACTAATATTACACGATTAATCACACAGATTAATTAATAAATCATTAAGTACATTTAAAAAATAATAAATTCACATTTGCATGACTTCTTACTGACTAACATTTATTTATACGATGATTAACTGTACTATTGACCTAACAGCTCGGCCATCCTGTTTCAAGCGAGTCCCATCGCTTTTTTTTTTAATTTTAATTTCTTTTTCAATCAGTTAATTTAGTAAATTAAAACATTCAAAATCACAAATCATGATAAATTAATAGCTAAATATTGTGGCTATCTATTCCTTGTTTTTGGCACATATCTGCCCGTCATCACTGACGCAATCATTCCCAGATGAATCGGATTCTAAGTCTCTAGTGAAATTCATCCAGGGTTGAATTTTATCGATTGCTACAATATTTTCTACCATGTTTACGTGTCAGAGGTGTATCCTCAACCAGGAACCTATCGTTAGGGAGTATTTTTATTATGCGATAGGGACCCTGATACCTAACAGTAAGCTTCTGTGACTTACCATCATGCGGCACTTGTCTTTCCACTCTTACTAAGTCGCCCTCTTTATACTGGGTTGAAGGTTTCCTATGTTTATTATAATTAGTAGCGTCTCTTACCTGTTGCTCTCTTATCTTTTCGCCTACATTTTGTCTTAGCTCATTTAGGTCTTCCGCAGGAGTCCTATTGAGAGTTTCTTTGATAATTTCGTTTAACTTACCTTCAGTTCTGCTAGTTATATTATATCCGAATAACAGTTCCGACGGGCTCTTCTGTGTTGTTTTATGTTTTGTTGTGTTAATACCTACCTGTATGTCGGAAATGTGATCATCCCATGACTTATCATCTCCACCGTGACTAGAGGTTGATAAAGCATCTAATATGGTTCTGTTGAACCTTTCCACTTGTCCATTTGCCCTAGGTGTAGCAACGGCATTTTGGACGTGCTTTATGCCATAGGACGCAACAAAGTCCTGAAAATGTTTGCTGGTAAAACTCGAGCCTTTGTCAGTAATTAGGCGTGCTGGAACTCCAAAGTAACTTACAAATTGCCTCATCACCTTTACTGAAGTTACAGCTTTGGTATATATGTAATAATTACCAGTAGATAACAATTTCCTGCCTTGCTCTTTACGAATGGTCCTAGATGATCTGCGTGGATGGTATGAAAGGGTGTACTGACCTTCTCGATAGGGTGTAATTCACCTTCCCGTTTACCACCAGGAGCCTTGTGGTGAGCGCACTCCAGACAAGAAGAAACATATTTTTTTACAAATCGGCGCATTTTCCTGAACCAGTAATGTTCCCTTATTCTATGTAATGTCTTCTCAAACCCGCAATGACCAACATCATCATGATTCATCTTCAGGATTTGCCAGCGCACGCCCCTTGGTACAAGCCATTTTAAGTCTTCCCCAACAATGCGAAAAACCCTATCGTTTTTTAGTTTATAATTTTTATGGATGTCAACGGCTTCCTCAGTAGACGGATCCAAAAGAATTTCTCTAATTTTCTTAACTTCATCATCAGAGGATTGCACCGTTGAGATCCAGTTTTGGTTACATTGCTGGATTGGTAAGATGTCTAAAATATGTGGTTCGCTTACCGGGTTGTCCACTGGATTCCTGCTGAGGGCGTCTGCCTGCGCCATTCGAGCCCCGGGACGATACTCTATAGTGCAGTCGTACTCTTGAAGTACAACCCACCAACCTGAGTGCATTGCAATCAGTCAGGATCCTGAAGGGAATGCCTACTAGATAAACTCTGAAACGATTTAACGAGGAGATCACTGCCAACGTTTCGAGCTCATAAGAATGCATCTTACGTTCGTCAACATTCGTTTTACGGCTGAAGTACGATACTGGTTGCAGTACGCCGTTCACGTTTCGTTGAAGTAATATACCGGCCAAGCCGTCCTTACAAGCATCTGTATGCAACTCTGTCTCGGCTTTTGGATCATATAAAGCAAGTATTGGGCGATTTACGAGCATTTCTTTTAGCTTAGTAAATGCTTCTTCTTGATTGTCACTCCAAGTCCATGCCGTGTTTTTTCTTAGTAGATCTGTCAAGGGTGCTGTAATCACAGCATATCCTTTGATAAAACGTCTGAAAAACCCAGAAAGTCCAAGAAACTGTCGTACATCGTGTTGATTTTTAGGTGTTGGGAAATCGGAGACTGCATCAGTCTTTTTGCTACCCGGCCTGATACCACTTGCACTTACATCGAAACCTAGGAAATCTATTGAGTCCAGAAAGAAATGACATTTACAGAGTTTTAAAGTTAACCCACCTTTATTGAGTAACTGTAGTACCTCTTCCAGGCGTTGAAGTCCCTCTCTGAAATCCTTGGATGGAATGAGGATGTCATCCATATATATAATTGCATATTTTATTTTGGCTTCCATTAATATTTTGTTAATGGTGCGCTGAAAAACCGATGGTGCATTAACTAGACCAAACGGCATGCGATTATATTCATATTGCCCGTCAGGAGTTACAAAAGCAGTTTTAGGACGGGACTCTTCAGATACTGGGATCTGGTAATACCCAGAAGCCAGATCTAAGGACGTAAACAAGGCATTACCTGCGAGAAGATCCAGTTGGTCTTCTACCCTGGGCAGCGGGTAGTGGTCCTTCTTGGTTTTTCTATTGAGTGCCCTGTAATCGACACACAACCTCTTGTCACCAGTTTTCTTCTGAACCATGACGATCGGGCTTGCGTAAGGCGACGATGATTCTCTGATTATATCGCTGTCCAACATCTCCTGTATCATGTTTCTTACCATTGACCTTTCAGTAAATGACATGCGATACGGGCGGTACACCACCGGATCAGCATCATTGAGTTCGATGATCATCTCGGTAACTGGCGTGTAGCCCAAGTCATGAAGTCCACTAGAAAAACAACTACTATATTTTGCAAGCAAACCTTGTAGTTCCTGGAACTGTCCTTTATCTAAACGAGGGTTACAGTCGATTGAGGTCCTCATTTCAGCATCACTAAACGTTACGCTGAACGCATTTAGCATATTACTCGACGAAACTGAGTTTCTCTGTAGAGAGCGAGTTAAAAGAGTACCTTTAGTGATGTGCATAGGAGTCACTGATATATTATACATCAAGACTGCTCCAATTCTTTTTTTGATCTCGTACTGCCCGGGAAGTAAATAATGCTCCTGACCTTCAGTACCTCGTAAAGTACCATTTATATATCACAATCCAACTGAGTCTGGGTACAGATTTGTATTGCTTTTAATGCATGCCCAGGAATCTCAGTATCAGTAAACGCCATAATATCTAATTTATTAGGCGGTAGTCTTTGGAATTTGATTACATCTGGAGTTTTAATAATTAATATGTCAGGCCTTTCTGTAAAGGAATGGCCTAACAAAACAGGATGTACCAGTACAAAATCCTCTACAACGTATAAATCTATTATTTCTTTCAGCCCTTGAACTTCGACGGAAGTCACAACGACTCCTAGCGGAATTATCAAGTTACCACCTATGCCTCTGAGTACCGGCAAATTCGCGCGATTCATAATGTGAAGATTTAGGGACTTAGCAACACTTTCCTTAATAAGAGAACATTGACTCCCCAGATCAATGTGACACAAGATTGTTTTTTCGTTCACCTTGATTTCCAACACGTATTTGTTTAAACCGGTATCCTCTGCTGTGACTTCTGAAACCTGTTTTTGTGCCTGATCATTACCTGGTGGCGGTGCTGCTTTGTGTTTATCTGGTTCGTTTGTTGTCCTCTTATTCCTGAAGCAGTTAGCGGTCAGATGGCCAGACCGTTCACAATTAGTGCATTTCACGGGAGTTTTTTCACATTTGAAGCTTGGGTGACCAATCTCGTTGCAGTTAAAACATTTTATATTAGAATTAATATTCGTACCTGATTAAGGTGGGCCTGGTCGATGTGAGTTGCTTCCAAACCGTCGATCATTTGGTTTGCGCGTAGAGTCTAGAGTCTCTCTACTCGGACCACTTTTAACTGTCCTTAAATATTTAAGCACCTGTTCTGGTTCTTTGAACTGCGCTGCCTGAGCGCCAATCTTCACCGCACGGTCGTCTATCCCATACAAAAGACAATCTACTGCATGCCTGCCATATATCTTACATCTATTTAATAGGTTAACCTTCGCATAATAATAATTCTCTAGTGACTCGCCATATTTTGCTTTTTTAGATAACATTTCAGTTAGAAGCTCTGCATAATCTTCTCTACACGGGAAAGATTCGATCAGTTTTTTTTTCCATTCTGACCAAGTATGTTATATCGAATTTAGACCCTGATACCATGTTTTTGCTACACCGGTTAACTTGGGCAGAGAGTAGTGGATGATCTCTTTCTCGTCCCAGCCGTAAATTTCGGCACATTCCTCAATTTTGGTAAGCCAAGTTAATATGGTTTGCTCTTTACACAAAGGGTCGAACTCCGGTATTACATTACTGTTAAAAGACATTTTAGGTTTATCAGAACTCTTACATTTGTCTAAAATAGTTAAAAACTTATCCATTAATCTAATGTCAGATTCTCTTCCAGTTCATCTCCTTTTTCGTTTTGGTGACGGTGACTCACCTTCCGACTCCGAAGACGTAGAATAATAGCGTTTCCTCCTTAGCCGTGATCGTCTTGAAAACTGCTGCCTTCTGCGACTTTCCCTCCCCTCGTCCCATGCCTCATATTCCGTCTGATCCTGAGTCCCTAGTATAATACTGTGGTTTTCATCAGAACTGGTGTCCTCATGTTCTTGCCTTGAGCGTTGTGCACTCGTTTCCAAGTTCAAATCGTCCATGACCTGATTTTGATCCATAACCTGGGGTGCTCCTTCCTGCTCATGTGCCAGTCCTTCCCCTCGACTCGACACATCACAAGTATTCCCTAACCCTTTACCTCGGGTTTGGTTTCCAACAGGGCCCTTACCTCGGGTTCCCTCTTCGTTAGGCCCTTTACCTCGGGTTCCTTCATTAAAAGACCCTTTACCTCGGGTTCCTTCATTAAAAGACCCTTTACCTTGGGTTCCTTCATTAAAAGACCCTTTACCTCGGGTTCCCCTTTTGTAAGGCCCTTTACCTCGGGCGTTTCCTTCATATCTATCCATCACAGCGAGGTCTGAAACTTCAGAATAAGCTTAGTATCTGTCATGTCATGCGCTTCCTATTATCAAACACGATAACATAACGTGACGCTAAGTTGTGCGAATTGATTGGATTAGGCGTATGGCAGACCCACATATCAGCAATGTCTAAATTTCATGTAACAAAGTGAGCCCCTTTCCTGACCTGGGTGTTGAACCCAGGTCACCTTACTCAGTGCCTACGTCCACGAGACCAATTAGGTATCCTATATTTACCCAACAGAAAGCTATGAAGTAGCCACAGTAGGTTAATTTAATTCAATTCATTCAAACTTAATCCAAACTAATTTATTTTAATTTAACAAAATTTAATACATTTCATTTTGATTCATTCCATTTAACGACATTTTATTTTATTATACAGGGTGTAAAAGTACCCATCACACAGTCGTTAATAAGCAAATATTATTTTAGTTGTGAAAATTCACGTTTTACGCTACTGCGCAATGCAATTAGCGCGCGTTACACGCTAAATACCGTGCTTATGGGTGCCTGCAACCGCACAGGGGCTATAGGAGCATTTAAATAACATTTTGAAACTCGTATACATAACAAAAACTATTTTTTTTTGGTATGGTCCATTTAAAAAATAAAAAATAAAGATCTCACGAACTGGGAGAGCACGTGACATTCGGATTCGTTAAGTGCCCTTTTACATTTGTTATACTAGCTACTTACGTAAGTAGTTAATGAGAAATGCAAGTAGGGAAAATTAGACAAAATATCGTTAATGAACCCTTAACCCCTTCTTACCCTTTTAATATAAACCTTTACAAATTCAAAACAATGATTAAGCACTGGTAATCGATTATTATTTCTCAATTATCTATAATACCCTTGAACAAAATTTTTAAACTTAATTCTCATATTTCATAAGTAGTCCTTTATTAACCAGAAATGAAGAAAAAAAAAACAAATAAATAAAAATATAATTTACACTGTATTTTAAACTATTTTTCCAAACGCGTTCCATTCCAATAATTATATTGGAAGAATGCTTAAAAACATCACGTGTGCCATGATCAGGACAACATTAAATAATGCGACCCAAATTAAACAATAACTTTGAAGAAGAAAAAAAAATCATTAGTTTACTCAAACCCAAAAAGAATTATAAATGTATTACTTACGTTTGTCCGAGCCGTGAACGTGACAAGAAAATGTGGAATTTTCTTGGATAATCCCACTTCTGACCTTTTAGCCAGGAATAAAACACGTAACGTAAATACAAAATAACTTTTTATTGTTTAAGCACCGTAGCCTATTCACACTTGTAACCTCCTTCAGTGTTCCGCAACGACTGCCCGTAAATGGCGGATGACGCGATTATTATACTCGTAGTAATTTACCCTACCACTCGTTTGGGAACTGGAAGTCAAAATAGTAACCAACAAGTACTTATAAAAACTTAAATACTAAACTTAAATACTTTGACAAACTTAATAATATTATTATAACTAATATTACACGATTAATCACACAGATTAATTAATAAATCATTAAGTACATTTAAAAAATAATAAATTCACATTTGCATGACTTCTTACTGACTAACATTTTGGAGTGTGCAGCTCGCCTAACCTTATATTTGTAACTGCACACACTAATTATGGTCATTATTATACGAATCATCGAACTAAACAGTTCTCTTTCATTTTGACAACATCACTATAATACATGGCGACCCTTAGCCAGCAATTAAAATTTTGCGACATACGCGAAAAGCGTCCACCATCGAAGAAATTATGAAGATAAAGTAAAAATAGAAGTATTGAAGACCGAAAGTTTCAAGAAAGAACGTGAAGAAGACTGTAAAATTAAAGAAGAATCAAAATCGCAATACAGAATCAGTTTGAAGAGGTGAAATTATTAATGAAGACAGAAAAGGAACGTTGCTGCCGGGTGCCGGGAGAATGCTCAAGCCTTATGATGAGAGGATATGCAGGGCGCCGGGAGATAAATCGTACGGGTCCGATGTGGAGCAGCTGGGAGTAGTTCGTGTCCAGTGCTGAGGAGTTCATTCATCCACGCCACGTGAGACGTCGTGACCTACATTTAAACGTTGTCAGAAAAATAAGTACCTACTGCAATGTAAGTTTTGCATTGCTAACATTTTTTTTATTCTACAATATTTCTTGTAATTTTAATTAGATCATGCTGTATTATTTTATATTTTGCTCTGGAGATTAGGAATGTCGCAACAATTGCAAGATTTACACGCTAAATTAAAATATTTAAGAGAATATTTAGTGAAACTAGGTCCAGATAGGCGTAGACAAGATTTAGCTTTTAAGAAACTAGAGGAAGCAGAAAAAGAACATAGTAAATTGGATTGTATTTTGACTCAGTTGAACCAAGAAATTAAAAATCGTAAGTTAGACAAAGAAGCTTGTGAGGTTTTCCAAACATTAATTCATGAAATTCAATCAAATTTTCAGAAAATAAAGGATTTACTTTCATTAGTGGATAGTAGTAGTCAAACTAGTTCTACAGATTTTATAGTATATTCTGATTGTGTTACAAAAATGGCTGACGCATTCGATATTAAAACTGCAATTTCCCTGTTGCCGGTGATGAATGGCCAGGAGCAGGTGACAAATCAGCTTATTGATGGTATCTTACTTTATAGTTCGCTCATTAATGATGCCAGTAAAAGACAATTGATACAGTTTGTGTTAAAAACGCGTCTTTCGCCTAGTGGTAAATTGCGTCTTAAAACTAATTACGTAGATATAGAAAGTTTGGTAGAAGATATTCGAATTTATTTGCTGCCGAAAAAATCGTCTGTAGCTTTACAAACTCAATTATTTAAAGCGACTCAAGGCCGTAGAAGCATTGAAAAATTCGGTGCAGAAATCGAGGAGTTATTTGTGAATCTCACGATTGCACAGGCTAACGATAAGCGCGATGCCTATGAGGTTTTGCGTCCACTCAATGAGAAAACTGCAATTAAGCGGTTTAGCGATGGTTTGGCTGACAAGCGGCTCAGCACCATCATTGCCTCACGACAGTTTGCATCGTTGTCTGAAGCCATAACGGCTGCGGTAGATGAGCAATCCATGTCTGTCCAGCCACAAGACCAGGTTATGCAATTAAGGGCTAACCAAAACTACAAACGTGGAAGCTTTGGAGGTTCTCGAGGCCGAGGAAATAGACAGTTTTATAACAACAATAAAACTTATAACCATAATTATAACAAAGATAGTGGAAATAATGAAAATAGGTCAGGTCAAAGAACTTCAAACAGTGTAAATCGAGGTAAACACTCAGGTGGACAGCGTCAGCATTTCCGTGGACGTCCGGTGCGTAGTCAGCGTGTTCAACATAGCGCGCAACAGTCCAATGTCCAAGACGACTTGCGCAATGACCGCACAAATAGTCATGAAAACTTAGAATTTTTTCGTACCTAAATCGTACACTCATTCAATTTATAGTTTTTGTAATTTTTGTATAATTAATTGTCAATTAAAAGATAGTGATGTTGATCTTAATTTACTGATTGATAGTGGAGCTAGCTTATGTGTGCTTAAGTATGAATGGTTGTCGCGACATAGGAATTTATTAAATTTAGTAAAACAAGATAAGATAGTTATTAGAGGAATTAGTGGTAATTTAGAGTCATTGGGATACATTTATTTAGATATTATAATTAATAATGTGACTTTCCAACAAAAGCTTTACATTTTTGAACACTTATCTTGCGCCTCAGAAGGTATACTCGGACAAGATTTCTTTGAACAATATAACGCAGTATTGAACTATAAAGATGGTACTCTGAGTTTAGAAACCCGAGACCAGTCTATTAGTGTTCATGTTAATAGGAACTTATTTACAATTCCGCCTCGTTGCGAAGTAATTAAACACATCCCGACGTCACACAACAGTGATTGCGTCATTTTGTCAAAGGAAATTTATAAAGGGGTGTTCACGGCAGGTGTAGTATCGAAGCCACATAATGGATTTATTCCTGTTAGGATATTAAATACAACTGATAATTCGGTTAATGTAAATATTTCAGATTTAAATATTAGTTGCCTAAATAATTTTTATGTTTGCAAGTTTGACGACGATAGTATATCTGTGGATAGAGTCAGAACTTTGCTTACTACTTTACAACTACACAGCTATTTAAATAAAGAGGAACAAAGAGGCATAGAAAACGTATGTGCCAAATATGCCGATGTTTTCCATTTACCAGGAGATACGCTCACTACAACTAATTTAATAGAACACTCAATTAAACTAAAAGAAAATACGACACCAGCGTACGTAAAGCCTTATCGATTGCCTAAAGCATTGAAAGGCGAGATACAAAGACAAATAGATGAAATGGTTAAAAACGATATCATTGAAGAGACTATTTCAGAATGGTCAAGTCCAGTTCTATTAGTACCTAAAAAGACAGATAGGTCAGGAGAAAGGAAATGGAGACTTGTAGTGGACTATCGCCAACTCAATAATAGGATACAGGATGATAAATTTCCTTTACCTAATATCACTGAGATTCTAGATTCGTTATCTAATAACATCTATTTTTCAAAATTAGATCTCAGTCAAGGTTACTATCAGCTGTCGTTAGAAGAAAAGTCTAGGAAATATACTGCATTTACAACAGACAAGCAGTACCAAATGAAACGATGTCCAATGGGACTTAAGACATCGCCTAGTGCATTTGCTCGTCTTATGACAATAGCAATGTCTGGGTTAAATTATAAATCATGCTTTTTATATCAAGATGATTGTATTGTCGTAGGAAATTGTCTTGAAACGCATAACAAGAATCTTATAAAAATCTTTGAATGTCTAAGAAAAGTGAATCTGAAATTAAAACCCCTGAAGTGTGAATTTTTACGTAAAGAAATCGTTTATTTAGGACATAAAATTACGTCAGAAGGAATATTTCCCGATCCATCGAAGGTAGAATGCCTACAAAAATATCCAGTCCCGCAGAATGTAGACGAAGTCAAGAGATTTGTTGCATTTGCTAATTATTATAGGCGTTTTATCCCAAAGTTTGCTGAAATAGCCTATCCTTTGAATGCGTTATGTAAGAAAGACGTAGCGTTCGTGTGGAGTGACGAATGCGAGCAAGCATTTGACAAGTTAAAACAGATTCTTATTAGTCCGACTATACTTGACTATCCAGACTTTGGAGACAATAATACTTTTACGGTACAAACTGACGCATCAAAACTAGGATTAGGCGCCGTACTGTCTAATAGCAATGGCAAGGTAGTCGCGTACGCAAGCCGTAACTTGAAACCCGCTGAGACGCGATACCCTGTGATTGAGTTAGAATTACTAGCTATTGTTTGGGCAGTTCGACATTTTAGACCTTATTTATATGGGAAAAAGTTTAACATAAAAACAGACCATAAGCCGTTGATTTATTTATTTAATATGGCCGATCCTTCAAGCCGATTGACAAAGTTAAGATTATATCTGGAGGAATATGATTTTGAAATCAGTTATGTCCCAGGGCGGCACAACGCAGCTGCAGATGCATTGAGCCGGATACCTATTACATCCAACAGCTTAAAGGATATGAACAAGCATGTAGTATCGGTCATGACAAGGGCACAGACTCGAAGGTTACGCGCCAACTGTGATAACAACGACATGACTACTGACTCTGAGGTATCCTCTACTCCAAGGCCTGATCAACCTAAGGTAGTGGAAATTCTCAAACGACCGATTGACAGCGTTGAATTGATATTATTTAGTAATAAAAATACATTAAATCAGATAGAAAAATCAAAACATTTCACTAGCGATAATGGTAACTGCAAATTCGTACCTGATAAATCAGCAATTTTTGTGATTTCTCGATCGTTACCTACCGTAAGTGTGTTAGCGAGAGAATTACAACGTTTTTGCAAGCAAATCAAAATAAACGAGCTCATAATAATTAAAAGCAAGCGCTATGAAATTTTTGTTAACAATTTTATAAAGGAAATGAGTCATTTAAATGATAATGATATTCCTAAGCTACTCTTTATTAAAGATGTGACAAGAGTTACTGACAAAGACACGAAAACTGTGATCTTGAATGACTTCCACCTGTTACCCACAAGTGGCCACGCGGGAATAAACAGAATGTTAAATAACATTAGGAAGAACTATTATTGGCCAGGAATGACCAATGACGTAACAGAATTCATAAGGAAGTGTAGAAGTTGCCAGATTCAAAAGCATTCCAATAAGCATACGAAGGAACCGATGGTTATCACATCCACGGCATCTACTGCTTTTGAAAGAGTTAGTTTAGATTTAGTGGGTCCTTTAGATGTAGATAATTTAAACTATAAGTATATTCTAACATTGCAGTGCGATTTAACAAAATACGTTGAAGCTTATCCTTTAGAGAGGAAAGATACTGTTTCCGTAGCTAGGTTATTTGTAAACAATTTTATTCTGAGATATGGTATCCCTAGAGAAATAATAACAGACCAGGGAACAGAGTTTATGTCATCAATTTTTACAGAGATTTGCAATTTGTTGCATATAAATAAACTGCATTCAACAGCTTATCATCATGAAACTCTAGGAGGATTGGAAAACACTCATAAGGTTCTAGGAGCCTACCTTAGAATTCAGTGTGACAATAACAAATCAGATTGGAGCAGTTGGCTTCCATTCTGGTGCTTTTCTTTTAACACTACAGTACATTCTGAGACAAAATACACTCCATTTGAGTTAGTATTTGGGAAAAATTGTAATTTACCATCTAATATAGCAGAAAGTTCATATGTTGATCCTTTATATAATCCTGATTCTTACCCGTTAGAACTAAAATACAGACTTCAAAAGGCACAAGCAGAAGCTAGAAATAATTTATTATTCAGTAAGGAATTGAGAAAGAAATATTTTGATAAAAATGTAAACGGATTAAAATACAATAGTGGAGATTTAGTTCTTATTAGAAATCAAGTAGGAAATAAGTTAGATAAAATTTATTTAGGACCGTATAGAGTCATTGAAGATGTTTCACCAAATGTAAAAATATTAAAAGATGACAAAGAATTTGTGATCCATAAAAATAATACAAAACTGTTTGTTACATAAAATACTTTGGTTATAAGATATTTCTTTTATGTAATGTAATGTAATGTTAAAAAAAAAAAGTATATTTTTAAGCTATTGTTTTGTTAAAGTAAAAAAAAAAAAGAATTATGTACTTAGATAATAATAACATTTTTTTTAAAAAAAAGGGGAGGTGTAGTGTGCAGCTCGCCTAACCTTATATTTGTAACTGCACACACTAATTATGGTCATTATTATACGAATCATCGAACTAAACAGTTCTCTTTCATTTTGACAACATCACTATAATACAATTTATTTATACGATGATTAACTGTACTATTGACCTAACATTAGTTATAGTATCGAATTGAGAACCTACTCCTTTTTTTTAAGTTGGTAAAAAATAGATATACATACACACAGGGACCTTTTCCGTACTGACGTGCGCTCCATACCAGTCAACACTGAAATTTCAGGTAAATATGCATTTGAATATCCGATCCCTAGTTATCAGTCTACAAACGTCATGCATGACATAATTATTAAATTGATTCCTTCTTGACAATTTATTTGTTGGAACAATCAGTGGACCATTTCTTCAATAGGGGTAGTACACTACATTAATAAGAAAAACTTTAATCCGTCAGCCACAAATACGAATTTCAAAATAACAATTTCCATAATTCCGAATGTTTCAAAATTCCTACTATAACAACAAAGATTTATCATTGATTCTATTTTTATAATTCCGACATTTCAATATTCCTAAAGTTTGTAATTACTATTCTCAAAATACCGAGTTTCAATAGATCGAATAACAAACGACTTTAATGATAATTCGAAACATCGAAATACAAATTCCGATTATTAAAAACTTTTTTGCAAAAAAATAACCGACTTCCAAAAAATTGTTTCATTGACTTTTTTGCCACCGACTTCCGAATGTAAAGTCATTTTCCACGTTTTTTTGTGTTTTTTTTTTGAAGATTGTTATTTTTTGCAAAAAAGTTTTTATTTTACCCTTTTTAGTTATCGCAACACACACAAACCCTTGTAAAGTTTCAATTTCGCAATTTCTTTTACTTGGAAAACGTATTTTTACCAGATATTTTGATTTAAAAACCAAACTACTGTACTGATTTTGATGAAATTTATATGGGACCAATCGGGAAGTATACCCTTTCAAACAAAAAAAATCCAAATCGGTCCAGCCATCTAAGAGTAATCGGGGAACATACATAAAAAAAAGGTTCCGACGAAATGAGAACCTCCTCCTCTTTGAAATCGGTTAAAAATACTGATTATTTAGAATTCCGAAATAAAAACGCCTTGTAAAACTGCGCTTTAATGGTCACAGTTTTGACCTTGCCTAACCCAAAGGATTCAATAACAGCAGATAGTACCCGACGCAGCTATACAAGGTGTTGCTTTGCATCCTCGTCAAATTCAAGGAGGTAACTATACTAATGATTCTCGACCCGAATCAATAATAAAATGGGTAGGTAATTTATTTTAATTTTTTCTTAATATCGGAAATCGATAAGTGTACACCACCCGTATTAAAACGCGACCCGTCTAATACTAGCCCTATAACCACGCTTTCACACACACAAACAAACGCAGACGTTTATTTCGATAAACGGGTGAGTCTCCTCTTTTGAAAAGGGCTTCATTCTGAAACAGTGTCAAATTAAAACAACTAAAAAACCAGCGTTTATTATTATTGACCAAGTACCTTAAATTATATTGATTATTTACGTCTTCTAGGACAACCTCCTGAATTTTGACGAGGTTGCAAAACTACACCTTGTATATAAGAAGAAGAAGAAAACACACAAAAAAATATAAATACACAAATATTAAGGCATTTAATTAAATGATCGTTTTAATTTTGCAAAAAAGGCAAACAAAAACTCAAAACGGGCTTCATTTTTAGTGCTTGATCCTCTTTCTTTGAGACAAAATAAATCAAATCAATCGATATTTTAATCTGTTTAGAGCTACGCAAAAAAAGTTTGAGATTTATATATAAATTACGTCAGATAGTTACTTGAAGGGTCCCAAAACTAAGAGAAACGAGCATTAACTATAAAGGATACTTTTTTATAATAAGGCGTAGTCGATGTAGCCCCGCTGCGCGGGGCTCCTATAATTCCTGTCTGCAGGGTTTAAAGTAACCTAACACGAAGGGGAATCTTGAATCCTAAGTTTTTGTTGTTTTATTAATTAAAATAACCCTTGAGTGAGTTTAATCTGTAGGAAATTTGAATTAAAATAGTTGTAGTCATATTTTACTTGTTATTTTAATCTTTCTGGCCTGGTTTTAAATAGATTATAAATATTCGTTAAACTTTTGAGTACTATTTTTTATACACTCTAAAAATAGATAAAAATTGGCATTTAAAGATACCGCTTCCATACTTTTTTACCATTTGCCGGGAAAAAACGTCCTTAGATAAATATGCATCCGAATATTCGGTCTCTATTTATCACAGTTTAAAAAAATGCGAATGCAAATTAATTTGCCAATGAAGTGTTAAAGTTTTCTCATTTAAATGCAACTCCTATTTTTCCAATACCAATCAGCCCGACCAATTTCTATTTATAGCTAAGACTAGTGAGTACATGGTGCAACCGATGTTGCGCAATATTTTCAGTGTACTAGACATATTATACGCTGCACAACGGGTGCCGGGAGACAAGCGGCGCAGCCGAAGCCGGCCCAAAAACAGGTGGTGAGACAAACAGCGAGGCCTGGTTCGAGAAGGCACAGGAAAAAAGCTCGTGGAAGGAATTGGGGGAGGTTTTTGCCGAGCAGCAGTAGTAATTTCTCTTTTATACTTACACAGTTACACAGGTTTTCAGTTTAGTTAATCTCGATCGCGATCCGTGTGTATCCCATTTTTTCTTTTTAAGGGAGATAGATAATAGCGATTAATATTGACCGTGGGTGCCAAGTGTGCACAAGTTGTAATCCAACGCTTTTGGGTATGTCACCCACAAGTCAAATATTTGCAATGATTTACGGATTTTTCTAGAACATTCAGAGAATAGATACTATATCTATCAAAATAGATAAATAACCAGGCAGCTGGCAGGAGACGGCCTACATGCGTGAAAACATACGTCAACTTTCTGTTATTCATCTGAGTATGTCTCATAAGTATTAAAGAAATATAACGCGTGCAAGAAAAAGCATATAGATCAAATATTGCTCATCACATATTGCATAGTTTACGTCCACACTTTCCGTATATAAAAAGGCGTAACAATATGCTGTGTACTGGGGCGATCAATGCAAAACGGAATCCATTCCGAACGCGATCGTTACGTATCGGACGATCGTTCCGTGCGATTTACGATCAACGATAACGATACTTTCTCGTCTACATCGTTAAACTGCGCAGATAACATTTGTTGATTGTGCAGACAGACACACTTGTTAACTAATGCTAATGCTAGGAGACCTTGTCGGCTTGATAAGGACTAAATAAACCTATGATATTTTAAGATCATCGATAAATCAATTTTTATCATCTAAGCCTATTTTTCTTTCAGCAAAAAAAAAAACAATAGGTTCATTACAACTCCATTCCATTCCAGGTTTTTGGTCAATTCCATCCGAATGAACCGAAAAACTGAAATTATTATGTAGCAATACAAAATAAGTGTGCTCCTTTTTTGTAGATTTGTGATATGATCAATAGTCATGAACTCAGTAACGCGCCACCATGCAGGCTGCCACTCATGTCGCAAACGTAGTGTGAGCTTTAAGGTTCCATGCGAGTCGTGTCGTTAGTTCTCACTTAACTCGGGCGGCGACAGCACGTACAAGGGTACGTGCTGATTGTGACTAAAGTGTTTCATCTACTTATTATAATTTGGTAGTTTTATTCTATACCCTAACTAGTATTTCTAGTGAACGCCACATTTAGAAGCAATCGAATCGACACACCCGGTATTCGAAGAAAGTGTTCAATACCACCCGATAAGCTTGCCCATCAGCACTCATTTGTATTGAGTTATGATTCCATGACACGAAATAAAGCCGATTTTTGGTATCTTAGCGCAAATCCGCATACTCATTTAAAATCCTGTTTGATTTCAAGATAAGAATTCAGAAAACTACTTATTACAAATACGTACCGTTTTACTTACCTGCGTTCAAAAGAAGGAGGTTCTCAATTCGGTCGTATTTTTTTTGTGTTTGTTACCTCATATCTTCGTCATTTATGAACCGATTTGAAAAATTCTTCTTTCATCTTCCCGATTTGCATGGTAGTCTCATACAAATGTCATCGAAATCGGTTCAGTAGTTTGGTTTTTAAATCAAAATAGCTGGAAAAAAAATGTCAACCAAATAAAAGAAATTGCGAAATTGATACTTGAAAAGGATTTGTGTGCTTTGTATGTGCTTGGCTAGGTTGGCAACAAGCTGAGGCGAGAGTCCACCTAATGGAATGTTGTTACCGCGACTTAAAGTACAATTACACAATGCCAAAATCGTTGTGACAGACCACAGCGACACAACTGATTTATATTTATCTCTAGCAAAATATGTACATTCGCAGATGTCAACATTGCCGCCTACGCGGCCAGATTGCTTTCTCTTTCGGAATCGTACTTTTATAGACGCCACAAATGTCTTTATTATTTCACTGTTACCCACAATTTTCATTTCAAACGAAACACAGCCATGCCTGCGTTTACCTGCATTCCCGATGACGTGAATAACGCCTCTGACGCCGCAATAAACGTGGCCACCTACTAGGCCCAAACTGTGTAACAAAATGGAAGTAATGTCGACACGATAAGAAGAAGAACAACCATGCCATTTGATGCGAGAATAACCACGTGTAAATCTACGAAGTTCTTCTGCTAAACCCCTAACGATGCCCTCTAGCCCTGAAAACGATGTTCACCGAAGATACGAAACTGTAATACCAGGTACTTGAAACCAAAAAAGGTCGAATAGTACCTATTATAATACGAAATATTTTGAAACTGTGATCGTGATTAGGGAATAAAATCTGATAAAATGACTGACTGAATGATGTTAGATCAGTAATCACCAAAGCACGTTTACTAACTACAGGAATTTCGAGTTGGAAAAATTCGCATTGCAACAAGATTATAGATATAATTTATTACAGATTACCCGTACGAATCATAAATATCGAATGCACTATAATCAACTTACTATGCGTGCATAATCATAATTCAATTAGTTGATTGCCGTCGGTAAATTTTTTCTTGTTACAAAAATGTAGTAAAAGGTGGCAACTAAAATGACAGCAGAAAGATGAATAATCACACGTGGTTTATTTGTGAATAAACCTCCTAAGAACTAAGTAAAATTCGATTACTGGTGATTGCACCAATATAGGTACTGTTTCGAAACCAGACCCGCTATTAAGTTTTTCCTAACCAATAAGAACACGACAATACTAAAAACAAGCGCGGCACGTCATTTAATTTAAAACTATGCACAAATTCAACGAAGTTGTTATTACGTTTAAGTCCACCTCAAATCTTTAAGTTTAGGTCAAACTTAAGTTTGTTTGGTCATGTTTAAGTCCTTCATCACTCTCCTGCCCTTACCCCAATTTATTTGGGATCGGTGCAGCATGAATTCTTTTTTCATACTTCTCCATTACTCGTTATCTCATCGGATACCACTTTTCTAGCCATATCATCGTTCACACAAGCCATCCATAATTTCTTTGGACTTTCTCTATTCTTATAGCCATCAACATTCATACTCAAAACTCTCCTGTTTAAAATACTGGGTATGCAGTGTCATGCACCAAATGTCAGGATTCTATGAGACGATACCAAAAGTATGAAATAGTGTGAAATTATTCCAATCATGTCGTATTCAGACAATGTTTCTACTGTTTCAGTAAATGTCAGTGTCATAGTCTTACAACAAAAGTCTCAGCAGTGTCCATAGAGCGCGTACTGAACGTAGTTTGCGGCGTTTCGCCTGCCGACTCATTCAATGAGGGTTCGATTTGCGGCAAAATTACACGCGAAATTTGCTCCAGTCGCTGCTCGCTATACTATGTTGGCCATAGTAACTGACTTTGCCTTCTTTGCCAAGAGTTCGCCAGCACTTTGCGGCTAATTTGCTACAGTTCGCCGCTCATTCGACATTGGGTTTACGACCGATTCGCCACTCAGAATCAGTCAGCGGACAGTCGGCCACTGTTTGCGTAATGAGGACACAGCGTAGCAAATTAGAAATTTCTAGTTGGACTAAGTACAACATAGTCCGAGTTGCGATATATGAGGTTTTAGTTAGAATTTCTAACTTTTGTAGTACTAGAGTACTAGAAAAGTCTGAAATTCTTACTTAGAACCTACAATGATTTCCTACGTAAAGTATTAGAATTACGAATAGTATGTATTAAATAGCTAAATACTTTTCGTATTTTGCTATTTCTGACTTATTTACTACTCCAACACGGGTTGGTCCCATAGAAGTTTTTGACCAGTATTAGAAACAGGATCGATTGGCATAAAAAAATTGTTTCTGTAAAACTGCCATTTTTTTGCTAACTGTAATTTTTTTGAAAATCTGAGAATTGGGATCAAAATTTCACGAAAATTTATGGATGGTCTCTTAAGACCATTTTTGTCTAGCTGCATCGGTTAAGGTAGTTCCCCTTACTGCCCCGCTGAAAGTTTCCACCCTGTATAGTTAGTTATTGTACACCTCCCTCACTGCGCATCTTCGCACATGTCTGGTTGTATGTAACGCACCTTTAAGTTACTGAGCTTTTAAAACATTTGTGATTTGGTCTTCTACTGTAGTACACAAAGTTTAAAGTCACATAAGAGATAAACTTAAACTACAATGACATCGTGTTGAACTAGAATACATAACATAAAGAGATTACGCCTACCAATTTTAATACAGCAACCGAAAAATCCACATCGCATCGTTAATCACGCAAAGACGCCTGATACAGTATTTAAAATTCAAACTTGTACCTATTCGTCATTATCAATTTTTAAAATGATAGGCGCTTGTAGTCTCTATTGCCACTTTGGTAGAGTGGTCACAAACGATCCCTGGGGTTTTCCACGATAGGGCCAACAGGCCCTATTAAGTTGACCTAGCCTTAGGAACATACAATATATGAAATCTTAGACAGAGGTGAATGTCTAAAACTCAAGACATGTCATTTTGCGAATATGGCATTGTGCGCCGAATCTGACACGAACCAGATGATTGCTGACGTCCGACGTCGTCGACCAATGTGTCGTGACCCTAAACAACAACAGCCATTTTATGCTAAGCCAAAATATATCCACGTTTGGATCTTCCAAGATGTTTATAGTGAAACAAATATTTCAACAATAACCGGACTTAGCATATCGGTTCTAAATTATTTGATAATGAATACCTACAGTTTTCCAACAATATTACAATATTTCCATATTGGTGATATCATTTCTTTGGAATTTGTGGAAATTATTGATACAATTGTTTTTATTGACTTGATGTATGGCGTTATCAATTCTGGATCTTTGATCTATCCACGGCTGATCGCAATCATCAAACAATCCACCCGTAAACCTTGACTAATACTGCTGTTGCCTACTAATTCTATTTGAAGGTAGATAACATTTACAGTTAAGGTACATAAAGATATTTATATAATTACTGTCGGCCCACAAACGGTCAAAGTGGAACGTAATTATCATAGACACAACCATCAGTCTCAATACAAGTCCTGTAACATTTAATATATAATTATTTTTATTACCTCCAAGATGTCCTTGGTACACAGCATGATGTGTACCGTAAGTGGTTTGTACTTCGTAAAAAAATAAAATGACGTTTAATGGTATTAAAAAAGAGGGCGCATTTTGAAAGTTGGCTACATCGCAAACAGCTTCCAAATATTTCACTATTTTGAATAATTAGATAAAATTACTAAATAATTAGATAATATTACTTAATAAAATAATGAATTAGCTCTCAGTGTTGTGCTAAAGTATCGATTATGAATTGCATTTACTTAATTTATTAAAATTAATGCACTTGAAAACCTTTCATATGCATTTTTAGGGTTCCGTAGCCAAATGACAAAAAACGGAACCCTTATAAATTCGTTTTGTCCGTTTGTATGTCTATATGTTCGTATATTACAGCCATTTTATTCCAAACCCATTGGCACCATACAGTTGAAATTTGGAGAGTAGGTGTCTTCTATGAACCGCTACACGCATGATGTAAAAAAAAGGAAATAGGGGTCGCTCCATACATGTAACTGAGGGTTGAAAAATAAAATTCTATATATACAAGTGTACTCCTGAAAAATTAAATCGAAGTTTCTCAACTCCTTTTTTTCTCAAGGCAATGATTGATGAGATAATCTCTCTATTTTTTTAAAGTAGGAGCGGAAACTTCTGAAAAAAATGTGGGTTTATAGAACCCTAAAAATAACTTATATCTAAAATTGGTTTTAATAGGATGTCATGTATAGTTTTTGAGGTATGGGACTTTTTCGTGTGACTGAAGCTGTAACTTTGTTTTTCAATAACATACTATGAAAAACAAATCTAGTTTTGCTGTTGAGTGTAAATTGACGTATTAATGAGCGTTAAAAACATTGTTTGGTGATGCGGAACCCTTTGTGCGCGAGTCTGATTCGTATTTGACCGGTTTTTTTTGCACCTACAACTGTAACAACACCTAATCCAGAGTAATTATTGACAACTTTACTTACTTTCTACTTTATGTAGTAGTACGTGCATAGAGTATATAACCACTAGAGAGCTTATAGGCCGATTTCTTCTAAGTACACGACTCACTACCGCCGGCCGGGGGACGAGGAAGAACGCGCGCCTGCAATTGGTCAGTTCAAGGTCAACTTGCATAGGTATGCATATAGTTAGGGCTGATCTATTTGATTAGGGGAAAACAGTCTATATCGATAAAATTGATTTTAACATTAAGAAAAATACTCAATTAAAACTGTATAAAATAATGATATTTAATCAAAAACAATCCATTACAAAAAAAATGTATCCTGTTATTATTTATTTTTAAAATGAATTACTTTGGTAAATGTTTTTCGAATTAAAGTTTTAGGGTCCTGAACGTTCTCTGTAAAAATGATAAACGAGCGTATACATATTTCTGAATTATGCATCTTGCTAAATCATACATCTTGATAAATCATTATATTTCGAAGACAGCACTTTTTAACCACTATTACATCAAAGACCACTGCCCTCAAAAACTATAACGTGAAAAATTGCTGGCGCCTGGGACCGGCGATGCCTGAGGACATGCAAATTATCTTGCACAGATTGGTCCCGGTCGATGACAAAAATATTTTTTCAAATCGGTCCAGCCATCTTCAAGTAATCATAAAAAAATCGGACGAATATATAACCTCCTCCTTTTTTTTTAAAGTCGGTTAAAAGTTGATAGGTATTTTATTGCAGTATTTAAATTGAATAACTTTTTTATTAATTTCAATTTTATAATTGTCGATATCAATTTCGAATATTGAAGGTGACAGCACAGGTTTTTACGATAAACGTACAAAGGGAAAGAAAGGGATAAAAGAATTAGAATTGTCTAATGAAAGAACGAGCGGTTTCCAAAAGACATCAACGCGGAAATTAAACGTAACCATGCTCTTTCACCCAACCACCATTTTAACGAGACCTCTGCGGTCGCTTGATTTAATCAGATTAGGAAATCTAATTAAATCAAAAAAAACCGGTCAAGTGCGAGTTGGACTCGCGCACCGAGGGTTCCGTACAAACCTGTGGGTATATAACTTTTTTTTATATGACGAAACTAAAAATTTACGGTTTTCGTAATTTTTCCTATATCTGTACTATAAGACGTGACTTCGTACAAAATTTCAAGATTCTAAGTTCACGGGAAGTACCCTGTAGGTTTTGATTCCCGTGCGAGTTTCGAAAATTTGCGGAAATTTGCGGCCTAAGTGGCTGTATCTTTTGATTGCGTTGACTTAGAAGGTTGATTTTTCTACAGCTTCCAGGGACAGTAGAACTAAGTATCATATAGAAATTCAGTTTGATACCTCCACGCGTTCCTGAGAAAAACGGTCTTGACAGACGGACGGACGGACGGACGGACGGACGGACGGACAACAAAGTGATCTTATAAGGGTTCCGTTTTTTCCTTTTGAGGTACGGAACCCTAAAAATAATTTTCTTACTTAGCGGTGAAAAGTTATGCCATCCTTTTTGTTACTAGATGTTTTGGAATGTTTCCCATATCACTTCACCGCGCATGAAGGCATTTTGATGCGTTATAATTGCATAAAAAGTTAAAAAAAAAATACAATAATTTAGCGTGTACTCAGGTCTAATACTTGGTCACAACTAAAATGGTTATTAGTACCGCAGCCAGCAGGTTAGTAGTACATAGGCGATAAAGCACTAATGGTTTTCGAGCATTCGGACACTGTATGTGCACTCAAGTGGTTATATAGTCTTTGAGTACGTGTGTACGAGGTGTCTACCATGTTTATGCAAAAAACTTCTCTTTTATCCACGTTTTTTTATTGCGTAGATATCACTATTTCTCCTTATTTCTGCGGTGGACATTTTGCGGTATTATTTAAATGAAACAGGTATAAAATATTCCCTTCAACTCCCCAAGCATCGCCCACACCGGTATTATTTATTCGCCCATATTTATTTAAAAACTTGTGACGCGTCCCCGGAGTGTCGTATTCACCGTTTTGCTGTGAAAGCATTCGATGGTATTTGAATTTATTGCCATTTCCTTTTCTTTTATACTTGCAAACTTTATTTTATGTGTTGGGAATAGCTGACTCTCTATTCTATTCTCTCCTAAGGATCAGATCAATAATTACAAATCCTCAGATTTAAAGACTAGGAACGCTCGTAAGGATTGCGGTATGAAATTCCAACCTTATGATATGACAATGTTTATGACGTAGAATTACACTTTTACGCTATCATTCAGACCGAACAAGATTGATAATCACCTTTATTTTACTAGGTAATATTTAAAGGCTATCACATTGTATATTATTGTTACTTATCAAAAACACTTCTTGAATTTTGATTTACGATTCAACAGGTACACAGATCCCTAATAATAAAAAACAGTAAAGAATGGGCTTCGGGAATAATCGTGTATCTTCAGAAATACGGAGAGAGCTGTTGCAGCCATGGATGTTATTGTTATAACTACGTATTAAAAAATATAAATGAATACCTCAATGCAATGCCAAAAAACTTTTCAAAGCTTTTGAGTGAGCAACTGTGTGAAAACTTAACACCTGCTTACTACAAATCGCAGCAGTAGAAACCATACCTAGTGATAGAATTCGAAGAGTGTCATACGTAGAGTCTCCGATATACATAAAAAACGCAACGACTCTGTGCCTGTATGTCCATTGATGCGCTTAGTAACATCACTTATCCGAATTAGCGTTGTTCTTATGCAAACGGAGGTAACACTTTATAGTACAGCTCAACAGGCAAAAAAACAACAGCTACAAAATTAAATTATAAACCGACAAAAAAGGAGCAGCTTCTCATCTCTTCTCATTATTATCAATGTATAATCCTTTACATGCGGGTGGGGGACACCATGGCTGATCAAAAAATGAGAAGTTGTGTTCAGAAAAAGTATTATAGATTTTAAGTTAATCACCTTTTTGCTCACTGTTCTACATGCTGTTCACAAATCAATTTTTTGTACCCTTTTTTTGATTTTTATATTTTTTTACTCTTTATTAGTTGTACTATCAAATCAGTACTACCATTTTCGTCCAATAATTTTAGATTTTTTAAATGAGGTCTAAATCGAAAGTAAACTTGGATTGTGTTTTTTTTCTTAAGTTTGGGCCCTTGTAGTGTTGAAATGTATGGGGACCTGGCTGACCAATTCTCAAATATTTTGCTTATTTCATTGTTTCAAAAATGGTATAAAATGTCACTGTTTAAATGATAAATGATGTTTATTTTGCAAATAGGTTTTTAAAAACACTTTTACACGTCTTCTTTTTTTAAACTAGATGAGGCCGGTGTTTCGTATCTACACTGAAAAAAAAAATTGTTTGCTTTAACAAACATCTTGTTTATTGTGATCACGCATCTTGACTGCATACGAGCCTACTAAGATCTTGACTGCTGAAGCTATGACAACTTAGTTAAATTATCATAGTTCCGTCTACTAACTAATGTATTGGTATAATCACGGGCACTTAATTAAATTATCTGAAATGTTTGCCAGTTTATAAATGAGACATTGTCACATTAACACACTTAACTTGTAGATTCAACTAAGATCTTGCATAAGACGTCTGTGAAACGTTATCAGATCAATGAAATTCTTATGTTGTTTCAACTAAGATCTTGCATCAAGTAACCGTGATAAACTAATTAATTCAACTAATCTCATATTCGTCGTAGACATGAGTCATTGTCATATGAACTACCTGTATTCGTCAAACCAAGTCAATGTCTTTTGCATATCAACGAAGTAACTTTACTGCAATAATTATGGTTCAGTACCTACTGTTTTTTGTTTCAACTAAAATTGTGCATGAAATAACCGTGATGAACTGATTAATGTAACTAAGCTCGTATTCAATGTTAACATGTTTGTACCCACCGTTCTGTAAACGGTGGGTACAAACGGGGATGAAATTGGATATTTGTTATTTTGTGCGCATATCAAGAAAACATTTCGAAAAAACCTTAACACTAGCTATAAATCGACAATTAATTAGATTACTGATTATTTCTGCGCAGATATTTTTATACATAGCGTAATCCACCTTATACTAAATCGTATAGCAATCAAACAACAATATTGTTTCTAATAATTGTAACTTTATTTATGCAAAACACATTACACACCATACTTACATTAATTATAATGCGCATCTTAAAGTAACATATTTTTTTCCATTGATCAGAATATTTATATTGAAAATTGTTCATCTCCTAACCAATTTGGTGACTGTACAGAAAAGTTTAAAAGAAACATACCCCACCCTGAGTTCCTTGATTCACTTGGGCACTATTTGTGGGTACATTTTCCTCCAGTATTAAAAAATTTGCAACATTACTTGAGGGCACATTTTCTTTCTCCTCTACAAAAGATACGTTTTTGGGTCCTGTCCAAATTCTAAATCCGACTCGAAATCTAGATTCTGCAAACAAAAATAAGGTCAGTGAGTCACTGTAGGGTAAAATAAATATTTTTCTGGAGTCTGGAGTAGGTAATTTCCTCAAATAATATTATTAGGTACTATTAAAAGTTTTGTTTCCTTTATTTATTTTTCTTACTTACTTATTTACATTTTTAAATATTCCTATAAAAAAAAAAAAAAAAAAAAAAAAAAAAAAAAAAAAAAAAAAAAATAGTAGCCCACCGGTATCGGGAACAGGGTCCAAGCTACCGGCGGTCAGGGCTCCAGAGAGAGGAACCTCCTAACAATACGAGCCGTGTCCAGGAGTACCGCTTTCTGAATCAAGCCCTTGATCCAGCCGCCTAACGAGAGCCTCCTCAGGTATTGGTCGAGGCTCTTGGCAATTAAGCCATGGGCTGAAACGACTATCGGCACAATGATCGCCGTGTCCACTTCCCACATGTCGACAACCTCGCGAGCCAAGTCAAGATACTTGATTTGTTTATCTTTCTCGGCTTTCACGAGGTTCCCGTCATGCGGGACCGTTATGTCAACAATCATTGCGCGCCGCTCTGATCGATCCACCACCACTATGTCAGGCCTATTAAAATATTATTATAACAGCTTATTGAGGTGTTATGTTGTTAGTTTGAAAATACATATTTCGACTTATATGTGAACAAAATAAGAAAAATTTACATTAAAACAAAGGTAGAAGAATACTTTGAAAAGTTTGGAGTTTATCACATAGAATAGGTACCAATTTATAATTAATTTGCACAAATCCACAAAACTTACCGGTAAAGATATATTGTTGATGCCTATAAATTCCGCCTTCCAAGCTCTCCAGCACCTCATAAACAGCACCCTTGGCTCTATCTGAGGGATGATATCTTAGACGTCGGCTGGGCTCAACGCTGATAAGGCTTGGATGTTGATCGCCTGCTCTATATTAACAATGTAAATTTTTCGTGAACTGGTGAAACAAATAAATTTCATAACGAGTAGGTACAAGGTATAAAGTTATTGTTTATTATCGTTTGACCGCATGATCGCCTATTAGTAGATAGGTACCTAGCTACCTACGCAATATAGTGATTTAAGATGAAACTATGAGACATATAATCGGCACCAGCGAACGCATTTTGATCAGTGAGTCGTCAGCGTTCAAAATCAATGGTGTGGTCTGCAAAGTGCCTATAATCCTACTTACAAATTTAATAGCATTTATATACCTAGGTACTAAGTTTAAGTAGGTATTGCATGATTTATCTTACCTGAAAATTTTGGGATGAGATTGGGCAGCCCCCATGTCTTTAATAATTCGGCGACTTCCTCCATGTGTTCACTTGAACACTCAGGACTTTTTAAAATATGTTAAATACAAAATTTTCACACAAGACGCCACCGGCGACCGAACTTGTCAAAACGCGTGCGTTTGTTTACGAATACGAACAAATGGAACAATATTATTGGTCTATGAGCAAGCGGGGAGCGGGAGAGGTGCGGGGAGCATCGCCTTTAGTTGACATTACAAAGCGTTATTAGATGCGACCACTTCTCTTGCTTGATTTAACTATGCATCCTATTTATTCAATCATGCTTGTTGTTAACAACTATTATTTAAATTGTATAATGCTAACAAGTTGCTTGTTAACATGAACTTAAAATATTATTTGATATATAAAAGTGAAGAAGTAAAATAAAACAAGAGCATGTATGATGTAACAAACACCGTAGATTATACTGAACATGGCATATTTATCGATTTAAATAAAATGAAATTGTTGTGGCAACTATGCTTTCTTGTTTAAAGTAAGTAGATAAATAATTATTGCAAACATTTTAATGCCAACTAAGAGAAAAGGTATCTTAGTTAGTCTGCATTTTTTTCAGTGTACTACTCTGAGAAGAAACAGCCGTAACAAACTCAGAGGTCATAGTCTCTTTTAAGGTCCAGACATAATCTGGATAAACTCACATGAGGACTATGCAGATGAATGTCTGAGATGGTCTTTTGAAGAAAGAACCACACAAATTTGAGTGAACCTGTCCAGCCAGTGCAAGCATTTGTCAGTTATCGTGTAGCTCGACTCATAACTCAAGGAGCTCAACGAAACGACGAACAATACCAAAGAATGGACTTTTGTGTAGGTCGTTTATAGTACTCAAACTGTCAGAATAGTAAAAACATACAAAAAACATAAAAATGACCCATATTGTCTTCACATTCACACTAATCAAATAAAATGAATAATACTTACAAAATAAATGTTCATAAAAATCATTACATGTCAAACATAATAAAAAAAAAACAATAAAATAATTAACAAAGTAAATATTCATGTCAAGTCATTAAATGTCAAAGTGTATAAAAGAAAGGAATAAACAATAAAGAAATGAAAAACTTGAAATCTCACATTCATTGAGCAAATTTAATTGGAGCAGCTTAATCCCAAGCCATTTTATCTTCGAGATAGTGATTAGCGTTATAGTAGGTTTTTAGGCATAGTTTCCATTTTATAAACGATTTGAATTTATTTAGGCTTAATGCTTGAATATGGCTCGGAAGTTAAAATATAAAAACGTAAACATTGGCATCTAAACGTGCCCCCTATTTTTTTGAGCCTCGTTGCAGGAACAACAAATTTGTGTTTGTTTCTCGTATTCATATTGTGGATATCACTGTATTTTTAAACAAATTAATATTTTTGTCACTTAATTTATCTGGGACTTAATTTATACATTGACCGAATTGCCCTTTTTTGCAAGATAAAAATTGTTTGAATATCGGCGGAGACTGCCCCACAAGAGAATACCGTACAACATCACACTGTGGAAATAACTAAAGTAAACCAAACGAGCTGTCTCTGTTTTTCTTTTAATACGATAAAAAATCTTGACCTGTTGGATCAGGGTTTAAAAAGGAGATGGTCACCTTTTTAACACAGTAATCGATACGAACAAGCTATTCATCAAAAGATTCCTTATATTGCAAGAAATAATCTTATATCCATTTTTATTAATGATTTAGTCGAAACGCAAGAAAAGCCGAATTTCCGTACAAAATTGGGCATTCTCCTTTGTTACTTACATTAATTTAGGAGCATTGATGATATTATCATTATTCATAACAATATAATTATGTACAACCCTAGTGCAAAAGTAAGACAAATGAGGAAAACTATGTCCTATTTAGAGACACATTTATTTCAGGTATTTACATCACGATAATATCTGAACGGTTATCAAAGATTTTTTCAATGTTTTTGCAGTAGCTAACAAAAAGATAGCTATTTTATACCTTGTCTCGCGTCATGCATTTCACTAGGGTGTGTACCTACAGACGTATCTACTACTACTCCCAATGTTTATACTAATCAGATGGAAAATACTTCCACCAATAAAATGTCTAACGACGATCACTTGTAATGGAGACAGTCAGATTTGAATGTTTCGCTAGTGGGAACGCAAAGTATAGCCCGGTGGAACTCTTCGTCGACGAAATAGAACAACTATTATAAACTTCGTTCCACCTTTTGGTATAATTGCACTCGACTAAAGGTTTTAGAAGAAAATAAACTCAGTAATATGCTTCGTTCATGTCTACGCCGCTTTAGCTTGAATTCGGCTGGATATTGATATTTTAATCTTTTGACAGAGATCCGCCGCCTTTAATGTCAATTACCATTATCATTTTTATTATTTATCAAACTTCAATTAAGATAATATAAGTATCAGTGATTTATTTAAGATAAAAAAAAAATTGGTCTCATTATTTTATTTTACTTAAACGAGCAAAATGCTCCTACGGCAAATGTTTATATTTTTATGTGCATATCATTGCTGTTTAGGGCACCAAATTAAACAGTATTTGACCTTTAATTCAAATTCCAACGTTAGCGCTTGTGATAATACCACCACTGAGATACAAAGATCCGAGTATTTTCCTCGTAACAAACTTGGTGCAAGTATTTTAACTCGACATGAAAAACTAAGTTGTGTGGCATCTGATGTAACTCAAATACCTGCTGGAGTGTTAGAAGCCAAAATTTTTGTTCAATTAGCTTCTAAGAATGATAGTGTATCTGTATTAGTATATGAAGCTTTGAACGGAAATGACAAATTGGTAGGAAGAGCCGACATCTTTGCATCCGAAGAAAATGTTTTGAATGGATCTCATACCCTGAAAGTTCCTGTTAAGAAGACTAATGGATTTGTAAGTACTAACATACAAAATTAAAATATTTAAAATAATTTAAGTGGCTGCTATTATTCAATGTAAAATTCGAAATAAATATTTACCGATCAAGCATTGTCATGTCCAATGACATTACACCATTCCACATGATTTGCAATTTTCACAACATTTGTATGTCTCTAAAAGAAACGATTCAAAAGTTTTTGGTGACAGACGGAGTTCAAAATTGTGACCAGTTAATAGCAATGAAAAACTTATAGTTTCCTGTTGTGTTTTGTCAGAAAATAACTAATTTACTTATAAATAATACTTATTATTCTTAAATCCATTTCAGGTTGTTCTCCTGCGACGTGCTTCTGAGACGTCCAGCATCATCGTCCGATCCGTTTACTATGTACCAGATCTAACATATGAGAGTTTCATGTACAGTACAGTGAATAGTTTATATTCCTCAATTCAGCCTTTTGCTACGTTGCCTGGAATTACTTTACCCACAACAGCATTACCAAATACTGCGACTGAATCCACTACGATAGAATCAACCACAGTGACCGATCCCACTACGATAGAATCAACTACAGTGACCGATCCCACTACGATAGAATCAACCACATTGACTGATCCCACAACGATAGAATCAACCTCAGTGACTGATCCCACTACGATAGAATCAACCACAGTGACAGATCCCACTACTATAGAATCAACTACAGTGAGCGATCCCACAACGATGGAATCAACTACAGTGACCGATCCCACTACGATAGCATCAACCACAGTGACTGATCCCACCACAATAGAATCGACTACAGTGACAGATCCCACTACTATAGAATCAACTACAGTGACCGATCCCACTACGATAGAATCAACTACAGTGGCTGATCCCACTACGATAGAATCAACCACAGTGACTGATCCCACCACAGTAGAATCAACTACAGTGGCAGATCCCACTACGATAGAATCAACCACAGTGACTGATTCTACTACGATTGAATCAACCACATTGACTGATCCCAGTACGATAGAATCGACCACGGTGACTGATCCCACTACGATAGAATCGACCACAGTGACAGATCCCACTACGATAGAATCGACCACAGTGACTCAACCCACTACGATTGAATCAACCACAGTGACTGATCCCACTACAATAGAATCAACCACATTGACTGATCCTACTACGATAGAATCGACCACAGTGACAAATCCCACCACAATAGAATCAACCACAGTGACTGATCCCAGTACGATAGAATCGACCACAGTGACTGATCCCACTACGATAGAATCAACCACAGTGACTGATCCCACCACAGTAGAATCGACCACAGTGACTGATCCCACTACGATTGAATCAACCACAGTGACTGATCCCACTACAATAGAATCAACCACATTGACTGATCCTACTACGATAGAATCGACCACAGTGACAAATCCCACCACAATAGAATCAACCACAGTGACTGATCCCAGTACGATAGAATCGACCACAGTGACTGATCCCACTACGATAGAATCAACCACATTGACTGATCCCACTACGATAGAATCGACCACAGTGACTGATCCCACTACGATAGAATCAACCACAGTGATTGATCCAACCACAATAGAATCAACTACAGTAACTGATCCCACAACGATAGAATCAACCTCAGTGACTGATCCCACTACGATAGAATCAACCACAGTGACAGATCCCACTACGATAGAATCGACGACGGTGACAGATCCCACCACAATAGAATCAACTACAGTGACCGATCCCACTACGATAGAATCAACTACAGTGACCGATCCAACTACGATAGAATCAACCACAGTCACTGATCCCACCACAATAGAATCGACTACAGTGACTGATCTCACTACGATAGAATCGACCACAGTGACTGATCCCACTACGATAGAATCGACCACAGTGACTGATCCCACTACAATAGAATCAACCACATTGACTGATCCTACTACGATAGAATCGACCACAGTGACAAATCCCACCACAATAGAATCGACTACAGTGACTGATCCCACTACGATAGAATCGACCACAGTGACTGATCCCACTACGATAGAATCGACCACAGTGACAGATCCCACTACAATAGAATCAACCACATTGACTGATTCCACTACGATACAATCAACTACAGTGACTGATCCCACTACGATAGAATCAACCACATTGACTGATCCCACTACGATTGAATCAACCACAGTGACTGATCCCACTACGATACAATCAACTACAGTGACTGATCCCTCTACGATAGAATCAACCACATTGACTGATCCCACGACGATTGAATCAACCACAGTGACTGATCCCACTACGATACAATCAACCACATTGACTGATCCCACTACGATAGAATCTACTACAGTGACCGATCCCACTACGATAGAATCGACCACAGTGACTGATCCCACTACGATAGAATCTACTACAGTGACCGATCCCACTACGATAGAATCAACCACATTGACTGATCCCACTACGATTGAATCAACCACAGTGACTGATCCCACTACGATACAATCAACCACATTGACTGATCCCACTACGATAGAATCAACCACAGTGACAGATCCCACTACGATTGAATCAACCACATTGACTGATCCCACTACGATTGAATCTACTACAGTGACCGATCCCACTACGATAGAATCAACCACATTGACTGATCCCACTACGATTGAATCAACCACAGTGACTGATCCCACTACGATACAATCAACCACATTGACTGATCCCACTACGATAGAATCTACTACAGTGACCGATCCCACTACGATAGAATCAACCACATTGACTGATCCCACTACGATTGAATCAACCACAGTGACAGATCCCACTACGATTGAATCAACCACATTGACTGATCCCACTACGATTGAATCAACCACAGTGACTGATCCCACTACGATACAATCAACCACATTGACTGATTCCACTACGATACAATCAACTACAGTGACTGATCCCACTACGATAGAATCAACCACATTGACTGATCCCACTACGATTGAATCGACCACAGTGACTGATCCCACTACGATAGAATCAACCACATTGACTGATCCCACTACGATTGAATCTACTACAGTGACCGATCCCACTACGATACAATCAACCACATTGACTGATCCCACTACGATAGAATCTACTACAGTGACCGATCCTACAACTATAGAATCGACCACAGTGACTGATCCCACTACGATAGAATCAACCACAGTTGAAACCGGCTCATCCGAAAGCCCTGACTCTGAAGAAACTGAAGGATTAAGCGCTTTTGTCATAACAGTCATAACTTTGAGTTCAGTTGCTGTAGTAGCTGGACTTGGATTCACGGTCTGGTTTTTTGCTTGCTTTAAAACAGGTCTGCTGTTAGGTAGCTCATCATATAACTTAGGTGGTACTAGTGAAATACCGTAACAGATAATTGCTGTGTTGAAGCATGTGATAATGGTCACATGTTGTGAACACCACCTTAGGTGAAAAAGTCAGTCAGTTTTAGTTTTTCGTACGTATCTATTTCAGGCAGAATCCTCAAGGTTGCCGACTTGTGAATGTCATTAATATTTTAAAGGCAATTTTTTAACCTTCTCAATATTGGACTGAACGAAAACGAATGTATTCATAATTATTAAGTACAAAACAATCTGTGTAAACATTTTTTTTAATCTTAGAATATATTATATTTTAGTATTTACAGTAAATATTAAGTAGTTGGTTAATGAGTAGTATAAGAAGAAAGTGGTGGAAACTTTTTATAATAACTGGCGTTAAGTTACTGTTTGCACGCACAATAAATGAATATTGCTTATAATTAGTGGAAGTAAATGGAACACGCAGCGTCGGGTGCAACCGCTTCAACCTACCGGTAACGTTAAAATAAAATTTGGATAAAAGATCAGAGCTATTAATATTATAATTTAGAGTCTTAAATAATAGAACACAATCAGAGATGGCTCAGCGGTTCATTAGAGGTAATATAAGATACTGCTGACAGAGGCTGAGGTAATCTTAGGTAGGGCACTTTTTGATGATAATACAGAAACTTAATCAATCTTCTCTGGATGCTCTCTATACGATCAATTTATTTATGATAACATGGATTCCATATTTCAGATGCGTACTCCAAGTGGCTTCTAGCAAGTGCAATATAGATTTTTTAAGGTTTTGGCTTGTGTAAAGCACTTGGATAGCCGCATTATGAAACCAAATTATTAGGATCCTTTAGCCACTATGGCATCGACATGAAGTTCAAACGTGAGTATGGAATCAAGATATACCCCCAGATCTCGGGTGGAATTCGATCGAGGTAGTACTTGGTCACCCAAGCTATACGATGCGGTTATAACTGAGCGCTTTCGAGAATATGTAACGACCGAGAATTTGGCCGGGTTAAGATCCAGCTTACATCTTCGACAATAATCCTCAATCCGACGTAAATCATCCTGAAGTACAATTACGTCCACTTGTGATGATATTGTGATATAAAATTTCATATCATCAGTGAAACACAACAATTTGGATGAAATCAGCAAGAGTCAATGTCGTTGATATACATGATGAAAAGCAATGGGCCAAGCAATGAACCCTGAGGGACTCCACTGGGGATAGGTACCCAACTAGATATATAATTACTTAATACTACTGCTTGGGACCTATTCTCCAGATAAAAAGAAAACCATCTGAGTAAGGCACCTCGTATACCCATGTAACTTCGATAGCAAGATTTCATGATCTATCCGATCAAAAGCCTTACTATGTATAATCAGTATAAACGACATCGACCTGCTTACCGTTGTTCATGGCGTCAGTAATAAAATCGTTTAGCAGAATTAAGTTGGTGACGGTAGACCTTCCTTTCAAAAAACCATGTTGGAAGGAACTAAATGTATTTTTAGGCCGCTATACACCTGGTCGAAGATGATCCTTTCAAATATCTTTGCTATAACGCAGAGTTTGTATATAGGCCTGTAGTTTTGGATTTCTGTTTTGACTCTTTTTTGTGAATTGGCGTTATAAACGCAGATTTCCATAGATTAGGTACAACACAAGCATCCAAGGATTTCCTGAACAGAATCAGTGCTCGGAATTGCATTTGAGTTGTGTCGTTTATTATTTATATCGACGATGACGTTTAGTTTATCATATAATAATTTATAATATACCAAATGCAATTCATATAATGTTAGTAGTAATATAACTTACCCTAATGTTAGTATTAAATTAAATTGAGTAAAAAAAAAATTTTAAACTAATGAACCATTGAACGAATAGTTCAATGGTTCATTACTTTTTTTTTTTTTAGTAGTTTAGTTGTTTAGTAGTTCATTTGGTTAAGTGGGTCTCAACTCTGACCCACCTTCGTAAAAGGGGAGAGTCCCACCGGTCTGAAAACACATTCAGGATGCCATTGGTGGAGGAGCGCAAGCGCGCCATCATGGAAGCGCCACCCCGCGTGATCGCGGTAAACCCGTCGACGCAAGCTTCCGCAAACATCTTTGACGCGCTACATCGCCACGGCAGCCCCAAAAGCACCTTGAATGCGTTATTATACTGTACGCGCAGGTCTCTGTATGGCCGCTGAGTTTACTTGATCCACAGGCTGCACGTGTAGTTTTATTATAGTATCGCAAGCAACCCAAAGACTTTTATTGCTGGACAGCGCTACTAGCACTCAAGTAGAGCGGATAATATTGCTTATGCACACGGCATAAGCAATATTATCTATTATATGACGTAAATAATATTCGAGTGTGACCTAGATACCGAATCGCATTTTCTGCTAAGTTTGTGATTTACTTTAGTGAATAACAAGTAATTATGAGATACATCTAAGAACTATGAAGTCATGTCAAATATTGAAATCAGCCCTCTGAGTACCCCACCACCTAGCAGCCCTGCGAGTAAACCTCAAACATCTTACCATGCGGCAGAAGGAAGACCCTAAGCATTGGACACTAGTGATATTAGTAACTGGTTGATCTCCATCGAAAAATGTCTAAATGAAGTCTGTCTCATTGCTCAAGAAGGAAAGCTGAACTCCGAACAAAAGCTGAGGATCAACTCCCTATCGCGCAAGGTAGGACATGGCGTTTCACAAATGGCAGTTTACTACCAGGACTTGAGGCTTATTATTTTAGAAATTTCAGATCATATTTATTTATCTAAGCACTTGAGTGAGTTACCCGAGATACAGGTTTCTTCCTAGTTCAGGTAGAATACAAATACATATTATATACCTATAGTTTTTAAAACCCTAATATTAATATTTTTGTAAAACAATTATTTAAATAAACAATTTCTTAACAAAATTATGCTGCGCCTAAGTATTATTAATAGCAATACCTATTCGTGCAGTAAATTACATTGGTGATGCCACACAATCACGAATTTGGTGTAAGTGATTTCATTTGTCGTGCGTTCTTTAAAAATTAACCATTTTACCTATAAATTTGCTTGTTCAGACAAGCAAAGATATTGACAATCATTTGTCTGTTGTGAGCCCAACACACGTCACGGGACCGACGTAAATAACAAAGCTGGCGAAACGACTTCGATGCCCACTGTAGAAATGTATATTGTTATGGACTTACATGTATAACAAAGTGACAAAGGCTGAAGAAAAAAAAATACTGATAGTAACAACAAAGAGGGACTTCATCATTAACGCTTGAAACGGGATATTTACAATGTTTATTATTAATATTGAGTTCCCGATATTTCGGGACTGTTGCAAGTGCCATGATTATGGATAAATTGAAATTATTGGGGGTGGGTACCCTCTTCTGATACGTTTTTTTTTGTGTTTATCAGTCAGACGAAGCGTACTGTAGCTTGCAGAACATCAGAACTCAAAAGTCAAAGCATTTATTTCAATTAAACCATCACAGGCACTTTTGAATGTCAAAACACAAAAAAAAAAAACTAAGCTACAGCTCCAGTCACTGGGCATAATAACTTGTGAAAGTACTGTAGTTGCCTTTTCGAAAGCGTAGATATCTATGGAGAAGAATGGGCAAGAAACTCCATGGATACTCTTTTAATTCAATATGTTGTTACAAAATCTTGATTACATCATTAATGTCAAGATTATACATATAATTATGTGAGAACGATGGAGAAAGACGTGCGAGTAGGGGCGTCCAGAGTAAAAAGATAATATCAACAATTCAAAAATACAATAATCCATGGCATGTCGAGATGATCAGCCCCTACCGACAGCGCCCGTTCACGAACATGACGCATGGATCAGCCATCATTCAACTCAACCATTTTGAAGGGAACTAAACAACCCGGCACACGCGCCACAATCAGCGAGACATTTGAGTGAGCATGACATTCTCACAACCGCCTGGGCACATTCGAAACAATAAGAGATGTAAATGGTAGCTTTATCGTACTTGTGTACATGTGCTATGCAATTATATAATATTAAGAGATTGAATTTATACAATGCAAATATATGTTTACAATCTTCTGCAGCTTCCACAATAACTTCACATGGTAATCAATTAGCTTGCCCCTATGGTTGTGGAGCAGGACCAGCACTAAGCAGTAGTATGCTTGCCTACATAGTGTGCGTTTTAAACAAGATTTAAATTTCGTCTCATTCAGTTGTACTCGTAGAATGCGGGAAGGTATTTTATTGTAACATTTTAAACAGTACCCATGAAAGATTAGTATACTTCACCTAGCCTGAAACCTAGCTGAACTAGTTGGTTCCTGGTTCTAGTATTATAGTGGTACCTGTCGCCTCTTTTCTATACTATATATACTAATATTATAAAGAGGTAAGTTTGTTTGGTTAATCTTCGGAACTACTATTAGATTCGATTTTTCCTAACGTACATGATGTTTTAAATCTATTAAAACATCATGTACGTTAGGAAAAACACAACAAAACAGTACCTTGCCAATACATCTGTATTGGCAAGGTACTGTCATGATGTTAATTTCCTTAGACAGTTCTCTTAGAGAATCACGCCTACATAGATTATATTATATGGCTCTGATGGCTCTTTTCTGCAGAATAAATATAGACTAGATGTCTGCAGCTCGTCCCCATCGTAAAATACCGTGTGACATAATGCTATGAACATATCAGAGAGGTGAAAAACTGAAAATAAAAAATGACACCCAAAAATCGGCCATAGCTCAACATCTTTTGGAATCAAGCTCGAACCATTGGATTGAGTTACATAACCTCATTTCAAGTGTTAATGATAATATTAGTGACCATGTCGATTTCAAAACCTATTTAAAGAGATCTTTAATATCTGAGAAAAACTGACCTAGGCCAACAAAGAGTGATGATGCACTATAGGTTTAAATAAGGAATTACTAAGTTTATTGCATAAATCATTTTTAGATAACATAGATTGTAAATTGACTGTCCGATAAACATGAATATTGAACATAGAATGCAACATTTCAGGAATACTATTTATTTTCGACTTTATCGCAAGTCAAATAGATATATAGTTTGAAAACTGTTTAGACCCAAAATAACTTGTATTGTTTGAATTCATTTGAAATCCATTAGATACCTACTTAATGATTTTAGTACCTACCTTTAAAAAGCTTTACCCCTGAAAACCTTGTATAATTTTGTTAGCTATCTAAGGTCTCAACCCACTTATTATAAAGACTAAATTGACCTTCCGAAGATCTCATCTGCGAATTATTTGTATGCAGGAAATACGATATAAAGACTAAATTACACACATCAAAAGTGTCTAGGGATCAAGCATTTTTATGCGGATTTCTTGAGATTGAGATGTGGCTTTGTAATAAATTTATGATTTTATAAATTTATATGGATCCTTTTTGGTGCATTTCATAATTTGAATCAGGAACTCTCAATCAAATTCGAGTAAAAGATGAAAATAAGCTGTCAATATTTTCCCTATAAAAACATACAACGCATTGAAGACATTATTAGTGCTACTGTTTCCCTACTACTGATTAAAACCAACGTTATTATGGAGCGGCGACGTCATTTAAGCAGGGAAGAAATGCTCAGAGCCGTGGGAATGATAGAAGCTGGTTCCCGGCAACGTACTGTGGCTTTAGCTCTGAATACAAGTCAGAGTGTTATCAGTCGACTTTGGACACGTTACCGAAGCACTGGTACCGTGGCTGAGCGCCATGGAGGACGGTATCGCTGCACCACACGGAGACAAGACCGATACATTCAAATTTTAACTCGAAGAGCTCCAACAATAACCGCCATGATGTTAGCCGTGAGGCTTCATCACTCTTCAGGGAACTTAATTAGCGACCAAACAGTCAGAAACCGCTTGCATGAAGTGAACCTTCATTCCCGAAGACCGCTACGGGTACCACCTATAGCAATGCACAATCGTAGGATTCGATATCAATGGGCTCTTGAACACAGAAATTGGGCAGAAGAACAATGGCGTTTCGTGTGCTTTTCTGATGAGTCTCGTTTTGGTATGAGACCGGATACAAGACGTATACGACACTGGAGAACCCCTGGACGCCAACAGCGATTAAAATCCTGCCAGGAAGTCCATCCTTATAGTGGTGGAACCATCATGGTATGGGCGGGTATTTGGATCGGCGGAAGAACTGAGTTGATTTGGATCAGAGGCAACCTCAACGCTCAAATTTATGCTGAGACGATTGTATCAGACGTCATCGTTCCTCTACAAGTGCAAATCGGTCCCTTATTTCAGTTAATGCATGACAATGCACGACCGCACACCGCAAGAGTTGTAAGACAGACTCTCGCCGCAGCTAACATCAATGTCCTGCCCTGGCCTGCTCAGTCGCCAGACTTGAACCCGATTGAGCATGCATGGGATATGCTACAGAGAAGAGCTCTGCCGAATATGGAGGGTATCCAGTCGCAAGAAGACCTTTTTTTGTTGTTGCAACGAACATGGGCGGCCATTCCACAGCGTGATTTGGATGAACTCATTTTGAGTATGCCAAACCGATGTTCTTGTGTTGTTAGTGTTCGCGGTAGAAACACGGATTATTAATTGTTTAAGTTACCCAATAAAATTTTAAAGAAAACTGTTATTTCAGTCTTTTTTTCGAACTTTATTGTTAGTGGTTCAAATGTCAAAAATCCCTTTATTAGGAAAATGGCAAATTTCTTTATTAATGCAAAGGTGACTTGGTTTATCGTTACTGTGACAAACGAAAACACTTTATTTGATGAATCCTTAAAGAAAATTTTAATTAATATCAATCAGGAGAAAAGTTATTGCAAAAATATATGTTGATCCCTAGATACTTTTGATGTGTGTATTTCAACAAGGTAAAGACCATTATTTACACGAATATAACGTAAAACTTACTGAAATAATATTCATTGTTCTTCATCTCAGTTACCGACTACTTAATTCGTTAATTTGAAGTATAGTTTTTTTGTTAGTTGTAAAACTTAATCCGAATCATTATGCAAATAATTGTGATTATATGCACACAAACAAAGCGATGAAGGTGCAGCGCATACTATTATCAGATCATTGGCATTTTCACAATCATAAGATAAACTATAAATGACTAAATATAATAAATAAAAAAGGGAGGTGAGCTTACTTATTCTTGTCAATTTGGTAAAGTTCCTTTAAGTGCTAAAAATAATAATATTATAGCGCTCAAATGTGCGGGCAGACACAAGTGCACTCTCTGATCCTTTACTCTCATAGTCCAATGAGACGGCAATCCGATACGACAAGGGAGAGATCAGGCGCAGGACTAATGGTTTTGCGTGCTTTCCGAGACACGGGTCATCACAACCATCTAGCACACTCCAGCTACTAATTGGAAATCTAGTAACACATTGGGGAATCGACCCCAGGACCGAACGCTTAGCAGTCACGCTTGCGACTACGAGACGAAGGAGTCCGTGCTAAGAATAACGGCCGACAATCCTTACACAAAATCAAATCTAAAAATATTTTCAATACCTCCTCTAAATTGACCTGTTTTCTAGGATCTAAAAGATAAAGATTCATTTATTTATATAAACATGTGAATACATGGACGAAAATGAGTTTAATAATGCTGTTTCAACATTCTAAAGTACCCCGACTTTATGTATCTTTTGTAATCTGAACTTATCACATTTGTGAGAAGAAAGGGATGAATAATGATGTTTTAGCAAACGCACTAGACTTGATTCAAAGATAAAAGCATGCTTTATCTAGTCTTGAGTATATCTCCAACAATTAACACAATCAAAAATACAGAAGTTTATAAAATCATATTGTTTGTTTGTTACACACAAAGACAGGTTTTATTGTTTAATGTACTTATACCTAATCGGTTTCCGTTTGTTGCTACTTGACATCATTACCTAATTACTATCAAATGTTGTACCTATTAGAACAATTTTATTAAATAAACAGTTTAAAATATGTATTTATTAACTTCCTTTAGGCATGTGTATGATATACATATATATGATAACATTGGAACCTCACGAAAGTACAATTTACTTATACCCAGTAATTAAAAAAAAACTAATTAAACTCTAGTTATACAATTCAGTCAAAAAAGTATCGGGAATCGATGATTTATTTATGGTTCCAAATTATTTTTTTTGTTTTTTTTTATTGTTAGTTTTGTTTGGCACAACTGTTCACTTCCATTTTGGCGCAGAGTTTGAGTTGCACTTGTTATTTAGATTAAATACATAGAGTGCTGTTTTTAGTTAGTATGTATTGCGAATATCATAATGGATAAAAACATCGAACAAAGACTTTGTCTTAAATTTTGCATCGCCAATGAAATTTCGTGTTCGGAATTCCTGAAAATGTTGCCTTCCAACTGAACCAAAACCGAAAAAAACACGCCAAAGTCTATCAAAAGTCAAAGTCATGTTGACCGTTTTCTTTGACTATCGCGGTGATGTGCACTCGAAATTCTTGCCGGAAGGTCAAACAGTAAATAAAAAATATTATTTGAGCGATAAGCGGCGTTTAAGAGAGCTGATTCAACGAAATAGGCTAGATTTGCGGAAAGAAAATTCTTGGATTTTGCACCACGATAATGCGCCTTCGCACAAGGCCATCATAGTGAACCATTTTTTGACCAAAAACTCGACAAATACCATCGAGCAACTAGCTTTTTCACCAGATATGGCTCCAGCCGACTTCTTTCTTTTTCCTAAACTCAAATTACCACTTCGTGGCACCCGTTTTCATTCGGTAGAAGACATAAAGGAGAATTCGCTGCGCGAACTTAACTCAATTCCGGAAAAAGCGTTTAAAAATGTTTTGATGATTGGATTATTCGTTGGCGTAAGTGTATCGTTTCTGTAGGAGCATACTTTAAAGGCGATAAAATAAGTTTGGATGAATAACTAACATTTTGTGTATTATTGATTGTTTCCCGATACTTTCTTGACAGAGTAGTAAAATTATCATAAAGAAAAACACAAATTGCTCATGACTGCAAATAATAAATACATTTAAAATGATTAAAGCAGTGACCTAAATGTCCAACAAAGAAAAATACTTAGCTTTAAATCAGAATATTTTGCACTGTAAAGGATGTTGTTGTTTAGAGGCGGAGAATTTTAAATTGTAATTTACTTAGGCACTTAATCACTCGAGATTTCAATAAGAACTGGCTATGAATCAATCAATAATGCAAAGTTGTGTTAAAATATGGAACTTTTCAGGTTCATAAGTTCAAAACCAATTTATTTTTTACCCTTCTGTTTGAATCATAATAAATAATGGCGAGATAATATTACTTAGTTTTTGATTTTTAGTACCAAATAGTTATATATTATAGGTAGATGATGTAATCCGCTTTCCCCGTTTGTCATCATCATCTTCCTGCCCTTGTCCCATATTACTTGGGGTTGGCGCAACCAATTTTTTTTCTTCCGTTCTCCTCGTTACATGTTATCATCTGTCCTACTGTAATTAAGGAACTATATTTGTAATAAAAAATGTTTGTCTGTACGTATGACAAAAATGGAAAGAAATTAAGTTTTTAGTCAAACAACCAAAGGGATTTTATTATAATTCCCATTTGTTTGGATTTAATCCAAGGAAGAATAGGTACCTACCGAAAAAACTATAAGTGCAAGTAAGTAAATCTAAACTGAAGGTATCTATATAAGAAAGTTATGGATAAGTAAATAATGTGTATTACAAAAATTGAAAGTGTACAAAAAATGCAACAAAATTGTCTATATTCATAGATAGATAGAATACTCTTTATTGTGTGTGCACCATAACAATTACAAATAATTATTTTAAAGAGTTACACCTGAAACTGGTCTATTACCGGTGACTTTAGATGGAATTCCATTAAAAGTTCAACTATCCTTCCTTTTATCCTTCTCTATCAACTGATAGAGAAGGATAAACGATAATTATGCAGATTGCAACTTTAACCGCATTTTAAATAACTGATCTCTAAAGGAATTAACTTTTAGGCTAGCGCATGCCGTCACTAACTGCATCATAATCATCATGACCCTCTTGCCTTTATGTAGGGTTGCTAGATAAGTCCGGAATTTTAGCTCCGGGTCCGTGGGGAATTCGAAAACGTCGGGAATTTCCAAATACAATAAGAAAAATAAACACATTCTATAATAAAATAAAATTATTTTTAGGGTTCCGTAGCCAAATGGCAAAAACGGAACCCTTCTTCTACTTAGATTCGTCCTCTCTGTCTGTCTGTATGTTTCTGCCGTTTTACTCCGAGTGTTGGCACCATCATTATTCTCCTGCCCTTATCCCAATAATTTATTTTGGGTCGGCGCAGCATGTCTTCTTCTTCCATACTTCTCCATTACTCGTCATCTCAGCAGTCACCTCCTTTCTAGCCCTATCATCCTTCACACAGTCCATCCATTTGTGTTAGTGTTGGCACCACACAGTTGCAATTTGGACAGTTGGTGTCTTCTATAAACCGCTATACAAAAGCGATGTGGAATTATGAACAAAGGAGTGGCCCTCCATACATTTAACCCAGGGTAGAAAAAAAATTGATGTTTAGTGATATGGAATTTTCTTTAAATGTCTGGAGTTTCTCAGGAAACTTCCGATTTCCGAAAGCAAAGTTATTTTATACTTTTTGTATGTTTTTTGCAAAAAAGTTTTTTTTTAAATTTAATGGCAGCCAAATCCGGCGCACAACTCGAGTTCATTAAGACGGGAGCGAGAACGAAGTCCTTTGTATCACCCACGAAAAACATTATCAATTGATTAATATCGTTTACATAGAACATTATCTTATCCTCGATTAAAAAAAAATGTGAATAATTATGATAGTTATATTGATTATAACGCAAGCTTATAACAACCATAGTAGATTTTGTGCCTATTGGCAAACACACATGTTTAAAACTGGCGTTGACAAACGATATGTTACGAAAACTTTTTTTATTAACACTTTTATTATCGCATGCGTTAAGTGAATCTTGTGTAACCTACACTTTTGAAGATGAAAATTTTTATGAAAAGTTTACTAGTATCGGCGTCTGTTCCGTATATCACTTCTGGGAAGTCGGGACTTACGATAGCATTGATGTGACCGGTCATAATGAACGCAGTAGTATATTTATTACGCCTTTAAATGAGTTAAGTTGTGTGTCATCGTTCATGTTTCCAATGTCCAATTTTGGTAGAGTTGAAGTGCTTATTTATATGGAGGCAAAGATTCAAAACGATCAAGTAACGATATTGGCAAACCAGTATGTGGAAAATGGTATTGACACCACTCTAGGACTCACTAGTTTCTCACCCTATGACCCAAATTACGTGGACGGGTGGCATACACTGGTAGTGAACTTGAGCAGCCAGGGAACGTCTACGGGATATGTAAGTTTTTTTATTTCTATTATTACGATTTTTTACCCACGCCAGAGGAGATAAGACCTGAGTCCCGGTTGCGAAAAAGTTATCTATAGGCTAAAAATCATATATATATTCTTCGTCACATGAAAGCTCTTAAGATAGAAATAGAAGTTAAAAACAATCGTGTGTGTGTACTATTCTAATATTACACACACACGATTGTTGATAAACCGAATATTGGATATTGTAGATGAATCTTGTAACAGGGTAAGCTACACTATTACGGAGTACCATAGGATATTCAGACATAGGGATAGTAAATAATAAATTTAACAACTTTAAAAAAAAAAACAAGCTTTTATTAAAATACACTAAAACATAAAATCATGTTTATCTATCAACATTGAACGCGTAAGACAAAGTTTCGTGTTCGTGCTTTTAACAGTTGAAGAGTTCTCTCGTGAGGAGACTGTAAAAATGTATTGTCACCAGAACCGGAAAACGATGTGTGCAACATTTCAGCTAAATCGGTTAGAGTGAACTGGTTTAAATTCAGTTGCAAGATTTCACCAATACGTACCAACAAACTCTCTAACGAGGCATGTTAAATATAAATATAAGATCTGCCACTCACTTTCTTTCTTTTCTTTTTAATAAATGTTTAAAAAACCCATTGTTTATTACTAACACTAGTTTGTAAGCTCGCAATTTTACTAACAAATATGGATGTAATCTTAGGATGAATCTGAAATAAATGATTTATTTATTTATTATTTATAGGCTTATAAAAATGAAATTCTATTCTGTTCGTTGGTAGGCGCATCACTGGAGAACAGCTGGACCGATTGCACTTCCAATATTTTAGGTTTTTATAAAAGAAAACAATTATAGGAAATTTTCGAATTTGTGAAAAACTGAACGTCCCTTCTTATTTATGACACCCTAGTACTATATAGGCATGATACGTTTTCTACAGGGTGGATAGAAAAGGGAGCATCCCCCGACCAGACGGGTGCTGTCTGGTGAAGTACTGCCCTCTAAGGTTTTTCTACATCGTCTTAAGTCGCAAATAACTTTAACATCGCGATTTAGGTTTTTGATGTTAGTTCTTCATTTGTGTCTTAGATGGCGCTGTAGTACTTGTACTATGTCGCTTTAGTACTTGTTGCAGTGCCGCTACAACGCTTTAGAAGATTTTGTCTCACACAAAACTTGTTTGAATAGACAATATTAATCTATTGATTGAAATATGTTTAATGCGTGGCTGCTATTATGAAGATAAAATAAAGGGGTGGAGGTTAGACAGGCCAGGCTTCTTACAAAAATAGTCAAATCCCTTTGATGCAACCAACTTGGACTCAGAGTTGGCTAGCCGTATCCGCGGTACCGCTCGGCTGCCGGCTGAACATTTGGTGTTTTATAAATTTATAGAACGCAAAGGCAAATTTATGGAATAAATTATATTTCATACTTAGGCTCACCGTTTTATGCATTCTATCGAATGCCTAGGAATTCTATAGAATACCGGATTACACAGATTGCCGGTAACAATACACTTTTGATAAAGGTGATAAAGATGAAAGTTCTGACAGGTATTGATATAGGTAAGTACTTAACAATAATATTATGATAGATGGATTAGCGTGCTAATAGATACACTGATTCATTTCTTTTATAGAAATTATTTAATGGTTTGAAGCGGGTTTCAAGATATGTAGTTTGTAAATCTAATCTTAAAATTCAAAAGACTATTCTATAACTTGCTACTCCACTACAAAACGTGTGAGTACTAAATATTCACTGACTGAGATGCTTACTTATAAAATGTTTGTGATCCTTTATATTGAAAGATTAAATAAGTGGATATTACAAATCAAGCGAAAAAAATGAAAGATAAAAATAAAATAAAAAATTTTAGACACAAGACTACTTGTTTTTACACAGAAGAACAATTCAAGTACACAGTTGCGTTTAATAATAAGTTAGATACTGTAAGTATTTTTATTTTACAACCATGTCATATTTTTATTACTTGCCACCCCCCCCCCCCTCCTCTTATTGGAAATATTAGGTTCATTCAGGGCTATCTATATCGGAAGAATGATCGCAGTAACTGTAATAGGCAAATTAAATCATAATTGCTTCCAACAACATTCCTGCACTAATGCACATTTTGAGTAAGACTACTTTGATGATTATCTACTTAGACTACTATATCATGTTATTGTCGTAATTATAATTTCATTGAGATGAACACGATACAAGTTTAGTGCAGTGATCGCGATTAGGTGAATTAATCAAGCGATGTGTATCTGTTAATTAAATTTAACATAAGTTTAAAACGATACTCCGATAAAATACCGCGCAACGTCCACATCAGGAAATTGATAATTATACACATTTGAAATCCTATGATTATTCCTAAGATTCATGGATTTCTCATAACATATCAACGGTGGAAGCTAAAAAGCTTTTATCTAACATTTACTTTAGTTAGATAAAAGCTTGATCCGGTCATGTATCTACTAGGTATATACATCTGTCATATTCCTGAGCAAGAGAATAATTCCATTGTAACCTTTGCTAGCAACACAGCTATCATAATTGTTGGAAATAGTCCAAAATCTGTTAAGTGTCTGTGAGTGGAATACATAATAAGCATATAAGCAGTAATAGCCTAGTGGTGTGACCGTCGGACTACCAAGTATACTCGTAGGCAAAGACTATATAACCACTTGACTGCGCATACAGTGTCCCGATGCTCGAAAACTATTAGTGTTTTGTCGCCTACATATACGCTACGGGACTAGTAACCATTTTAGTTGTGACCAAGTATTAGACCTGTGTGCACGCTAAATTATTCCAATTTTTTAAACTTTTTATGTAATTATAACGCATCAAAATGCCTTCATGTGCGGTGAAGTGGTGTGGGAAACATTCCAAAACATCTAATTACAAAAAGGATGGCATGACTTTTCACCGGTAAGTAAACAGTAAGAAAATTATTTTTGATTTAATCAGATCATGAGCGACCGTAGAGGTCTCGTTAAAATGGTGGTTGGGTGAAAGAGCACACGTTTTGATTTCCGCGTTGATGTCTTTTGGAAATGTCTCGTTCTTTCATTAGACAATTCTAATTCTTTTATCCCTTTCTTTCCCTTTGTGTGTTTATAGTAGAAACCCGTGCTGTTGCCTTTACTATCCGAAATTGATATCGACAATAATAAAATTTAAATTAATAAAAATGTTATTCAATTCAAATACTGCAATAAAATACCTATCTACTCTTAACCGACTTAAAAAAAAGGTGCAATTTATACGTTCAGGACCCTAAAACTTGAATTCGAAAAACATTTACCAAATTAATTCATTTTAAAAATCAATAATAACAGGATACATGTTTTTTGTAATCGATTGTTTTTGATTAAATATCATTATTTTTATACGATTTTAATTGAGTATTTTTCATAATGATAAAATCCATTTTATCGATATCGACTGTTTTCCCTTAATCAAATAGATCAGCCCTAACGATATGCATACCTATGCAAGTTGTCCTTGAAGTGACCAATTGCATGCGCGCGTTCTTCCTCGTCCCCTAGCCGGTAGTGAGTCGTGTACTTAGAAGAAATTGGCCTATAAGCTCTCTAGTGGTTATATACTCTATGCTCGTAGGTCTCAAGTTCGAACCCAAGACACGCACCTCTGATTTTTCGGATTCATGTGCGTATTGTATAATTATCACTTGCTTCGGTGAAGGAAAAGCATCGTGAGGAAACCAGCGTGCCTGAGAGATATTTCTCGACGGCATGTAGCCAAGTCAGAGGCCCATGGGCGGCATAAAACTCTGACACCAGGTTAGGCACTAACCGCACGATAAAGAAAGAAGTGGAATAAATCAAACTTAATAATATAAAGTCTACCCACATTGATTTCACTGTTATCAAGCCCAAATTCACAATTATGGTCAGTATTCACGATTGATAAATAAATACCATACATTAAATACTCCTAAGTACCTCGGCATGTATGACCCTGCAAAATTGCGCTGGAAAGAGCAAAATTATCAAAAAGGAAGACCCGAAAACCGAAATATTAAATGAAAAAATGTATTGGCTACTTATTCAGACTAGCCTAGTACTTTCTGCTGGTATTCAAAAGACGATATCTCCAGATGAGCGAAATGACTATATTAATTAAAAGCATTTTTAATTTGGCTGTACTCTGTGACAGCCATGTCGAGGTGAAACAAGAGACGATGCATCATTTCATAACCAAGAAAAATCACGAGTCGACGTAACGGGAGTCGACATAGCGGGAATGATACCTCAGTACGTAGACAATCATGAAATCGTTAATACAATGCTTTCAAAATAAAGTACTAGGGGATAAAATCAACACGCCCTGGTAAATGGTGAGCCAAGAATTGACGTCCAACATTTCAGTACCTCGCTTTAACCTATCTTTTACTTCATGTAATACTGAGACGATATTTGTCGAGCAAATACTTGCGTTACAAAGGCATATCAGCCTCAGACCGACTAGGACTGCAGGTATTTTGACTACGTATAAAAAAAAATACAACATAAGTGTGATGTCATGCAGGAATTTTCCAAAAAATCAAAAGTCTATCTCTAAAATGGGAAGCCCTTGGAGGGAGGTTTCAAATTTTTTTTCTGGACATTTATATGATTTTTAAATTAAAACGTGCAGAAACCCTTGAAATACACACCTTTACCATTACGAGGTTTTCAGTATCAATTAGTTCATTAATAACTCTAAATAGACTTCTTATTTAAATAGTTACTTTACTATTCAAGTTTTATTTAAACTACTTATTGACCGTACTTTCTGCATGTAAATCTTTTTCATGTTAATTTGGTTAAATTTATGAAAATAAAGATGCTCCTAAAGGACCATGGGCAAAAATGTATGAAGTCTGGGCTCACCCACCAACAGAGATGAGATCACTTACAATATACTTGTACAACACTAAATATAAAGATATTAACTCATTTTAGTGAAGAATCCACTTTTTTAGGGTTATTTTGCTATAAATATTTTTCTCCTACCATAAATAAGCTTTGCAGCATTGCTTTGCAGAAGCAAAGCAATGCTGTTATGACATTGTAGTTTTTGTTGTTTGACATCTTATACTAGTTTTAATTCCATGTGCAAAAAATACATTAAAAAATAAAACAGCTTTTATCAGTTAAAAATATCTTTACTAACATTTCAATCAATATCAATAATAATATCGTTTAGATGATCTGCCGGTGGATTAAACTCTATGTGCCTGCCCAACCCTAGTTACCATATTATTGAAATGTAATGTGCACAACTTCCTACTGTGCGTCTACCTGTTAGATACGAGCAGTAATATTAAGCGATGGCATCTCGATCACACGGGTGCAAGCGCATCTATTGTTTACCATTACTTTAGAGTATGAATTATTTCTTTATTTATTTCCTATACACATTATTTTACATTTTTAAATATTTCTTAATGAAACATACAAAAAAAAAACATTTAAAAATATAAAAAATAGTAGCCCACCGGTATCGGGAACAGGGTCCAAGCTACCGGCGGTCAGGGCTCCAGAGAGAGGAACCTCCTAACAATACGAGCCGTGTCCAGGAGTACCGCTTTCTGAATCAAGCCCTTGATCCAGCCGCCTAACGAGAGCCTCCTCAGGTATTGGTCGAGGCTCTTGGCAATTAAGCCATGGGCTGAAACGACTATCGGCACAATGATCGCCGTGTCCACTTCCCACATGTCGACAACCTCGCGAGCCAAGTCAAGATACTTGATTTGTTTATCTTTCTCGGCTTTCACGAGGTTCCCGTCATGCGGGACCGTTATGTCAACAATCATTGCGCGCCGCTCTGATCGATCCACCACCACTATATCAGGCTTGTTGGCCACAATAGTCCTGTCAGTGATGATGGATTGATCCCAGTACAGTGTGATATTGCCATTTTCGAGAACTGGGTCGGGCACATACCTATACGTACTATAGTACGGCACTTCCGATTCCACAAGGTTGTATTTTAGAGCAAGTTGCTGATGGATAATCCTGGCTACAAGGTTGTGTCTATGCAAGTACTCACCGTTATCTAGACGAGAACACCCGGAAGTATGTGACGAATTGATTCGCCCGGACGGTGGCATGCCCGACATATGTCAACCGTGCCGTCCTTCACAATAAATCTCCGGTAGTTATTCGTCATCATAACTTCATCCATAATTGCACAGATAAAACCTTCGGTTTCTCCGAAGAGGTCGCCGGAACGTAGCCAGGCTACGGACGGTGATAGGTCTACATCGGGCCCATGGAGGGCCCGGAAAAAGCGTCCGTGGAGCTCTTTACTCTGCCATACCTCCTTGCGGTCGTTAGTGTCAAGTACTACAGGTTTGCGCCAGTTCTCTTTAGCCAAGGAGAGCGGGGTGAGGCCCTTGTCCACCGCGACCACATCCCGATGCATCCCCACGTCGGTTTCTAGGAAAAATTCCCTGAGACTGCATATCTCGCGATTGTGGAGAGTCTTAGCGTTTAAAAAGCCTCGACCTCCGCACCTCGGTGGGATATACAGTCTCATAACCGAAGATCGTGGGTGATGCATTCGATATGCCGTCAACAATGTATGTGTCATGTGTGTTCTGTTTGTGTATGAGTATGAATTTATTGTTACAATAACAGTTATAAGACTACCAATATTGTCTTTTTCTACAAAACATAGTTAGGTGCATATCTTTTTTCTGCAATGGAATTGAAGGTGGTGCCCATAGTAACAATTTATGTACGTACAAAATCCTTTACAATGGCATATGTCACAACTCTGTTGGACACTGAGCCCAATCTGACGAATGGTCCTTTATCAAGCTAAACTTCTGTGTATGGCAATTCAAAATATTATGATTCAGATTTCTTGTCTTAATTTTATAAAGTTATCTGTAAAACAAATTAATGTTCTTTACATACATACATATCATGATGAAGATCACCACGAAATAATAGCAATTATGTACATCCCTACCTAGTTTTGTGTAGACTATATAGGTAAAACGAAAGGCCTTTACTAAGGGATTTATAATACCTATGTTATAACATCGTATCCTATTCTGCAATTTTTTGGATAATATTTACGTTGACCGTCACAGATACATAATTATTGGAAAATGCCCTTCTTTAACTTTTATACAGACGATTTTCTGATATTTGATCATTTTATGCCAAGTTATCTGTGAAAAAATATCGGATGCGTCATCAGTTCCATATTTGAATCCTTCAAATACGCTTCCGTTACCTTAGCGAAATGTGAGGATGCGTTATCGTGGTGAAGGAGGACATTGCTTCGAGGACGCTTTTCGCGAACTTTTTTCTATACTCTGGGCAAACAAGTTTTGACGTACCAATCTGCAGTCACTGTCCTTTGACCTTCAAGCGATACTGTAGTGTAATGTCCTGATTTGTCGAAAAAAGAAGCAACAATTTTTTTACCAATGCTTCGACTTTTCTGAACTTTCGTTAGCAAATCTTCAAAAGGAAAGACCCACTCTGCCGGCTGGCTTTCTCTTCCGGGTTCGAAGCAGTTCACCCAGGTTTCGTCACGATATGATAGACAGCCAATGACTGTCCTTCGTTAAACTTTTTTATCATTTTACGACATGCAGTCGTTTCTGGTCCTCCGTTAAGTCAAGCGATACCCATCGAGTGCAAAGCCTACGTACATTCTTCGTTCATTTTTGACTGGAATTAAAGATGATGTTGGCAGTCGTTGTATAATAATGTATCGGTTTGAAAGCGATTATCACTTGCCCTCTTGGCGTTATACAGGGCGTCCCACGGATATGCCACATGGAGGGAAAGTACCTTGAATATTGTAGATGGAACATTTTACAGAAAGATGACATTATTTAAATTTAGAAAACAATTTATACTTATTATAATAGTTGACTTAACTACAGGTCTCAAAACAGTACTAGTAACATATTACGCGTACGCATTTGTATGGCTCAAATATGGAGTTATCTAATGGGGAAATAGTACAGGTGCGTCTACATTATTCACTCTACAGAAAAAAAAATGATTAGAATTTTAATAAATATCAAAGAAACAGACTCCTGTAAACCACACTTTAAAGACCTAAAAATATTAACCCTGCCCTGCCTCTACATACTTGAAATTTGTACGAAAATATCCGCAATTCTATACCAAAAGAGGAGATATCCAAACAAAAATTGCACAGACATGTAAGCAGATTAAACATACCCATTTCACGATTAAAAATGTACCCTTCTAGTACATTTGTTATGTCCATTAAAATTTACAATAAGTTACCGGAATACATCAAAAATAAAAATAATATCTTTATCAATAAATTAAAACAATTTCTAATAACCAAAAGCTACTACACTATTGACGAATACTTTAGCGATAAATTTCAACAACAATAAAAACTATATTTACATAATACCGAAAATACATTTTATTTAGTTTATTATAATTGTTAATAATGTAATTCGCAAACCAAATATATAAATACCTTATATGGTAATAATACTATTTTAATGATACTACTTAGTTTAATTTAATGTTTTTTTTTCTTTCCATAACAAAAAGCGCCTTCATCCTCTCTCCTATTAAAAATTAACTTTGCTGTGCCCGACAGGGTCCATAATTGATTCGATGTTTTAACATACCAACTGTTATATGATGCACACATTATGGAATGCAATAAAGTATTGAGTAAAGAAAGATGTTGCAACCGTAGGAGGTGATGAGAGTATTTTAGATAAAACTCTTATAAAAAAACTCGGACGCGCCAATTCCCTTTGTCAATCAATTGTTTTGCGAATAAGCTAATAATGTACAGCCACATGCTTAAATAATGAATAGAGGTAAACAGAGCTAAGCAAAAAACGGCCTTTCCTTAAAAAGAAATCAAGTCGATTAATTTCCTAACTGAATGCATCATTTTCATTTCTGATACAATTTATTTAGTATTTTTATTGCAAAAACAATAAAATTACTTTCATAAATTCCGCCACTATACATATCTACATGCATGTACCTACTTTTTCTATAAGTACAGTAAATATTCAATTTGTGGAATCGATTAATGATTCATATCTTCTTTTCAGAATCAAACGATAAAAAGTAATATAGAAATTAATGCTGTACTGTTCGTTTGTCACAATATTAGATATACCTATGTGCTACTACTGAAAATAGAGAAACGGTACATGTTTTTCATTGATAGCCAACTAAGAATTATGATTTCAACTGCCTTTTAGATACAGAGCTCGATGACATATCAACTGCAAACAGGTTCGATTTTTCTGAAAAGATTTCGATTTCTGCCGCCCGCGTTTTAGCGAAACTGCTTGCAGTGATACCTACATATATGCGCAAGAACATTCTTATGAATTCTGGTGCATACTATAGGACCTTTTATGTTCTAACCATATTCACAAATATCTAAATAAGTATTTATTGATTAAAACCTGCATCAAAATCCATCAAATAGTATGCAAGTGCAAGTGCACACAGACAGGCAGACGCAGTCGGGTGATTTCAAATTATACATTTAGAGATTTAATCTTATCAAAGCCCATTATGAATAATTAAGATATGTTTTCGATTAAATATAATATGAAATATAAATTAAAGAGTTTTTTATCTACAGCAGTAACCGTTGCATGTGGTGAAACGAAATGATTCGCATAGTGTTAATATTATTTATATTCGTGTCTTACGCAGTGAGTGATTATTGTGTGAGGTACACGTTTGAACAAAATTTCGATGAATGGTTGACACATGAGTGGGGAATTTGTGGCTCCTTTCCATTTTGGATTGTTGGTTCTTACAGCAATACGGACTTGACTGGTCAAAATGAACGCAGTGTCTCCTTTATTTCACCTCATCCGGATATGAGTTGTGTGTCATCATTCATTTTTCCGATGAATTCTGGTGGTACGATAGAAGTGAACATTTATATGGAAGCATCGGATCCCAATGACCATATCCTTGCTATGGTCAACCAATTAGACATAACTGGTGACACGATAACAGGAATGTCTGATAATTCAGCTTCGAACCCAAACTTCGTGCCAGGATGGCACACTTTAAGGATGCCTTTAGGCGGCTCGGATACTTATAATGGCTACGTGAGTATTTATAATGTTATTCATTGTGTAAGGATCCTAATGACCAAATCACTATTATATCCAACCTAATAGTCACAGATAGTGATAGAGTAAAAGGAATAGTTACGTATTCGGCCTCAACTGAAAACTTGGTTTGCATAAAAACTTTACTTCAATATCGCTTCAATGACAGTAGGTAAATACGACGTAGTAATCTAGCGTAATGAATGTTGAAAAATAAGGAGCCAGTATTTATTTTGTGTGTCAAATAATTTCAAATAATTTATTTTTTATAAAAATATACTTAGATTTAAAAAAACCATTGAAATAGCTTTGTTATAGCCGTTAGATGATTCTCTGAAAATATTTCGTGTATGAATACTTAGACCTTCTATACGTCGCGACTTAAACTATTAATTAGATATCAATAATTTCTATGTACATCGTAAGTAAAATCGTTACCTCCATTAATTATAGCTAGCCTGTTTATCTGTACCTATCAAAAACAATTACTCTTAGATGACCTTAGACGAAAATGCTTACGCCACGTTTACATTATTGGCTGAAAATTTCTCCAAACAAGACACCAAATTGCTTTTGATATGATAGAAGTTAAGTTTTTAGAAAATGACTACATTCCACTGAAGTTCTACATCATTATGTCTCACATTTACCAAGCCTAGCCTTTTCCTAACTATATTGGGATCGGCTGCCAGTATAACCGGATGCAGCTGAATACCAATATTTTACATGGAGCGACTGCCTATCTGACCTAAACAACCCAGTTAGTGCTGGGTAATACTATACCCCTTGGTAAGACTGGTTGTCAGACTTTCCGGCTATTGGCTACCTGTAACGACTGTCAAAGCTCTTAAAATGACAAACCAGCTAAACTTTATAATAACCCAATATTAAGAAGGCTTTAATACAAACCAAAAGTACATTATTCAACAATAATTTGGGTTGTGTGTATTTTAGTCTAGTTTTAAAATTTATTAATTTAGCGGCGAAATCCTAATCGTAACTAGTTCTTCCATTGTATGGTAGAATCCATCAGTTTGATCCTGGGTCAATTGCATCTCACCCTTACAATCTTAAACCGAAGAATTTTGAAGAAACGTTCGCGCGTTTAATAACAGTGTGCAATACCAAAGGTTGTGTTGCAAAGCGTTTTGACTCGTTATGCAAACATACGCAATTTATGTACTAAATACTGTAATTTAAATCTTGAAATTTATGTTTAAATATTGTAATTGACGTAAAGGCAAATGCAGTCTGTAGAGTCGAATATATAAATGATACAGGAAGTCAATAGAACAACTGGAACTTTTTAATACTTTGCCGTCACTTGTGACTTTCATGTGTATCAAAATTATGTGCACCAGTCACTCACACAATATTTATAAAATTAAAATTTCTTACCTTTAGATATCCTTTTAATTTTATCTTATCTATGATCTGTAAAAACTGTATACAAAATTAAATCGTTTTTCTTGCATATCAGTGTGACGGCTTAGTTCTGATAAAATTTTGATTTGATTTTCACTATCAATTAAAATTGAGAGAATTTATACCGGAAGATTTATGTATATACTGTATTAATATTAACTAAGATATATCTCATGAATCTCGATATTTTTTCAAGTCGTAAGATGCAAGGGCAAATCTCTAGTCTATCTTCTTCTTCTTATATTATATCTATTTATAAATATATAAAGTAAGAAACTGGCTGGCTGACTTATTCATTGACTGATCGATGAAAGCACAACTGTAACGGCTGGGTCCAGAAACATGAAATATTGCACAAACGTTACTTAAATGACGTAAGTGTGCACTAAGAAAGAAATTAATACGCTAAGGGGTTAAAATAGGGGTTGAAAGCTTGTATGAAACTTCGTCCACACGAAAAGTCGGGGGCAACAGCGAGTTTCTCATAATTACATTAAAGAAATTAGCTTATCTGATAATTAATTATAAAGATTGGATTGCTTTATTTAAGGTTTTCCTTGTTTATTTTAATACGAACGATCATTGAACTTGCTTTTAAATGAATGCAAGGGTTTTTACAGAGATTTGATCCCTAAGATTGACCCTTTCTATGTATAGATGCCTCTAAAATATTAGATATTTTTCTTGTTTATGCATATTTTTACATTTTTCCTTCATTCTTGTGTAAATTTACAATAAATATGTAATATGAAAAAAAAAACGGGAGTCTTATTCGCACACACAGGATTCCGTAACTCCAAACAATATATTAATTACAATATTTTTGACGCGCATTCCTATGTAAATTTACACCCAACAGGTAAACTAAATTTTGTTTTCATAGTATGTTAATGAAAAACAAAGTTACTGCTGCAGTTGATGAAGACGTCCCACATCTCAAAAACTAAATATCAAATCTTGTTCGACCCAATTTTCGTTGAAAGTTTATTTTACGTTCTACTAGCCTAAGTCGCTCCTTGAAAATACTGGTATTCAGCTGTATCCGGTTAAACTGGAAGCCGACTCCAATATAATTGGGAAAAGGCTAAGCAAATGATGATGATTTTAGATAAATAATACAGCAGTATACAAAAGTAATAGTGTTCACTAACTTGTGTGCAGATCGTGCGTTATACCTGGTGTTACTGTTATCAGTTACGTAATTATTATCTCTTTAGGGGGACATACAGCTTCGTTCTGTTTATTTTTTAAATTGATATAGCCTGTTACACTCGGGGATAATGTAGCTTCCCATTTGTGAAAGTCAGCACTTTTGTCTTCAATTGTTTCGATAAGATCTGTCATAGTACCTATACCTATTTAGTAGTTGCCGTTCACAATAAACTGCCGCGCTCGTAGTGATGATCTGTATGACATAGATCTAAAAATAATATTATACCGTAAACGTTATGTTGCAGGCGATTATAGTATGTAACAGTTATTGATAAAGACCTACATTAAAAATGTTCGCATTCAATATTATATGTTATCAAATAATGATATATTATTATCTTTTATTATGGATTAACAAATCTCTTCTTTATCGTGTGGTTAGTGCCTAACCTGGTGTCAGAGTTTTTACGCCGCCTATGGGCCTTGACTTGGCTTTACATGCCGTCGACAAATATCTCTCTGGTAAGCTGGTTTCCTAATTTGGGCTAAAACCGTTACAAGACAAAAAAAAACAGTATCATGCAATTATGACGACAGTATCAAACAGTCACATTGATTTTGCAAGCCAAAATAGGCCTTGTCCCAAGCCTGAAGGTGGAAGCATTTTTATGGTGGGCTTGTGTTAATAAGGGCTTTTAAGTTATTTTTTTTCACACATTAAAAATATACAATCACAAACAAAACTGCAGCAGATATTTATATTCTGGGTCAATAAATAGGTGCAGGAAAGCATATTAGATAAAAATGCAATGCTATGTGCGAAGTAATCGTTTTTTAAGCATAGGTACTATCTTATCCATGTCCTTCTGTATAATTCAATATTAAGATACAGTGTTCGGAAAAATACGAAACTCTTTAATTGTGTCGATTCGGAGTAATTATTGCATGTGGTGGAACGAAATGATTCGCAAAGGAATAATTATACTATTATTGGTATCTTATGCAGTCAGTGATTATTGTGTGAGGTACACGTTTGAGCAAAATTTCAATGAATGGTTGACAAATGAGTGGGATGTGACTTGTGTCCCCATGCCATTATGGATTGAGGGCAAATACAGTAATTTTGACTTGAGTGGTCAAAATGACCAAAGTACTACCTTTATTACGCCCGCTGCCCAACCTGAACTAAGTTGTGTGTCATCATTCATTTTCACTATGCACCGTGGTGGTATTATAGAAGTGAATATTTATATGGAAGAATCGGGACCCCTGAATCAAATCATAGTTTTAGCCAAACTCTTAGAAGACCCTAATGAATTTTTGGGAAATATTTGGAATAACGCCGGTGAGACAGACTTTCAGAGCGGATGGCAAACTCTGACGATACCCTTAACCCGCGAAGGCACTTACGAAGGCTACGTGAGTATTGGCAATACATATTTATTTAAACTGCATGTACAGCAGTGGTACATAGGCGGACTTAATGCCACAAGACTTGATTGACTTGATACTTGATTTTTAACCAGTCAACGTTTTGGCTTAAATAGGACTCTAATGAGTCCTATTAAACGTCAACGTACAAAAATTGCGATTTTGTTTTCGAAATAAATAATATATTATACATACATAAATATAAATGATTTTAAATTCTGGCGAAATGTGGGTGTACTATTAGGCACACCTCTGCCTAACCCTTTAGGGACTACAGGTGTGATGTTATGTTATGTATGTTTTTATGAATTCAATTTTCTCTTCCTCTTTTACACACTGTCTACATCTCTTTTTATCTACTCTCCTTTCGCAGGTTTGCTGAAAGAGATTTCTTTAGAATTAAATCACCTTTGTACCTATGTTTCTGTTCCTTTCTTGTTTTCTGTATTTAGTGTGTACATCACCATGATACCATTCGGCTTGGGATCGGCGCAACACGTTTTCGTCTTCCATTCTCCCCTGTCAACCATCACTGCATAATTTACTCCTTTCTCTTTCGTATCTTTTCTTTGGCCTTCCTCTCCCTCTCCATCCACTAACATGAGTTACATCCCTCCTAATTACATATCCATACTAAGACATACGATTTCCTTTAAATTTTTCTGTAACAGGCGCCACATTCAAATTTCCTCTAATATACTCATTCCTTATTTTATCCATTCTTGTTACTCCACACATCCATCTCAACTGTCTTATCACCGCTACATGCAATCATTTTCATCCATCTTCTTCACAGCTCAACATTGTGATCCATACAGTACGACAGGCCTAATCACGGACAGATAGTGTATATTGTTCCACCCTTTCTGGTATGACCGTAAACGTTTTTAGGGCCCAGTCCAGGGGTGCTCCTCGTATTTGGTCTCATACCAAAGCGAAATTGATTCGTAAGTCACACATAAAAGCACTATTTCTATGCCCAATATCTGTTTTACGAGAACCAGAAGGCATTCTGCATTGAAAATTGGGATAAGAACAGGAGATGAGGATGCTGTGTTCTGGAGGATAGCCCATTGAATAAGCGAGCCCGATAGCGGGATTCAATACACCGGTTGCTCGGAATGACCTACAGGAATGATTATATTATTGAATGGATGGATTAATGGATGGAACCATAAAGGACGATGAAACTTTGTAACCAACATCATGGCAGTAAATTTTCTTGTCTGCGAGGTCATGTTCCGTGGTGCTCGGCTTTGCTGCACTTGATGCGGTAGCGTGTGCTGAGGCGCCTTCAGCTTCGGCTAGAGCAGGTTGCAGATTCCAATATTTTCAAGGCGCTGATCTTTTCTTCTCGGCTCAAGTGTTCTCCTCGTTCGTTTCAAGTATTAAGTTTTCTTTTAAATAATAACTTAAAATAATCAATAGGATTTAAAACTACATATAAAAGAACCCCACTTCTACTCATTAATTCACTAATACGTGATTGTTAGGCGTTTTAGTATGATGTAATACCGGGATATAAAGTAGCCTATGCCAAATTCAATTCAAATCTGTTCAGCCGCTTTTACGTAATTGAGAAACAAACATCTAATAATAAAGTAGGATAACTTCATTTTCTTAATACCGCCTACATAATTAATTTTATGCTGTGTTTATGATGAATGGTATGTACACTATATTTATGTACTATACCACTATACGTGATATACTATTCAAAACAAATGTCAAAGAATGATAGTGTTAATGACTTGAATAACTGACAATTTACCTAAATTGGTACTGTATTAACAGTTGATTCCCAGAAAACAGATACTACAATGATTATGATTTGTCTGTATTGTAAAATGCAGTGTGATAAGCATATATTTTACATTGCAGCGTGTTGTTGCTAATCAAGAACCGGAGCCGGAAGTTGTCGAATGGCATGTCTCCATCGGGTGGCACAGGCTCTCATGGATTGTAGAGGACTGTCTCTTTGTCTAGCACCGTTGTCTTGGCATACATTACCTCCTTTAACTTGGGTCACGGAAATACCAACAACTTTCTTTGTTTCAGATATCCATCATGGGCATGGCGTCACCAAATTCCATTGTTTTGGTCGATTCATTCCGCTATATACCGCCTCATATGGATGAAAGCGATTGTCGACTCTACGAAGACGAAACAACCACACCAGGACCAACAACGCCGGAGCCAACCACACCAGAGCCAACAACGCCAGAGCCGACAACGCCTGAACCAACAACGCCAGAGCCGACAACGCCTGAACCGACAACGCCTGAACCAACAACGCCAGAGCCAACCACACCGGAGCCAACCACACCAGAGCCAACCACACCAGAGCCAACAACGCCAGAGCCAACCACACCAGAGCCAACCACACCAGAGCCAACCACACCAGAGCCAACCACACCAGAGCCAACCACACCAGAGCCAACCACACCAGAGCCGACAACGCCTGAACCGACAACGCTAGAGCCAACAACGCCAGAGCCAACCACACCGGAGCCTACCACACCAGAGCCAACCACACCAGAGCCAACCACACCAGAGCCAACCATACCAGAGCCGACAACGCCTGAACCAACAACGCCAGTGCCGACAACCCCAGAGCCAACAACTCCAGAGCCAACCACACCAGAGCCAACCATACCAGAGCCAACCACACCAGAGCCAACCACACCAAAGCCAACCACACCAGAGCCAACCACACCAGAGCCAACAACGCCTGATCCGACAACGCCAGAGCCAACAACGCCTGATCCGACAACGCCAGAGCCAACCACACCAGAGCCAACCACACCAGAGCCAACCACACCAGAGCCAACCACACCAGAGCCGACAACGCCTGAACCGACAACGCTAGAGCCAACAACGCCAGAGCCAACCACACCGGAGGCTACCACACCAGAGCCAACCACACCAGAGCCAACCACACCAGAGCCGACAACGCCTGAGCCCACAACGCCTGAACCCACAACTCCTGATCCGACCACACCAGAGCCAACCACACCGGAGCCGACAACGCCAGAGCCAACCATACCAGAGCCGACAACGCCTGAACCAACAACGCCAGTGCCGACAACCCCAGAGCCAACAACTCCCGAGCCAACCACACCAGAGCCAACCACACCAGAGCCAACCACACCAGAGCCAACCACACCAGAGCCAACCACACCAGAGCCAACCACACCAGAGCCAACAACGCCTGAGCCCACAACTCCTGATCCGACCACACCAGAGCCAACCACACCGGAGCCGACAACGCCAGAGCCAACCACACCAGAGCCAACAACGCCGGAGCCAACAACGCCAGAGCCAACAACGCCTGATCCGACAACACCAGAGCCAACAACGCCTGATCCGACAACGCCAGAGCCAACCACACCAGAGCCAACCACACCAGAGCCAACCACACCAGAGCCAACCACACCAGAGCCAACCACACCAGAGCCGACCACACCAGAGCCGACAACGCCTGAACCGACAACGCTAGAGCCAACAACGCCAGAGCCAACCACACCGGAGGCTACCACACCAGAGCCAACCACACCAGAGCCAACCACACCAGAGCCAACTACACCAGAGCCAACCACACCAGAGCCGACAACGCCTGAGCCCACAACTCCTGATCCGACCACACCAGAGCCAACCACACCGGAGCCGACAACGCCAGAGCCAACCATACCAGAGCCGACAACGCCTGAACCAACAACGCCAGTGCCGACAACCCCAGAGCCAACAACTCCCGAGCCAACCACACCAGAGCCAACCACACCAGAGCCAACCACACCAGAGCCAACCACACCAGAGCCAACCACACCAGAGCCAACCACACCAGAGCCAACCACACCAGAGCCAACCACACCAGAGCCAACAACGCCTGAGCCCACAACTGCTGATCCGACCACACCAGAGCCAACCACACCGGAACCGACAACGCCAGAGCCAACCACACCAGAGCCAACAACGCCGGAGCCAACCACGCCAGAGGCAAACACGCCAGAACCTACAACGCTTGAACCACCCACGCTAGAGCCCACTACCCTAGCACCTGTTGGCACCGAAACTAGCAAAGGTTTTTGGACCCCACTCACCATTACAATGGTTGTTCTTCTATCACTCATAGTATTAGCTTTAATTTGTCTGCTATTTTACGAGCTAGGGCGAAGAAAAGCTAAAGCAAAAGCAGCGGCTGTTGCAGCTGGTGATAATGATGATTTCAAAGATCTTCCTAGCACTTTCAGAGTGCCAAGAGTAAGAAATGTTTACTCTGGCATCAACACCAATCCATTTTCAAGAAGTAGTGCATACATACCTTAATATAAAGCAATCTATTACTATACCTGTTTTCTCTGGTAATTGAACCCTGCGAGATCAACTGTTTTTGAGATATTTAGATTTACATTAGTACCAAAGAATTCATGTTTATATTTATTTTGTTCATCAAACATAAAATTAAAAAAAGGTATTGTTAGCATTTTCTAATCTATAAACTCAGTCACTGTATCTACACTGATTTAAAAATATTGCACCCTTTTTGGAGGTTGTCTCCAATTAGTGAACAGCGTTTTTAAAAAGAAACATGAAATAACGTTGTTTATCAACATTCATAGCTTTTTCTCTGCTTTCCTTAATTTCTCGTACTTGTAAAACCTATGATTATAATTTAATGTCGCCACCGAGTGGTGCAATTGTTTTTAATCGTGTAGCCGGAGCTATTGAATTAGTCATTCAAAAATTACAATCATCATCGTTGTTAATATTAAGAGAGCTATTTCCGTGGGTGAATTTGTGATAGTGTACAATGTACCGATATAAAGTTGCATGGTAAATTTACCTATGTGGAGGTGTATTCTTTATCTTTTAGGATTCTTGAACTTTAAGGATTGTATCCATCCCTGATCTCATATTATGCCTAGAAATTGCATGAGTTGATAGAGACGTGGTGAAATTAAGTCGAACCTAGAAGATAACATAAAGAGTGTTTTGTTCTCCTGATGTCATGATTTCATTTCACATATGTACAAACAAATCCACAGCATTAATCAAGGTCAATAAAACAGGAATTTGAAGATAAAGAGTTTACGCTGCCTATATCGTTCGTAGAAATACTAATCTTATCAATTTTATGAATAATTAAGATATTTGTTCGATCAAACTATATTATTAAAAATACTTTGTATCTATTAGTTGTAACTATTACATGTCTCAAAAAAAATGATTCGCAAAGTGGTACTTATATTATTATTGTTGGTGGCTCACGCTGTCAGTGATTATTGTGTGAGGTACACGTTTGAGCAAAATTTCGACGAATGGTTGACACATGAGTGGGGAATTTGTGACTCCTTTCCATTTTGGATTGTTGGTTCTTACAGCAATACGGACTTGACTGGTCAAAATGAACGCAGTGCCTCCTTTATTTCACCTCATCCAGATATGAGTTGTGTGTCATCATTCATTTTTCCGATGAATTCTGGTGGTACGATAGAAGTGAACATTTATATGGAAGCATCGGATCCCAATGACCATATTCTTGCTATGGTCAACCAATTAGACATAACTGGTGACACGATAACAGGAATGTCTGATAATTCAGCTTCGAACCCAAACTTCGTGCCAGGATGGCACACTTTAAGGATGCCTTTAGGCGGCTCGGATAATTATAACGGCTACGTGAGTATTTATAATGCTATTCATTGTGTATTAGTTGGTATTTATCAAGATGGTTTACTGGCATGAAGGTCACGGACTCACGGCTTTCTGGAAGTCACATACCTATAACCACCTAATCTTTTGAATTAAACTTCGTCGTAACTGTATACAACGTGTAACAAAATACACCGTATTCTTTTATTATTCAAAATCGATCACTTAATCGAAATGTAAAGTTTTTTTTTTTAAGGAAAAAAAAGGCATCATAGGGTTCGATACAGATTATTTTATATTAAAAAAATATTTGCTTTAGTTTTATTTTCCAGCAAGAAAACTGGGGAATTCTTTTGTATGGACTAAGCACCGCTAGCCTTTCTTCTTAATAACTGCATTGGATTCGTTTTCAATCTCCGTAATTGTGATCATGTATCCGCATATCGATCAGTTTCAACATGGGTTTTATTTTATACTAAATAGGCTTTCGTTTGGCCGTCACTCGCCTGATATGAAGCGATGATGCGGCCATTCGTCAGCGCAGTGCGTTAAGGGCTTTGACAACCTTGTTTTCTTTTGACAAACCTACCATTCCTTCTTATCGGACTTCTCAGTTTCAATATTTATGCTCTGCGTGCAGCAGAAATCTTCGTTCCGTCAATAATCCTCTTCTACTTGCTTAACCGGACTATTCCTTGGGTGCCATGAGTGTAAGACCTCCAGCCAGGGTCAAGATGGCAACCAATTAGTTCACATTTAAAGTTTAAGCTCGAGAACACATTGTGTAGAAGTTGGCAGATTCGTCTCACACCCGTATCTATAGTCAAGTTAAAGTAATTACTTGAGCTTAAGTAATTACTTGTGGATTTTTTTTATGCAAAAGGCAAGAATTTAAATGAAGTAAGAACCGTCAAAGAAAGCTAAGCTAAGAATTATAACTTTTTTACAGTTCTAACATCAAGCAATTACAAAACTACACAATAAAAATCATATCTTAAATAATGACATTACTCAAGTAATCACTTTGACTTGTTTATAGATACGGGTGATATACGGTATCTCTCATAATAACTTACTATATTTTGTTTATACATATGAATGTTTCTTTGTATTTATCTCAGAATCATTCTAACGTGGACTGTTACAAAATGCCCAAGGCTTTATTACGGCTGCCTCTGTACAGTTATTTATTTAACTAATCCATAAGTTAGATCTAGTTATAATCTAGAAGACACTACGTTTATGTTCGTTTCAATTATTTTCAAGTTTATTACTAATTGCATAATTCTTTAAGTTTACTTTATCCGTTCAAAAAATAAATTCCCATACAACCAGTAAACAGTCACTTTCGATGCATGTTTGAAAAACTAAATTTTTCACGAATTGCATATGCATTTCTTTCGGAAAGTTGTTTAATATGACGGTTCTTGGAGGATACAGGTGACCAAATCACCACCCATGAGAGAAACAAACGTTCTCTAGAAAGTAAATTTCGTCTGTAAACACAAAAAAATCGACTGGGATAATTCTTGCAGTTCAGGGTTTAAATCACACAACGATCTCACAGTTCTTTCTATTTATTTGTATGAAATCAATACTTTTCACTTTTTCAACTCAAGAACAATAGCAATAAACGAATGCCTGTGTACCTGAGAATGAAATATTCAGAAATAATGATTGTGTATACATAGTGATTCTTTTAAGTGGGACAACAAGGGGAAATCCGAATACGTAAGAGAAACAGGGACAAGTCTCTTGGGAAACTTTAGCTCTTTTTATAAGCTTTTATTCAACTTGCTGTGTTAGTTAGTTTGTTTGTTAATTTATATGTATTGGTCAAATCTTGCAAGTGAATTTCAAACCAGTTTCCCCCAACCGATTGAGCTGAAATTTTGCATACACTTTTGGTTCTGGTGACAATACATTTTTCTGACAGACATTACTTCATCCTGCAGCCAGGATCGTCTCCTCAAGAGGGAACGGTTTATAGCATGGATACGAAAATTTGTATTCCCGTACAGTTTTGATAGAAATAACAAAATAAACATGATTTCTATCATGAACTCATCCTGCAGCCATGATCGTCTTCTCACGAGGGAACTCTTCAATGGTTAATAGCGCGGACAAAAAACTTTGCATACGATTTCATATTTGATGGATAAACATGATTTCAATCATGAACTCATCCTGCATTTAGGATCGTCTCCTCAAACGGCAACTCTTCAACGGTTGATACCACGGACACAAAACTTTGTATACGCGTTCAATTTTGATAGACACAGATGATTTTTATAATGACCTCATCCTGCAATCAGGTTCGTTTCCTCGAAAGGGAAGTCCTCAACGATTTATAGCATGGATACGAAAAAAGTTTTGGAATAATGATGCGTTATCAGAAATAATTACGATAAAACTAACAATTTAAAAATAAAATTAATTTATATAACCCCTATTCAAAAATAAGTTTTTATAAAAATAAACCTTGGAGTAAACAATTACGAAAATAAAAAAAATGAAATATTCACCTGACAAGCTTATGAAACCTATTCCTTTTCGTTTTTTTTTTTTACGAAAACAATTTTGTTTTACGAAAAATAAGTGTGAGTTGCGCATAAAAAATTTTAAAGGGACCAATTTTTTTCACGCTGTTCGATAATTTAAAAAAATATCGAGTGAGCGAGAGTGGGTCAAATTCAGCCAAAACAATCATACAATTTGTAGGGACGAAAAATTTAACAACTTTTTTTGGTAGACGGCTTATAAGGATCATGTCATTGTATATGCCGTAAAAAAACTGGTCAACAGAAGTACGTTAAATTTAATAAAACAAGGTGTTTATAAAACATTAAATAAATTTTGGCCCACTTCTATTGTAAAAATTTTCGTATTTATCAGCAAAGGAGAAGGCTCGGCTCCATTCTGTCCTGGGCTCAGGTGTTAACTAAATCAAAGTAAAGGACATAATAACATGTCTCTCTCTATTCGAGCCTTTTACCAACTATGTTGGGGTCGGCTTCCAGTCTTACTGGATGCAGCTGATCAGATAAGCAGTTGCACCATGTAAAATACTGGTATTTTACACGGTGCAACTGCTTATCTGGCCTCCACAACCCAGTTAGTACAGGGTAATACGATACCCCTTGCTAAGACTGGTTGTCAAACTTTCGGGCCACTGACTACCTGTAACAACTGTCAAAGATCTACAAATGACAGCCGGGACCCACGGCTTTACGTGCTTTCCGAGGCACGGAAGAAACTCGGTATGTATTGGGTGGTCAACCATCCACGAAAGAACCTAGGCAAGCGTGGCTTAACCTAACGATCGACCCATATCACATCATCATTCACATCATTCTTCTGCCCTGTTATTGTCTGACTGTATTGATGTCCTCGTGGCTAAAATAACACCCTAGCGGCGTTATTAGTTTAGTCGCGAGCTCTTCGACATAATAACATGTCCTCACTGAAAACGTGGAATTTGGCAATCCAGGAATGGAGCTAAAATAGAAAAACGAAAGAAAACGCACGTGTCGCTTTTAGGATTCTATAGCCAAATGGCAAAAACGAAACCCTTATTATTTAAATGTGAAATATGAGATAATTTATGTTAAAACTGCAGCTATAACTTGGTTTTAATTATTTCCAGAAATAATACGAAATACAAACTTTGAGGTGATTTAATAAAAACTATGCGTGTTTAAATATTTATCCCGACTGCGGAACTCTTCACTGTATGTTAAAAAGCTAAAATAAGCCTCAACAAAAATAAAAATAAGATTGCGAATGATGCAGTTAAGATAGATTATGCCTTTGATTAGTACTGATTTTAGAATAAAAAATGGCGCCTCTGAAACTTTCTGCCATTCAGGTTTTTAAGCCTTCCATTGCAAGCGCCTATTTGACTTTGCATTGAACCCTATTTTCTTTGTTTCAGATTTCTATCATGGGCATGGCGTCTCCAGATTCTATTGTATTAGTTGATTCATTCCGTTACATACCGCCAGGTATGGATGACAGTGAATGCCAACTCTACGAAGAAATTACTACCCCCGGCTCCGATGAAACCACAACTCCCGACTCCGATGAAACCACTACCCCTGACTCCGAACAAACGACTAGTCCCGACACCGAAGACACCACTACTCCTGACTCAGATGAAACGACTATTCCTGACTCCGATGAAACCACTAACCCCAACTCCGATGAAACCACTTCCACCGACCCAGATGAAACCACTACCCCCAACTCCGATGAAACCACTTCCACCGACCCAGAAGAAACCACTACCCCCAACTCCGATGAAACCACTACCCCCAACTCCGATGAAACCACTTCCACCGACCCAGATGAAACCACTACCCCCAACTCCGATGAAACCACTACCCCCAACTCCGATGAAACCACTTCCACCGACCCAGATGAAACCACTACCCCCAACTCCGATGAAACCACTTCCACCGACCCAGATGAAACCACTTCCACCGACCCAGATGAAACCACTACCCCCAACTCCGATGAAACCACTTCCACCGACCCAGATGAAACCACTACCCCCAACTCCGATGAAACCACTTCCACCGACCCAGATGAAACCACTACCCCCAACTCCGATGAAACCACTTCCACCGACCCAGATGAAACCACTACCCCCAACTCCGATGAAACCACTTCCACCGACCCAGATGAAACCACTACCCCCAACTCCGATGAAACCACTTCCACCGACCCAGATGAAACCACTACCCCCAACTCCGATGAAACCACTACCCCCAACTCCGATGAAACCACTTCCACCGACCCAGATGAAACCACTACCCCCAACTCCGATGAAACCACTACCCCCAACTCCGATGAAACCACTTCCACCGACCCAGATGAAACCACCACCCCCAACTCCGATGAAACCACTTCCACCGACCCAGATGAAACCACTACCCCCAACTCCGATGAAACCACTTCCACCGACCCAGATGAAACCACTACCCCCAACTCCGATGAAACCACTTCCACCGACCCAGATGAAACCACTACCCCCAACTCCGATGAAACCACTTCCACCGACCCAGATGAAACCACTACCCCCAACTCCGATGAAACCACTTCCACCGACCCAGATGAAACCACTTCCACCGACCCAGATGAAACCACTACCCCCAACTCCGATGAAACCACTTCCACCGACCCAGATGAAACCACTACCCCCAACTCCGATGAAACCACTACCCCCAACTCCGATGAAACCACTTCCACCGACCCAGATGAAACCACCACCCCCAACTCCGATGAAACCACTTCCACCGACCCAGATGAAACCACTACCCCCAACTCCGATGAAACCACTTCCACCGACCCAGATGAAACCACTACCCCCAACTCAGATGAAACCACTACCCCCAACTCCGATGAAACCACTTCCACCGACCCAGATGAAACTACTTCCACCGACCCAGATGAAACCACTACCCCTGACCTAGATGCAATCACTGAAAGCGAATCAAGCACACCGACTTCAACAAGCAATGATAGTAAACCAACCGATACGGATTCAGATGGCACAGGTACTACACCGTATCCATGTCCAACACCACCTGTTGACAACGGACGTACCAATGGTTTTTGGACCCCGCTTACCATCACAATGTTGGCCCTCCTATATCTCATAGTCGTAGTTCTTATATGTCTACTAGTTTACGAGATTGGACGAAGGAGAGGTAAAGCTGCAGCAGCAGATGATTTCGACATTGAAAGTCTACCGAACTCTTTTAAAGTACCGAGAATAAAAACCGTGTACCCTGATGCAAACAGTAACCCATACGCAAGAAGGAATAGTTGGTAACCGAAGCCTGCGCGATAAACAGATTCGGTGTAAATGATTAAGAAACCTATTTATTTAATTAAATAGCAACAAAGAATCTACATTACACTTATTGCATTTATAAAACTGTAAGATGTATTTTACATTTTCGTGGTCACAGTTATAATGAAGTCACAGCAGGTGAACTATAAAAAAACGTTTTGTACCGATTTAGGACCAACAATGTTCTAATAATAGAGCTGCATGCTAAAAATAACTGTATCATTTGTTTCTTCGAAAGCTTAGTAGAGAGACACATTTTCTTTAGCTTTTTCTATCTACCTACTCCACTAGTAATTCTAGAAACCATTGTCATCCATTGTTAATCTTGAGAGAGTGACATTGTGTGAGCTTGCAAATTAGGAACATCGTTCATCGGTTTCTGGTTGCCTGGCATGGCATGTACAATTGTACAATCATGTTCATATTAGTGCAGTTCTTAGTCAAAAATTAACCAAAACCATGAGACGACTTAATCGTCTCACAGATTAGGCATTTTAGCTATCTTGCGCAAGTCAAAGTACCTAGTCCAGAAAGTTGGAGTGTAAAATGTATGATATATTCATCGCTGATCTCAAATGCCTAGTTTAAAGAGATCACAAAAAAGATGTTAATTAAACAACAGAAAGAAAAGCAATGTGAAGAGATAGCGTTACAATGAGTTATTGTCTCGTCAGATTATTTTTAGTAACACATTTGTATTAGTTATCATTAGTATTAGTTAAAGGATTTTTTTGTGTAATAAAAAAATATTCAAGGCGCAGTAAACGTAGTGTTGTAATTAAGTCAAAACTTAATTATATTCAAAGTATGTAACTGCCCTAAAATTATGCGAGAGTAAGTGTCACATACAACGTAAGTATCTTACATTGTATGTGGCAAGTTACCTAGATATAAGTACTATGTCACTCATCAATACTCATCATGTTATAAATCATCACAATCATTATTTTAATGTAAGTACCTAACTATTATTGTAAATATTATAAGTTACTACGTCACTAATGGTAAAAAAAATTGAATTATATTAAACTATTTTGTTCTCGAATACTATATTTTTGTAAATATTAATAGATAATTATTTGTAAATATAAGCAAATTTTGTTTCATATTAAGGACTTTTAATTTTTTCGCATGAGTTGAATTAAGAGCCATCTAGTGAGAAAACAGTGGACATAGTTATGGTAGCATCGGATCTACTAATTTTGATAAATAATTGTTGCTGATATATTGAGTTGGTAAACAGACACAAAAGTCTTTTAACCCGGTAGCAGAAGCTACTTGAAAAGGAAAATGAAACGCCTGCCTGGACGGCCGGGGATTTTTTTATACTGCACCAGTTCTTTCTTCGGAAAAAAGTGAAAAATTTGAACAACAATTGGGAGGGTTATTGGAGCACTTCAAGTTATTATCTAGTGAAAAATGTAAATTACACCGCATTACTGTCTACATATTTATCGACACCCTAGTTTAGCTTTTTAAAGACTCTCTAACGATAAACAAGTGTTTTAACGCAAGCAAATATTATTCATTTCATCATTCTCGGCACCTGAACGGTAACAGGTCCCCACAATTTAAATGCAGGAGGTTTCCAATAAATCATCCAATTAACGAGAACTGCCGCAATTAATACAGCTACTAGTGTAAAAGAGATTTGTCTGTTTTGGTTGTCATAGATTTATCTCGTACCTACGTATACATAGATGAGGGAGCCTACCTAAACACAACTAGTAAATAGTACCAAATGCTAGTAAGATACCGAAACCTATTTACGTAACACTGATGATACAAATATACAAAATAAACTTGAAATGAAAACTGAAAATGAAACTTGGTGTATCAACTACAGCTCGTTCTTAAATACAAACGAACTGATGAGGTCCTGGGTTCGATTCCTAAGTCGGGCAAAGAGTTCTTGGGTTTTCCATCAGGAATTTCACTGTACCAGCCACGGAGTCTGGATTTTTGTTCGGTTGATGGCAATAGGCTCGGCTAGGTACCACATGAAACTTAAAAATAACTGGCGAAATGTTGGTGTACGATTAGGTATAAGTACCTCTGCGTTACCCTGCAGGAATTATAGTTGTGATAATATGTTATGAACCCAAAATTAAAATTAGAGGATTAAGAATCTTGCACACGGCTTTATGATTGGTCTAAGAGTTTTACCAAAATCTCACTATGTTTAAGGATTGAAATCCAGAAATGCACTATTAGACCGAGACTGTGAGTCCCATGACACCCGTCACCAAACAAGTTTCAATTCGGGGATAATTTCGTAAACATTGAGCAGCTGCAACTGCATCTTCGCATACCTGGTGTTACAGAAGTATTTTAGGATACATGATAACAATGCCATCACTTTGTTTCTGGCCCTGCCTGTCCCATCATTGCTTCTTACCAAACTTATCCTGTGATATTAGGGTTCCGTACCTCAAAAGGAAAAAACGGAACCCTTATAAGATCACTTTGTTGTCCGTCCGTCCGTCCGTCCGTCCGTCCGTCTGTCAAGACCGTTTTTCTCAGGAACGCGTGGAGGTATCAAACTGAAATTTCTATATGATACTTAGTTCTACTGTCCCTGGAAGCTGTAGAAAAATCAACCTTCTAAGTCAACGCAATCAAAAGATACAGCCACTTAGGCCGCAAATTTCCGCAAATTTTCGAAACTCGCACGGGAATCAAAACCTACAGGGTACTTCCCGTGAACTTAGAATCTTGAAATTTTGTACGAAGTCACGTCTTATAGTACAGATATAGGAAAATTTACGAAAACCGTAAATTTTTAGTTTCGTCATATAAAAAAAAGTTATATACCCACAGGTTTGTACGGAACCCTCGGTGCGCGAGTCCAACTCGCACTTGACCGGTTTTTTCTTATTAGTTTTACTTTAGGTAGGTATGTACGTACTCGAAAATAATAACTTTTTAACACAATGAATTATAAGTTCGAATCACAAATATGTAAGAATGTAAATAGACTCTTTTTTTCATTGGACAGAATGGTTAATGGTAATTTGAATGGTAATTTTTTTAACACTTTTTATTAAACCCAATACATGACATCTACAACAGGCGACATCAGATGGTGGAGCCTTAGACCGGTCCTCCGCGATTGGTTCCACGTGTAGCAGTAGACTTCCCTAGGATCATAAGTATGCCAATACTATGAACAGCCAATAAAAATGAGACGAAATTACAAACAACCTCTTTTTTCATATTTCGTCCTTGTCATTATAATTGTTACGTGACTCGTGGTTAAATTTATACCTTAATACAAAAAAAAACATGAAACACGTACAAGCACGACGAGGATCTAATAAAGATATAGTCATAGTTTCAGCTACTTAAAATTTCAGTAATTTTAAAGAAAGATGAAATCCAGAAATGAAATGGAAGAAAGAATCAAGAATGTTTATTTGGCACATGCCACAAGTGCACACAAAAAGATACATTATATTGTGTCGTACGGCTCCGCCAAATAGGCCCAGTTCAGCAAAATGCTGGGCAGCTAGTGCCCAACTCTGGTTTTCAACTGGACCTGAGAGGCATGTGACGGACGTAAAACAGTTTTGTACTTTGTGTTATTTAGAATAGGTACTTATTACATACAGTGTACAAAGTGCGTCAACCGTGGCCTTAAATGAACTTGACCAAAACAACAATAGCCTCTGCATTCATCCAGTTATTGGCCTCGGCGCGGAAACGATAGACTTTTTGTAAAGTACAAAAAATATGCCAGTAAATCTTTTCCCAGCATTATAGTAGATCCTATAATATTCACCACTACCTACTATGGAAAGGCCAACAGCAGAAGTTGATGACTTTTTCAGTATTTTAAAACTAAACTACAGGTTGCTCCTGTTAGTATTATATAGTTTATTCGGCTAGTCTGTTTTTTTTGCACCTTAAATTACGAATCCAATTTTTCCTACTGTTTATTTATTTTTGTAATGCAAATAAATGCGTGGGTGAAGTTCATAGTCAGACCTTGATTCATTGAAACTTTTGGCTTTTTACTGGCCTTTCAAAATGATTATTTTTAGTATGATAAACTTGAAATAGCTTTAAATAGACAAGCTTGTCAAATTATAAGGATAATTTTATGGTAAATTCGCAAGGTAAGGTCGGGATTCCCATTTGCATACCGCTTATAAATATAAAACCTATGCATAACTATATTGTATGAGCAACCATAACGAGGTCATCGACCTTGACGATCATAGGAGAAGGAAACGCGACATTTTAATGCTGCTTTCCCTCAGGTGTATATCAGGTTTCCACCATAATGAGCAGCGTATTAGGAGCTTGGAGCAGGAGGAAAGCTTAAATAACGTGTTCTGAGTTCGCATTTTTGTTATGGGAAACATGCTATGCTGAATTGTAAACAAACATTACCATACACCTTTAAAGCAGTCAAGTTTACACGAAAAATGATGTCCCGTAGGTTTTTGTAACTTGCAGTTACGCAACATACGCACTACCTGTTAACTATCGAACTACATATTGGCCTTACCTGCACGACTCACTCATAAGTGAGCTAATGTAAGTGCAAATTTTATCGGTTATAACAATACTACAAAAACGAAGGAATTGTGACAAATTAAATATTCGTAGGTGGAGTAGGGAGCGTAAATTTTATTTTTAGATTTTCCGTTTCGATCATTTTCGGAAAGTTGCATTTAGTTATAAGGAACACAATGTAGGGTAATTTATGAGTGACCCGAATGATACTGATTCTAACGTAAAACGATGATTATATCTCGTGTTATGCACAACGTCAACTACCTTGTAACCAACCATGCAATTAATAACATACAAGCCATATGCAAGTAACGTAAAACCCAATTAGCAATCCCAGATCATGCAAGAACCATGAACCCAATGCGTCATAATAACCATACAAGAAGCAGTTTAGATGACCAAGTTTATGACGATTTGATGGCCATTACATCGGAGGCAGAAAAACCCAATGCCCTGTGTTCTTGACACAAATATTCGTAAGGCATAATAAGACGTAATAGCTGACAAGACAAGGCGGTCGTATGAATTTACAATGGGCCATGACGTTTTTGGATGTGACAGATGAAAAGAATTGCCAAGGGTAGTCTTTGTGGGCGCTCTAAGTAGGTAAAGTCATTATATTTAGCAAACAAACAAATGCGGTAAAATTCGACTTATTACAAATCCTTAAGATAGTTACGGCGGAAGTTCTTATCACAACAAGCGTCCGATTTTTGGAACTTAACGACTTACTATAACCCAATAGAATGATATTACGGGTGTAAACGGACTTTTCACGAAGCCGTTAACCATGCATCCTGAACATCAAACTAAGTAACATTGCGAAATATTACTGGGAAAGGAATTACTTTTTTGGTGTGAATCACAGTTTCCGGTAGCGCTCAATGTTCAAAATTATCTTATAGCATAACATCACACCCATAATCCCCAAAGGATTAGGAAGTGTCGTGCATATATGGTACACAAACTCACCTTTCACCAGTTACATATTATAATTATATAAGTCCCATGTAATAGGATGCGAGCTTATTGCCATCAACCGAGCACAAATCCTGCTTCCGAACTACTACAGAGAATTCCCTGATGGTGAATCTTAACAACAGTACCTGACCTGGGAATTGATCCCAGGACATCGTACTCAGCAGCAACGCTTGTGAGCATTACACCAATGATGTATAATTTGCGATTTATAGAGAACCACATTGTATTTCCGATGACGACTCTAACTAATTAAATTCTTGGATATTTTTCAATCCGAAAACAATTACCTAAATACTTTTTTTTATGAGAAAACATTCCAAAACGAAATTAAATTTTGATTAAGAAAAAGTGGAATATCACAGACTTTTTCATATTCCTTTGTCATTTAATTAACGCTTAGAGCGTCAAGTATTAAGAAAATTTCTTTCGCAAAGGTTTTTACGGTAAACATAACTTGGGACAAAGGGATATTAGGAGCATTGGGGAACAAAGCGAAGAGGCCGACCACAAAAATAAGGGAAGAGATTCTACCACTGGAATCTGATTTACCTAGTGAGTTATTTATTTATTGGTGAAAAATGTAATAACAATCTTCAAAATATTAAAACAGTTAGACTTTCAAAACGAATCCTATTGTTTTATAACGCGGAAAGAACTTTTTAAGTCTGTTATACAAATGAGACCGTAAAATTTACGTATCTTTCCGTATCCGTAGAGACTTATTTGGATTTCACAGAGGTTCACGGTGAAAAATCTAACTAATACGACATATCCGTTCATTAAAGCGACTTATTTAGAACTGCTCAGGTATAAACACTTGAAATAGAACAATTAGGTACACCTTGATAACTCCTTATTTTACAAATATTCATCTTAGAAAAATTAATAAATAAATAAAATAAATAAATTTAATCCAAAAATATAAATACAGTTTTTCTTAAATCTATGTCAAGTGCGTAATGATGTGTGTGTAATGATTGGTCTGAACGGAAATCTAAATCCGTCCGTCTAAATAAAACAATATCAAGACTATACGCAAGAGACTTGAATCCGCCTGCTAAGAGTGTGGACTTACTTAGCACTATTCCCCTAAACTCATATTCGTTGAAGCACTACATGTGGAAACCATATGTTGAGCAGAGAACTTCGAAGGCGTATTGGAGATACTTTGTGAGTTTAGTGAAGCCACGTCACGCTCTCAATATAAGCAATACCTACACGAATGATTATTTTCGTATGGAGTAAGAAATAAACTCATAAACAAGACAAGATTTTCGAGAATTTTCCAGAAACAATACGGAACGTCAGATCGAGTTCTTGAATACATAGTAGTTATGAATGTTGATCGCAGAGCGAAATATAATTGGGGCAAGCGAATAAAATTAAAACTCCCAACGAAGACTCCCCAGGAACTGGCCAAGATAATTGGTCGCGAAAGCAGAAAAACAAGATAAAATTAATGTGCCACCATCAAAACACTTCAGCATTTCTTAATTAAGCACCCACTTAGGACGCTTTGTTTGTTATACAGAGTTGGGGATGCGTTTCACTTTAATATATTTAGAGGGTGGTGAGACTGACAAAGGTTTTGTTTTTAAAAACAATGGAATGAGTATCCTAATGTTCTTACTTCTCGTGGGCAGAAAAAAAAATAGATAACGATTACGTTAAATTTCTATAAACTGTAAAGTAAATTACCTCCCTACGATCGGTGTTTGCGGTTATCATAATTGGTGATTTTCTTCGGAAAGGTCAGGTGCGTAGTATCATACCAAATGTATCATCATCTGCCTCGCCTTTTCCCAACTAGGTTGGGGTCGGCTTCCAGTCTTACTGGATGCAGCTGAATACCAGTATTTTACATGGAGCGACTGCCTATCCGGCCTCCACAACCCAGTTAGTACTGGGTAATACGATACCACTTGCTAAGACGGGTTGTCAGACATTCGGGTCACTGACTACCTGTAACTACTGTCAAAGATCTTCAATTGACAGCAGGTACCAACGGCTTAACGAGTTTTCCGAGGCACAGAGAAAACTCGGTATGTATGGGTGGTCACCCATCCACGAACCAAGCGCGGCTTAACCTGACGATCGACCCGAGAGGCTGTTATTATTTAGCCACGAGCTCCTCCTATCATACCAGATGTATAAACGTGGACAAAACTAAAAGGAGTACCGACTTAAGGATCGTAGCAGTGGCGTGGTGTCTGCATGGGGAAAATTAGTCAGTTTATGTAGGTTTTGGCGGTCTATGAAAAAGCACTTTTCAGAAGTGTTTATTTACCAAGTGTTAATAAAATTACATTAATCTTTAAAGCATGTTTCATATCAAAGCTTAAAAAGGCGTTAGATAGATAAAAACCATATTTGAATAGAAGATTATATGTTATGACTCAGTGAACGTCCACGATTGATGTAGATCTCACTTTGAAAGAAGTTAATTAACCAGTAAAGAAATAATAATGAATCTTAAATTAATTAATTCTATTAATTAATCTTATTAAGAGATGCACTTCTGCACGGCAAGGTGACAAATTTTATGAGAGAAAACCATGACCAATGTTACTGAAAAGCTCAAATCGATTCGGTTGGAAATCGTTACACGAAACTCTTTGAAAGTGATTGCCACCGGTCTTGCCTTCTGTATGCCCTCAAGCATAGTTGCCTCTACAAATTGGACTACTCCCGAGCCTCTGTGCCAAAGAGTCTATGGTATTGGCTTTTCAAACAGATTTTCGAAATAGACGAATATTAATCCCAAAAACAGGACTCATTACTTACCAATTTCCAACCAACTACGTACTGCTTTATTACGACGCCTGTGACTTCTGAAGATTTCTTTTAGTTACAATGTGCGCTTTATGACTAGGTTCTCTAAAATAAATGAGGACATTCCTATTCAGGAAAAGAACCGTCTCCCAAAGCCACAGATAGCTTTCTTTTAAATATTTAATTAGGCGACGCATTAATCTAACGTCTCAAAAGAATTAACGCTACTTAAAACTTTTGACAGTGGCCGCCATTAAATGCGGATACTTATTAAACAGGCTCTTTACAGGCTTATAAAGTCCTGGGCTCTTGGTTGTAAGAAATTTTATACAGCTTATGGCTGTTTTTATAGCTATTGGTTTTATTCATAATAAGGGAGGGAGTGTCCATCAAAGCCCAACAATCTTTTTGAATACAGTGCAGCTACGCTCCATGTCGCTCCACTATCTTCAACCAATGACTTCGTTGGATTTAAAACAAAGGATAAAATGAAATCGGTAGGTACTAAAGGAGTGACTTTTCCTTTCAGTTGATGTGATAAGTTTAGGTACATCCGGATAATCTACATAATTAAATATGCACCTTTTTATAAATCTGGGGATAAGACGATTATTGCAACTTTTTACTGAGAAAAATGATTATTCTTTAATACATAAATGACAATTATTAATCCTGATTGATAAAAATAGGTACCTATGCAGAAAATACTTTTATTTGTTAAACTTAAAAGTAGGTAAGAAAATGGGAAATAATTCAATCGGTTTTAGCTTACCTGCTAACTATTTATATACAAACAAATGACATAGATGTTTGCTCAATGTAATTACCGTATCGAGAGCGACATCAATAACTAATAATGTTAGTTATTTCTCTGTTCATACACCTCTTTGTTCTAGGATTGCTCATTTATGAGCTACATATTATATTAAAATTTAATACCTAATCGGAAGCTTCGAAATAATAAGTAAGTATTTATTTGCTTCCATGGAGAGTTTTGGCGACGTCGTTACGGTCATAAGCTAGAATAACCAGCTGTGACTAGACTAATTCCACAGTATAATTATTATTTATAATAGATTGCTTATTATAACATCAATTCGTTTTCAGCTGTTTATTTATTTATGTACACACAAAACACATTACAAGAAAAATACATAAAGACAAAAGAGCACAAAGGTACCGACGCTTATTTCATTTAGAAATCTCTTCCAGCGGACCTGCGAGAGGATAGATATAAAAGAAACGTAGACAGTGTGTAAGAAGAATAAATTAACTACAAAATGAATAACATTCATAATAAAGAGATTATTAAACATACATGCTTATATAATAAAATAAATATATATTTATTTTAATAATATATATATGTATATATATTAAACCTGCTGTTCTATAATATGAGCTTGTAAAAGCAATCTGGATAGGTTTAGGTATGGGCAATCCAATTGTTTCAATAATACCTAACGCTTCTGTATTCTGCCTCATAACTCATAAGGAATACCCATCATTACGTTGGTACTGCTGCGACCAGTTCTAGATCTATTTAAAATAATAGGAGACATCACCCTGTCCTGTTATATCGTGTTTCTACACCTGCCGACTCATGTTGTATTGTGTTTTCTTATTTAATAGTTTTGCACAGAACAGAACAGTAACATCAACGAACAAGAGTTTCAAAGCTTGCTTCAAAGAACTATTAGCTCATAAAACAGAACAATACGTAATAACGTACAGAATTACCGGGTTTTTTGCTTTACTTATCTGGGAGCGCCCGGATGAACCTAAATGTGTCTTTTGTCTACCCGGACCTAGACTGGCTAGCGTGTGACCATGCAAAAAGTGGCTTAGGAAAAGTCCCGGGAAATTATGTAGACACGATTACATGTTTTGATTTGAATGCTGATAACTTAATCCATCATTGTAATTATCGCTATTTAGATATCAGACGCTATTAAGATGTCCTCAGTACCTATATTTCTCATAAGAAGGTAACAAATTCATCGTTGGACAACCTGCTACCGGCAAAAACCTAACCTGAATAACTTGTTCAATGATGAATGACAGAGTCATTAAACCACCTGCACTAAGAAAATCGCACGTTTATGACATAAAGAGACAACATAAAGAGATAACATAACATCTGTAATTCCCGATGGGTTAGGCAGAGGTTTACCTAATAGTACACCCACATTTCGCCAGTTGTGTTAAGTCCCATGTAATAGGGGGCGAGCCTTTTGCCAGCAACTGGGCACAAATCCAGACTTCATGACTACTACTGAGAAATTCCTGATGACAAAAACCCTGTGCTCGTCTTGGGAATTGAACCCTCATGCTCAGCAAATAAAATAAAGAATAACAAAATTCAAAATAGAAAAACAAAACGTTATCCCTTAAAATATCCTCAAGGTTCTTGTTAACCCTACCATGGAGCGTCCCGGACAAAAATCACGGGAGCAAACGAACAATGGGCTCGTAGATGGCGCATTTCCTCCGCGGGAACTAATTAAGTGGATTCTATTCAGGTAATAGTTCCGTTTCTATAGTATCTACGTACGTATTCACCAATTCATTCAACTTTCTTACCTGTTCCTAAGGCAAATCAGTCGTAAATGTAATCGTTCGGTGAACGTATTGTCCCGATTACCGTAGGTAAAGTTACCATAAGTGCATGCTTTACCCGGTAAGTTGCCAACAATTACTGTGGAGAACTTTTCAGGCGATTACATGTAGTGCATAGCCTGGAGGCCACATGCTGTGTATAGTTGCACAAATCAGCATACAATTAGCACAAGGATTATGAAAAGACAATGAGTAAGTATTTTAACACACTCAGAGAGCATGCTGTTATTAAGCAATCCACCATAGTACCAATTATATTTAACATGTCAGTGTTTTGTTAGCTGCTTGCCAGCTGGAGGACTATAATCATATCTTTACATATATATAAAACACAAAGCTATGTCTGTTATAGACTTTGAAACCATCCAATCGATGCGCCCCAAACCGGTTTCATTAGAAAAGCAATAATGCGAAGATGGTTATAGACCACTAAAACAATGCATTAAGTCCTACAGGCGTAGTAGCACACGCCGTGTATCACCTAGTTCGCTACAAAGAATCCAATTGATATTTAGAGATATTTTCATGAATAATGTGCAATTTGAACAACCAACCAACAACTTTTAATTTTTCTAAGAATTTCAACAGAAATAACTTCTAAATAGGGGATTTCCTTTACAACAATTATTTTATTGTTTTGTAGACGGCGTGTTAGAAGTAGTTTATTGAGGCAATAGTGTTTTCAACAGTACCTACCTATTAAATCAATAAATTGTTAATCAATATCATCGATCAAAAATCGATTTAATCCAGATTATCTGAGATAATGATCTACTATCAAAAAACTGTTGTTTTACCTACATGCACATTGCGCAAGACAACGTCATAGCTATGTGGACTCTGTCATGTGATAGGTAATTTTATAAATTCTTAGTCATGTTTGTTTGAAATTTAATACCTAGTTAGTTTAAACAGGGCTTAATGTCTTAAGTATAACTGCTCATCTATTGAATATGGTTAATAATACAACGAATGTTTTATTTATTTCACCGCTTGTTTCAGCATAGTTCAATGTTAATTTAGTTTCGTACAATGACGCATTATTTTACTCAAAATATTAGCGGAACTCGATTGACAGCTTAAAATATGTAGTAATGAATATCATTTATATTAGTTAAAAAACAGATCCCAGCTTTTGCGATTCAAACAACCAAGATCTGAAAAAAACATAGACAAAACGTTCCTCACGTTGCCACCTCATGCGATTACAAATAATGTTATTATACGTAATTTAAATAAACGTATAAAGTATATTATCACATTTTAGCACTAATAAAGATATTTGCTAAGGTCCGGATAGGCGAAGGACCGCAGTACCCACCTACCCTACCTTTTCTATTGTGCAGTAAGGTCTCGTAGAGCCGATTACAGCATTTTATTACCTCAATGCTATTAAACTACTTTATTAAAGCTTTAAGAAGCTCCAAAAATGACTTGCAATTGAGCAATACGCGTAGAATATTACAAACGTGTGATTATTCAAGTAAGATAAAAAAGGTAAAATTATCTTAGGTATGCAAGCCATACCGGCTTGCATACCTAAGAAAATTTTACCATGTAAGAAATCTACCGCTGCAAGTGTAAACAAATAAATTTAGTTTTTTGATATCTTACCATAGGTATATCAAAAATCAAGATTTATTTGTGTGCAAAATGAGACTGTATTTTACATAGGTATTTCTCTATTTTAACAACAACTAACCGAAATAAAATTGGACTATTGAATTATTTTCCCAGACCCAATGAAATAAAAAAAATACATAACGCCTGAGTAGGTATCTACCTAACAGCTTTGACATTCACATATTTTATTTGGAATTTACGATAGCAATACTATTTATAACAAGGTTTTAATTCATTGATTAAAGAATCAACGCGATTGGCTGGCCCAAAAAAAAAACATTTCCTCCTATAAATCTAATCCAATTTTCCAGGAATTTTCGTTATGTTTGTTCGTGAATATCTAAGCGTATCTACAAACGTATTACGATATTGTTGTGTCAGTTCAGAATTGACGTGGCTACATAGATACCTATTATTGTAAAGAACAAGGACATAATATAATGCTCAGCACATTATTAAAAATTCCAAGTGATCATATTATTCATATAAGGGAATTATCCGAAATATTGATATCTTTTCGTGCCTATACCTAATCACAACAACTCTCTAGATCTGAAGATCTTGAGAAGGTTATTTTCCTATTACCGGTTTTAGTCAATAATAATGTCCAATTTGACACGTTCAACCCTTCTTATTAGATAATAATGGTTAATGTCAGTTGTCACGTACGTTTCAATACAAACAGTCTGCGGTAGGTAGTGCACGCACAACCAATCTTATATTTACAGGGCCATAACAAACATTCGATTTTTATTGGGTCCTTTCATATAAATAAAACACATTATAAAATGTGTCCTTGTGTAGGCACCCTATAATATATATTTAAATTTTAATCTAACATGTTGTGACACAGATTTCATAGTAAACATATGTGTATTGATAAAATCACATTGCCTCTATTTGTACGCACATCAACTCTTCTTGTTATTACCTATAAGTAGTACTTAGGTAAGACTGATTTATATTTATAATAATTGTGACACCTACCCTTTACAACAAACTAAAAGGGTGAAGGACTCCATAACTGATTATGTAACTTTTTAGTGATGTGGGTTGTGAATATAACCCGCCTTGTATGTACCTAACTACGCGTAGTGATTGGCCTTTAGACCAATTTGGTAGTATCAAATAGGCTAACCATATAAAGGTGAATCAGAAAAGTACCTAGCAATATTTTCTTGAGTCACCTATACGAGTCATGATTGCGCGCTTATTAGATTCGAAGGCAATACCGAAATACGAGTACCTGCCGATAAAACCAAATGACGTTAAATTTTCGTATTATGTATCTATCATAGATTATTTAAGTATTCGGAAAATAAAGGAAACTGCTCAGTAAATCTCTTTTTTATTTAAATGGCATTCGGCCCTATCTTCATTTTTAACTAATTAAATGTATAGATAAAGCTACAGCTACTGCGAGCTACTCTAGTACATCTGGAGAAACATTCGTGAAATTTGGTAAATTCGAAAAAAAATAAGAAAGTGTTCGTTTGTTTATCAAAACACGCGCAACAGAATTTGCAAGGCTGTAGGTATGATCATTTAAACATTTTCGACGAGTAGAAGCATATAAATTAGATTTAAATAATGAATGAATATTCTAATTAATCGTAACAGCGAGCTAATCTCGTAGTAGGCCTTAACCTTAAAGGATGTAGTACTAGGTAATTCCGGGAATGATATTTAAATATGAGTAATTTTTATGAGGAAGCAATGCGCAGTTTTCAAATTAGACCGGTATCGGCATCAAGTATTTTTAATATCTGTATTTTATAATAGCTTGTAAAATTCGTATTTTGGAGTGTACACTACTAGATTTTACAGTCCTGTGACCAATGTTATCGTTGATAGGTAATTGTAATCGCGATATCCGTTACAGCTTACTGACAATTCCTAGAAACAGAGCTAATGCGAATAATCCCACTTAACGTTGTAAATACGAACGTATTTTTGATATTATTGTTATTTAATTATGGCCTAGCGTATTAGAGATCCGTAACTATAAGAAAAACGTAATATTCTTATGTATTCTCAACAAAATCTATTATAGCTGGTATAAGAGCGTCATAAAAATTGTTTCACGCATTCAACTTCATCCGGATATACATAAATGTAATTTAAAACATGTTAAAATTCGTATTTCCTTTGCGTTGCACGCATATTATTGACATGTTAAATTCGAATTAATTTTAAGAATATAAAAGCATCAATCGTAATACTAAATACAAGCTGGGTGTTGTGGCAAAGGTGTGTGTGAGATAGTGGTGTAGAACGACTTAAAAGTAGAATAATACATAGGAAATATGTTTTCACATCTGAAGATGAAACAACACTCCTTGAGTAATTGTAAAGGGTAGGGGTAGAAAGCTATAAAATATGTTATAGTTTAGAGTAGCAACAGGAAACGGGTGATTTACAAGCACAATGGGCGCAGATTGCACTAACAATAAAATAGCACACACGCTGTAAAAGCTATTACAAAGGATATTTTTTACATGATGCCATGCACATAAAAGTCTACTCTGTTTTTTCGTTGGAAAGATCAGATATTCACCTAAATATCACTTGCTTTTAAGTAAAACTAAAGCGGCATAGTTATCGTTTTCAAAGCCTTATTTTCCATCTGAAACATAGCCTATAATTGTAATGTTTACTGTGAAAGACTTAATGAATTGTCTTTATTCTCCAGAAAAGTTTTTAATGTTAGTTAGGACTTAAAAACAGTGGCAGTAAGAGGGAAATATAACTTCTATAGCTTGTGATTAACGTAACATTTAAGGGTATGCTCATAAACGCTGCTTTTTAACTAATTAAAGTGTGCTAAACCATACATTATCGACATTTAAATGTCTATCAACTTTATTCAGCGTTTATGAATAAAGCCCTTAGTAATTGAACATGGTGTTTGTAATGACTATGAATATTGAATAGGTACACATTACCAGATAAGAACTAAGCTGCTAATTGCGCTAACTAATCCGGTGACCGGAGCCCGGCTGCTTTAGCCAATCACAAGCGTCTACAATGCGTCACGATATGCTGGATTGGCTATCCAGTCCGTTATCTGGTTTTAGTTAATCACCTCTTTAGTTCCCTGTCGTATACAAATGTTTTATGTGTTTTAGAAACATCTCCGGCGTAAGTTCTAAATCAAGCGTAAACCGGGTTATGAAAGTCGAGGGATCAGCGAGTCTTGCAATATAAGTTTCAAAGAAATTAAATAATTGACCAGTACGAATATTTTAGACTCGGTATTTATAAGCAATACCATTGTATATTATTTAATTTTGCTTATTTAATAAATAAAGAGAGATAGAGAGGGAAATTCTGATTTCATTCACATTGCCATGATAAATGTTGAAGAACATTTAACGAAAGAGCATTGAGTAGAACATCTTCTATTGATATGAAAGCGGAAATCTAGATTAAAAGTACTAATCAAGTCAATACGAGAATGTCAGCCGATCGTTAGGTCAAAATAGCTTTCGAATAGATGTCATTAAATAGAAAATTACGCCGTAAAAGCCTTCCCGAAGGTGGCATCGCTAAGAAGAATCCTTTATGAAAGATTGCTTCACAATTCAGAAGAAAATCACGGCCAGCTGTAGTACAGTACAGAATATAGTCATACGATGATCGAATCTAGTACAGATTTTTAAGCATCGATCAGAACTCAAGTCTAAAATTAAAATTGGTATCGACCAGATCGGTGGTAGATAGTGTTATCGTTTTTTTTGCTAAAGGGGACCCTCGAGGTCGTTTATAACTGACATGAACTATTATGATGACAAATAGCGATTAGCAGCTGTATAAATTATAGGTTCAAATGCCATGCATGTTTAGCCCATAGCGTTCCGACTGAAGGGCCTCCTCGCGGACCGAATGTGGGTTGGTGCATTTCGATGTCTTCGAATTTATGGTTGTAGGATTTGGCGGTAAAGGAAAATTTCACGAGGAGACCCTCACGAAATTTTCCTTCACCGTTTTCAGAGCATTTAAAGTTGTCATTAAGGTGAGTATAACCTAACGCACCCTACGGTCACTGCATGTGTTTGCTGATTTAATAGAAAGTGAGTTTAAATTAGCTTTAGGTCTTCAGAACCCTTGACATTTATTATTTAGTTGTTAGTGGAATTCCAATCCCTTTATTCATAATTAGGTAAGTACCTAATAAAATTACGAATAACAAGCTTATCGAAATCCGCAAAATAGTAAAGAACAACAACCTGCATGATTATAATAAATCTGATGACGTGTAGGTAAAGCCCAAGTTTATGATGAAGCCAAATATCTACTAGGGATTAGCAATATAATATTTGATTGAAGGCATTTGTAATCTACGTACCATTTACGTGTAACTTGAGTTAAAGTGAAAGTACCAGTGTGGGCCCCGAAATTAAGATTTTCTTAGGTTTTTTACAATTTGCAAGTCAGTGGCGCTTCCCCAGGTTAATATATGTACATATCATTTTATGTGTGGTTTCCATGATCACTTAACCAATAAGCTATGAATAGTTTTTTGTTAATAAATAATAGGCGCAATAAAAAGTCTTAGGTATCACAAATAATTGCGTTTGTTGCCTAACGTGGTGATGATGGAGTATTTTAAAACAATAGAAATTTTATCTCTACACGTATTTCCATGAATTAGGTATCTTGTATAATAACATCATATTGCTTACCTATTAATTGAATATCGTGCCGTACAGACACATTTTGGTGTCAACGCCTGTTATGTCATGCGTATTAATAAATCACCCTTTGTTATACCGTTGCTTTGTTTGTGTACCAAATAAAGTAAATATGCAAATGAATAACACAAAAATAAATTTAATATATTCGTCCAATGAACAAGAGCTATTTATATTTTTATAGTAGCGAATGAAAAATCGCAGCAAAGGGAGTCCATTTTTTCCTATCACATTTGCGTGCGTAAATAAGTAGATACGTAGTAGCTGAACAATTCGTTGAGTACACGCACATATGCATACAACATATGATAAATATATGGTAAAGCCTCTCCTTGGAATATGGGAAGATAATATACCTACGTAATCATTTAGCACTAAACATAATTATACACTATCCAAAACGAAAACCTTTGTTCTCTACAAGGCTTCCCACAATTTGTAGCCATAGGAAGTTAAATCATAGGAATATCACTAACCAAACAATCACTGAACTATATTTCTCGTCTTTACCGTGTTCTATTGTCGGGTGTCTATTCTAACCAAATCATTATAAAGTTCCAAGTTGTAGACTTTTAATTGCTAGGTATACAAATGAATGATCCGGAAGTTATTGTTAGGACATAACAAAAATGACTCAACAATACTACCTATAACGTTTAAGGCAGAATGAATAGCTGTCTACAGTATAGTGACCATAACGTCCAAGGATAATTAATGGCGCAAGGAACGAATTAGATATACACATTTTATTATGTCATTGTTGTTGATGCATTATCATAATGGGTTAATAATATTGCGTACGTTTGTGGGGTAAGCAGACTTGTAGGGAATCCCAACTGGGCTAAGGTGAATAGTCTGGACGTGGGCTCGTGTTCGACTGACTAAAGGTCAATCGATAAGAGCCGCACGGTTCAATCTACAGGTTAAGCCGCGCTTGCCAAGGTCGGTCCGTTGATGGGTGACCACCCTTTACCTACAGAGTTTCCTCCGTGTTAAATCGTTGGTCCCGGCTTTCTTTAGTAGTTCTTTGGGATTCTTACAGGCATCCGGAAATTTACAGGCGCCGCTATTGTAGTATGAAACAACAACAATGACGTACGGTGCTGAAACATGGACGTTTACGCAAGATGCTGTGTACAGACTGAGAGTTGCACAGAGAGCCATGGAGCGGCCATGCTCGGCATAAAACTGGTTGATCGAGTTCCTAACGTCGAAATCCGAAGACGTACGAAGGTTTTCGATATCGGAAATCGCGTCACGGAACTCAAATGGGGTTGGGGAGGACACCTAGCAAGGCGCAGTGATGACAGGTGGAGTAAGGCTGTCACCGAATAGCGTCCAAGAACTGGAAAAAGAAATGTGGGTCATCGGGCGGCAAGATGGGCAGACGACATAGTTGCCATCGGGGGGAATACTTGGATGAGGCTGGCACAGGACCGTGGAGATTGGCACAAGAAAAGAGAGGCCTATACTCAGCAGTGCGGAAATTCAGGCTGTGGATGGTGATGATGATTGTAGTACTAAAGTGGTGAATGAAGATGTTGAATACGTACCTAAAATATGCATTTGTTGTACGTGGTGACATCTGTTATGTTAATCACGGAACTAATTGCTTATCTCAATAATCATGGTGTGTGTTGTCTGATAATAATTTACTACTTATTCGTTAAAACTATTTCACTAGTAGGTAGATATCTTTACTAATGTAAAAGCAAGTCTTCGTAGGGAGTTCATATAAGTATTTGACCACCTTTAGAAAAGACGTCTGCACCCCTGCTATGATGATCTAACCAAATTGGCAACTCACAATTATTCCAAAAACGATCCATGAACTCATACCTACAACATCATAAACTCACTCACCTCGTAACTCTGCTATCCCCGAAGGAGTCTGGTCGTGAAGAAACTGGATAACTGATTAACCGTTGTATTCCATAAGGCTGGTATCTCCCAACTTGCTTTCCTTAGTCGCCGATGCAATAGGTACCTACAAATATTTTCTAAGGTTATGATGTGTCGTGTACACAATGGCCCATGATGGGCTATTACGTAGACAATTGATTATCTACGATATACATAATATGATATAGCGATGCGATTAGGATATACCCGATGATAAAATCGGTAAGTCTTTGAAGGAACGTATATTATGTATAAATTACAGAAACGTGTAAACCTCCTTCCACTATTAACATGGACTTTACGAGCCCCATTGCCGTAATGACCAGACTTGGTCAAAGGAGTGGCGATTGCCGCTTCCCTCAATTCATAGATCAAAGATTTTAGTTACAAAGTCAAAATAAAAAGTTGCACGAACCTTGAACCTTGTAGGTAATTGAATAATAAATAAACACTTACCAAGCGACTTCTTTTCTTTTAATTCACATAACTAGGTATAACATAAAAATCAAACTTTCATTATTTTCAACACAAAAACAAAAGAATTTGCGACAGAACACCGCCAATTTTAGTTATCTGTCAATATTTGAATTCACGTTCTATTTTGTTTGCTGTTTTGTTTTTTTTTTTGGTTGCCAGGGCTATTTTTTTTTTCATCAGTTAAATACTTAAATAGGTGCCTATCTAAATGAAACATCTTTTCACACCAGCAAGATAAACACAAGACGACTCTTAGGCACTATTTATCTCCTATTTACTTGGGTACCTAGGTTATAAAATTACCTATATCGCAGACATAATCAAAATCTTATCTGTGCCTGATAAAATAAACTTGTTAAAAATAAACCAACTCACTCACAACTAGACATTTACTACCTAATATCAGTAACTAAGATTTAATTTCTAATAAATAAATATTAATAAATTCTAATTATCAAATCACTTCCTAATATTTCTATGTATTTCCTCCATTCGCTCTTCGATAATGATTTCAAGTGTACCTATTTAAGGCATCGTCAACAAATACGCAGCAAAAACGAAAGTTGCAAAGATCGCGTTCAAATGTAAACTGTAGGCATTATCTATTTAGGTTTATATTATCATTCCACATATATGTACATCATCGCATTACCTATTAATTATCTATTTATGACCATATCATGATATAAGCATGTGGGTAAACATAATATAAACCCATAGTTTTATCAGCAATAATTCTGAAATTCTTATAATTAAAGAAGGTGATTTTATATTGCAGTCTCTTTCACAGAATTTGTGTAGGTCAATGAATTCTGTTTCCAGTGAAAAATGATATAATTTTGTCGGATAAAGTCTTGATATAAGTCTCTGTTGTAAGGTGTTATCGTTAATCGGATTAAATTGAGAAACACCTTTAATTAATACGTGGATAATAAGGTACTAAACCTTATAGTTATGATACAGAGCTTTTTAAATCCAGGTAACATTTTAAAAGCTAATCTCTATCCCTAATAAACACATACCGTAAAACGGGGAGACTTTGATTAATTTTAAACTTCAAATTGATACCACGCTCGCAATTTCAATGCTAAAAATGTAAAACAAAAACTGTAGTGTAGACTCATTCCGTAAATTAATTATTACAACAAAAAACAAAATATAATATTTGTATTTTTTTTATATTAAATATCTGGTCATCAAATTTATTTTGATAACGGGGCTACTTTGATTACCTACCCCTAAAAATCAAACCACCAAAAAACTCTTTTTTATTTTTGTCTTTTATCGGGTGTCTTTTCGATGGAATAAATAAAAAGTATTTATTCCATCCAAGTTTTTTTTTGAGAAACGGTCGTTTAGTTAATATTGCGTTTTGAATATTTTTGGGGTTACTTTGAGTCAAGGGGCGAATTTAAGAATGGGTATTACAACATTATTAACACTAAATTTTAACAAATAATGTTAAGTGGTTCTGACAGCAACTACTCGTCCACGCTCCGTTATAATATGGCCGATCCGTCAGTCTGACCAACAAGCACCACAAGACAACCAGAACAAGCACAATTTTGGCTGCGTTCAGCATCACGCATTAAATTCAAAAAAACATACCAAGTTTAGCTATCATCAGAGTTACCCTAGCTCTCAGTGTAACCCTGTTTTACCGGTAGTGTCTGTTGTGTAGACGCGCCACTAATCCATCAATGTTGTACGTAACACCGTTAGATCAATCCTAAACAATGTCTACAAACATTTTACAACCGCATTAATTAATATTGACTATCCGTATTTGTATAAGACAAAAAACCACACACAGATGTGAGAATATAAATGCTGAGATCAACTGATCATGATCATTGTTATAGAGATCACAGTGTAGTGCGGATCGCAGTGATCATGAATATCTTGGTGAGCGTTCTTTTTTTTAATAGTGCCGTGAATGAATTCCCTTTTTTAAATGAATTGAGTTTTCCAATTCTTAATAGTTTCGTGGAACAAGTGATTTTTTTTCTGATAGCCTTATACTTTTTTTTTAAATATTTTAGGCCAGTGACTATGGAAATTTAAGTTTTTAAAATAATTAACTTGGTTTTACTCGTGGTTTTACTTTGCTTATCTATTAAAATATCGGCAAAGGTAAAACCTTCTTTCACACAATTAGGCTTCCATAATTGTGTGAAAGAAGGTTTTAAGTTAGTAAACATTACCTTGGGACATTAACATAATTATTATTATAAACCAAGTGGTTTGCAGAAAACAATCACCTTATTGCAGATTCGGAAAACTAATCCAAAATCTTACTTATTTACTATTTTGTTTTACTTATTTTAAAACAAGGAAAATATATTGCCTGAAACAAACAGGAATTCGTGAATCAAAAACGTATCAATCAATCTGAAATCATAGATAGTCAAAGCGGTTTCTATTTTAGTTCATTAATTGTGGTATCATAAGATTAGATTTCAGAGATAGCCTGTGTTCCTATCTGATGGATTGTTGAGATTTTATCTATTACCGAATTGGGTATTCAATCTTATATGACTATCTTTTTTGAATATCTAGTAATTAAATTGTAATACATTATAGTTCGGGCCCGGCGTATAACTGTGATCACCGACAGTTGTTTTATTTTCGTAAAAACACGTAGTCATTCTGACCTACCTAATGTATGACAAACGTCACTGTAGGTACATAGGTACCTAAACTATTTAATTAATTTTTGGAAAAAGTGTAGTATAGTAGAATAGTGTAGTGTAGTAATAGTAATCCTTTCTCCGATATCTAGGTAGATATTTCTAAACCCATGTAAACTTATCTTTACTTATGTATGGCGCTTGCCTATCACATAGTAGGGCGCTAGACTTATTCTTACAGATTCCAAGATAAGTCGCCATTATCCAAAATTATGAATTTTAATAGAAAAGCTATGTTTGATTGTATCTTTCTATCGTTAGTTTCAATTTAAACTAAAGCAAGTGAGTAACCTTCAAACGGTTCATGTTCACTTAAATTTACGATAAAATTACAAAATAAGATAGGTTCCTACTGAAAGTTCTTTTCTTACGATTTTGTTTAATGTGTGTGTGTTTAATATCTACAATCGAATAAATAGGACTAATCACCTATAAGGTGAACTTTGACAATTTGATCTCACAAAAGCGTGTTAGGTACAACGAGAACAAGAACGCTGTTGGCAAAAAGTAGGTAAATTTGATATAGGTAGGTGCCTATTGACCCATTAGGCAATAACAAAAACGCGAGGTTTTGTATATCTAAGACATTCAAAAACTAGCCATTTTGCTATGATTTTATTTGGGAACAGAAGTCCAAAGGAATCAGTACAGGATCAAAAACAATCAGTACCTACAGATTTACCAAGTCAACTAACCTAACTACTAAGTTAAGCATGCCTATTTCAATATTATCACGGTTAATTATGTAGTCTTCTTCTCAATCCCACTTTACCTTATTTATTATCATGCTTTTATTATTTACAAACTATACTTAGTTCCTATATCATTATGTTGTGTCGCCACACATTTGTCGGTAAATCGAAATTTTCTTAGAAGGGGCATTGGCCGATAAAATTATTTACTTCGCACAGTTCGTGCCTTGCACGTTTCAATATATCAAACTCAAACTCAAAGCATTTATTTCAATTAGACCATTACAGGCACTTTTGAATGTCAAAACACAAAAAAAAATTAAACTAAGCTACAGTCCCAGTCACAGGGCATAATAACTTGCGAAAGTACCTACTGAAGTTGCCCATTCGAAAACGTAGATCCTATGGAGAAGAATGGGCAAGAAACTCCATGGATACTCTTTTAAATTGTTACAAAATCTTGGTTACATCATTCATGTCGAGATTAAACATATATGTGAGAACGATGTAGAAAGACGTGCGACTAAGAGCGTCCAGAGTAAAAAGGTACAATGAACAATTCAAAAATACAATAATCCATGGCAGCTGCGATATGACCAGTCCCTACTGACAGCGTCAGTTCACGAACATGACGCATGGATCCGCCATCATTCAACTCAACCAATTTCATCGAGACAACACTGATCTCAATGTGCCAAACCTAGGTGTATCATATGTCACACGCTGATGGTTAAAATCTAATGTTCTTTTAATCTGGAACGAAGCAAAACTCAACCATACAATTATGTTATACAGGAAACAAAGAACATGAAGTAAACGAAGTTAGCCTAAACTTAATTTAAGGAAGAGGATTGTGAGGACATGCATTGTTAAGTTTAGTTTAAATTGCTCGGTACATTGAGCAATGCGCCTTTGTTCTCAGTTAGGTACAAATGAATTAACTGGTGGAGCAATGTGTTTTAGCTAACGATATTGCAGATGATGTATGAAGTCAAAATAAAAATAAATTCATCGTAATTAAGAAATATCATCCAATTAAGCAGTAGTCTTGACTTATGTAGGTGCAGTGTACCTCTACTTAGTAACAAAACAACGCACTGAAAACTGACTTCCGATTTGAATTCCCACAATCCTAAACGCATCAATAATCCCAGTTACTTTTATCATCTCCATCATTTTATAAACGTACTTATCTAATTAAATCAAGGTGATTAAACGCAACGATCGTTAATTATTTAGTTTTTTTCTTTTTTAGAACATAATTTTGCTGTCATGTTCTGTGGCCGTGACCGTCGCTCAAAAAGTGGCGGATACAAGGAATGACATCATAGATGCAAGGCGGAATACTGGAGGCTATGGCTTGTTAAGGCCCGGCTCGCAGGGTGGCTATAACCAGGGTGGCTATAATCAAGGTGGCTATAACCAAGGTGGCTATAATCGGCCCGGCAATAGCGGTTACAACGGCTATAATGGTGGCTACGGAGGTGTTCCATCAGGAGGCTATGGGCAAGGATACGGCGGCAACCAAGGCTACGGTGGCAACCAAGGCTATGGACAAGGCTATGGTGGCAATCAAGGCTATGGACAAGGCTATAGTGGCAATCAAGGCTATGGACAAGGCTATGGTGGCAATCAAGGCTATGGACAAGGCTATGGTGGTAGTCCAGGCTACGGCGGTGGCGGTTCCGGATTACAGTCATATTATCCGGGACAGAGTAATTACCCTACTGGATATGGAGGTTAGCATATTGACATTATTATTATTGACCTAGAAACAGAGATTATTATTATTCGGCAAGCGAAGCGTGGAACGCTTGCTAGATGGACCAAAACCCTTATTGGGAGAGGCTGGATGCAAAAGGTGGAGGACATGATGTTGTGACGCACCTTGGAAGAGATTGATTGACATTGATTATGTTTTAAAATATTAACAATTATAGTAAACCTAATATTTCCTCTATAAAAGACAATCGATTATAAAACCTGTCCGCAAACTCTTCTCACTGAAAGTCATCATTATTAATTTATGCCTTTACAAGTCGGTACAAAGCAAATGATCCCAATGAATTAGTCTTAAAGCAATTAATCACAAATAAGCAAATTCTACATGCCTATAGGAACAGGGGGCTACGGCAGCGGCGTCGGTGGCTATCCCAACGGCTTTGGACAAGGATTTCAATCTCAATATCCGGCGGGTAAGCATAGTTTGCTAAATAACGGATAGTGTACATTAAACAGACAAATTATAAAGTGTCTGTCTACTTCATTCTTTCTTTCCTTTTTTTTCTTTAATTTTTCTGTCTACTATAAACATGCATACTATATATAATTATAGATATACGTACCTACCTACTTTTGTTTCGAAACTAATAAAAGTTGATTAATACATCCAGTATCGAAGGGTCATGGTATCCAAAGATCCGGTAAGTCTGTCTGTTACTTACCATATTAACCCCTAATCGCTGAATCCATTTGAATGGAATTAGGCTCACAGGAAGACTACAATAGAATATACATATAGTCCGCCTTTGTACAGTTTTTTACTTGTGCATAAAGTTTTAAAAAATAAATATAAGTACGTTATTGTACACCAAAATTGAAACAACTGTTTTACAATATTGCTAATTCTATGGTTACAATGGCGGTCTAATCGCTAATAACTTCCAGACAGGGTTAGGATGTGGAATATTCTTTATTCTGGTAGTACCTACGTTCCCGTGGGATAATTTCCGACCTAATAGCGGGCGAAGCTGCCGCTATCTGCGGCTTAAATAATAATAAGTCTATTTAAAAAACAAAAATATCATTTAAATACTGACATTCGTAGGTATCATGTAAAAAAGTTGAGGTGTAAAGCGATCACGTACTGGAGTCAGTGGCCGCGACGGCCATCGCACTTTATAGGTAGGTTACACGATATTGTAATCATTTTCTTTGTATTACTTGTAAAAAATAAATTATACTTAAGCACGCCAAATCTTAGCGGTTTTACTTTTTGACATCACCAGAAGTGATTCAGATTCTTACATAGGTAGGTAAATGATAGAAATGTTAGCTTTTGTCCGGTTTCCTAATATAGGTACCTACTTAGGTAGCTGTACTTTGTGAATTATAACCACTTCAGAGTCAAGTCCACTTAGTTCAAATAACATTGAAGATTTTTTTTTTGACGAGACAACAATAATTATGAGTAGTTTAATAAGACCACATTAATTTTACTTTTTTCTTTTAACTCGTGGCTAAATAAACATCATCACGGGTCGATCTTTAAGATTAAGTCGCGCTTGCCTAGGTTGTTCTGTGGATGGGTGACCATCCATCAAATCCTCCGCTTAAACCTGGCTGTCATTTGACAGTCGTAACAGTCAGTGGCCCGAAAGGTTGACAACCAGTCTTACCAAGGGGTATCGTATTACCCAGTACTATTTGGGTTGTAGCGGTCAGATAGGTAGTCGCTTGATGTAAAATACTGGTATTCAGTTGCATCCAGTTAGACTTGAAGCCGACCTAAACATAGTTGGGAAAAGGCAAAGCAGATGATGATGACATTTTCACAATAAAACGGGCATGTTAGCCCAGAACTCTCATATACCAAGATACCAAGCTAAGGCACGCTAGCGCACCCCCTGACTTTTATAAAATTATATACAAATACATCAAAAATGGCCAATATTAGAACAGAGAATCTAATAACCTATCAGAGGCGAAATCCTTATATTATCAAATGTTCATCACCTTTTTGTCTCGCAGGTTACCCCACCAGAAGCCCCGGATTTGATCCCGATTTCCCGGAACTCGGCAACTTACCGGCAGGCCAGCCCAACCGCCGCCGCCCTTTCAATCCTTTGAGCCGGCCTATTGCAACACCTTTTAACTACCATACTGGCCAATACTTCGGAGGTCCCCAAGATGGTTATACGTTCAGTGACAACCTCAAAAGGTCCCTAGGCTTAAAAGCTGGAGAAATCAAGGAGAGCGATGAAAAGTCATAGTTATTTATTTAGTCATTACGTATACTACTTTAGTACATATTTAATATTTAAGATCTGATTTTACTGTTGCACTGATTATTTGTTATTAAAATTAACGATACATTGAATTTGGTCTTTAGTTACGAAAACATATCCTTTATTTCATTTGAAGAAGAAAATAAAACAACTGGGATTGGTAATTTCTATAATTGCGTTGTTTATACAGTACATGAGTCAATGATAAGTGATCATTAAATTACCCACCAGTTTTTTTAGAGATTTTTAAAAATAGGGAGTTCACAAAATATCTCCCACCCCATTACTGGTTTGAAGATAAGCTAAGGCTCCATGCAAAATTCTGATATGCAGCAGCTTCCAGTTAAACTAGAAGCCAACCCCGAACATAGTTGGAATAAATAATATGCAGATTATGATGAGACAAATCACAAGATCCACTTATCGCCTCATTATAACACCATAAGGAAGAGATGTGTATATTCTTCCCAGGCAGTCATACACCTGTTTAAAATTCCATACCGCCTTGTTACCTGATATCAATCTGGCATTCATTAGACTCTGTGTTATAACATTATGAACCAGTTCGGCGATTCGCCTCGTTGAACCTATTTCAATCGTTTTGAATCACAATGCTTCATTCTGGTATAAATAAAACGACGGTATGAATAACTTATTTGATTATATTACATCATAAAGAAATAATCATTTTAATACTTTTAATATTTTGATAACGGATTGGTCAATTGTGACTTGGGATGCAGGTAACAGCTATCCAAGGTCTGCGGCTTCGGTCAAAGTATACCTTGATACCTTTCCATGATAAAACGGTAACCACGTATTCAGTACCTACATCATTCCGAAACCCCCCCCCCCCTACCACATAGAAATTATACGTCAGTTATTAAAAAAAATCTGCTGTTTCCTACAAAACTGCAATACCTACACGGTCAAAATGTATGGAATAGCTGTTTTTTTTTTAATAACCGACGAAAAATTTCGGAACAATTTGCTAATAAGTACTTCTTGACCTACGGTGCATAAAATTGGTCTTAGACTAACATCCAAAAGTCCAAAGTCAAGGTATGAAGCGCAGTATGTTAGGTGTAAAATTAACAGATCATGTTCGAAACACTACACTGTCGTCCAGAACGCAAATCGTTGACGTGCCTCAAAAGGCTGGCTAACTTAAATGGGACTAGATAGGACATGTCTGTCGCATGCCGAACGAGCTGTGGGCCCGTAAAGCTCAGGTTTGGTGCCCTGAAACAGTGACACGGGGTCGCGGCAGACCACAAAGGAGATGCGGGACGAACTGGATGACTTCCTTGAGAATTGGAAAGAAGTAGCACAGGATCGTGACCGTTGGGAGGAATGGAGGGAGGCCTTTGCCCAGCAGTGGAACGTTGTAGCTATAATATAATAAGTACTACAGTCCTTTACAAACATCTTACTTCTGACAGCAGCAACCTTATTCCAATGAAAATAAAGATCAAAATCAAAGGTAAAATAATTGTGAAAGGACTGTACTGGCGATACCTCCCTTTTCACTCTCAACTAAAAATCTATTCCTTCCCTAGCTACTGCTCCAAGTCATTTGAACACCATTAAAATTAACAAGAAAAATATGCATAACAACAATAATAATTACACTACGAGCCACTGAACCAATCAGAGGAGATGGAGTTGAAGAACGAAGCTGCCCCGGAGCGTGCGTTAGCGAAGTTGATGGGCAAGGAGTTCGTCATCAGATCTGATATGTCAGACCTCGACTTGTTGGGGCTCGATGATACGGGCTTCTTCTTTACCTGCGGAAGGATACTTTTATTAGGGAAAGTAAGTCTTTGATTGAAATTGATTGTAGTTTTAAGTGATTTTGATATCATAGGTAGGTAATACACACACCAAAATAGTCTAAGCAACACGCCAACTATAACAAATTATTTAAGAAAATTCTGGAAAAAAAGTACTGGCCCCTAAAATTTTTAAATGTAGTTTTGAGCCACATTTAAAAATGAATCGAAATTAAAAAAAAAAACAAAAACGCACGCGCGTTTTTTAAATATGGAAGAAAACTAAGCTTAATCGCTGTGTAGGGCATTTTGGAAGGAAAAAGTTGAGGGGTTTTTGGAAGTTTTAGTTTTTTTTTTTCTGGTAAAAAGCAATGATTGCCTCTTTGTTGTGACTTTTGTGATTCGGCGCGTTATGTAACGTCGTAATTTAACGTGGGGAGGGGTGCTTAGGGATGTGGGTATGTTGGAAGGTGGCCGCCATCAACGCAAAATTGAAGACACTGTTAACATGCAACCAAAAGTAATTTGCAGATTATGGGCACTTTACAGACCTAAAAAAGACGCCTCTATAGGATCACTGCCCAGAGATAAAACCGTTTTCTGCACAATACAGCGAGGGAGTAGCCTCAAATTTCAGTTCGCCAGCTGGTTGGAAGAGTCCAGTCCCAGTATCAAGTTGTGATCAGTGTCCAAACTACCAGCAGATCATGACAGAAGGGCAATCTACACGCTCACATATCGTTGAGTGTTACAGTTCTTCAAAGAGAAAATCGAGGGCGTCGTGTATTTTCACTTAATTTTTTAGTCAATTTTTTTATTTTTCACTTCAAAGCTTCTTATTAAAACGTCATAGTTAAATTATGTATTAAATTACGCTTCTATTGATGTATGATAGACTTTTTTGATGTGTGTATTTCGACGGAGGAAATTCTAAATGCCGTAAGAGGACTTGAGAGCTGATTTGAGACGTACGTCTCAGCACTGGAAGTGCAAAATCCAACAGCAAGCTCAATGTCTCGTACGAAATTCCTTTTTCTATCATCGATTTGTGTGTTATTATAATGCTCTTGACTAGTTTCAGTAACTTGAATGTTTTTATTAGTCCGTTTATGTGTTCTAGTGCGTGAGTCCGATATTTCACAATATACAGAAAACAATTATGAAACAAATGATGTTTGTTTGACACAGATACCATTCAACAAAACGCGAGTCTATCAATAGCAAAGAAAAATAGAACCCGTTATAATAAACAAAAAACAAACAAACACTCAATCACTCTTAAAAACACAGATATTATGAGAAATTATTATGTTTACCGTGTTTTCATTCCACCGTTTATGCAAACACATATTAGATTATCTATTAATCACACATTAACAAAGAAAAGCGGTGTACAAAACATTGTGACCATTAGTATAAACAAAAACTGATTTAATCAAATTAGTACGTGATTCACAAGAGAAAAAAACTAGGAAGCTAAGAACAATGGTTAACGGTTTAGTGTCTTATATTAGAATATTGTGTGTAAATAAACATAAATCACTCATACCAGTTCACAGTATGAAGAAATCTTCATTCTGAACAATAAATTAAAATAGTTCAATCCTTATAGCAATATTAAAAGAAAATGCGGTCTCTTGGTAAAAGACTTTTCTAATCCCCCATCCTGTAGCTATAAATATTACACTGTTATTGTTGTAAAATATCCATGTATCTGAATGCCCTATTCGAGTATGCACTGAACACATAGTCAACCTCGTATTATTGCTTTACCATCCTAAGGTTGAATGTCACTTACATTATCGTAGCTGAATGAAGCAATCTGACACTTGGATTCAACCTCTTCAAAAAATTACCCAGTAAAATGTAAAGTTTAATTTATTGTGAGATTTTTTTAAGAGTGGTCAAGCAATTACGAAGTCAACTTAAGTATACCCGTAGACCCAATTGCCATACCCACACCACCCATAGAGACCCATAGAGATCTACGCTTGTAACTACAGTATTTTCACAAGTCACAAGTTATTTTGCCTTGTGACTGGGACTGCAGCTTCATCCTTTTTTTTTTAGACATTCAAAAGTGCCTGTAATGGTCTAATTAAAATAAATGCTTTGAGTTTAATACACCCGGACCCCAATATTTAATGAAACTCAATTAACTAACAAAATAAACATTCACACGTTTGTTATCAAAAATACTCACAGGCTTATCCTGCTTCTTAAGATGGCTAGGTGGGGCAGCTACTGGCAGTAAAGAGAACCAGTGGGAGTCTCCAGAAGCCAGGAGAGCTGATGCCTTGTCTCCTGTCCCTCCTGATAGGACAGGCTTGGTGCCGATGAGGGCTGTCAGTTGACCGTGGTGAAGGATCAAGCTGCCTAGGAGAGTCTGTGGGGAAAGATTGAATATCATGGTCTGGGCACGTACAATCTACATTTAAACAAAGACAAACTACCGTGCAAATACTAACATTGACCTTAAATGCAGTGCAAGTTAAGGTACAAAATCGTCCGACACTTCACTTTTTGTCAAATATTGACCTGTTTTATTGTGTGTTGTGTGGGAGGGGCTGAGCAGAGAATGTTGAGCTGTCCTCGTGTGACTTTTGTAAGACTAATCGATACGTGCTACGAGGTCACGGTTGCCAAAAAGATCAATCGATTTTATTTCAATAAAATGAGGTGTGGTGAGGTGCTAAGAGGTGGTTTTAACTATTGAACGGTTCGGTAATTTCGCACCGCTAGCGCCATCTCGTTGCTTGGCGAAGAACAAATGTATGATTAATACATTCATGATCGATTGAAGTAAATTATTAAACCTAAAAAGTTTAAAAAATAACCGTAACAAAAAACTGAAAATAATGACACTACAAAATAGTGTTATCTTATAAATATACTAACCTGAACTCTCTGCACTGATCTCTTCAAGCTAGTCTGTATATATTTATAGAACACATCATAATCAAACGGATCGATCTTCTGTCTCAAAAACTCGCAGATCTTTATCGACTGCTCCGTAAATATCTTGTTCTCTCTAGGAACTAACAACAGTGTCAAATGCCGAACATCCATGAGGAGTTGAAGCGCACACCTCTGATTTATGTCTGCCTCGTTCTCTTTTATGACTTTGTCGTAGTGTGCGAAAGTGATAGCAGTAACTTTTTCGATGAATAACGTGTGCGTATCTATTGGCAAGGTGTGTGGAGCCACTTCGTCTAGTATTCGGCTTGCGGCGTACAAGTACTCTTGCAGTTTGAGAGATGGTCCTGCTGGTACTTTTATTGTAGACTCTATTGGATTGCCTTCTTCATCTTTTTCTGTGATTTTGATGACGTCCCATTGCTGAAGAAAATAAATAAACTTATGATTTTCGGAATAAGTAAATAAGGGATTATTTCTCATTCTTTTGCGTAAAAAGTAGTGTTTGTGAGTGCATGAGTTCTTAAAGTTATTAGTAAGCAAGACGAATTAATAGTAACATACCATCATCAAATAATCAATATTCGCTTCCAGAGTAAATGCTTGCGGCAAACTTTTGGTCAAATCCTCAACCTTGGCCACCGCGATATCCACCCACTTGCCCCAACAGAACTGACAGTTTTCTTTCAACACCACGCATAGATCATTCCACCTCTTCAAGGCATTATCGTCTATATTGATGACTCCTAAACTGTCGCGCTCTTCAGGAATATAGCACTTGCGTAGATGTGGCATAAGGGTGGAAATCGCTTGTGTAAAACGGGCGCTGTATATAGCAGTTGTCTTCTTTTGTATTTCAGTGGATTGTAAGGTGGATTCTTCGAAGCATGCCTTGATGTATTGTAGCATGCTGGGGAGAAAGATATTAATTGTATGAAGGTTTTCTAGTTTGATTAGAATCAAGAACCATTTATTTGCTTAAAGATTAGATCTAATGACTTGAAAGAAATAGGTTGGTGTAGTAGACGTTGAAAATCTTAATCGTCTTTACGAAATCCAAATACCTCAAGGAAAATTGCACCTTAATTTTACGTCACCTCATAATTACACGTGCAATAATCAACGTACCTCTGTATATTGCTATCAGAGACATCTCTCAAATACATCTCGATCAGATGTTTATCGCTGTAGATCTGATCGATATCGTCCTCGTCTTCGTACGCAAACAGGAGCTTATCTTTACCGGACGAACTTTTCTTATCTTTGTACAGGTACACCCTCAGGTCTTCTAGAAGTTTCTGTAGTTCGTCGTCTAAGCTTTGGCATAGTTTTTCTAAGGTCGGTGAGTATCCGCGGTCCTGGCGGGCCATACCTACAAGAAACAAAAAAAAATTAGCCCATTTTCAAAAACGCTAAGCTAATGTCTAAATTGCATTGTTTGAATTTCAACTCATGGTGCAGAGTCGAGCGTTCAAAATAACCTAATGTTTAAAGAAACTTGTATAGCTAAATAGTATTGATTAATTCTATTCCCAGACAATCATGCGTAGCTCGAGCCATGTCCCAGCTAGATGGTCCGAAGATTTTAAAGACGACTGAAACAGCCTGGCTGAAGATGGTGGAAAACCGAGTGTTGTGTCACCAGTTGGGAGAGACATATGTATGTGCAGCATTGGATAGGCTGATTTGTAAGATAGAAGAAGTGGTAGTTAGATAGATATGATTAGAATTTCCTATTAACCCACTTTAAACTCTGACAGACGAAGTCTATGGCCGTTTCTACATGTTTTTATCTACACACATCAACACGGTCTAGGGATATTTCATACTCAATTAAATAACTCGAAAAGTACTGGCCGCATTGGAATCTTTTATACACCGATTTGTTTGTAATTTATCTCAGACTAATTCCAAATTTAAATTTTTGAAAATTCTTTTGTTTCGGTGGCATAAAAATGTCTTGATGTATAGGAGAGGGAATTTTCATTTGTGCGAAATTTAGAAAACAATACGAATTACGTTTAGTTACAGTTTTTTTTCATTTTTAAACGAAAGATAAAGTTAAAATTGAGGTATTGTAGCCATGCAACGCCGACATTTGACGAGGGCGGAGATGTTACGAGCTGTGGGAATGCTGGAAGCTGGATCTGTTCAGCGTAATGTTGCTGAGGCCATAGGGACCCATCAAAATGTAATTTCAAGATTGTGGACACGCTATCGTGCCACAGGTGAAGTAGCGGAGAGGCACCGGGGGCCAAGTCGCATCACTACCCCCAGACAAGACCGATTTTTGCAAATTACTGCGCGAGCACAACCAAATGCAACGGCGACTCAATTGGTCCAAAGGCTGCGAGTGGAACACCAAGTGCTTGTGAGTGACCAAACTGTAAGAAGGCGACTGCATGAAAGCAATCTACGCTCTCGTAGACCACTCCGGGTCCCACCTTTACGGAGAGGCAATCGTGGACGACGATTAGAATGGGTTCGGAACCACGTGGACTGGGGCCGTGAGCAATGGTCCAATGTGCTGTTCACGGATGAATCCAGGTTCGGCTTCCATCCAGATTCACGAAGGACGCGTGTTTGGCGAGTTCCTGGACGATGGAGCCGTCTCCAGAACCCTCAGGAAGTTCACCCATATCAAGGAGGAACAATTATGGTTTGGGCAGGAATTCGTCTTGGAGGACGGACGGATCTCGTTTGGGTGCGGGGCAATATGACGGCAGAACGATACGTCCAACAGGTGCTGGGGCCCGTAATCTTGTCCCACAGAACACAAATGGGGCAAGATTTCCTGCTCATGCACGACAATGCCCGGGCACACACGGCGAGAACGGTAGCAGCTTGGTTACATACACATAATGTTAGGGCCTTAGACTGGCCTGCTCAATCGCCAGATCTAAATCCCATTGAGCATGCGTGGGATATGCTGCAAAGAAGAGCTCTGAAGGAAGTTCCTGAAAATCTGGCTACAGAAGATCAACTTTTTGCGCACCTCAGAAGGACATGGGACAATATTCCGCAGCAAGACATTGACAACCTTGTTCTGAGCATGCCGAATCGTTGCCGATGTGTTACGAACATCATGGGCGCTTTCTCAGACTACTAACTTCAAGTTTATAAACACAAATTAAATGATTTTTCTATTTTTTTCAGTTTTTACTCACAAATTAAAAGTTCATTCATATACGATTTCCGTCTATGCTTCATTTTTTTTCCATAAAATCCTGAAATTTTAATCTAAGTACCTTAACCATTATTAAAAAATGGTAGAATATTAAATAACGTATCTTTTAAATATATACATGTCATATAAATAATTAACACATTGATAGTAATTCGCTTTTTTAAAAATATCCCTAGACCGTGTTGATGTGTGTATAACTAGACGGAGGAGTTTCACCAACAGTTTTGTCTTGCATAATACCTTTAATATTAATGTAAACAACAAACTCGAATTCCAATAATTGGAACGCTATTCTGGAATTGGCCTTGCGCTGTCACCGTTACACCCAATCAATAATTGCATACCAACTCAGAATGATTGCACAAGTAGTGGACTAATTATTCACTGAAAGCAAACATTCCTGCATAATCAAGTTTATCTTAAAAAGATGAAAGATATGGCTTAAGCTATACAGATGGCGCCGATCAGAGATCTTTGTCATGATAAATGGTGCGCAGCGTATCTATTGATGGCGATTAGACAACACTGATACGTGAGAGATATGATCTAATTATAATATCATCAGGTTTACATCGGAATTGGTGATTAATAATCACCAACACTGCTATCGTAATCACTGATTATCATAATCACTGATTATGATCGCTTTTCCATAGCCTTTGGTTTAAGGGTTTTTTGGGGATTAGTGGAAATACCGTTAGTTTTAGCAGTGTCATGATTCGAAGGGAAACGTTTGCGGACCGGGTGACACATGGGCCAAAGATATAATCAAGCCATAAGTAAGCCAATTCACTCGTGCGTCTATCACCCATTTCAGGTCTTGCTCAGAAAAGGTCAATTTAGAGCATACCTATACGCGCGTATAGCCTACATAAACGCGCCTACCTAGGTTTTCAGGTGCTAATTTGCATTTTGATCACGTTTCGCCCATGGCACGTTGTTCCATCCAGTACACGTGTATTTCGATATGCACGAAATCCGAGCTTTCAGGATTAAGTCTAATCTTAATGTATGCGGGAAGTTCCAGTTCCTGTAGTCACATTTTTTTGTGTTTTTATGTTTGCGCCATTCTAATAACTGATGCTTCCTCACTAGCAAGTGTGTTGGCATATTACCAATCCTGGTCTACCCCGCAAATTGTACCAACCTAATCATAATATGAGTTTTCGCAACAGGCAGCGACCTTTTAAGGGCGCGCGGGATGACAGCTCACATTCAAATTTTACCCACTTCCTCAGCCATTCCCCAGCCACCTACCTATCTTCTATCCCTCTCGCACAGTCAAAACCATTCTGTTAGGGTGAACTACATTATCGATGGAAGGATGATAAGTATTAAAACGAATAAACACAATATTAATTTCCTTTATTTATTTTTCTTACTTATTTTTTTTACATTTTTAAAATATTCCTATATAAAACCAGTATAAAAATAAAAACATTTTAAAATATAAAAAAATAGTAGCCCACCGGTATCGGGAACAGGGTCCAATCAACAGTCGGTCAGGGCTCCAGAGAAAGGAACCTCCTAATAGTACGAACCGTGTACAGGACTAGGGCTCTCTGAATCAAGCCCTTGATCCAGCTGCCTAACGAGAGCCTCCTCAGATATTGGTCGAGGCTCTTGGCAATTATGTCATTGGCTGAAATGACTATCGGCACAATGATCGCTGAGTCCACTTCCCACATAACGACAACCTCGCGAGCCAAGTCAAGATACTTGATTTGCTTACGTTTCTCGGCTTTTACGAGGTTCTCGTCATGCGGGACCGTTATGTCAACAATCATTGCGCGCTGCTCTGCTCCATCCATCACCACTATATCAGGCTTATTGGCTACAATAGTCCTGTCAGTGATGATGGATTGATCCCAGTACAGTGTGATATTGCCATTTTCGACAACTGGGTCGGGCACATACCTATAGTACGGCACTTCTGATTCCACCAGGCTGTAATTTAAAGCAAGTTGCTGAGGGACTATCCTGATGATAGCAACACTTTTCCCCATCCCCTTCCATTTATTTGAATTGCACTCATTATTTTGTATTTTTAAGAGGAGCTGAATGAACTTGCTTGACTATGACAGAACTGTGACAGAGTATGATGTAAAAAGTAACAGTAATATGGCTATCAAAACATAAACAATACAAAAGAGTATTTATTATACCAAACTATAGTTAGTACTCTCAGGAGGGAGTCCTCCTGATAAGGAAAAAACAAATCGATATTACAATAAATGACCGATAGATTTCACTGGCGGTCTCATCAATTATCGCCATGTAAACATGTAAAGTACTTCATTCGCAAAAAAATAAACTAATAAGTGTTTTTACCTCTATTGTTTTTACACCCTTAAAAAAAATCACAAGTGCCTAAAATAATAAAGTGGAACTAGTGATAACAAAACTCAACACCAGTACCATTATTTTCAGATTCTTTTAAAATGGTACTAGTGATTTAAAAAAACATCAGTAGTTCCATCATGGTACTGTTAATGGTACTAGTGGCAACGAAGCGTTCTAACCACTCGCTAGAATCTAGTTGCAGAATCGATGATGCTTCAACTTCTCTTCGTTCTTCTCCGAGCTCGGTATTTTCTTCAAAAAGTCTTCTTTGCAGCGATTGTACTCCAAAGTGGTCACATCAGGTTTTTGTCAATTTTCGCCATAATGTCTATTATTTTTTTTCGGTCATATACTTTTGTTTTCTGTCCTTTTTGTATTTTACAATTCACAACATTGTTTGGACGAGTAAGTTAGATTTTTCGATCGTGTATTTGCAAAAACAAAATAAAATATTCTAAAATACTAATTTTGGGTAAATAATAAAGATGATAATTTTTCCAAAAGATTTAATTCTAAGGGGAAAAGTACGAAATTGGCACGGACTAAGTCACAGGCCGAGAGCAACTTTGTTATAATTTTATAAAAATGATTTTCTTGCATAAGTAAAGTACTTAATCAATTTATCTATACAAATATCGCTCTCGATAACAGGCACGTTTACCTACTAAAATTTTTGACATTGACATAAGATATCGATTTTGAACCATGTCAAAAATGTTTTTTTTTTCAATGAAAACTACTACATTTGCAAAAAATAAAAACACGGCTGATTTAAATTTTAATCTAAATTTCATGTTTCATGAATGAACCATTTCTTTAGGACATAAAAACACATCCCCCGTCTGAAGGCCGAGGCCGCATGATAAGTTGTACATCGGGGCCTAGCGAGGGCCGGGGTGCATGGCGGTCCGAGCTGTGACTGGTTAGTAGCTTGTAGTTTCAGAGGAAACGCTTTTACGACGAAAACAATGGGTTTAAAAAAAAGGAAAAACAAAGGGCTTCTGCTTTATACATAGATCGACTATCCTGAAAAGTTTCATGACCTAATTTAGAGTTTTTAATTGAATATTATTCATTTATAATTCATTTTAGAGGTAACTCTGAGGAATTTTTCTATAGAGAAAATGTTATGGAATCGTGTAGTCCCCAACTTTGCTATATATTAATTAAAAAGTGAATGCTGCAGTAATATTAAAACGAGAGCCATAAAATTTTCACAATTTGGGGTTATTTTGGCCCTTAAGCACCACCTTACAAGTATGTGACCGAGCACTGAAGGTTCTCGACCCTGAGCACCGGTAACCGGACGTGATAAATGAAATCATATCATTTGAACATTGTTGTTTATAATAACATAACTATCGATAATTTCCGTTTCCGAGAAATCGCGCCCATAATCAAAAAGTAAGTCTTCTAAATATGTAGAACAATTTTTGATAATTTTTGACAAATAATTAATAGACTACTGTGTTACCCGTATCATAGACAAGATAAAGTTTAATGTCATAACACTGGTAATCGATCAGTGTCGCATGCACAGCTTACTTGCGACACTGAACTTATCAATACTGAGAAATGAATGACGGTTATCACATATTTGTTCAATCGGCATTCTTTAACTGCATGTAGGTAAGTAAAATTAATTGATAGCGTATAAAATGAAAATTGATTAAAAATGAACTGAATTCTTCTGAAACATTTTGTGCAAGCAGTCAGTGCATCCTTGTCTATGGGAATTATTATTCCAGATAAACAAATGGTATTACATAGAACAGTGAAAAATCAAAATAGCGCAATTACACACTAATGAGTCAAATTAATCCGTCATTACCAAAATATCAGAACAGAAAAATCTATAAGAATGATCAATGATCAATTATGAAAAACATGTGTATTCGTGTATTGATGCGTAATTGAAACTAATTGCATTCCATCGCCACAATCTCTATCGACAATTACAACAATCGACATCATATCTTAATTTTTTATAGCCAATTCAGATAGTAGATTACTTTTTATTGTATTTGCTAATTGCATTATATACTAATTTTCACATATTTTCCCTATTCCCTTTTATTTTGGTAAAGCAATGGCGCTTAAGGTTTAATTCCTAACACATTAGACTACACACTAGATTGCAGACCGCACACCTAAGGGCAATGCTGCTCAAACCAGTTGTATTGCTACGGCCTGCCATTAAGGTTGGCGGCTTTCCCGCGGACTGCGGTCGCCTCCGGAATCTTATCTTCACGAATGAGTGCAAACTACCGATCATTAGATTTCGAACAATATGATTACAGTGAATCTCATCTTCAGAGCGAGTCAAATCTGTCCAATAGCCTTGCCGCAAGTAAATTATTTCTAATTTGGGTAAAAACAACTTAAAATTTCAGTCCAATAACAAAGGACTATGGGCATTTTTGTAAGAACTCAGGGCGTTAGACCAACAGAATTGAATTAAAACTTCAATTCATTCTAAAACAACAAATATCTGAGTCACCGCAGAACAGAAATCGAACCACTTGAAATTTGTAGCCTTTTTCAGAATTTGCTAGATTTGACCTATTATTTAAACTATGTCTATTATTAGTTTGAATAATAGTAGACACAGCCTGTGCAGTCCTTAGTCGATTCTATGACAACCTCGGCCTAGGTTGAGTTAATTATTGTGGGCTTAATTTTAGCACAATGTTTTCAAAATGATTTCTCTTATCCCCTGCCTGACCTTTGACCCTCCCTTTTCAAAATGACCTCTTTAAATACGAATGACTATAGTAGTCAAATCTTCGACAAAATACAGGTAAATGCGACATTTTAAATTGGGCGCAGCTCTGGTCCCCGGCGACTTTGGTACTTGTCGCAATAGTATGAAATTATGAATTTGAGAACGTATTGTGAGCTTATTTGAAATATATTTCAATTCTGTTGGACTTACGCTCATTTTGGCCTTTTATAACTTCAAAATAAAACTTACCCTTCATCAACGAATTCATGACATTAATAACATCAGCCCTGGACTCGATCACCGTCTCTCCTATGAGGTCTTTCCACACAAACCAGTTGATATCAGCCTCCTTTTCCACCTCACTGTCTGAGGATACCTTGGTCAAGTCTATGAGGAGTTGCGTCTTGAACGCGTCGTATACTTTGACCCATCGGTTGTCGATGATCGCTTGGACGCGAGAGGTCAAAAGAGGCTGGTAGTAGTGGCACCATACGTGGACTTCGGGTATGTCTAGTGAGGTGCATATTGTTGACCAGTTTTCAGGCGTTTCTGACAAAGAAATCATGGATGAAGTCATGGAAAATAAGGCGGCTTTATTTTTGTGTCGTCAAGGGTGTGTATCACTACTTCTTTTAGAAAGTTTTACTTTTATATCACTTCAGTGTGGGATAGAGATGGAGCTATACAGGACGTGTAGCTCCATCTCTTTCTCACACTAAAGATTTAAAAAAATACTGCTATAAGGTCATGGTCGACAGTCATTATGTTTCTGGGGGCGGGGCCTTATAGTCAAGTGTCAAAGCCATCACTGTTCTGATGAGAAAAAGAGATGAAGCTATTCAGAGCGAACAGCCCCATCCCTTTTTCGCAACAAAGTAATAATAGCTGCAACGCTTCACCCATACTTGTCCAATGGTAACTTTCGGGTAGTTTTTTGTGGACTAGATCGCACCAACTCTAAACTATAACTTTTTTTCTGATCATACAGAAAACAGATCCATAAATCTATTCAGTGTTTGTGGCCACAGATTACGAAAGATAAATAATTCCCAGAGAAAGTAATGAATGATTATAGGGACTATGTTCCAGCTGAAAAATACTGTTTAGCCAAAATATAACTATAAAGGGTGTTGTGGAAAGGACACCGGCGCTAAAACGGTTATCACGAATTCATAGAAATTTTTCATCAGTAATCTTAAATCAGCTGCTCCATAGATGGAACTGTTTTTTTTTAAATAACCGACGAAAAATTTCGACGACGTATGACGAAAAGGTTCAGAATGAGATGGTGATGGTGATGTGTGATGGTGTACTGAATACGTTGTAACTGTTTCAGCGTTGGTGTCCCATCCACCTCGTATAAACCACACTTACCAATCTTAAAAGCCTCTTCCCGAATCTCGTGAAGTACTTTGACCCTGGTAATATTCTGCAGCAAGATCTGCACATTCGTTTCTATGTAGGACTTGACCCACATATTCCAGTCCTGAACACTTTTCGTTATCTCCGTCTTGGCTAGCGGTTGCACTTCTTTGTTTGAAGATAACCTGGTCATTATTCAAAAAGAAAATGTGCTGTTATCTTTTGTTCAATTGTGTATAGATCGTATGACAAGTAAGTGAGCTTTGACATGGTTCTTCTTTCTTCTTTATCGTCTGGTTAGTGCCTAACCTGATCTGACATCAGGTTAGGCACTAACCACAGTTTTGGAACGAAGTTCCTTATCGCGCGTTGTGAAAGGGGGCTAGACGGAAAAAATTCTTACGAAAAGTTGTCACGACACTTTTTGCTATAGTAAGTGCGGCGTCGCATGTTTCTCTGTCTGTCTCTCTCTCTCTTATAGAAAGCAAGCCAGATATTTTTATTTCTATTTCGCATTGAACAGTGTGGTGTTCCATGCGAAATATTAATATACGAGTATATATTAATTATATTTGTTAATAATAAAAAAAATATTATTATAACTTAAAAAAAAAAAAAAAAATTACAATTCCTTCACTAATTAATCGAAAGGAACTTCGTTCCATCCGGGTGTCCCTTGACACCTCTCAAGTTTTTTATGCCGCCCATGGGCCTCTGACTTGGCTTACATGGTAGTGAGATATGTACCAAAGTTTTGACCTTTTTTTTCTGTCATACATAGAATCACTAAATAATAGCAGGTTTGGATCTGGCGCAGACCTGTAGAGCAGCAGTTTCCACTGCTAAACTAATATCAATTTTGTGAATATCAAAATAAGGTCTAAGTGCCTTGGCTGCTTTGATTTTCTCGCGAACGAGTAGAAATTAGCTGAGTTTGCTTTTTCTACATTACTGTCAGTTGATTTTCTTATTTTATTGACGATGGGAAGGTTTTTATGATATTAAACGCATGAGATGTTTTGAGTTGAAAGGTCCAACATTAAATTGTGAATTACGGACTACTTCATTACCTGCATAGTTAATTCAGAAATGGTTGACTTCAACCATACCTACCTATAGTTACAGATGGCCGGAGGCAGTAGTTTCAAAGATGATGGGTCACTGAATTTCACTAACTCTATTAATGGCTGCGAATCTCTTTTGAATAAGTCTTGTAACTTCGCTAGGACAGCGCCACCGTCATTATCTGTAGAAAAATAATAAAATTATAGATATTAATTCAAATACGGAACTTTTATAAAGCTTATTGCCTTTAGTTGTTTGGCATTTATGGTGAGCGCTTAGCTAGCTGCTGATACAATTGAGGCATAAATAAATGCCAAAACTATTACTAGCCTTCGTAGTTTATAATTTACATGAACCTTATTCTCATTTCATAAGGTTCAGATTCGCCTACGCGAATGTGTAATGAGCAAGTGTTTTATTCAAATATGAACCTTATACGCTTACAAATAAGGTTCGTAGTCCTAAGAACCGATAACGTAACTTAGTAAAGATTTCTTGAAAATAGCGGCCTAAAGGTTCATTGAGTAGCATTTAACTTACCAACAAAACAAGAATACACCAGTACAACAGTCTTCAACACAATCTTGACTCCATTCACGATTTTATCTTTAATCTGTGCTTTGACGTCTCCTTCTAATATTTGCGCAAGGTCAAACTGCAATGTTGACTTCAGGCTACTGTTACTGTGCAGACCTATCAGTGTGTTGAGGAGTTCCACCATGGACTGAGAGTCTAAGAGGTAAAGGCTGACGAGGCAGGAACAGGCCACCTGAAATAAGGTGGAAGCTTTGGTTAGTTAACAAGACAAAATATTGGAGCCATATCTTCGTTATTCGTCTTAGGTAGGCGGAGACTCGACATGAATGTCCAAAAAAGTTTTTTTTTAGTGTCATTTTTATACAGATAACTGAAATTTTGAAACCCTAATCAAGCTCAAATCATTTGCTACTTTTGCAAGTAACTTTTTTGCAGATGGAGTCCGTTTTCAAGTGGCTTCAAGACGATATAGCAAGACGACATTGATAGCTAAAAACAACGAAGAATCAACCATTGGATAAGACTAGGCTAATGATAACAATGCAGTATCTATGTTCAATACCTCAACACTAATCTCGACATCTTGCAGCTTCTGTCGACACACATCTATGATGGTCTGGTTGAAGTTAGCGATGGAGTTCCACTGCTGCTGCACCAGTCTCTGAAGAGACTGCATGCCTGGCTTTACATTCTTGCCTCCTATTTGAAGTTGAAGACCTGGCAAGAAAAATTGTTTTTAAATATTATGTGAAAGATCATCTGTAGATCTGCTGAACAAGCACTGAATATGCTCATCAAGATTCATTAAATCTTGTATGCATTTAATCTTGATCAAGTAAGTAAATCTTGTATTTAAGGTATGAACAGTCTACTTGCACTAGGCCTGCATTTTGGTTGATGGCCCACTTACAGATGGGAAGTGTGTCCCGGCATCAGGAGTGTTAATAAAAAAAGTAATTAAAAAATAAAAATAAAACTGACTGCTAAATTAAACAAAAGTTGGAAGCAGGCAGGACCCATGTAAATAAAAAATTATGAAATGAAATATCCCACCTGCCCAACTTTTATTTAATTTAAAATGTGCTTGTTTTCAACAAAGGAACGAACATACATACATAATCCAGGCTGATAAACACATTACCCTAGTTTGTGACGCGCAGTCAGGTAAAAAGTTGATTACGCTATGGACAATTATTTCCCACTATGATGGACCATTGTAGAACTCATTACAAAATTTTTTAGACTGTATGATTGTATGTCTATTATAAACCAAATATACTTTACCTGTATTTACATGCCTGGCCATAATGAACAACTGTGTGGCTTTCACATAGTCCTCTGTCTCAATACTAATCCATATCTTTTCAGGGATTTCCATCAACAGCTTCACTTGGATGGACAAACTGTGTACAGAGTTCTTGTTGAACTGAAAGCTACAATAAAAAAAATGTATTAAAACAATGAATGATTATTTTATTATAGTGAGAGAAATTTACATATTCATATTAACAAATTGCAACTTTCCTTGTCCATGTCCTCAACAGCTGGTCGCACAACCAGGCGGCTGAGCAGTTATTTAATATAAAAGTACCTCTGAGCCTTTGAAGGTTTGTCATCAATCTTGAATCCCACCAAATGCGTGTTGTGTAAGTTTTTGCAAGCAGCCATCATATCACCAATGTGATTCAGAGTACTGCCAGTGGTTTCCTTCATCTCTTCAATTGTGTCTGCTGCATGGATCAGGTCTCTGTACCTCTCACTGAAATATTTGCAAAGGTTTTCTATTATAGTAAGCGCCAAATAAATATGTAATATAGTTCATTGCCCTTTCCTGAATTTCTCTGCGTAGGTACGCGGATAATAAATTATGACTTGTTTTCATTACTAAAAAAAGAAAATATCACGATAGATATCGATCCAGGGCAGCTTTATGTCATTATTTTTATTTTCGGAATTAAGTATGTCAATAAATGCATGTGGGTGACCGTTATTTCACGTTTATCTGGCGCTCACTATAGTAACTACTATAGTTGATAACTACTATACATATAGTGTTAATATGCCTATCCAATGCTAAATCACGGGATATGGGCACAATAATAAGGATAAGTATATAGCCTAATAGTATGCCCCGTGGTATGTAGGAAATGATAAAAATCTGCTATTCAACAAGTAAAAGCAAATGTATTTAATGATAACAAAACTACGTAATGATAATGTCAGTTTACAGTAGTTTTATAATATTCACACATACCCAACCATAGCCCGCAACTCCTCCCTTTTCCTTTCGATTTCATATTGCAGTTTCTTCTGTACCTGGTCTATATCACTAATGTAATGGGCTTGAAATAGTTGATCAGGAACTATGTCCAATAGGTTAGGTTGAGACATCTTGTTTAGTTCACGCTTTATCCTAATTAGCTCAGAAATTATCACACATAGCGACACAGCTTTTGCCGTTCACGCAGAGATAGAAATATTTAGTATTTACCACTAATATGTAACAATTATTATAATGTAAACAAATCAGGATTATTTTGTTTTTGCCAATTTGTGTTGCCAACACATCGGCTGTCAAAATTTTCACTCTGTCACTAATTTGTCAAACAATTGACATCAAACACTCCGTTCTAAAATCATAATCGTGTTTTTGTTTTTAAAAATCTCAAGCGGCTCAATCTAGTTTGTTTGCAGTCTTATAATCCGTTTTCTTCTTCATGTCGCTGGCACGAGATTCTGTTGATCCAAAACTTTGCACTTCCACGGCGTCGTCTGTGGCAGCGTAGGGATATCATTGATTGCATATTTTGGCTAGGGCACAGAGGAATGGACACAGTTCACACAGTTGAGTGTGTAATGTTGTTTACACATGGTGAGGCAAAACGCAGTTTATACATAAATAAGCAGTAATTGGAATAGGTAGAGCTAATGTGCCTAAAGTTGAAGCAACAGAAACAAATAGTGGAGACTTCCTTACGACTTTTTTTCGGAATATTTGTTCCGAATGTCGGAACATTACTTAAGTATAACTAAAATTAATAGAGTAAAACAACTATCGAATTCATTTACTGTTTCTGTTTAAAAAAAGTGCACGATTTTTAGGGTTCCGTACCTCAAAAGGAAAAAACGGAACCCTTATAAGATCACTTTGTTGTCCGTCCGTCCGTCCGTCCGTCCGTCTGTCAAGACCGTTTTTCTCAGGAACGCGTGGAGGTATCAAACTATATGATACTTAGTTCTACTGTCCCTGGAAGCTGTAGAAAAATCAACCTTCTAAGTCAACGCAATCAAAAGATACAGCCACTTAGGCCGCAAATTTCCGCAAATTTTCGAAACTCGCACGGGAATCAAAACCTACAGGGTACTTCCCGTGAACTTAGAATCTTGAAATTTTGTACGAAGTCACGTCTTATAGTACAGATATAGGAAAAATTACGAAAACCGTAAATTTTTAGTTTCGTCATATAAAAAAAAGTTATATACCCACAGGTTTGTACGGAACCCTCGGTGCGCGAGTCCAACTCGCACTTGACCGGTTTTTTATTGTTTAAAAAATAAAGGTAATCTCCTTACCTTCGTTTGAACGCCGTAAGTAAGTGCGGAAGCTAATTTAATTTTCATACTAGCTTCTTTACCTGAATTAATAATAATAGAAAACGGATCTAGTGGCTTTTTGAGAACGTTCTCCTTGTTGTCGAAGTTGGTTAAAAAGGAAAAATAATGAATTCAATTAGTTTACTGTACTGATTAATAAATAACATTATTATTAAATGTACTTTAACTGATTCTGAGACATTTCAGAGTTTCAGAAAAAAATATTCGGAAAAACATTTTTAATCTTAAGGAAGTCCCCACTTTTCGTTTCTATTCCTTGAACTTTAGGTACATTAGCTCTACCTATTCCGATCACTGTACATAAGTCCACGTTTTACCAGTTTTCGATAAATGTGATGCCCACTTAGGGGCCGTTCAAGTATTACGTGAGCAGATTTTTTGCAATTATTAACCCATTCCCCCTCGTCAGCATAAGTAAGCGAAGCTCTTACCCCTACCCTCCATGCTTACGTAAACATTAGTACAATTATTGATTGATTCATTAGCAGCAGCTATAGTCTAGAAGTCTAGAAATAAGGAATAGGTTTGGAATAGAGGACTGTAACGTCAAATCGTCAATCGTATCGAAACAAAACCATAAATTGACGGAAAAATTTAGACAAGTGAATAGCGCGCGGTAAGTTCCCTACTCAGTTCTAAGCGAGTACCTGAACGTATTCATTATTTGTAGGAATCCCCGAAAATGCATTTCGTTTTGAAGCATAGACAATGTGGGGGTTGCCGTATGTGTAAAAAAGTAAATAATTACTGCTGACGTAATGACCATCTAGATCCCCCCACCCCCATGTCATCACATCACAAATAACCAAAGCAAAGACCCTCCCCCCGCCCCCCTATAGTGCTTACGTAATACTTAAACGGCCCCTTACTCATGCAGACTGCGGTTGCAAACTGTAGTGTCTGAAGTGGTTGCTTGCAATCAGTGGTGGATACTAAGATTTTGCGGTTTGAAATGTATCATCCATATTGATCGTCTAAATTAACATATTCGCTTATAACTGTTCAAAACTTCTCTTCTTCTTAGCGTGTCGATAGCAGTCCTTATGTGTCAGCCTAGAACTGAGCCACGAGCTTGGTGCCCTCCGTAGCGTCCATCAGTTCCTGTAATGTACAGACAATAGGACACGATATTAAGTGGCCCATCATTTGTGGAACAGCACCACATTTACCTAAAAGGCATAGTCATCAATGAGTCTCCCACCTTAGCAGGTTTTCCTTGCTGCGGCCAAATTGGGTCCGAAGTTTATTTTAAGATCTCCAGCCCGTATTAACAACGCTTCGATTTCGGAAAGTCGTATGTTTATCTCGCTCGTTTTCGTAATGCCAAATAAAGAGACATACGACTTTCCGAAATCGAATCAAAGCGTTATGAATACGGGGACAGGTCAGCCATGGAAGCTCAAGTCCAGGTGGGAGATTTTCAGCAGGTGGAACGAATGGGTTTGGTGGTCTCTGCGAACTTCTGGTGGCGCTATGCCTTCTAGTGGATACAGCATCTGTACCGGGGTTAGTTTAGGCACCCAATTAGTGATGGCACGTTTCATTCAGAGTTGTATCCACTAACTTTGCATGGGCTGATCAACTCCACACAGGGCACGCAAATTCGTCAGCTGAAAAAGATAGCGCCAACGCAGTAGTCTGCAAGACATGAGGCAAAGCACCACACTTTGGAGAAACTAGTCGTTGTAAGAGACAGTTGCTAGTGTGCACCTTCTGGTTGATGGCATTGCAGTTTTTGTTGAGCACAGCACAGCAGGTGGGGCCCACCCCAAACGGTGATAAACCTGCGCCACACCTCTCTATTGCGTAGGTAGAAAATGCAAGACTGTGTTTTGATCCGATTAGGCTCAACTGATAAAAGTGAACTTTTTATTCAAAAGTTAAATACCCATTGACCATTGTTTGTTGGTTTTGCCTAGTTTGTCCCTACCAACTATAAGGTTTGTTGCAACTTCTTCTGGCATCAGGGTATCAGGGCAAACATAAAAACTAAAACAATGTACCTACATATTTTAGCCCGCAGCGCAATAGCTAATTGTTGTAATTTGTTTAAATGTTACTGACAGAGGAAAATAAGCAAGGGTTAGGAAATAAAACTAGAAAGTTTTATCGAAATAATAAATATAATCAAAGTACATAATACGATTCAATTTTGCAGTAAAATAACAATTAGATGTTTGTAGTCAATCCAGTGTCGCATACTCGGTATACTTAAATGTCATTGAAGAAATAATATCACAATTTGCAGATCATTATAATAATGAAATTCATATTTTAAAGATTCGATTTGTATAAACTTTAAGTACAATAAAATATACTTTGATATAAAAATTTCAGTCAGATAGAAAACAAACTTCTTAATACATTATTGCAAGAATTTCAATGGAAATAATTTTATGTATTTATTTTTTATATAAACAGTCTGAACTCTGAATTTTTAACACATATTCCCCAATTTCCCAGTTCGTGTTCGCAGGGAAACTACATTAAATTAAGGAAATATCCTTTAACTCGTTCAACTAACTTTAGCAGAGACACATTTAAAAAAATACTTCCAAATACCGCTCATAACCAACTACTTCTTAAATTGTCAACAATTTATTAAAGAAACTTCATTTGTTTTTTGATAATTAAAATCTTGTTAACCTAAAATTGTAAAGCACGATTTTCTACTCAATATGAAATGTTTGAACAGGCACTATCTTTTTATTATACACAAACACTCCGTTTGGAGCCAATGTTAGAGCCTTCAGTATTTGTACATTGTTCGTACTCAAACGAGTTGTCGCCCTTAACTATCATACATTAGGAACATGAGTGGGGCCAACATTGGCCCCGCATAGAGACAAAATGCAAAGCCAGTGTGCGTATTTTAACGCTTTCTCATCAAATCAAAATAAGGACGAAAATTGACAATACGATACGCATAATGATCAACTCGACACATTACTCAAATATCAGTCTGAAAGAACTTAAAACTCGGAATAATAAAATAAATACTCGTAATAAATGGACCATTCGCGAAACAAAATTCAACTTGGAAAGTTAATAAAAATGATTTCTTATTTCATTATAAAAATATATAATAACACTAAAAATATCCATGTTTAACGGTGCAACATTGATCTATTTGTTACATTAAAATTACACTTAATGCAACCTCCTTTAGATGGTTGCACACATTGTTACTCACTATACCACAATAAAATGCTTGGAAGTCTCGTTATTGCTGAATTTAATACTAATTAATAACTTTGCAACACTAAAATATAATACAAGTAAATTTTGAGATCGTCATGGCTATCCTGGGCCAAACTAGATTGTTTTGATCGAAAAATAAATATTAATAAATGCCACAATATTCTGATAACCTTTAAATTGTGTAATAAACATTCAAGTAAAACCTTATGGAAAGAAATAACAATGCAACTGTTAAAAATAGATACGACTTATGGAAAGCAAAATACTTTATATATATTCTTAAACATACCACCAAAAGGGAAACTACACATAATTTATTGCTGGGCATATTATTATATAGCCGTGTTATAAAAAGGAACATTTTATTTAGCAAGGAACTCACGCGTACAGTCTGATTGATATGAAACCGTCACTACTGGACTGGTAAACTGGTTATATTGTCCAGATCGTCACAGGCACAACACCTGGGCACTTTACCCAAGGGTCACTACTCTAACCTAACATTATAAAGAGAGACTGTGAGTTTGTTTTTAAGCCTTACTATATTTTGACCAAGAAGTTTATAGGCAAAGAAATCCTTCAATATCTTACAAAAAAAAGTCCTAGTCTAGACGTAAGTCCTCTCACACTGCTGTCAATTTTTCTTCATTTAAATTAAGCTCTAAGAAAGTGGTTCACAAGAGATTGAGAGAACCCTCTTTAATTTTTAGTTTAGTATTTATACTGTTGTGTTCATTGCTGAGGATTGTATCCTCCGGCAACAGGCCCATCTTTGCCTATAAAACTTTTGTTAATGGCTATCTTACCCCATAAAAGCCATTCATCCCGCCAACATACGTCGGACTATAATTTTAATATTTCCTTAATAAAAAAAACAGTAACAATGTATACAGCCAACTAAACCTCGATATAAAACCGCTCTCACTTCTCACTGGACCTCGATCAACGTACATTTAATGCCTATGACTTATGAGATTACTGACACTGACACTTCAGTACATCACTTCGTAGACAGTCGCCTTCTTGTCACCAGAACCCGTCACTATGAACTTATCGTCCGCTGATATATCACAACTGAGCACCGATGACGACTCCTTAGACTGTAAATAAAATAATAACATTTCAGACATGGAAGCTAGGGGGCAAAGAAATGCATATAGTGTGCAAACTGCATTTATTCCTGTAAATTGTTGGTTTTAAAAGACACTTTTACACATCAAAAATTAATCATGTTTTAAAGCTGAATAAGGTAGGTCATCTGCATCAACAATCATACTACATTAGTTAGAAGTAATAGTAGTAATTATAAGTATTTAAAATCATGAATACCTGGAATATACTAGCTCCATAAGGCGTGCGCCACGCATTAAGTAGGTTATCCTTGCCCGTGGACACGAACCACTTGCCGGCGGCCGCGAACTTGAGCGACAGCACGCACGACTCGTGCAGCAGCAGCTGGTAGCGGTCCGGCTTGCCCGCGTGCAGGACTTCCACGTGCGAGTTCTCCATGCCTACTGCTAGCCATGACCCTGGAGGAGAGAATATACAAATTAGAGCTAAAGGAATTTAGTTCAGCGGGTCAGTCTAGACGACACGCGTTGAAAGAAGGGCGAAGTGGAGGACGGAAAGCAACTTGGAGAGGTTCATTAAATGAATTTCAAGTATATATGGTACTTAATTTCAAGAGAAAGTGAGCCGTCTTCCAGCTTCAAGGCTGTCCTTAAAAGTGAAAGTCGCCTGGCGTTTGGTTCAACTTCCGTTTCCATTGTAGGTTACTTCGCATGATATCGCATTTAAACAGGAGCAACTGCCATATTATGCTCCTTACCACCTTTTGAATTTGTCGGAGAGATGATAAACTGTAACATAACTGACCAGTGGGACAGTATCCGAGCGAGAAGATCTGGCTGGAGAAGTCGTGCTGATGCAGCTGGCGTCCCTCGCGCAGGTCCCACGAGCGCACCGTGTTGTCGAGCCCGCCCGTCCACAGCCGCGTGCCGTCGCCGCTGATGTCTATGCACGACGCGCCGTCCGTGTGACCTGACCAGTACACACCATTACACACTATTCTATGTAACGTTAGGCAGTGCACTCACATTGAGCACAATCCAATGTTAAATCTAATAGAGAAACTAGGAGAAATGCCTTTTGAGTTTTTTTTTCGAGTATGCTGTTATTCTATAGAGTTTATGCATTTTGAATTTACATACCTTGGAATTGCCTAACTAATGTTTGGTTCTGGAGATCCCACACCGCTATGTTTCCGTCTGAACAACAACTGAAGCACACCTGTTGAATGAAAAAATACTTTCTTAAATAAAATACCACACGTTTCATTTTATAATCGCTTATAGCTGAACAAAGATCTATTTTACCCGTCTGCGAAACAAATCTTTAACAATAAAGATGTTGTATATTTACATATGTACATGTGAGGTATCTTTTATTTCACCTCAAGGTCACTGTTAAATAGCTTGGTTACCTTGGAGTCGGGGCTGATGGCGAGCGCGTAGCACGCGGGCGCGGAGGACGTGAGCTCGGCGCGCATGCGCGGCGTGGGCGCGGCCAGGTCCCAGATGGACAGGTTGGACGCCTCGCCGCCCACGATCAGCGTGCGCCCGTCCGGCAGCAGCTTCACTGAGCGGATGTAGTTGTCTCTTTGCTGGAATTAGTATCACTCACTTTATTTTGTGCATGTGAAATCATATTCGGCGGGCTAGTCATTTTAAGGCTGCAATCGAAAACGCTTCTTCACCAAAACACGGGCCGGTGATAACAGGTTTCGTGGTCGAACCTGGCCAACCGAAGTATGTTATAGTAGGATAAAACGATAGCGTGTCGTTCAGCAATTTCCCGATGACCCAATTAGGGATTGTCGTTATAGATTTTTTTTTCTATTAAATATTAAACTTGTCTAGGATTTCAACTTGGTTCCCTTTCTTAAGAACGACAGCAATCCGAACAACAGCACACCTAAAGATTTGGAGAACAACGGACTCATCATAAACATGTAAACTCACCAAACAATCTAGCTGCGACAACGGTTCCAAAGCGGCCGGGGACCCCGGGTTGCTTATATCCCATAACTTAACACACCCTTTCCCCCCCGTATAGGCATGTCTGGAGCTCCCCGACAGCGACAGCGCGACGGCGCACACCACCTCGCCGTGCGGCAGCGCGGCCACAGCGCGGGCCCCGCGCGGGACCCCGGGCCCGCCCAGCGCGTCGGCCGGGAAGCCCACCGGCTGCAGGGGCCCACCGCACGAGTGGTACGAGTAGGCCCTGTCGGTTGGAACATGCTGTAGTTGACTGATGGGAAAAAGAACGCACGATTAGTAAAAGCATAACGTTTAGTTTAAAGTGTTGGTATAAGTCTCACTTGCACCACAAATCACTAAATACATTATATTTTTATCAAATGTTTCAAGTTAACAGAGACCGAATAACGTTTTAAATGTATTAAGTATTTGTGGTGTGCACACCCAAAACTAGTGTAAGAAATGTACTGACGGCTTGGCGGGCGCGATGCCGTTGGTCCGGTGGTGCTGGTCGTAGTGCATGGCGTGCGGCGCGGGCGCGGGCGCGGCGGCGCGGTAGGCGGCGTAGGCGGGGAAGCCGTAGGCGCCGCGCGCCGGGCCCGTCGGCGTCGGCGCGCGCGCCAGCTTGCCGCCCGGCGTGCCCGGCTTCTCCTGCCCACACCGGGACAATAACGATAGAGACGGGTTCACACTAGTGTTTGACGAATTTAAAGCTGCTCCGTTTAACAGGAAAAAGTCTATTTGCGTTGCGTGGTGGCCACTTTTATGAGTAATTTTTTTTTTTTTATAAACCATGAATTTTTTATTGCCAGGTTGAAGGCTGATGCGCTTGCAGCAGTGTCATCTTTCATTCTTCCTACATGCCCATTGAAATCACCCCCAAATACACATACTATTTTTACCCGTCACCTTTTTCTAGAACATCTGCTAACTCTCTTCCTCTTCCAGTCATGGTACCTACATTCCAGCTCGCACAGCTCATTCTTACTTCTCTTACTCTCCGAGCTTGCGTCTTACGTCGCACCCGTTTGTTTTGGTGCGACAACCCTTGTCCACTTTCCGCAGTGGCCGGGTGCAGCCCCTGCGTGTCGCCTGTGGGGTTCGCCCTAGCCCTAACATTACTTCCATTTATAAGTATCATCTGCTTGGGTTTTGGCAAAAATTTATGGATAATTCAAAGATATTATTCTTGTAAGCACTAGAAGTCTACGAAATAGTGAAACAGATCCGAAAATAACCAACTCACGTCTTTGGAACTCTTGGGCGTGGACCGACTAGACGAGGAGCCAGATCTCGAAGGAGGGCGCGGACCATTCTCTGTTCGCTCGCCGCCGTCCGTGCGCACACTAGGTGACCCTCTCTCCTCCTGCAATGATGGAATTTTAGAATGTAATATGTATGCAAAAAAAAAGAAAAATGGAAGGCATGCTAAAATGCAGAACACCTCATAACTACTATCAAAATATAAAGAAACTCGCTAATTTTGTTCACTGTATTTACTACCTGTTTAAGTAAGTTCCGGTTTACATTATGTTGAGTTTCTTCTTTTTTAATTTTTCTTTTGACTACGAACAAATTCACATAAATGCATAAATAGTGAATAAATTCTTGAAGAGTTTACCTATTTGCTTCGAACGCAATTTTTATAGGACTACAACACATTTAACAAAAACGAAATTTGAGCTATTAGTGCGATGTTCTGTACAGCTGACACACTTGTCTCTAAACTGTGGTAAGTATTACTCTAGTCATTCACAGCATTCAATACAATCCATAATCTCAAAAACGTGCAGTGTTAAAATAACCATCAATTAAACACAATGCACTGCAAACAAAAACAGGAAAAATATCTCAAAATCATACAATTCTCAGCTTTGAAATCCTCGGTACAGTACAGAATACACAATCATTACCATCTTACCTCATTAGCTACATCTACAACAAGATCTTGGTCACTTTTTTCAGCGTCGCTGTCCTAGAAATGTAATCAAACAATTAATAAAGGCATTGGTGACATTTTCTCTTAAGGAACCAGCAATAATATTAATTGACAAGTATAACAGCCATCGTTATCAGCAATGTATTTTATGAACAAGCTGTATAAACAAGCAGTTGGAACAGACGGTTTTTGCTGAGTTGTGAACATTTGTATTTGTTTTAGGGATAATGAACATTGATTATCATGAATTGGACAACCCTAGAGCTTTATAATTCTTACAAAGCCACAAGTAATTCTTTCTACGCATTAACGTTATTGTTTGTCTTCTGACAAGGAGTTGCGCGTATTCAACAAATAATTTAATAACAATGGACATCTCCGGAAAATTTAAATACTCTTTTCTTGGTACCGAGGTACGGGCATTGAATCGAAGTAGCATTGACTAGGCCTCCACTTCAGTTTACAATTTACATAGAAAAAATCAGACGAACAATTCTGATTTTTTTGACGGTTAAATATTCTAAAATTATAATCTTGACCGAGCAACAACCGCCTGAAACGAACATAAGGAGTGAAAAAAGAATACAAAAAGCAACATGGATGTTTTGGAAGCCGACACATACACTACATAGACTCACATGGCCGAGTACCTTCTCCTCCTTCCGTCGCTTCACGTCCAGGGCTTCGGGCTCCACCGGCGAGCGCGGCCGGTACTTCTGCTCGCGCTCGTGAGGGGATACTGAGCGCCTTTGCTAAAGTAACAGAAGAATTTATTTAATTATCTACGTAAATACAATAAAAACCATACAATGAGTATTTTGGTTCTGCGCTGTGAGTCCATCAGGACTCACGGAATTTGAAGAGGAAAGTAAACGTGTTGTTTTTCGCTTTGTTTATTTGAAACAGCGGGAAAACACGCAATAACTGCTGACACGGATTCTCAATTTGTGACTTCAAGAGCGATGTTCCTTTCTGTATCTTGATCGCTCTTGCACATATGATGATGATGATGATGATGATGATGATTTGCATCGTGCTGACTCTGATAGCGTTTATCTCGCGCCATCTAAATTTGATTGTACGAGAAAGTTAGTAAAGCTAAATATAGCTCGGAGCAGCACAACTCAGCGCAGCGGACGACCTACCTGTTGTAGTACCCTAGAGTTGTGTCGGTCATCGTCCCGGGGCGGAGGCTGGCCGGGGAGCTGTGGGGGAGGCGCGGGGCCGCCCGGGAGCACGGGCGGCTTTATGTCTGCGGGAGGAGGGAGCTCCACCTGATCAATAAATATACGGTTCAAAGTAAGTATTATACTAATGATGACCCACACGGTGTAGCTAGGGTACGGTCGATATTAGGGGTTAAAGTGTGAAATTGCCGATGTATACTGCAAAATTAAAGCTCGTTTTTTTCCCCAAAATGTAACATATTTATTTAATCAAAATATTTACAATCATTGTCTATAAATTGCTGCCATCTAATCGGAAGTTCATTCATGCCTTTGCGATAAAGCATTTTGTACGAAATAAAAAAAAGAAAATTGTCCAAATCACGAAAAAAATGGTAGTCAGTTGAAGCAAGATCTGGCGAGTAAGGAGGATGACGTATGGTTTCTAACTGCAGCTCCTGTAGAGTTACAACAGTTTCCCGTGCAGTGTGAGGTGCGTTATCATGGAGCAATAACGGTGAAGATCGATTCACGAGTCGGGGCTGTTTCACTGCCAGTTTCGCCATCATTGTTCGAAGTTCGGCACAGTAAACATCTGCTGATATTGCTTGACCAGACCTGAGAAAGCTTTAGTGAATAACACCAGGAAGAGACCGCCAAACAGTGACCTTGTTATTGGTAAGCTTTGCTTTAGGGCACTGTTGCAGCGTTTGACCTGGGGTCAACCATTGCATTATTCGCTTACGGTTATCGTAAAGAATCCACTTTTCGTCACATGTCACAAATCGATCCAATATTCCTTCATTTCTGTACCGATTCAACAAGGCAGCGCAAGTTTCAACACGCGATTCTTTCTGCAGATCAGTCAAATCGTGTACCCATTTTACATATTTTATTGATTTCATGCAAATGAGTCAATATTGTAGGTAAGGTAACGTTAAACCATGCTGCTAATTCCTGGGTAGTTTGACTCGGATTGGCTTCCAGCATCTCCTTCAATTCAGCGTTATTCACCTGTGTGGTGCGGTTTTCCACGTGGTTCGTTCTCGAAATTTCCATTACGAAAGCGTTTAAAATAAAAACGCCCGGTGCGTTCATTAGCAGTCTCCTCTCCAAACGCAGCATTGATATTGCGAGCCGTTTCTGCCGCATTAGTTCCGCGTCGGATCTCGTATTAAAAAATTACTCGGGATTTTCGAAGTATTCATCTTTTCCGTCTAAGCTGAATAAAAAAAGAAAATCGAATGTTGCACATTTTTTTTAAGAAAAATCTCATAGGTATAATGTAAAAAGTTTCACCCGAATATCTCACACCATGAATTCAAAGTATCAATTACTATAAAACGGCAATTTCATACTTGAACCCCTATTATTATGTAATCCGGCTGCCATGCACCACACTGGATAGTATTGAACTTTTGATGGACGTCGTCGATGGAACCCAATCTAATTGTATTATAAGTAAGAATGATCGCCGAGTTTACACGGCAAATGCCGCAAACATGTGCCAAGTTCATACCTCATTTCGTATTTTTTTTTTAAATATCCATCATATGATACTGAAAATCAACGGTATATTCGACCTATTACAATTATAGAGATTAATCACAAAAAAATATTTTGTCAGTGATGAGAATGGAATCAAACGATGATACATCATAGTCATAGGGGTCTCACCTTATGTGCGGGCGGCGGCAGGTGCGGCGGGGGCGGGGGGCCGGCGCCGGGCGCGAACAGCAGGCCGCCCGCGCCCAGCAGCGCGCCCGCGCCCCCCATGCCGTGCGACAGGCCCGCGCTCGCATGGATTTGCTGCTACAAAAAATATTTATATTGTAACAAGTAAAGGTATTCTGTCGGGTATATTAGTAAGGTAGATTGATATACTGATTATGTAATACCAGTTAGGGATGACTTAAAAATATGTGGCCCCGTCTTATTAATTTGATTTGTTGTCAAATCTCACGTAGGGATTTCGTTGGCTGTCGAGTTTTGCGACTACTCCATTCAGTTATTTTACCTCTAATTTTTACGTCACTGTCGACATCAAAATGAACCTTATTCCCGTCACAATAAGGTGGCTACTTGGTTGCTACCACTGACACTTCTATCAAAATCACAGTGAGGTTTTTTTTCATTATAATAAGGGTGATGTTGGATTCTCTCAGAGGTAAAATAACTGAAAACACTATAATTTGAGATTTGAGAACTTTGAAGATTGCAGAAACCGGTTGGGGATTTATGAGTCCCAACATGATACGGTTGCTGATAGTTTGATTATGGTAGGACCAAGAAATAATGATCGAAGTTCATGTTTGTGTGAATCCCAGCCTGTTACTAAAATGTTTCGAGTCCAAGTGAAGTTCCAAGTCCCATCAATTAAAATAGCCCCCAAAACATATCATGCAGATCCATATATCTATACTATGATGAACACAGGCATCTTCCTCTGATCTGGCCGAAACATTAAATAGAACCTGGCTTCTTGGCATGGCTGTGATGCCAAGCCTGAAAAAAAATGATGATTTTCTGAACTGGGCTCAAAATTAGCTTAATAGAAATGTTTAATTAAAGGCATCACTCCAGAATTTTGCTTTAATGAGTGAAAATTCCCTATTTTGTGAGATATCTACACATACATTTTCTAATTTGCAACTACTTCTATAATACTATGAATACAAATGACTGAAATAATAACCATATACATAAAGAATAATAAAATAGATGTGTTAACACAAAGGTGAAGCAAGAATCTATAAGAGCACACTATTTTAAGTTTACTTAGACACAGGATGTATATTTCCAATTAATGATACAAGCGTGCGCATGAAATTAATTAAAAACTCGGTAAAAACTACTAATAAATTAATTAATGCTAGCTAATTGATTAATATAGTAACAAAGTAATTACACTTAAATATGCAAACCTTCATTTACAAACTCTTTCAGGGGTATAATTTTATATTCGAACTATAGGTATTAGAATTATGAGTAGATACAATCAACTAAGAAATAGCAAAAAGTAATGTTACCAGCATGTTGAACAAGGAATTTATTCAATCATGTTGATAGCAAAACAACGAAACAAACTTATTTACCGATGCGTAAATCTCATTCATCATTGTAATGAGAAATCAAAAAACGAATGCAGGTATAATATAAATATGGCGTACACATCATAAGCACTAATAATTGCATGTTAGATGCAACATCTACGCGTTGTGCTTGCATACAATGAAAACGTGAAGTTAGGTGTGATTATAAAACATTGAAGTCCAATTTGTTTTTCCAATTACTGTGACATTAATTATGTTAAATGTCTGCTTGTGTATGTTAGCTTGTGCATTCTCTTGAACGATACCGCTTTATTGCGATTAATTTTTGTATTAGATGGCATTACAGCAATCATGGTGTATGACTACTAAGATCATAGTGTTTTTATTTGTACATTGAGCTGTTTGTGCCACAATAATTAGATAAGAATATTTTGCATGTTTAACTATGAAGAGCCATTTCCACTTTTTAAAATATGAGATATCCCAAATTTCGAACACCACGTAAACCCATCATGCAATGGGCACCATAATTATTAGCTTATTAACAATATCGTATTAGTATATTTCCATGACCCTTTCAGAATATTTTCACCTTGAATAGTATAGTGTATAATGATCATTTTCTATTTTGAGACAAAAACATTATGATAATACCCTCTGTTCCTCAAATTCTTAAACAGAAATACTGGATGTGTGTGTGTGTGTTTATAATATAATGAATACTACAGTATAATGAGATGAGAATGCAAAAGCTTACATGAGAAATTTTGTGATGGTAATTTGAAAAGAAATCCAAGTGGCAACATAAAATAATGCGAAATGTTAATCACAACATATATCAATGTACCAAGCACTGTATATCTTGACTTACAAGCAGTTGCTGCAGGCCCTGCTGTTGTTGTTGCTGCGGACAACGTTAAATATATATATGCTGTTGTTAATAGCCTAATCTCACGTGTTAACTGCCTTGTGAATGTATATCTATGCTTCTTCGTTACTTTAAAGAATATTAAATAAATAAATGGATCGATTAGAAGATTCACTATTTGGGCAATCATTTAGCCTCTAATGTGTCCTTACCAGATGTACTATATGAGGCTAAAAAATGATCTTTTCTAGGCTCTAACTCTGAATTTCAATTCTATTAATTAACAGTATAGACTTCGAGCTTTTCTCAGCAATAATGTGTTCCTGACTAATTAGAATTCTGGGACATCACCTACATAATGGGCGCTTACTAAATTCCCGTTTACAATTCATTATAATCTGCATGACAACTGCACATGACAATCTGAGAAGATATTTTGAAACAAAAATGCAGGTAACTTTCCTGGATACTAATTTTATAGACCACTTAGCAGTTGAATGCAGGACATCACATTAACTGAATATAAACCTAGACTCGCAGATGTTGTTCAAGTTAAAGAGCAATAATTATCATAACTGGCTTGGTCTATACAGGAAACGACTCATGTGGTAAAAAAGTCATGAATGAACAGCTGATGCAGTGCTATACTATTATCATGACTTGCATCAAAATATTATTAAAATTTGTAAGCAAACCGTATTCTTTTGCCATTTGACTAGAAGAAAAAATCGTGGTTAGTCTGATAATTTGCATAAAATATACAATTTAATTTAAAAACGAATCCATAGCATATATTTAGATTGATACATATGTATATTTTTATGTGTGGGTAAAAAAAATATCCAGGTTTTATAAAACTAAATAAAATAAATAAGCAAAATAATTAATGGGCTACATAATGATATTATTCATAACACTATACAAGCCTTTTAAGATGAATAAATATTTTTATAATCGATTGCCTTTTTTATAGTTATGGTATGATATCTACAGTGGCGTGTCGGGTAGCTTACCCCGATGATGGCATTAAGTTCAGACATGGTGACTTGTTTAGCTCTTTCCACTGCAGATGCCACCTGTTGCTGATGCTCCTGTGCTAAGAAAGGGAGCACTTGCCCTATAATAGCACTTAGTCTCTTTGCTATTTCTGTCTGTAAATGCAAAAGATACATGTATTAGCATATTGCTCTAAATTAAAATACAGCGTCAGTCTTTAAAAAATTAGATAAATACCTGTTTATGCATCTCCACATTGAGACCATAAGACATTTCATAATACTGTAAGAAAAACAGAAATAATTACATATTTACATTATTCCTTACATGACTAGTCTGGTCTGGTAGATGGCTAGATGAGTCAATTGGTAAAGTCTATTTAGTCTATAGAGTCATAAGATGTATAATGCATTTGATAGCATTGGGATATAATGTGCCTTTCATTCCATCACAGTTATCATAACTGGAGTTAAACTTTACATATTAACTAACCTATCAGCATTATTATTGCACAACAATTGGCACATAATTATCAACTTTAATAATTACTAATAGTACCTTTGGTTAATTTTCCTTATAAAAAATAGATAACTTATTCTGTATGGTATTCTAAATACCAATTTCTCGCACATGGCAATCAATTTAGGTCACACTCTAGGTTACATTTTTTAGTTTAGTCATAGTCGGCAATAAAGTTTAAAGCAATATAATTGTTAATTTTTAAGACTATGTTATAAAACATTCACACCAATGTGCTAAATAAAGTTTAGCAACCATTTAACATATTGGAAAATGTGTTTGTTGTGTTTGGCAATTAAAAAAAGTTAGATCAATCGCAATATATTGTTCAAATATAAAAAAATAGACAATATGAATAACTTAGGTTATAATAATAAATTAATACTGCTTATCAGTGACAAAGTTTCTATATTGACTTAATTTCACAACATGTTCAACAATTACTGTTTGAGAACAACTAAGCTTAGCCTACATCATTATCTAGCCCAAACATTCAATATTTGCATAACAATTATCTTAGTTTCTCTCCTAACCTTATTTATTTCTGACTTAACAGTAATATTTGTTCTCAAATAAACTTTCTTTATCTTTGGCTACATAAAAGTTTAATTACCATAACATAATGCCTCTGCATTTCCGTCTTCTCACTGGCCAGTTTCTCACATTCCAATTTCAAACTGTAAACAATGAATTGTAACTTAATCTCAAGATAAGATAATGATTAAGGATAAAACAGATCAAATTAGAATAGGTTAGCAATGTAAATAAGAACTCAATATGTACTTACGTATGGTATTGAGCTTGTAGAAAGTTAAATTCCTCTTTTATACGCTCTAGTGTGTCTGCTATTGTAAATTTGATAGGTCCTGCTGGCGGCTGAGGTCCCTGAACAAACAGAGACAAACAATAATAGGGTCCAAGCAGAATCTACTTCAACAAGCAACTTTGAAGAGTGAAACTTCAGCTATAACAGAATCATATGAAATTGAAAGCCACTGGAAGATAGAAAAACAACACAAACCCTTACCGCGGCCGCCGGGTGCCGCGTAGCTGTTGGATACATCTTAACAAAAATCTACTGCAATATCTCCAGTATACACAATCAAATATAGTTCTCTTTTGATCCGTTTGCTAACACCATCGGCACCATCTCCTATAACACCGTCCACCGCTGCTATAACACACCAAACACCGGAGAGCCCGACTTACGCGCTAACGACAATGATATGCACAAACTTTGCTTCGAAACTTTTGAAATATCGGTCATTATATTGACATTTACAACTTTTAGATACAATTATCAATCACCATGCAAATAACGCGGTTATTTGTAATTTAACATGTATTTCGAGCAACAGTCAATAGATTTTCGCAAATTTTTTAACCATAAATCCACGCCGTAATTTTTGTTCGGCTGTCATGTCATCCATCATCATTCATCACAAGAATGGCATTCTCGAAATTGTTATACATCGTCATACTTGTACGCTGTACATTGCTGGTTGGTCAGTCATAGACATTTTTGCCTTCTTTTAGTTAACCGAGAATATCAGTTCATTTTTTAATATTCTTTAGGTTGGTAGAAACGACATCCGTCATATTTTCCGCCTTTTTTTTTTTTTTGGGTGGGAAATCATCCAATGTCCTCTCCCGCAAAGACTACTATATCTCTCCCGCTCAAGGTGGAGCGGAGGGGCGTGTCAGACTCTTACTAACTAAAACCCACCCTTGTTCCTTCCCTTGCCTGTGCCAAGGTGCCAAGGGTCACGGTAACTCTTTCGAAAAAATCCGCAACCCTGGCAGGCATCGGTCCTAATGGACCCCGTCAGTTTGTGCTGACATCTCTTTGAGGCGCGCGTGGAACACAACGCGCCATCGACCAGGGCCTGGTCCTTACCGGACGGCGAGCTACCCATTGCTCGCCGTCCGCAAGCCCGCGCCTACGGTGACCGGGAATCTGCTTGGGATTCCCGACGCCCGGGGCGTCTCCTGCGGCGGCTAGGGGCGTGAGGGTGTAGAGATTCCCTCTCCCTCACGCGTTCCGCCTCCTCCTTCGCGAGCATTACTGCTTCGCAGAAGGAGGTGACGGCTTCCCATAACCTCTCGCCCCGTACCATGGCCTGGACCAGGGCCGGACGCCAGAAATCGCCTCCGCCGATCGCCTGCACGAGGACACGGCGGTGCTCCGCCCAAGCTGGGCAGACCTCCACCATATGCTTCACCATGTCCTCCGGGCGATCCACGCAATGGTGACACCCGTTTGTTTCCTCGGACCAGCCGGATGGCCATGACCCTTTGGGACGCGTTCAACCGGTGAACTGGTCGCCGCCTCAACTAACGCGCCCACACCGGTGCCCCGTAAAGGGCCATGGACCGCACGACCCCCGCGTAGAGGCTCCGCCTCCTGTTTGGACCTCCTAGATTGGGCAGGAGCCGCTTCAAGGCAGCCCCGGCGCGCACCAGTCTGGGAGCCAAACGTCGGAAATGCTCCATGAAGTTCCACCGGCTATCATAATTTTATTATCATATTTTCCGCCTGGAGTAGCCGCTCATGTCGGATCCTCACTATTACATTATTTTCAAAAGGGTAGCTTAATTAGTTTGAATGGTCTTGCAGCTTGCAAGCACCAATCGCGGTTGGGTTCAGTTTTGTGCAAAGTTAAACAAGTCTAATGATTCCATTCCAAGAACAAAAATCACTCTTACTTAGCGTATATTAATTGTTATGGTGGAAGCGCCAGGGTAGCCCGCGAAATTCATGCTTTTTACGTTTTTTTGCAATTTGCCGGTCAGTGTCAGGCTGTACAATGAACAAAATATGATTCGCGGCCGTAATACGTATGTATTTACAGGATTATAATCATTAAAAACATCAAAACAACCTCTGACCTTTTGTAAACTCCTAGAAATAGGGCATTGCATAAACACATCGAGCAGTTTTATATGCTTTTAAAACATCACGTTCGAAACTTGTATGTTTTTTTTTACTTATATGGGTGTAAATGTTGATGGATGAAGAGGGCGAGGAAAACCAAAGAAAAGATGGATGGATTATATTTGTGTGAGGAACGATATGAAAGAGAAAGAAGTAAACAATGCCGTAACGTCTGACAGGCGAGGATGGACCAATAAAAGGCTGAAGGCAGGAAGACGATGTGTTCAAAACTTATATGATGCTTTTTAGCACATCAAAGCCGCAGCCAAAGGTGGCGTTATCAAGATGGCAAAAGGGTCAAGGCAAAGTGTCTTAAATTCCATGCCAATTTTTTTACAAACCATGCATGCCTCCGCCGTAGTTCATAAGATCATAACCCCTTCAAAGGACATGAAAAATAAACGTTGACTTTGAACGGTTTAATCAAACACGATTGGTCAGGAATTGGTAAGGATTGCGTTAAACCTTTTCTTTGTTTCGTGGGCATTTTAAACATCGCTTAATTATTTTCTTGCTGATAGGCGTCACTGTGTGTATCTGACTTTATAATGACTGAATAAAAAGACTCATAGTCCAAGCTCATTCACTTTTTTTAAAAGCAAAGTGTGGAACTATTTTGTCTGTGGTTCTTTTTAAAATAATGGCAGAAGTGCACACATTTTGACGTTAATTTGTGGCAGAATTGGCAGATCGTCGTCGCGCTGCAGCTGTTTGTTGAGCGACTGAGTTTGCAGTGTCGAAGTGTTTTGAAATAAACTGACTGGTTGCTTTGTTTTATCGTGATACAGTGTATTTTCAATGATTATATTCAGAAGAAAGTGCTGTTCCTGAAGTGATTATCTGTTTTTGTGATTTTTTTTACAAGCAAAGAGAACCATCATGGATTTCAAAACAGTCGTTTTCAATGCTGCACGAGATGGAAATCTTACGCGACTGAAAGTAAGTATTTTATAATTATAATTCACGGACATTTATCTTGCCAAAAAACATTAGGGAATATGAAACATAGTGGGATTAGTGAAGTGGGTGCACTTGAAAGTTTTCTGCTTTTAACTGTAGAAATAACAGATAACTACACAGTTCCACGTTTATAATTATTGCCAAATCGTTGCAGCGTGATTACAGGTGGAACAACAGGACAATCATGACATTTGCAATTAATTCCTATTTACGTGATATTCCTAATTTGATCTTATCGGCGTTACGCATTGGAATCAAAAATATCTACGTACTAAGTGCTGTCGTAACGTAAAACGAAGTTAGCGACTCACTATTTTGGGAATGCTTAATTTGTTCGACAAACGCCTGACATTGACAATAGTGAAACGTTTATCTTGAAATCCTCATTTGGCAATCAATAAATTAGCAAACAGATAATGAAGTGGGGTATTTTAATGCTATCCATTAATTTACGTCAGCAATGGACTGTACAATTAGCTAACCACGCATTATAATATTTGTATCATTCATGTAAATATGATTCTTTTAATTGTTCAATAGCTTGGATTTGTCTGTTACATTGTACATGATTTCTCAAATAATTATATAATGTGAAGTGCTGTTAATTATTTGTTGTTTTTGCGAGCTGCTAGTAAAAGTATTTGTTCTCATTCTCAGTGTCTTTTAGAAATTACATTCAAAATCAGCTAAACTGGCTACCATAAAATTAGTATGTTATCATCAAACCAAATACACAGAAAAAATACCTTTTAATATATAATTATATCATATAAATTACAGAATTTTACATTTAGTCAGTCAGGCAGTCTTATTGCTAAAAGCTATTTAAACCAAATTCTGTTTTTTTATATTTTAAGTAAGTTATTTTTCTCTCTACTTTTATTGTTTTGAGAGTGGACATCAATAAAAGTTGTATAATTATCAGTTGTGAACATTCGCTTACAATGTTACCAAAGCTTATATTCCAATAGCATACATTATTGATTGCAAGCTTTATAATACTGCCAATAGGAAGACACTTCTCTTTGGCTCCAAAGAAATCCATTCTAGAATCCAAACAACTGTAAATAGCCAAAAAATGTGTTGAGTAGCGACTACAAGTACAGTGACAAGTGGCAAAAACCTAGACAGTGACTGTTGTGACAGTGTCCAATTGATTTACACCACTGCCCTTATATACTGTACTTATCTACTTTGCTAAACACTTGACCAATGTATATCGGGCTTTAGATCCCTTACACCACTAACAACTACACCATCTCATCTCCAGCACTGCCTGTCCCCTTAATGGTGTGCATTCATTGACTTAATGCAATCTTACTGATTAAGAGGAGAAAACTAAGTTCAAATTGAATATTACATGTGCTTTCTCTGCTCTTGCATGTAGTGTGAAAGCAATTTAATTTCTGTTGCTGCAGCTTGGCAAACTGTTTTGATATTAATAGTTCACTTTCTGTGATAAATAGATAGAATAGTATGCTTTATTTTACACGGAAATTTAAAATAACTGTTTTACAATATTGCTAATTCTATGGTTACAATGGTGGTCTTATCGCTGATAGCAATATATTCCAGACAACTCTATTCCTTGCCAATGAACCACAATTCTGTATGTGGTGTCTAATTTCACATTTAAGTCAATAACAAGCTAAGCAAAATGGGCATAAAATTGGTATTACCAAGCCTCTCCTAAATAATACCACATTTACACCTGATTTAGAGCATTGAAAATCCTCACAGTGCTTTAAATTAGGCATTATTATTATTAGATCCTGATATTTCTAAAACCTGGCATTACTCCACCACCTTCTGCATCCACTTGTTCTATTCTATCAAATTCAAAAGTCTATTGCTTTTTTACTTCCAATATGTTGTAAGTCAAGAAATTACTATAATAAATTAATTTAAGGACCTATAAAAATATTTTTGTAAAACGTCATTGGCACAATAATTATCAAATGTCAGATCTCTGTTGACTTCATATCATTATTATTGTCTATATATTGTCTAATAAGACATACCCACCTATTAAATTTTATTGACAATAATAATGATATAAAGTCAACAAACAGAGATCTGACATTTGATGATGATGGTCCTATTATCATAAAACTTTTCATTTGCATACAAACAACTTTAAGATCTAACTTCACATTTTCTTCACTTGTATGAAGTGTCAATATAACAATATGCAGTAAATAACAAATTACAGTGGAATTGTTTATAATGACATCGAAGGGAAATCATTATAATTTTATTGTTGTTATAATTTAGTTTTTTGCATGCTGTGTCTATCGCATCATATTGTACACTATGCTTGTATCATATTGCTTGTATTATTAGGATAAACAGTGTAACAATTGTAGATAGGCCAATAAATAAATAATAAAAATAATAATAATAAATGACAAACATGTCATACTAAGCAGCCGTCATACAAAGCATTTTGAAGAAAATAAACAACCTCCTGTTTTTGTTAGATACATACATGTATTTATTTTAATAGAGAGAAACACAGCATATTTGATCAAAATATGTAAAAATTGTATGGAACACAAAAATTGTACGTAACTCCCTTCCGAACACCTGCTGAAGGTGTTAGGAATCATGTTATAAAGAATTTTATATGAATACCAAACTTCTCTGTGTAAATACTTCATATTAAGTGGTTGGTCAATATAGGCGGAGTCATAATAAACATATTGTACTGTATAGATTTCTTGATACGGAAAGTTCTTTGTGTCCACACATACATAAACAAACAGCTGACATGCCTTTTATAGTGTAAAGTTCACATAGATAGATAAACCTGGGTCAACTTATCCGTTACCAAGTGACATTTTTTATAACCAACATAGAAAACATGCAATGAGATATAATACAGTTATTTACTTATGTTTTTTAAATAGTATGTAAGAAAATAGTATTCATTAGCACTCCAAACAGTTATGTTGTCATTTCAGCATCAATTTCTGAGATGATTCACACTAAGATAAGTGCAGTCAATAGCATGCACTTATTAGCAGTGAAATGTGAATGTGGAGCCTCATCGCAGACAATGACCCACCTTCTATTCTGTTCCCTGTGCATCGCACTTTGAGAGACCTGTCCAAAGCCACACCTAACACTATTGAGGTGGCAGAGATGTGGTTGAAGCTTATTGCTGCTTGCACCACCATAAAACACTAAATACTTTTAGTGTTAAATATATTTTAAAACATCATTCCTAATCTGGCACGGGCTCTAGCCCTAGTCATCGTATTACTACTGTATCCACTTATTTTTCTATATATTGACATTAACTAAATGTGGAATAACTCATACCATGGTAATATATTAGTTAGTCTACTAAATGGTAACAGGTCAACACTCTAAAATATATCACTTCTTGTGACTATTTACAATGCGCCCAGCTGCATTCACTGAAAGTAATAATGAAGCAATTCATAGTCTTAGCACAAGGCCCACTCTCGGCTTTCCCCTATGAGCTAGAATAATTAGATAATATTATATCTGAGTTTTCCCCATATAATAACTGCAAGGCAAACTCATCTATTGTCTCTTGTGTTATCTCACAATGTCATCTAACAAAAAAAAATCTTCAAGTACTTTCCACCTTGAATTTTTATTGAAGTTTTTCATAAAAATAAATAACTGCATTAGGTTCTGTACCCAATTGATTTCTCAATTAGATTTTGTAGTTATAAAGTAGACTGCAAAAAAATATGTTTCTTTACCTGCCTGCCTCGCATCTGTACTATTATAAATGTAGTATTCAATTAAAATAATCTATGCTAATATTATAAATCTGAAGAGTTTGTTTGTTTGTTTGGTTGAACGCGCTAATCTCAGGAACTACTGGTTTGAATTGAAAAATTCTTAAAGTGTTGGATAGTCCATTTATGGAGGAAGGTTATAAGCTATGTAACATCACGCTGCGACCAATATGAGCAGAGCATCAATCAAATCAAAAATGTTACGCAGACGAAGTTGCGTGAGTCAGCTAGTTTCTAATAAAATTAATTTCTTTAGAATGTTCCATTAATTAATTGTGCATAACTTTACAGACTTCCCAAGTCTCAAGTCTGAACTTTTTACTTAGGTACCAAGTTAATGTATCTAGTCGAAAGTTCGAATGTTCTGGAATCTTCAATTAACCGTGTACGGTACATCTGGACAGTTCCCAACAGTGACTTATTGTTCACAATTAACACTAGCCTTTTTCATATGGGCAGATTTTGTGTTTAACGTACTGAGTGCCGAATGATTGCTAAGGGTCTTCTTTTATTTTGCGGCATCAGTCTTGTCTACCACAACACGTGACTCCGAAAAAATAAATTTAAATAAACCTTAAAATTAATGATCTTTCAGAGAGAATGCTGGCAATCAATTTATTCTTATTTCGGTCGTGGAATCATTTGTTATCCCGTAATGAGGTGGTGTCACTTACAACTTCCTACATTATCTAAACGACGAGGAAGTGGAACCACTTCGTGCAACGAAAGTAAAGGAGACTTTCCACTCTGCAAATGCACACTGCGTCACTTCGTCTGGAAATATTACGTTTAGTACCTTTTGTAACGTGCTTTATTTATGTTTTTACACGTTTAACTCTACTGGTTACAAGTTTGTAATAGTTATGTAATAGGGTATATAACACGGTAATAATAAGTGCAACAAGGACGTTTTACAGAACATTCAGTCTTCGTCTTGATATTGTTAGTCATATTTGCATCATCCACAAGAGCCCATTTGTCTCGATAACGACATAAATTAATGTCAAACAAGGCCGCTAAAGTAAACGTTAGGACATGTTGCAACAGTGCTCAATAAGGAGATTGACTGTAAAATGCGTACGGTCTAAGTTCATAAAAAAATATTGCGTCTTTGATTTCGTTTGCCATGTCTAGAAGAACCATTGTGAAATATCAATGCTACGTTTTATTAAAACATGACCACGACGTCGTCGTCTGCGACTTTGTAATTGCCTTGAACCAGCCGCGCGATATGCTTATCTTCATAGCTATGTGCGCTGATTATTCCACTGTCTGATGGACAATAATAATTCTCTGTAGGGAAAGTAGGTGGCAGAGCGTTGACCCCATTCGACTTGTGTTTACACACAGGCACCACTGTGGGCGTACGTACTCAGAATTCATGATCGAACCAAGAAAATTCAGTGTTAGAATATTCCAAAAGTGAATGGCGCAAGAGAAATCACAGATTTGTTTGCTCCCTAGTTTCTATTTTCGGATGATTGAGTAGCTTGAAGCGATGTTACTTTTTTTAGCGGATTGCACGAAGGAGCTCAGAGCTCTATAAAACGTGTATGTAAACTTTCGTTGCTCGTGTGTTTTTGTGCTCTGATTTATATCAAGAAACCGTGGCACGGTTATAGAGTAGCATCAGCTGTCGTATAAGACATGAACAACTCGCGGATTTTGGATTCAGCGAGTGCCAAACCTCAATCAGCGTGGCAGAATCCGACGATGACTGATGATCTAATAATATACGTTTCACCCTACTACGGATGTAAATGTGTTGATATATTTAACACCAAAAAATTGTATAGCTCTAATACCGAGAAAAGGATCAAATTCAATATCGAGAGAAGTAATAGTACGCAGATTTGAATAAGTCACTCAGACGACCTCATTAACAAAAAGCAATTTCGGTAATGAAGGCACAAAAGTTAATCTTGTCTCGTTTAGAAATCATCTAACTCAATTTTATGGCAAAATTTTCATCAAAGATGTAATTTGACGGTTAATTTTGTTTAAAATCCTCGTGCTTAATATTTATTACAAGAGTATTCTGAAGGAGCACCGACCTAAGTGGGAGTTCGCTGTTTGTCAATATTTACTTTGGGATTGCATTATATTCAGGGACGGGTTCGCTATAAGATTCATATACACTTGCAGAACAGAACGTTGCTCCAACGCATCTGGTGGTTCGATACCAACTGCATCCCACCACGTGTTCCCTTTACGAGATTTAAAATAAGTATCGCGAACGGATTTAGAGCATTGCTTACTCATCCCGCATGCGCGAATGCAACTTGCAACCGTCTTGGTTTACTCACAGAGCGACGCGGTAAAATTAAACCACAGTTATGGTCCAATTGAAACGGCCAAGCGATTAATGGAGACCAAGTTATGGAGACCAATTAATCTTGATGAGTTTGGATCAAGTTCTTAACAATGCAAAGGTTTCTTTTCGTTCCTCAAGTTCTTTTCTTTGGTTAAAAGGCGAGTCACAAGTTAAATTAATTATAAAAGTTTTGGATTTTCTGCTGAACAGCTTTTCAATCCTTGTATTCTCTGAACCGGACTAAGACGTAGGGAAACGACTGATGCTATTTTCTCAAAACTTCTAGCTATAATGGTTGTAAAAAGTGTAACGAAGCCGAAATACTCCTCTTTATTGCATTTTTTTTTGGTATATTTCTTGATACCTGGGAACCTTCTAGCTTCGGAGATATTGGATGTCAAAGTTCTAACTTTTTACAAGTCTTTTTTAATATGTACGTTAGTTTTCATTGTTTAACTTTAAATACCTCCATGACCGCTGTACTATTCATCAGTACATCCATCAGCACAATGTTTTGAGCGAGTTACATTGAGTCCTCACGTAAAACGGACTTTTCACCTCAAAAAAAAAAGTCGTTTCCCGGCAATTTTTTTTGCGTAGAGTTACTTAGTTCTATGTACTGAATGCTTGGTGGAAGGCTTCGTGAAGGGTCTGTTTACATCTCGTATTTCGCTACATTTGCATCTTGGGCTTGTAAAAAATGCTACCACTTATACTAAACGTGTTCTCGGATGATGGAGCGCTATACTGCAGTATATCGTTGAATTTTCATCCATGAACAAATATAATAATAAAAGAATATTTGCAAAAATGTCATCCATTACTTTTGCGCCACCTTAAATTACGTTTAGGTACTTCAGGAAATGTAGACAATGACAAAATTCAGCAACAATGATTCAGAGTACTCGGTTCCGGGATACGACGTTATTTTATTTTATTCACGTGAAATATAAATGTTTTAGGCATATATTTAGACCACACACGCATTCACAGCTTTTCCTCTATTTCGTTTTGTCGCCGGTCATTGCCGGCTCTTTGTGCCGATGTGACTCACTCGGTCACTCGCACTCACTCCTCTTCACCACGGAAGATGGAATGAGGAAGGACAAAGTTTTTGTTGCCTCCCAATATGTTTCCTAATAGGCCTTTGTTGATCTCAAACATTGAGAATGATTTTTTGTGCGCTTTATTTGGCCCACTGCCAAAACAATGCATAAAGACATGGACTGCTCCGAACAATTCCGCCACAAATCAGTTTATTAGGTTAAACACTGATACGGGGTATTTATTTATGTTATTAAAATTCGTTCTGAAAACGTTTTCAGTATGTGTTGACGTCGTACTTTGCGCGACATGAATGTGCTCGTATTCGAGAAAATACGACGGAAACGCACGCTTCATTATCGTTGGTGTTCACTACATTGTATTCATTGCTTTATTTAGAATTTTACGAGAATTTTCTCCTAATGATGAACCCATATTCTTCTAATGATAAAAAAGCATGCTTCGTTCGGTAAGAGTCAAATGAGGGAAGATCAGTGTTGGCGCTGGTCTTCACTCTTCAGCCAAGTTTGACTCGCATCGAACAGCTTTCCATAAGCGCAAATCTGGCTACTCGGAAACTGCGAAACTAGTATCGTATCTTTGAGCACGTATACTTCGGAACCATTGTCAGAGAACTTTCTTGGTTAACAAATACGTGACTCACAAATATTCTAAAAAAAAACTGTCCATAGCTTTATCACCTTCAAGAAGTTCTCATCCTCTTCCTCAAGTTTTAAAAACGTCGCAATAAGTTTCTTCTGAATCGTTTTGTTTGCAGCTTGCCTGTTTATGCCAGTGTTTGGGTAATTGGAATTTTAAATTCACTTCATGCTTAGAATTTCAAATGATGTTTTGATGCGCTTAGGATAGGAGTGGCCAATTTTAGGTCAGGTTGTCTAATCTAAATAATCTAACGCAATATGTACATTCAATTGTTATAGCAACAAAGAATCACGGATAGCGAGATCATGTTGTATGTGGTTCTATTAAAATTCCGTTACCAAACCTTACCGTTAGTTTTATTCTATGTTGAGCGGTATTGCTGCTTCGTGTTGCAATTTAGCTCCGGGCTGAATTCCGTTGAAGACTTACTTATATTTGTGTTATAGGTATAAAATACCGATGCAATTTCGTTTTAAATTCGTCTAGTGATTTGTGTTGTTTATCATAAAAATTTGGCACACATTGTAACCACAGTGCCTGAAGTTAGTTTAATGACAGTTGCCAAGTATGATGAAAATTCACATTTTTTTGTATGCCCATGTATTTCTTTCATACTTACGCATTATTTAAATGGGTGGAGAAAATAAAACCATTTGTATTCTTGACTGCATAAATCTCGGCCGACTGAAATGGCAACACAATTAGTAATCTTCACGTCGTCGCCGTCGCTGATGCCATTTGTATATTTCACTGCAATTAGAGTTAGGTAACGTTCGTTTAGTTTGGAAATCTAATTGACCGTAGGAGTTAACGAGTGGTGGTGAACTATTGGTTCACTCTTGTTTGCTGATTGGATAAGCACACCAAAATAATGAAGTTTCAAGTTATCTTCTTTAATAGCTATGCCAGTAATGTCAGAGGTCCCTTGAACTAAACTGATATGGCTGATTACGGATCAAAAAAAAAATCTGGAAATTGAAATTCTGGTCGTTGCATTGATTTCAATTTTTGAACTGGTATCAATGTTGTGAAAGAGTTACGAAATCAAGTATTGATTGAAAGAGACGCACAGTGATTTGGCTGTAAATAAAACGATCTACGCATTCTTTCTTCTCTATGCCTAACCTGGTGTCAGAGTTTTTATGCCGCCAATGGGCCCCTGACTTGGCTTTAAATGCCGTCGAGAAATATCTTTCAGGCATGCTGGTTTGTTTACTCACAATGTTTTCCTTCACCGAAGCATGTGATAAATTATACAATACGCATTGTTCTATGTTTTTACTTATTATGCATTAGGCTAACTGTTGTGTAACAAAAACAAAACGATTCCGCTATTGACACACATACGGATGTAAGTGACGAATTGTTGATAATTTATGTAAATCTAACTTGTCACTGTTTAATTATATTTACACATAATGTCTTACCTAAAGAATTTATTTTTGGGAATGGAGTTGATAGAATTGAAAGTATCGCGTTTTCAGTGTGCGCAGGTGTGAGTCAAATGAGGAAAATGGGTCGATGTGCTTGTGCATACCACTTTAGCAGGATTTATAGCCAGTAGTCCAGTACGTAAGTACTTGCCTAGCTCTGATACATCATAATGTGACAAGTTATAGAACATGAGGCACGCCTTGCAGTTGCTCATTTTATAGAATGAGAACTACTCGCAGAGTGTTACGAAATAGGTTAAGAGGCGTATTAAAAAAAAAACGCGAAATTGCAAGGTTTCCTCGTTGAAATTGTATGTTATCCGTTCGTAAAAATTGTTTGTTTCCTCTACTACAATAATAATAAAGCGAATTTTGAAAAATTATTAATTTATTCAGTAATAATCATTCCCCCGATGCATGTATACAAAAACTCACGGAGACGTGATTTGGGAGCTCTAATTTGTAAATTCTATTTAATATAGACCATCAATTTTTTTTTTCATCTTACAAATATCCCCAACTTCAATAATGATAGAATATATTTTCGTTATAATGCCTTTATTGTAAAGAATAAAAAATTGGACCTAATTCAATTATTGACCGAAATGACACAACAAGCCACAATATCTCCGAAATTATACATCATTTTGACGTTATAATTGTACCAAACTAAAATTTAACTTAAATTTAATACGCCTCTTAACCTTTTGAACGCCAGAGCATAAAAGCACGCGCGTGCCCTCCACGCCAAGCCACAATTTCACCGCACGCATAAAAAATACCTACAAAAAGAATAGGGATTTTAAAACTTTATCGATAATCAATAATATTAAAGTGACAAGACAAGAGCTTAAATATTTAAGGTATAGAAATCAAAATACGCAAAAATAATTATTTAATTGCCTATTATATAAAAAACTTGAATTTTCTCCAAAAACTCAATCGCATAAGAATTGCTGAGGACATGCTAAAACGAGGCAATCCCGACCCAACATTCATGAAACGCATTGTTACTGGTGACGAGGCGTGGGTTTACGAGTTTGACATGCGAACTAGTCAACCAGCTTCGGAGTGGCACCTTTCAACTGAACCGAAACCGAAAAAACCACGCCAAAGTTGATCAAAAGTCAAAGTCATGTTGACCGTTTTCTTTGACTATCGCGGTGTTTTACACTCGGAATTCTTGCTGGAAGGTCAAACAGTAAATAAAGAATATCATTTGAGCTTTATGCGGCGTTTAAAAGAGCAAATTCGACGAAAAAGGCCAGATTTATGGAAAGAAAATTCTTGGATTTTGCACCACGATAATGCGCCTTCGCACAAGGCCATCACCATCGAGCAACCACCTTATTCACCAGATATGGATCCAGCAGACTTGTTTGTTTTTCCTAAACTCAAATTACCACTTCGTGGCACACGTTTTCATTCGGTAGAAGACAAAGGAGAATTTGCGGCGAGAGCTGAACTCAATTCTGGAAAAAGCTTTTAAAAATGTTTTAAATGATTGGATTATTCGTTGGCGTAAGTATTTCGTTTCTGAAGGAGCATACTTTGAAGGCGATAAAATAACTTTGGGTGAATAACTAACATTTTGTGTATTATTGATCGTTTCCCGTTACTTTCTTGACAGAGTAGTATTTACCATGTTTACTATTTGTTTTTAGTTCCCGATATTTCAGCACTGTTGCAAGCGCCATGATCACAGATGTTTATCCGTGATCATGTCGGGAAATATCCCGTTTTAAGTGTTAATAATAGTGTTAGTGACTACATAATTATGTCAGTTTAAAAACTTATATCAATGTATTTTCCCTTTTGTCTTTGTTGTCGCCATCACTGTATCAGTCAGCCTGTCAACTCCCTATATTGTTTAACTGTGGACGTTTATGAGGTGCTGTTGGGTCTCACGGACAGTTAAACGATCGGGCGTATTGCCATAATCACTAAGCTTGATAACTGGAATGGTAATCGCTTATCGCGACTCTAGTTATTAGCCCAAAGAAGTCTTTGCGCATGCCTTTCTCATATAAGTCTAGTATTTATCCACGAAAAGGACTTAGTTCTGTAATAATGGGATGGGTGATGTTCGTAGCTACCACGGTTTTATAAAATTCAGGAGCCTACATTCTGTGTAGCAAATAAGTTCGGAAAATTCTTCTATGAAGTTATACTATTCTAACGGAAGTTAAAACGATGCAGTACTTGGTGTTTTCCTGTTTACAAACTGTAAATATTGAGATCGTTGACTTAATAATAGCCTGTTGCCAGTTTTCATGTACGATAATTATAGTTTCTGTGGCCGCTCTAAACAGGATCTCAATAATGAGGAGCTAGTGCTTTTAACAAAAAGTAGACTTTATTTATATTTTTTATCAGATATTTTTTTTCAGAAGGTCGTTGGTAAATTGATAACGATTACTAGTGCGAGATAGAAATTTGATGAAAGATAAGATATTTTTATGCAGTTTCAGTAAAGTTTAGAAATGGCGTCGAGTGGCATATTTTTTGTATACTTTTGGTTTACCTTAGGTTGTCCTGCGGAGGAAACCTAAATAGCTCTAGCTGTCTAGCCAAAGGAAGTCTCAATAAATACTTATATATTCCTTTTATAACTTTTAAAGTTCTAGAAAATCTTGACGGTCATCATTACAAAAAATATTTTGAATTATAAAATTTAAATAGGTATTGCCACCACAGATTGAAAACAACATGATGAAAACAAAGTTGATAACTACTCAAAACATTTTGGCAAATACTTAAAACAGATAACGCAATTATGCAACTGCGTTATTCAATATTAGAAGAAGATTAAACAACGAAAAAAGTTGGAAGTGTGCTCATATTCTAGCTGTAGCAAAACTTGATCGATTGCGTCTTACTTATTGCGCTAACCGTGTCGAAAATGTAAAGCAATGTTGAATTTTGTAAGAGTATATAAGATTTCTTATATAATTCTTCTAGAAAAGAAAAGATGGATGGATTGTGTGAGGAATGATACGAAACAGAAAGGAGTAAATGATGCAGGGACGGTTGACAGGGGAGAATAGAAGAAGAGAACGTGTTGCGCCGACCCCAAGTAGAATGGGACCAGGGCAGGAAGATGATGAAGATATAATTCTTCTGACGACTACAGCCCTGACTAATTATTTTCTTTCGTATTTACCTTTTTACCTTACATTATATTCGTGATTCATGATTACTTTGCGAAGCGTTGTTTACGTCAAATTCTGCGAAACTGTAATTTGGGATGTTGGTATGACTCATCATTTATCGTTTGCGCTGAACTGGTACATTCAAACCTGTTCTCAAACATGTTTTTGGTACCAAAAAAAAGAGACCCTAAGACTCAACATATAAAGGGAAGTTTCCTATTAAATATCCTTTTAGAAAATTATTAAAAACTGCATTACATTACAGGTAATCGATTCTTTGTCACCAACCATTTAAACATACAACTTTCCATTCGCTTTATCGCGTCAATGCATACACTGATAAAATGGCAAATGCTGATAACCCTCCAACTGACTGGCCAATAACAGCTGTCGCGATACAACTACGTCAGTAACATTTGTCTAAGGGAATCGAGAAATCAAATTATATTTATACTCAATAATTTATTGCATTCCACATGTAGGTATTCTTAGGTGGTAAACTTATAATTATATCATATGGATTGTCGGGCACAGCAAAACAACTGAGTTAGTTAGGAGATAGGAAGCATTTGTTAGTTAATTATGTAACATTACTTAGCAAACCACTATATTATAATAATGATGTAGCTATTTTGTGAGATTATAAATAGGTATCTATTGAGAGGTGTAACAATAATTAATAAATGAAATGAAATTGTAAGTAGTCTCGAATTAGGTACTCGAGACTACTTTCATTTCATTCTTAAGATGGCTTTATAACTCTATCGCTTTGATATTCGTTTACCGAGTAGTAGCTTTTATTTATCAAAAATTATCTTTTTAAAAATACATAATATGTAATTTTTTTTTTTAAATACATAATATGTATTTTTAAAAAGATAATTTTATGAATAATTTAATAATTTTATTTTATTTTATAATAATTTTTTATTTTAATTTTATTTTATATTTTTAATGAACACATTATGTTCATTTTCTCTTCTTTTTTGATTGCCGCATGTAGTTTATTATACAACGTGTCCCAGAAATCAACGTCAAGCCGAAAACGGGCAATAGGCCAAGTCGTGACAGCTATTAGAAAAATATAAAAAAAATCTTGGTCATGTACTTTTCAAATTATAAGCATTCAAAAATAAATCTCAAAAACTGACACCCTGTGATGATCTTTCAAGCCCTGTGACTACATTATTAACATTTCGGTAGTTTTTTTCTCTGTGATGTAACCATGAATAACCCTTCTGTAAATTACAGTTAAAAGTTAAAACATAACTGCCTCAGTTTTAAATAAAATGTTAGATTTTTTCCCAACATTGAATTCAAAATAATTACATCACCGAACTTTAACAGACTGTACTAAAAAAAAAATCTACTACACTATTTTGGCAAGTAACTTCAAAAGATGGCGCGTTTAGTCAAGATTCCAAAACGGTATAACACTTACTAATTGCTACTTCTTAACTGAGGAAAAAAAGTACCTACTTTGTTGGTTTTAGGTGCATTTGAAATAAAATTCAGTCGTTGGATTTCTTTAGTTATAATTTTCATTAAATCAGATTTACCAAGTTTTATAACAAATGTTCAAACTGCCTTCAGCTGCAATGCAAGCTCTACATCTCTTTAAAAATGATCGCGTAATAAGACGGGCGTATCTTCTTGAGTTGATGTATTCGGCTTCTGCAATTCTTTGGCGCAGCTCGTCTAAATCTTGAATTGGTTTAGAGTACACTTTATCCTTTATCGTACCCCAGTAAAAGAATTCTATGGGGTTTAAATCGGGTGAACGGGCAGGCCACGAAATTGTACCATCCCGCCCAATCCACATATCGGGGTATTCTCGATTGAGAACTCTCGTACTGTGAGAGCATAATGCGCTGGGCAGCCATCTTGTTGATACCACATGCTGCCTTAAATGTTCAGTGGCACTTCTTCCAATAATTCTGGTAATTGGTTCTGTAAGAAGTCCAACTAACCCTGGGCATTTAAGTTCTCCGGCAGCTGGATTGGACCAATAACTTTACCGTTCAAAATTCCCGTCCACATATTTACTTTAAACTGGTACTGAGATCTGTCTTCCCGCATCAAATGTGGATTTTCCACGTGCCATTCGTGCAAATTGTGGAGGTTGGTAAATCTGACTTAATAAAATTATAACTAAAGAAATCCAACGACTGAATTTGATTTCAAATGCACCTAAAACCAACAAAGTACTTTTTTTCCTCAGTTAAGAAGTAGCAATTAGTAAGTGTTATACCATTTTGGAATCTTGACTAAACGCGCCATCTTTTGAAGTTACTTGCCAAAATAGTGTAGTAGATTTTTTTTTTAGTACAGTCTGTTAAAGTTCGGTGATGTAATTATTTTGAATTCAATGTTGGGCAAAAATCTAACATTTTATTTAAAACTGAGGCAGTTATGTTTTAACTTTTAACTGTAATTTACAGAAGGGTTATTCATGGTTACATCACAGAGAAAAAAACTACCGAAATGTTAATAATGTAGTCACAGGACTTGAAAGATCATCACAGGGTGTCAGTTTTTGAGATTTATTTTTGAATGCTTATAATTTGAAAAGTACATGACCAAGACGTTTTTTATATTTTTCTAATAGCTGTCACGACTTGGCCAATTGCCCGTTTTCGGCTTGACGTTGATTTCTGGGACACGTTGTATACATAATTGAATGGACCATATTTACATAGGGACTTGAAGAGTGCATTTTTAATCGAGAACTTGGTATGTTTAGTCCAGATCGGTGTCTGAGTAGATAGCGTGTCTGAATGTCTTCACGTTTGGAATAAAATTCTTGATGCTTCCGGACAAATTTGCATGTTTCTAAAATGTATATGTATAGAGGGAACGGTTACAATATAATGTTTTCGAAAGAAAGGTTTGCATCTATTTGTTTGCTCAATGTTTACCAGGATTCTAACCAATTTCTTTTGCAACGTTTTATAATTCTGTACTAACCATCATAAATTAAAGCAAACGCACGGTCTCTTTCATTTTTCAAGTCCTTTTCGATCTAACCAGTCAATACGGAAGGGATAATGGCCAATCACAAAAAATTGCCAGCTTCGTGGCCAGATGGTATCTGTTCGAAACATTTGCGCAAGGACAGATAGCTTACTGAAATTGAAGGACTGAAAGGGACGTACCTACCGAGAGGGACCAGCAATCGAGAAAATCGATATTTTAGATAAAAGTGTTCGCATGTACGCATTAAGAATTTATGTTTCAATTTGTATGAAGCCTGAAGGAGAACTAAATCACAACAAACAAATAAAAACTTGAGACATAATATTTATTGAACGAGTAAGCAGTATTGATGGTTTGTTATCTTTAGTTAGATTAAGATCCTTTATGCCGACTACTTACATGTTGTCTAGCATTGAATTATGATGATGGATGAGTGAGGCACCCACCCATCCCTCCATTAATTTGAGCTCAATAGAATATAATTAACCTTATTCTACGAATATGAATTCTGTAAATAAGTAAGAAGCTAATTGAAATCGTCAAGATAGGGAGGAATCCATTAATGTAATTGAACAGATAACAATAACGTTGGTGTAAATATTATGCTCGTGTCTCGCTTCTTGTATCGGGGAGTGAAAGAGACGGCACACGTGAACATGCGCGAAGATACAGGATCCTGATAGACCATAATTATTTTTCGGACGTAAATGCCGTCTTTAAAATAAACTTGACACGAATGTAGCCCTTATGGTAAACCACGAAGAGCGTGTTATGGCTTGATGGAGTATTTTATGGTAATGTAATTACAGTTCCGACCTTTAAATGCTACTTGCTCGATTGAATGCATTGCCCTATGTTTGACTTTGTTATGGGCCCATAAAAGATTTTTATTAGAAAATTAATAATGCTCAAAATGAGGTTCTAAAATTAATGAAGGAAAATAAAAAAATATAGATATTCCTCGGCACTTAGATTGGATTTCAATTACCTATTGTAAAATAATTGCGGATTTTAACATAATATCTGAGTGTACGCGTAATTAATCAATCATGTTGTTTACATTCACTGATTATAAGAACTCAAATGTTAAGTAAATTTCGCCATAAAAATGTTACATATTAAAAAACACGAGTTTTTCTCCAAAATAACGAACTGGCGCTAAATCTAATAATAAAAATACATCTCCCATCTTACCAAGACCTTTCTTACAAGAATAAACTGAGTCTTCGAGACAATGGAAAAGGTCAAACGCGTTTTCAATGCCAAGGACTCGTATCGATCGATATAAAATGTACATAAGCGTCTATGTGCTACCTCATGAAATATCGCGTGACGTGCCGAGCAACGACGCAAAATATTTTTCAAAAAGATTTTCAGGCGCAGATTCTTTCAGATTTTTGTTCTGACATTCCACTGAAACAAACCCGAAACATGTTTGTGTTATACTGTGTACTTGACCTTGTTTGAGGGAAACCATAAAGTTTATGAGATCAATCACGGAGAAATAAAGTCTAGGACGAGCGAATATAAAAGATATCTTGACAGTAATGTTCAGCATTGTTTCCGTATCAGGGAAGTAAGAACATGAGTGATGAGCGTTTTGTGACAACAACACTGGGGCACTATTCATCACCACTAGACCGTAATGTGCATCGCTGAAAATGAGAAAAGACTCCAAGAGATGCTTTATGAATTATGATGTACTTGAAGGCTACAAGCCAAACTTTTAGTCACATTTTGACCTAAATTCAAGTCTACCTAAAAAATTACGCTATCTGCTATATGATATCGAACATTTCATCTTTGGAACATGTCTCCGAATATAATATCGGCTTTATATGAGAACCTCCGATATCAAATATGTCCAGAATTTTCGTCTAAAACTGTACCTACATCGATCCCGTCTCTGGCGACCTCTAACTACAACTCTAATATACATTTACCGCGAATTTCATGAATAAGGTGGGTGGAAAGGTCGACCTTCATCTGAAATTGAGCGAAACTTGCCGAACTGGGTTGCGTCCTGAACAAGATTAACTATCGCAGCCACGTATAGTATATGTATAAATAGAAATTATACCTTCTATTTGCTGATTACCTGATTACCTTGTTTGTAAACGTTTAGCAACGAAACAACAGGATGCTAAGACTGGTTTCTCTCAGCAAGAGGTTTTTTCTGTGCCAAAATGCTGAATATTTTAAGTATTAATCTAGTCTACTTGATATTTTAGTGTCATCTGGTCAATAGAACTTGACTGGTGACCTTGCAAACATTGGTTGGTGACAAAAACCTGCGAATACGTGGCACTACCCGATTTAAATCTTGTCTGATGTCTTTTACTGGGCCAATTCTGATTTAATTAAGCAACATTTGGCAATCGATTAAGTTAAAACAAGAAGCGAATTAATTAAAATTGCAAATTGCTGGAAATAAGCGCATTGTTAAATTTCATCAAAAGAAATGAATGGAAGGTGGAAACTGTGTTAGAATTCTTTATCTGCTTCACCATATTTTCGAAACCAGAATTTGATGTTTCGTTCATAAAACTGCAATGTTTACTGACTTGTTTTTTACGTTGAAGTTTAATTTGTGAATTCCTTTTGTTGCAGGTAAGTTGAGACCGGCCATGTCCGTTTACATTTTATAAGGTATAGTATTAATTATGTTATTGGAACTCTAAAATCTGTCTATTTATCAAAACTGTGAACTTTGTTTTCAACATTGATAATGTCAAATAATGTTATTGCTTGTCATGTTTGATAAATCAATAAACCAAAACAACTCGCGACGGATTCTATCATAATATTTGGTAGAAAATATAGGACAGTTGATAAAATGCTTGTTGTTTACCATATATAGAGTGAAGTGAAGTTATAAGCGGATATACATAGTGGTAGTTCTAGTACACATGTAACCATCGAGGGTCAATGATCCTAATTACGTTCTACCTACTCCCGAAGTAGTACATGCAAGCTTAGGTAATGCCGGCTTACTTATCTATCACCTACGCACCGTGTAACTCTAACCTGTTTTGTGCAACGTCCAAAAAATAGCACGAAATTAGAATTGGGTTACTAATTTCGAGCAAACTTCTCGAAAAACTTAATTATTATTTCTTAACAGATTACATAACTAAATACAAGACTGTCTTATTAAAATAACTTGATAAAGGAAATGTTTTTTTTTTCTTTATTTTTATCGTCCAACTATATCAAAAGTCAAAAGAACCACTGAGTCATCACCATCTGCAGATATGTTTTTGTTCTATTCTTAAAGTAAATCAAACAAAAAGTAGAGTCAACCAATAAACTATGAGGAGCACAGTGCAATGCTCAGTGGGAAATAAACCGGCTCGGTCACGGAGGTCACCGAGCTATGTGTGGGCCGCGGAAGCACCTGCGAGCGCGTGCCATGACCGCATTGGGAGACTTCACGATATGGACACGAAGTCAATGTATGCCGAACGATATCGTTCGGTAACCTTCTTAGAATGGGATAAATAAAATCAATATACAACACAGCTTGGAGATCGAGTTACAAACAACGTAAGAAGCGACTGTGACGCAGACAATTTAGCTAGTAGTTTTAATTTTACTGTTGTATAATGTTATATCTAAGAGGAAAAACCTGATATATTTCATAATTTTCCTCCCACAACCACCTTTTTTATGCACTAAACTGGTAAGCTAGTAACTATATTAAAATTAGTATTAACGATAGAAATCGAAATAGTGCAAGTGAAACTGTTGCCTCACCAGTCACAACAAACCGTTTGACGTACGAACTCGTTGCCTAGCCGAATGCCGCACGTTACAAACAATAACTCACTGACATAAATGGTAGGCCACGTAATTACATTTTCCTTTAAAGGAGTACTAATATATCTAGTTTTCTAAAGTTCTCACACACTATTGTCCTTTCACTCGCACGTGTGATATTGTATGGAGAGTAAGGGAGAACGAGAACATCATCGCGGAAGAGTTTATTTATCGATTGGACCTTGACAACCTTGATTAATGCTCATGTGTCCTAATAGTTACTGTCTGTGCCTATGGTACGGATCATGTTGCTAGTCTATTGTTCTGTCAGTCTTTGTTGTTGATTGTCTTTCTTCCATCGAGTTCATCATTATCCAACAGTGCAGTAGGGCTTTGATTTTAAACTCGTTCTATAATTTTACTAGACAGAATTCTGTGCAAATGGGAGCGGGAAACATTTGCCTTGCAGTCGGGCAATACAGGCTAATTAGTCGATAATTTATAGTTCAGTACAATTTAAACTACTACACGATGATAGGCAGCTGATATGACTCTTTGTTTTCCTTTTTCTCTCGCTTGGTTGTGCTCTTGAGTGGACCGCACTAGTGTTTGTTTTTTCACAATCATTAATTGGTTCCAATGCGTCATTAACTTTGTTTACATATTTTTTGACACCAAAAGATTGTAGGTTACGAATGTTACGATTAAAATTAGCATAAACGAGTTATCGTTTATCAAGCTACTAAAACATTCACGGATCTTTTAGTTCTTGTAGATAGAGCGTTTCGTTTGTAGCATTTTTGTCTAGGGAATATCAATTCTAAAATGTTGGTCTTTCATAAACAAATTACTTATCAATTCATTACCACCTCTGCCTTATAACAATGGATCGGCACCGCATTCTTCTACCAAACGTCTTTATTAGCTGTCATCACCATGTTGACGACCCTTCTTAACATTTTGAAACAATCTATCCATCGTTTCTTTTGTCTTTGGCTTCTCATGATAATAATTTTGTTACTGCCATAGACAATTTTTTTTTTGCGGCACATATAGGAATGTCATTTATTCAAGTTGGATAAAGGCTAGGCGAATGATGATGATGACATTCATTCCAGTCATTAACAGTGATACCATACGGATACGATGCTTTAATGTTAATTGGCAATTCATTTTTTTTTGTTTTAAACACCTTTATTATTTAATGTAAAATAGTCCGGTCGTAAAATAGCTTTTAAGTGTGGAGTTTTTAATTACTTTATTAACATTTGTTCTCGCAAGCCATTTGGCCAAAATGAAGATTATTTTATTGGCTTTCGTATTAAAGCGCACTTTGGTACTTCTATTATTGAGAAACTTCAGTCAGTCCGATTTGCTCTGCTGTGTGTGATAAATTGCTTTGATCTGACACAGTGCTCGAGAATGGCTGGTCGTTCTTTTATGACGAGTGTGGAGGTACCTTCACGATTGTCTGCCGTTACCAGGAGAGCAGATCTGCAAGTAGGACGCCGTGTGTTGTGCCAGTTGCGTGCTTTAAATATAGCAGCAATCAAGATAAAGGTTACAAAAACTGTGTCACCAAAAAACATCTCGTTATTTTAATAAACTCCTACTAATGCGAATGATTTATAACTGTATGCTGTGGTACCGTTTTTATCACTTCCATTCTATGGTTTCTTTTATTATATGGATTCTAGTCCACCTTCCGTCGTTACACTTCCGATTAGATTCTTTTCATAAACTTCACACAAAAAGGTCGTCTCTAGCTTCTTTGATCCACCTTTTAGTACCGAACTAACGGTTTTATTGAAATGTTTATCGGTAAATTGACTCACGTTTAAATAGAATCATCGAGACGTGAAATGAAACTTGAACGAATACTGAGTGAATCAATTTGACGCGGCTCCAACGCTTCCGCCGTTCTCGATAGGTGAAAGTGGTCTAGAACGATATGATTAGGTGAGCTGCGAGCCCAACACTGCTTCTAGACAGAAATAGTACGCCACGGAATATCTGTGAAAATAAGAAAATGTTCACAGTTTCTAATCTAATATTACTAATCGTCTGTGCTGTGCAGTGGAAAGAAAGTTTAATTCAATTAAAGAGAAATCAGTAAGTTCGGTGACAGAGCAGATGAAGATAAATTTTTTGGCACTTACGAAGATAATTTATAGCTTTGTTCTAATCCCAAAACCTTATGAAGTTATGAGTGTTATGTATGAATGACGCATGTAAATTGATAGTCTCAAGATGATACATATTACAAAACAGTTAATTATGACTGTTCGGCGTTCAAAATAAATGAAATTTAATTCTATTACCCTTGGACGTCTTTTGTATTTGTATATTTAGGACACAGCGTCCGTTTCGAAGGTCTTGGACAGACTTGAACTTTACAAAGTTAGTAGATACTACGAAATCTTCCATCTTATTAGTAAAGGTGAACAATCATTTACATAAAAAGATATAAAACTTACGCAATTATTTTAATATAACTCTGAAAAATTACTTCATAATGACTTAAACATCCGTTCCTTTAGCGGTTTTTCGAAAAGCGGTTTGCAAATTCAGATCTCGACCTTCTTCACACGAATCTTCACGTGAAGTTCATTTAGTTTGATGTCAAGTGTTATATTTGAGCTTGCCCCATCGGCCTTGGTCTACTAAACAGCAAAATTTAAATCAATAAACCTCTAATCTTCTGAACGATTAACCTTTCAATCGATGGGCTCAATTCATCAGGAATCATCATTGGGGCTTCTATTCAATCCAGATTCAAAGCAATCGCATAATCATGCAGTCGCAAATATAATTGAGGAAAATATAAATATCAACTTAACTATAAATATTAGGTAAATTACCGAAACCTAAGAGCTAAGATCAAGAATCTAGACGAGTTAATTAAGGAAAATATGAGAAGATAAACATCAGTCAGTATTTATAGCTTAGTTGGTTCTGCGCATACTGAAAATATAGAAACGTAATGGAAATGAACCGATCTAAATGCACCGGATATCGTCGGATTTGTGTTGCTAACAGATATCAAAGTAACTAGCATAATATGTGAAGATGTGTGAGCTTCATTGTTTGGTGTCAGCATAATTAGTATAGTGACAGGAGTGAGCAATGTTTCCAACACGTTTCAGAACTTTTGGGGTATTGAACTTGCATTAATTGACTTAAAACTTTGTCCGAAAGACAAGCTGAAGCTGCAAGTTCTTCCGTCAACATGGAATGTAACGATGAAATTGCAAATTTTAATCAAGATAAAGTGCGTTCAATTTACTTTCAGATCTATTTATTCTAGTCCAGTCTGAAGTTTTTACAGTAGTTCTTGCGGTTGCCTATTCTACAAACGGCGCGCCTGTTAGCAAATACAAAAATAGTATTCTAATTACACAGTAGCCGTATTAAATTCTTGAAGTCGTTTCAGTTAATTGACATTGGCATTATTCATTTATACTTGTACTATAAATCAGATAATCGAGTTAGCAATAACACGGAGATAATATCGCAGTTGTATGCGTTACGGAATATTTTCGATTAAATTTTGTTTTTCTGGTTCTAATTGGTTATTTTTGACGTCAATAAATAACCAGTTGGGTCTTGACAAAAAAAAAAAACTGATAAATGATTTACATGTAAGTAAACCTAAATACTTCCTACTCTGTATTTTTTTCCAAGTTCAGATGATTTATTTTTAATCTATTGAGAACTCTTTTAGTAAATGAAAATTTACTTACTATTATATTTTCTCCATCGACAGATCTTTCCGGAATGATTTTAGCATGACAACAATTGATTCAACCTATTATACAACTTCACATACATACATAATAATTCTTGATTATATAATTTCGTAGTTCACACATTAACCTTTTGGAAACATCCTTGAATTAAATCATCAGACAAATGACTCACTGAGAAAGCCATGTGCGCTTACATGCGCTGAGATTGAAAACATGTATCTCCTATAATTTGTATGAAAAAAACAAACTGCAGTTCCTTTTTGTTCTTTTCATGGTAGACTGTTCTGTTTATGAAGCTATACAAGCGTTTAGATCTTGTTTAAAAAAGAGCCTAATATTAATTAACGAGCGTTAATTAAAACTTTATTCGTACCCTATGAAAAGCGAAGTTCGAAAGTGCGAACGTTCCGTTCAATAATGAATGGATAACAACAAAAGCCATGCAAATTATTGTTCATTATGAATCACAATGGTAAAGGTCGTCAGTTAACGATCTTCCGCAAACCAGGTATGGTTAAAACACGTTTCGTGAACTTATCCACCGGGGGGTCGAAGTGGCAATCAACCGGCATGATCCGGGTTCCATGTGTATTTCTTAATTGGTAGCTTTGTTCATTTAACGCTTTTCATATGGAGTTGATCAATGAAGGAAACACTTTTGGGACTTCAGAGTCGCTTACCTGTTAAAATACTCTTTAAAATTGCACTTTCACAAAGGCTCTGTTGAATATTATTCAAACATCATTTGGCTTTTTCTCGTACCCAAGCACCTCACCACATCCGCCCAAAATATACGCTTTGAAAAGTCATCAGACATGACAGACATGATTTCAGTGAATGGTAATTGCTCACTTGCTCAGCATCGTAAAGTAGGCGTGTCCTCGGCATCTTTCCACGACGTTTTGACGTCAACCCTGTGTAATTCCGTAACCTTGAAATTTTATGAGCAATATCATACTGTCTTTCATGAATAAACAAATCAGCCTATCTGCCTTTCTGGCCGCAAGATCGCAACTGATGAAAGCTCACGAATCTCGTCGAGCTCCTAAGCGCCCGCGCAGTATGCTTATGGTGCCTGGAAAGCGGCTTAGACGAGGGTGGATAGGAAACTACAGTATTTATTACTAACGTGAAAGTTGACAATGTTTAGCGCACTATTTACGAGCTTATTCAGATTATCTCTATAATTCCCTGGTATTAGTTTGAAAATATAATTTTCTCGCAAAGGTTTGACCCAAGGTGATGCGTGTTTCTAGACGAGGGTTCGTTGCGAACAAATCTTTACAAGAGTACGTATCTAGACAACAGGTTGATTAATAGTGTATTGCCAAACTATACATAATAAAGAAACAGTACCTAATGTATTTTGTTGTTCCAATAACAAACTAGGCGTACGTAAAATTGTTTGTTTGGATATAAAATGTTTCGTTTCTAGTACCGTATATTGGGTAGCTTTGTATAATGTTTACAGTAGCCAATTTTCGGTTCCAGTTTAGTTTTGCGAATTCTACAAAAAATTAATCATCCTAATTTTAGTAAAGGAACCAGGTGCACTCTGCACCTGTGCGTGCGCACACACTCTTATGCACTATAATATCTCCTGCGCCGATGGTTAACCTCCGCTGAGATTGGCCGTCGTGACCAAAAACGGTTCGGAGGACTATTGTCACTTCCAAGTCTATTGACACCGCTTTGAGCTTATTTACGAAACGAATGACAGAATGCTCGATTCTCATTAAACGAACCCAATTACTTTATTTCGTTGTGTCATTCCGGTCGCCTCGGTCACTGTCCTTATACAAAAAGGTATCTATTACACGCGCCGTCGCTCGCCAGCTGTATCTTCGCCTGGGTTAACTTTGAGGCAGTTCAGACGATAACTCGGCTTGATTTCATTGCCGAAATTATTTTGACCGGACATTATTTTCGCAATACTAGAACAGACATGCTAGTCTAGAGTTCTAGACCTCTAAAATACGTATTAGCTAGCTGTTGTGAGCGCGGAAAACGTGCGTTACATTTATAAATCGTCTTAGTTTCTCTAACTTTAAATAAATATAAAGTCAGAACACCTTTTTATCGAGAAGCTGACACCAAAAATAGATAGTAAATATGTTTGTTACGGCATTACAAACTATAGACTCCTACGATAGAATCTTATAGTAATTGGCTGCAATCATCGCCTCAAACGCATTCGTAGAAAATATACTGAAACACGTGAATGATGCTGGCGATACACGTGATATAACATGGCTGCAGAGAACACTGACCACGCGAAATCATAATTAAAGTAAATTGGACACCACTTGCTAACAGAAGACTTTCCTGAAGTTATTTTGGAGCTTTTTTGATGCACCTTTTTTGTAATCTGTGCATTTGACACGGTTCCGGTGTAGGATTCGTCTTCGGTCACGATTGAAGATATGCTGGTAAAAAGTTTATGGGTATAGACTCTAAACTGTAAAAAAGCATACTACAAAATTAAGACGAAGAAGTTTGGTTTTAGTTCCTTCTGCGCATGCGGCTCCCTGGTAGCTCATAAACGGCACAATTAATATGTGGATGTCTCTAACTATTCTCAATCTTATATTTTTCTTTTTTTAATCAGATGTTTTAAAATAGTTTTCAAATCATTTATACACCTTTTGTTCAGAATAGTTCAGCACTGATGTCAATATTTGTGTTACTTGTTTAATTTAGTCCTTCTATATTATTTTATTTTCTTTGTATAGATTCTTTTTTATTTACCGCTTGTTTGTGAACGTGTGAACATTGTAGGCCTTATAGATTCCTAGATGATTGTTAACTTTTGTTATTTTTTTTATCTTGTTTTACGTTTTTGTAGTAAGCAACGACTTATTGTCGGGCCTACGATGTCCTCCCATACTTAAGTACCTGCTAATGCTGTAATATAAATAATATTGTAAAACCAAAATTATATATATATATATATATATTTTATTGATTATAAAAGAGTAGCCATGGAGTTTCTTGCCGATTCTGCTCCATAGGAAACCACCAACGCGGTCTGTGCACCTTTTTACGACGTTTTACATATAAGTGCCCATGTAGGCCCATGTGAAATAAAATATTTTGATTTAATTTGTAGGTGGAATGAAGCGAATGACATTACCGTACTAAGTAGTTTCATGACAGATGATCCATAGTTTTCGGTTTTTCCACAAAGATGCTGGTAGAACAGGAAATTTGAAGGCTACATTCCTTAACTGGTGATGAGGGTGCACTAGTCATACGGGTAGTGTATCGAGTTTAAGATCGAAGCTGCGGAAAAAAAAAACTAGTTTATTTGCAAATTCCTGGGTGTGGTTTGTTGTGTTAATACTTACGTCAACATAATAACATAAATATAACATTAAATTGCTTTATTTAATTCGATTAGCAAGTTGTTAATAAGTGTTCTTATTGCCGCAGTCTATTAAGTCAACCGGAGTCGTTTACTTATAATTATGTAAAGCTCATACGTTAAATATACGCTTCGATTAAAATCTTGTTCGCAATTAATTAACGCCAATGTGATGACAGCGTTATTATATTATTTTCATGAGAATAAAATTCATACAATGATCTTTTATGTTGAGAAGTGATATTTGCAAGTTTTCCAAATATTTTTTTTTGTTGTTATGGGAACAGTTTTTACAACTATGAGACCTTGTCATACCTACCTCGTGTATTTTTTTTGTCTTACTGTTAGTCAGTAATAAATTGCTCTACTCGTGCCAAAACGACCAATGTTTACGGTGTCCATACAGCTAATTATCTTACACTAATTATTATCCCTGTACTAATGATGAAATATGTAAATCATTATGACTGAATATTGGAAACACGGACGCACTGCAAAATGCAACGTCAGCTAAAATATTGACGTATTTGATTGGACGTGTGATTACAGTGATGCTGTTATGCAACTGAGTTTCAGCTTTTTTCTTAGAAACTAACATTTTTAATAATACTCAGGTATTGTCCTATAGTAAAAAAGATTTAAGCAATAGTATTTGCCTTGAAATGTTGAAAATATTAGCCATTGTATAAGTATTGCTTAAAATGTTTACGGATACATTGAAAACTTTAAACATTAGGTGAGTATGTCGTAATAAGACTTAATGATTAGTTTTGTATGAGTTCTGTTGAAATACTTATGTTTAATTTAATATGGTACCTTTTATAAAATACTTCTAAATAATTAGAAGCGATATTGAGTATCCTATGGATAGTCATTTTTCATACATGACATGACACTTGTCGTTGACTAGTTCGCATACAACAAAAAATCTTGACGCAGATTTTGTGCTGACGTAACGGCAAGATAGAGGTTGAAGGTTCCAATTGGGGTCCATAGAAAGCCAAACATTGAGATTACAGAATCGAAAACTGACGTTGAGGTCTATCAATTGTATGACATATAAAAAAAGTAGTAAATAGTGGCGTATCGACACCTAACCCACTTATTTCACTTCAAAAATATCAATAAACATCCAATCACATAAATACAGTGTAAGTCCTGCAACCAAGTCACCAGTGACCCGGTATATTCGTTGCACCGGGTGCAGGGGCGAGAGGGGGTGCGTGATGACCTATTTTTTTTGAAGGCTAACGACGTATCCGTGTCTGGGATGATCTACTGCACGCGTAGCATGACCATCTCTATTCTACCAAGAATAGACAAAGCCTTTTCTAAACAACTTGACATTTCTTCTGCCCGAGCATGGGGCGACTCGTATACTCCAGTTTCTACGAAGACAAAGACATAGAAATTCTTTCCATAGCAACGGGGAAGTAACTAGTGATGTAGGTATTCTACGAATTCTACGAGTTAACCAAGAAAGTTGTCAAATCCAAGAGTTTTAGATTTTTTGCGGGCGCGAGGGCGGTGCTGCATCCTGCATCCAAGCCTGCAGCTTTCTCGTTTATATTTTTCGTGGAATTAAAACTACGTATTTTGCATAACATTTAAACCTTTTGAACGTAACTCAAAGCAACAACGAAACGTAACTCGAACATAGCTTTTAATCTATGGCCGTACTCAGATGAAAGACAATAGACATTGAAAGTCTCGATTGTTGACAAACAAAGTAAAATGTTTTTTGAACAATAATGAAACATTGAATGCATGTAGTTTATTTTGTTATCTAATCTTTTCTAATGTGTTGGTTTTTTTGAAAAGTTATACTGCCGATGCCGGCAAGAAAAACGTAGGACATTTTTTGATATAAATCATAATAGGTACTGATTTATATCATTGTGTGTTATTATTTTAAAGAAAATAACTCTCTATTGGTCGAAAACCACAGTTCAGAATATTTAAAAGAAGTTTGTGCATTGTCTGATAAAATGTTTGCCGTACACAGCAGGAAGGAACCCTGGTACAGAAGCTATTACAGAGTTCCTTTCGGACATACTCTCATTCTTCTCGGCCTAAAAACTTGGGAAATGGCGACGGTAGGACCCCGACATGGTTTTAAAATCAATATAGGTCAATAAATAAAGAATAGTAATAAAAATAATCTTTTCTAGGTCCGATATGATGTAGACTATTAGACACTTGTTGAGAATAAATATTTCTAAACCCAAGTGTCAAACGTAGAGAAGAAATTGTCGTAATGCTTGACGTTGTAGACTTTTATCGACACAAGAGTAGAAACATTTCTTTTCTAAATTTTTAACATCGCCATGCTTACGACAATAGAAATCATTCTACAATCTGTCATTTTGTCGATTCTTCCGTCGACATAACCCGTTTCCGGTCATGCTACGCGTGCTGAACTGGGAACTAGGATATTATTGGGTTGTCTTCACGGTCAACAAGTTTGTGTAAACAAATGCTTGCATCTGCAAAAAAAAAAGAGAAGAAGACAAGCAAGTAATCATGACACTTTCGATAATGCTGTCTGAGAGTATCTCTCTGGATAATAATACTTACGCTTTGCGCGTTTTTTACGAGCCCTGTATACAGGAGATGAAACCTGCACATAAAACCCGCTCTTAACCGACGACGGAAAAGGACGTAAGCAGTTTGCCTACATTTCTTTGCGACGTACTTAAAGAGTGCTGCAATTAAGAAACGGGTCGAGCCGGTAGCCACCCTACTTTTGTATAGGAGAGCGAAATCAGCACCAATTAACATAACGACAAGTACGAGACGAACATTATATGATATGGTGTGAACAACTCACTAAGAACACCTGAGGATCGACACAAAAGTCATATTCCTATCAGCGAAGACTGTAATGGAAAAGTGAAAAATGTACGGGACTAGTGAAAAGTGTATGTTTGACATACATTTTCAAGCCTAAATTAACTGAAATCCGTTGTATATACTGTAGATACGAAACTTTTTGATCGCGATTCTCACTTATTCAGACCCTCATAATTATAATTATATAATATGCATTTTTTTGGATTTTGACTTATGTGTCGCTTTTCCACTCAAAAAAGTTGGGTTTTAAAGACTGTATACTTCGTCCGACAGTTACTTGCCCTTCAAAGTATGGCAAGATTACAAAATAGCTTTGTTCTTGATACATATTGATCGAAGTTGATACTTATTGTTATTGAGAGCGCATAGGTACTAACCACAACAGCAGTCGTGGGAACTGCAAATAAAAATTCTACCGGTGTCGTTTTTGCGAGGATGAGTGCACTCACGTAAATCGAAACTTGACGTTAAAAATCAACCGTACTCCATTCATTTTAAGTTGCAGTATTGATCATCCTCTCCCGTTTTATGCAACATACGTGTCATTGATGTGGTAAATTGTTAAAAAATAAATTAATACCAAACAATGAAAATGTATGTAGGTAAACGTATCTTGTGAAGTTTTCCTCGTTCTGGTTTTCCACAACGACATAAACAATTGCTTTTGTTCGTAATAAATGTATGTCCAGTGCAATTAATACAAAACCGTGAGTAATCATTTATCGTGGACTAGGTTATAAGTGGCGCCTGCATTCCACTAGATTTCTGTGTAAACAACGCAGATAATGCAATGCAATCATCGCTTCACATCAGGCGAGTTGCGGCCAAACGCAAGCCTGTTTACTATATATGCTTGCAATTGGCCTGACTATATATATAGTATTACAAAAAATACGGCATGGCTTTATTTGAAAGTTCACACAACAAAGTGTTGCTGTAACTTCCCAAAAACGTATCGTGGCGTTTCGTTTTACCATTTTCAAACAAAGAAGGAAAAATTACGTGGGTGTGTTTATTTGTAAACTGTGTGGTGATGACGGAATGGTATGTAATATTAGTAAAGTTCCTTGTCGATTGGCTGCTGGACTTGGCCTATTTTCTCTCTAACCACAACTAATTTTTCTAACGATTTTAACTTGACATTTTGGCTCCCGTCGACGCATACCTTTGTCAATAGTTGTTACAAATTAAACACCGCGCAATCATCATTAACTGTAATTTTACTATTATTGATGTTTGTTTTGAAACCTTTATGGCTTTGTGAGCGAAAAAGACAAAAGTAGCTTGGATTTCCTCAAACAATTACATTTTTTTGTAGGCAGTAGACTTATTGTTCGTTGAAAAATATTTTCTTACTGTATAATAATGCATGCCATATTTATGTACACCGCTTATACAGCAAATATTTAACAAACTTTTAACCTGAAACGCTTGAGGTTTGATCAATAATGTAGAGTTTATTTTTGCGCTTTGTATGTCGAGACACGGTATTTTTATCTAATATCAACAGCAAGGAAAAATATCTAAAACTTGGTGAATGGTGTCAATTGTCAATGATTTAACTGGCAAATTTTGATTTTTCAATTCATTTCACTAGTATGACAAATTATTGGAATTTTGAGACTCATAGCAGCAATTTATGAATGAGGAAGGTCTTGCGATGATAGGTCTTGGTTCAAATGGGATACTTGTTGAAGCATAAGCAGTTATTCGTGATGAATGTTTTTTAGGTAACTAATGTTTTTGTTTTTGTAATATTTTCAATTACATTAGTCACGACATATTTGCTTATAAGTTCCGCGGTTCAGGTGCATTTTTTGCCACCCGACTCACTTGCTGATTTGTCTACTAAGATAAAATCTTAGGAGTTCGAAGTATTGAAATATAAATATTTATGAGTTCAAAACCAGAAGTGCTGGATTTGAACAATGACACGTATGGTTTCTATGGGCATGTCACATGCGTAGTCTGTCTCTAGGCTACGTACGTCTTTTCAGTATTTGATTACTGCCTGTAAAAAACGTTGTAACAGTATCATTGATTGATTTACATGGATATTTGTAGTCAAAATGTTATGTTTCATTTGCTCACTGATCTGTGAAAATTACAACCTGCTCTGCAAAACATGATGTCCGACTGATAGTGTTAAAAAATAAATCAACTCGCTTTTATAATTAGCAGATATCGAATTCAAAATGGTTATCGATCATGTCACCAAGACCCTTCAATATTATTTTCTCGAAAGTTTTTTTATTGTTACTGGTCATGTTTTATCCTTTTGTTTTAATTTTAATAGTCAACGAATGTTTGCAAATAACTTGATCGTATTAGGCTTCCTACCTTTGTGCACGAAGCAATGCCTTAAAATAGTCTGCGCTCCCATTGTCCTCGTTTATATTTGATATTTTCAAGGCATTTGCCAGGCCATTGTGGCTCGCTTAATCGATTTGAATATTCTATGCACTGAACGACTAATCGATTTTTTATTGGCTTACTTAAGAAGATAAAGAGCATTGGCAATGTTTGTTTAGTATTACATCATATACATAATTGGTAGTTAACGAGAAACAGTTTATTAAGTGAATGAATAATCTTGAATCGAGGTAAAGTACCCGTTGAATCGTATAAGTATTAAGTGGTATCGCGTCGAGTGAATATTGATGGCGTTTGATATCAGATTGTTGTTTCAAATCCTCCTGTTGTCAATCGCAAGTTGTGGTTGCGTGGAACTTCACAGGAATCGATTGCTATCCTCGGAAACATGCAATTCATAATTCATACGTTCGTGAGCATGACTGCATGAGTCAAAGGACTTTGATGACATTTGCACGAGTGAGTGTGGAAGTCGTTACGATCATGCGATTGCCACAAGCGTTTCTTTCGTATAATTCCATTTTGTATTATCTAATGTCCGTTCTGTTGTTGCTTGTGGAAAAGTAGCAATATTTATTATTTAACATCTTGCTTCATAAGATTGGTTAAAACAATCGTCACTTTAGCAACTATTATATAAATAAATATATATCAGGGGTTGATTTTAAATTGCAGTTAGAAGTTGTAATTTATGACTGAAGTTTTCTAGTTTCAAGTTTCGACGTAGTTTGGAGTGCTCCAGGGTGTTTTGAAATGTTAGTTAAACGACTTGTTTTTAACAACTTTAGCCAATCGTGTCCATTTGTCTCACGACTAAACGGTAAAATAATTCTGCGAGATCGGAGATTTTCACATTTTTGTTCTATGTAATTTGCTAAATTTGACTTCAAACTGCTTTCAGAAAGGAAATCTTGCTATTATTATCACAGAATATGTGCTAGCCTGTTTTGTTGATCTGATTATGTGGTTAGGTACATAAATACTTATGTATTCACCGTTGTCTTACGGCGCACGGTAGCACATATCAAGTGTCTCGTAGTAGTGTTAAATGACTGTGCAAATATTGAACCAGTAACATACAATCTACTACTTACTATAAAATTACCAGTACCGTCTTATGTACCGGTATATGTACATAAAGCGACCTTTAAACACTGCCAAGTCCGTTTTATCACTGAGCTGATGTAGACAAGCAGTCTTTGTATTATTCGTAACGTTTTCGATAGTCCGTAAATCTAGACTTAGCCTACTGTTTAGCATTCTTTGCAGGTTCAGTAACTTATGAATTGACGGAAATGAATTTTAAATTGTGTTTACTTGCAGGGGCCATAGCTTCGTATCCTGTTATTGCTTGAGCACGATTGTGGAATTTTCTTTTTCTTACCGCTCAGTTTTTACAGGTCACAAGATATTCATGTGTATGTACGTCTTAATGTATTTTTGTTGGTCACCGTTATACCTGATCCCACATTAACGTGTGAATTCGAACCCATTACAAAATGGCCCCAAACAATGCTGTGTACATTGTGGCTCGCGATTCTACAAAAGATAATTTGAATAGAGGTCAATGTCGGCTCCCACGTGTGGACGGAAACGGCCCGATTCGCGTAAAACCGTACGCGAATATGGCACTTCAATGTGATTGACTTGTAATTTAGGTTAAGAGCGTTTACGCCGTCCATGCGCTGTTTGACTCCAAAACAGTACTTTTCAAACCCTTTAATACCATCAACCCTTTATTTTACAAAAATGATAATTACTAATAACTTTAGGAAATTTCGTTGTCTCAATAGTTGGGGAGAAAAATATTTCAATTAATAGAGTATTGGTAAATTGTATCAAGATAACTCAACAGAGGTTTTCTTAATTTCCCTTTTAGCGTCAGTTTCGACGCTCTAATTATAGGAAACCACTGGCAAACCTAATTAGATTTTTTTTTTTACCTATTGCTAAGATCCTAAGGAATATAGTTGGAGAAGAAAATTTTTTGATTTAGGTTTCTTTATATAAGAAATTAAAGTTCAAACAATGTAAAATATTAAGGAATTAAAATGATTTTTTCACCGATATATCTTACTTGATTTAATATAATAATAGCATAATATAATAGAAGAACATATGCTTTAAAACATCCAATTTAAAATTTCAAATAATTTACAGTGATTATTTTTCTATAAATATTTGAAAACTACTATAAATCACTGCGCGCGAGCAATTTCAAATCAGACCGCCGCGAGGCTTTCTAGAGAGAGGACATGTCGCTCGGCGCTCTGCCTGACCCGAGTTGACCTTAGTCGTACTTGGAAGGATAGCGGACGTTTATAGTGTGATTAAAAAATCTTGGTACTTTGATGATTAATTTTTTTTATTATTATTTTTGATGACTGACAATATTTTTAGAGACAACCAATATCTACCCAATTTTTTTACATACGAATTTTATTTATTAAAACTTTTACTTATTTTTTTGTAAATAAGAACATAAATTGTTTTTAAAGTTAACGCCAACCTATTGTATTTCCCTCATAAGAGGTGTCACTAAGAGGAACATCGCGTCAGGTTAAAATATAATATAAAATAAACGTAAGTAAATCCGTATAAAGTGATTTATTTGAATAGAATAAGAAATATTTATTAATCAGTCACAAATCAATAATAATTAACGAAGTTCGGTTTCTTTCTAAAGTTTACATCAACAAATTCATGTTTGAATAACTAAAAAACGACTTTAATATTAATCATAATTATAGCTATACTTGCAATATATTATTGAATACTTATTTTATGCACTCGTACTTTAGTAATCCGTGTACGTTCAAATTCAAATTCAAATTAAATTTTACTACAACAATTGCACTCGAACGGATCATAGTGGGTTAGTTTGACTATAGCGCGCGAGAGCGCGCCAGCGCTATACACACAGGCACGCGTGCTTCTGTGTGTGTAAAAAATGCATTGAATTACCTAAACTTGACTTCGCGCGATAGACGTAAACGCTCTTAAGTGACAGATAAAAATATGTACAGCGTGTTCGAATTCTCTTTTGTGAAAAATGGGCCGGTATTTCCGTCACACCGATTAAATCGGAATTCCAGATCCCTTTATCTTCTGGTGTATAGTTTGTAGTTTGTTTATGTGTAACTGTGACTCGTATGAGCTTTATATTTTCAAGTATTGTTTTGAGTCGGTCATTAATATAACCCTATAGCTACATACGTGCGTCACATTTGCTATCGATATTGGAAAGTCTGTCTGTCCTTGAAGCGATAGCATATATTCGTCACAGATAATGACTCCGCACAATCTGAACCAAGAGGGGGCGACCCTGAGGATACAGTAAAGCCGTGCCTACATTACTTCTACGTTATATGATCTAATTCTGATAAACAAGCAAAATATATGAAGGGTGGAGCAACGCATGCTGAAGTTACGACGACGCCAGTCCCATGCGTCAATAAAACGTCTCCTCCTATACAGAATGTAATATAAGAAAACGTGCACCATGTGCAGAGACTTTCTAACTATAAATATATCTATTGTAAGATATTGTCGTACATAACTTACACGAACACTCGTAACTAGAAAGGTTATTCAAGAAAATTCTAGACGAGTTTCACTCTACAGTTGACTCACAAACTATTCATTAAGGGCCTCTTGTTTTATTTAATTACACTCACTAACTACGAAGCATTTGCGTAGACGGGAGCCATGAAGGATAGATCCCAATTCGTAGCAAATAAGTATTGCCATTTCTTTAGCCTACCACTTCTTGCGTTTGTACCTAGAGAATCTAGTTTCTGATGTAATTAGACAATTTAATTACGTTTCTAGAATTCTTATAAAATTAACCTAGTTTAGTTACAAAGCCTTGATTTTCCCTTTGAGATCTAGTCGTTTGATATTACATATAATAAAAATAACAGAAAATTCTATCGTTGAACATAATCCCAAAACTTGTTCTAAAGTTTTAATTAATGCTGAAGCAAAAACATAGAATTCCATTGTTTAGAAGTTTGGAATAAAACAGTAAAAAACTTCTAAGAGTTTCTTGTTTAAAGTTGGATAACAACTAGATCTTTCCAGACAGATCTTTTTACAAGAGTATCTTTTCTTTAGGAATGTTTTCATATCGCTCGCAGGGTTACACTTTCATCGAACTCTATTTATCTTTAAATGAACAAAAGTTATTCAAGTTAGACGGCTAATTACACCAGTATTGTTCTTAAAACATTTAGCACTTTCACTATGAATAACTTAGAGTGAAATCGTATTACAATAGGCAAAGGTCTTCCGAGTGGGTTGTGCTGTGCCAGTCTAACATGACCTCACCGCCTAAGCCACATCTAGAACAATAAAAACGCATTGTAGTGCATTCAGCTGTAATATTTTAGCCGGTAAAAGGCACGTAAGGTAAGGCTAGGATGGAAACTGAGCTTCAAAATGAAAACACATACATTCCAATTGGTGATCACTACTACCGTACATAAACCGTCTGGCATACTAGACGATGAAAGTACATGAATCATCATCCGAGGTATCATCAATTTCTTCGTTGTCTGTCCAGTTTATAACAGTGTTTTAGGTCATGAGTTCATGACTCCTCATGCGTAGAAAGTGAGTTGTCCTACAAATATTGCTATAAATAATGCGGAGGTAATTTCTAAACTTTATGACATTTTTCCTATGTTGAAGGTAACACAAATAAAAATCTCGCTTGACGCCTTGTTGGTCGAGTGTTTGCAATCGCGACTGCTGAGCATGAGGTCCTGGATTCGATCCCCGGGTCGGGCAAAGTGCTATTGGATTTTTTCATCTGGCAGTTGCCACGGAATCAGAGGATTTGTGCCAAGTTGATGGCAATATAGGGTCGCCCTCCATTACATGGGACTTAAAACATAACTGGCGAAAGGTGTATGCTCGACCTTTTCGGGGTTACAAGCGTGATGTTATGTGAAAGAAACATAAATAAAAATCAAATGACGGATATTAACAAGGATAAACCTTAATTTCAAAGAACATGCAAAATTTAAGGCAGCACTGAAAACTAATCCAAATGGCATCTAATTCGTGTTTAATTCTGCCACACACAAAGCAAAGTATACAATTATTCAAACCTAAATATAAAAGAAACCATTTACATACATTTAACCGGATAAATTAAAGGCTTTTATCGTGCTCACAGTTTTATCGCTATGACTAAGCGTCAAATAATGTCTAATCAACTTTGCTGATTAGTGATTACAATATAATCAACTAACCGTTAGGTGGGGTCCGTTTTTTGTGTGAACTATTTTTATTTTGAAGTTATTCCTCTAAATCCTTTGATGTCTGTCGTCTTTTAGATTGCTCTTTTCCCAAATTCAGTCTTTGAACTTTTACTTGCCTAACTAGTTCTCTCGTCTCAAATGCTTCGTTCGGATTTTATGTTGCATTCGGATTCTTATTTCAGTCTCTTATTTGACTTTCTTGACAAAGAACTACGTTACCGGCCAGTGACACGTGGCCATCGACTTCTGATTCCGCTGAATCATGATTAGATACAGATTTTTTGCAAGAGTATGAACTGTAGGCACGATTGGTTGAAAAAATACAAGACTTTGTTCAATACTTGAACCGATATCAGGTGTTATGTACTTGTTATTGTGTCTAGTTACGGTTCTTTATAAGGAGGGGGACTGTTAATACGTTGTTATTTAAGGGCTACACCATATAACGTGTTGTTTTCCGGAAATGTGTTGTTTAATTTCTTCTTCCTCAGTTGATTGCCAATGACTGGGAGTGGGTACTTTCAGTTTATATCTTTATTCTTTCTGCAAATTATATTTAGTAATGTCAGCGCAACTTCACCTAGAATTATGTTCTTGAAAAATTATTGCTTACATCATGAATTTATGATGTAATGTTTGCAATAGGGTCTTGTCCTACATTTGCATATTACATTATGTGATGAAATTGTTTAAGATAACCGAAACTCTGATGTCGTCGATGTTAGATGACGATTTTCTTGTGCTGTAGTACCGTAAGTCGAGCAACCAAATATGGCTCGTTGCAAATTCTCGTCCATTGTATAACGACTTCCTTAAACGATGAGATAACATACCAGTAGTACATACTTACCAAAATTACTATTCCAATAATATAACTGCTACAAATCACGTAATATGCCAGAGCCCTTACCGCTGTGACAAACAGCAGGCGAGGTGAAATCGTGGCGAAAGCTTTTACGCAACCACAGTTCCTAAGCAGGAACTCTCACTGGCTAGATCTGAAATCTGGCCCTGTCAACATGCCCCAGCAACATTTCTGGGTTAATACTAACCTCCTGTGATTTAGATAAGGTTAACAACTAGAAAATAATTAAGATTAGGAAAATGGCAATGTCTACCTACTTCTTAGGGAAGTCTTGATGATGAAACGCAAAAAGCCGTTTAATTATTTTTTTTATCAACTCATTCTATTAGTTCAACCCTTATAACGTCTGGTTCATCAGAAGCTTTCCCCTCACGCCCATTTTTGTTCATCCATTATTTTACTACGATTTTTTTGATGTTTGTATAGCCAAGTTTGCAAAGCTTATCCATGTTTTCATGCCAATTTCTAACAACAAATAGGTTCATACTACCTACGTTGAAAATTGAAACCAGCACGCAAGAAGGAAAAAAAGTAATGACATATTTAAGTAGAAGATGATCTGGTTTGATTGACTAATTGCCGTCCAGCAATAAATAATTGATCATAGTCCTCATTATAACTTTCGGTTTTTTGTCCAACTGTGAGTAACTGTCGATTGTGATCGTAATGCCTAATAATTGCATAATTTGTAACGATTTGATCGGTCCACGGTCTATGTACCTAATGACGTTAAGTTGCTGTGCTGTAATTCAATTTGGGACGTTCGATTTGATCTTTAAATTTACATCAGACGGAGATATTTAGAAATCAAAATAATTTTTGCTGTTTTAAAGCTATTTATTGCCTCTGATTCAAACTACAAGTTATACAAGCTCCAAGCATTTTACCGACTCACTCTCTTTTCGGTGGCGGTGAGCTGTTGAAAAGTTAATATTGATAGACCGTTGATTCAATCTGTCTATCATTTCCATGCAATTGAATTACAACAATCTAGCTACGGTTCAGTGATACCTTTTTTCTATAAAATTTGATTGTTTATTGGTAAGCTTTTCATAAACTGCAACACTGCAGTCTGAAAAATATCACGATACAGATTATTCGTTTGTCGGCGCCTATCTACCAAAGCAGACTGCCCGCATACATAATATGAAATTGACTGCCACTTTCCATTGACGGCTCTGATGACAATACAAAACACATATGTAACGGCACACTTTGACAATGATTGTACAACGATGTTTTGGTTATAGTTAATTTTATTTCGACATTTCCCTTTTGGCCGAACGCCATCAGAATTGTGAGAGATATTTGAGGTATTGCCGAATAACAATCTGCAAAATTGGCCGAAGTTTTCTTTTTCCACTTGTCGTGGAAAATTCACTTCAATAGAAATAAATAAAACAGTTGCTTGTTAGTAAACATTTAGTTGCACGAAAAACCTTGATAATGATGTAAGACCATCAAAAAATCTTTATTTGGGCATTCTACCAATACGGTTGTCAGATCGTGTTTCCATTTCGGTAGGATTACCAAAAATATAGAAGGTTCAGCAACACCGACGGAAAGTAGCGCGCGGAAGTTTTTAACCGGGCCACTGGGTAAGGGGAATGTCCATCTGCGTAAACGTGTGCATGGACCGATTACCCAATTAAACGGCTGTTTATTAACCGAACTCATACAGGTTATTATAAGACGATTTATTTATTTTCATCACACTTTTACTCTGCGCTCGGTGGATGGCCGAGTGACTCATCGGTTTTTAGAATCGATTCATAATGTGAAAGGATGCCGATTTGCATATTTTAGTGCTTGGCAGAATTGATATTTCACTTACGCAAGTAGAATAGATTCCACTGATACTATTGGGTACAGAAAAACGTATCAAATGTTTTGCGAAGCTGAGCCCTTCTAAAAGAAAGATCAAGAAGTAGATTTGAATCATTAATTTAATTTCTGAAAAACTTAAATGTTTGCCCTACTTCAAATAACACTTGTTAAATATCTCAGAGAAATATTTACTCTACAACCATATTGCTCATGTTATGAAAATAGTGCAACGTTTATTTTGAGAAGATAGATTGACGTCTCTTGCTCGATATAGGACAGGTAGCGGTACATCATGAATCCGTAATGCATGCTTAATGTATGTCTTCTCTATATTTAGACTCTTTGTTAAAAGTAAAACGGGTCGGGTTATGTAAAATACCAGAGATTACGTCTTCCTCACAGTATTGATTTACTCTCAGCTCTGACGTATGTCGAGTGATTTGCATTTTTATTGCGGATTTACACTTGAAGCAAAACGAATTTGTAAATTATAAACATGCAGTCGTTTGACAAGCGATTAATTACTATTCATGTATGTAAAACAAATTCTTCGCTAGAATGCACTTTATTTCATGCCAGGTGTGAAATTAAGTGTTCTTCGCACCATGCATGATTAAATTAGACACAATCTAGCGTTCCTTCATTAATGTTGCATGCGTTTCCTAGTATTGCCACCAATCAATAATTCTGTCTTCGTAAACAATATCGTTCTCTAGCTATACAGGGTGTGGTCATCGACGCACAAATGGTTACCACGTATTTTGCACGAATTAGGTCGCCTTCGAGCGAGTGTCATTCTGAACCCCCACACACAAATTTTTCATTGGTAATTTTAAAGAAAATCTGCTGTGTCCTAGAAAAGTGCAATCCATACACGGTCGAAATGGATGAAACATGTGATTTTTGAGATCGGAATGGTAGGTCTACTGATTACCTGGTAACCGTTTGTGCGTCGATGTTCTTCCATCCTGTATACATAGAATTTGTTAGATTGCCTGGACTTTGTTCATACGAGGCGAAATGCAAGGGCCAACAGAAAAACAAGGTTTATTATGAATGAGTTTACCATTTTAAACATAATCGTTATAGGTTTTAGGGCGGGATTCGTACACAACAGACACACAAAAGTCGGTAAAAACTCGCGTATATTAAAATTACAAAATTTCACAGTACATACAACACTAGCATTAGGTATACATTTTTGGCGGGAACGCCTGAGCGTTAAGTACGCGCCCGCTCGCGAGTGTGTTTATGACGCTACTGGTCATGCGGCACACGGTGACCGTTGGCCGACACGCGCGCGGACAACATTGTTGTTCGCGCGCTTTATGCAAGTGCGACAGGGATAGCATGAAGTGTAGCGATGCGGACGGCGCGCGATGATGCCATTCGCTTCGCGCGATATTCAAAACTTAAATAATTATAAACTTACTGCTAAGGACATTATATAATCAAAGCTGCTAAGATACAAAAAATCAAAGGAATTGCCTACATTCCACCCCCTTGTTCCTGAACACACTCGTCAGTAGGCAACACAACTATTTTTACAACGGGTCGCTTCATCAAGCCCCTACAGGTTCTTACAGTAACTACTCTAATTTGGCCATCACGGCCTGGGTGGACTGCGCTAATTACGCCCCTAGGCCATGCATTACGAGGCTGATGCTCTTCTAAAATAAGAACCATGTCTCCCACTTTTACGGGTGGCACTTCGTGCCACCACTTCTGACGCTTTTGGAGGGTTGGAACATACTCCTTGAGCCACCGTCTCCAAAACATGTCTGCCAGAGCTTGGGCTTTCACCCATGCCTTTCTACTTGTTAAGTCCGATGCATCAAAGATACCTAGCGTGGTTGCACCGGTAGCTGTACCTATCAATAAATGGTTTGGGGTAAGAGCGATGGGTCCATCGGGGTCCATACCTACAAAGGTTAATGGCCTACTGTTTAGGGTCATTTCCACCTCAGCCATCAATGTAATTAATAACTCCTCTTTAGGCGCACGCGCCGACAAAATAACTTTAAGTGCGGTCTTTACTGAGCGGACGAGCCGCTCCCAGCACCCACCCATGTGCGGGGCCGCGGGGGGATTAAATTGCCAAGAAATGCCCTTGGTAACCAAGAAATCCATAGTTTGGTCGCTTTCCATTGCCTGAATGGCAGCTTTCAGTTCTGCGTCAGCACCGACAAAGTTCGTGCCTCTATCGCTGAACATGATAGAGGGTTGTCCACGGCGAGCTATTAAGCGTCGAATCGCCATTATGGCCGAGTCAGCTGATAACGAAGCCGCGAGCTCGATATGCACACCACGAGTGACAAGACATGTAAAAATTACACCCCACCTTTTTTCACGGCGCCTTCCTATTGAAACTTCCATTGGCCCAAAATAATCTACCCCACAATGTACAAAAGCTCTTCTAGTATTAACGAGTCTAGCGGCTGGTAGATCACCCATCTTGGGCAACGAAGGACGAGCGCGACGGACAAGACAAGGCTGACACTTAGATACGGCGGATTTGACTGTACGTCTCAACTGAGTAATCCAATATTTTTCTCTTATACTGTTGATCACAGTTTCAGTATTGGCGTGGTGAGCGCGCTTATGATATTCAAGTGCAATAAGACGCGCAGTATAGCTGTGCCCATCTAAAATAACGGGATACTTCTCGTCAAACATTAATTCCGGTGCAGCACTCAGGCGTCCTCTGACTCGAAGCAACCCATCACCTTCATACAAAAAAGGATCTAAATCGCGAATTTTACTTTCCGCAGGCAATGCACTTTTCGTCTTTAATAGTGCCAACTCCTTAGGAAAAGTCTCGACTTGACATTGTTTCAACAAAAGAATCTCAGCCTCACGGACGTTGCCAACTGTTAACGTCTCAACCTGGTTCTTGCGACACATACCTAAAAAAGCAAGAACTCGACCTGCAGTTCTAACAGCCCGTGTCCAACTGGTAAACCTATCGACATTAAATAGCGGAACATATTGCTTTACAAGGTGAACCTTCTCAATGCGTTCCAAATCCGTATCAACAGCATCGTCGTACTCATTGACCGGCCACTGGTCTTTATCCTGGTATAAAAAAGTTGGACCTGTAAACCACAATTTACAATTTGTAGGCCAGTACAGTTTCGTGGCTTCATCAGCGGGATTTTCTGCTGACGGCACCCAACGCCACTCACTCGGGTTGGACTTCCGGTCTATTTCTGCCAATCGATGTGAAACGAACTTCTGAAAATCACGAGGATCCGAATGCACCCATTTTAAGACGGTTTTTGAATCAGACCACAAGTACTTGCGTGTTATTGTCAAACCCTGCTCTTTAACGACGGTACAAGCTAACCTACACGCCAACACAGCTGCCTGCAGTTCAAGACGGGGCACGGATATTACCTTCAGGGGGGCGACACGAGCCTTGCCAATAACAAGTGAGACGGTTACTTTGCCAAAGTCATCCCTACCTACAAGATATGCTACTGCAGCATAGGCTGATTCACTGGCATCACCAAAAACGTGTAATTCGACAGCAGAAGGGCCAAGCTTGTACCACCGTGGCACACGTACGTTATCTAATTGTTTGATATCATGCAGCCACTTTTCCCATTCCTTAAACTCGTCCTCCTTAAGTTGATCGTCCCATCCTATACCAGATTTCCATATTTTCTGCAACAAAATTTTTGACTTTATCGTGTAAGGATAAAGTAAGCCTAATGGGTCAAAAATACTCATAATAAATCTCAGGAACTGCCGTGTGGTAGGAATAACTTTGCCCTCAACTACATCTGGTGTAACCTTTTTGAACGATAAGTCAAAGGCTAATTCATCTGACTCTGGCACCCATATCATTCCTAAAGTTCGTTCACCATTAAACGGAGACTTATCAAAATTTATAGTACCTGGCACGACAGCTGGTAATTCTTTTCGAAGCTCTGCAGAATTGGTCACCCACCCCCTGATAGAGAATCCACCAGCGGAGTGTATCATGGAGACATCTTTGATCAGCTGACGAGCACTATCTATTGAATCAACACTGTCTAGGTAATCATCCATGTAGTGGTTTTCGTGGATGGCTTTGACGGCCTCAGGATGTGAATCTCGGAACTCACTAGCATTTTTATTCAAAATATGAATGGCTGAGGCAGGCGACGACTTAGCACCGAAGATCATCGAGTCCATTACATATGTATCAGGATCGCGCCCTCTGTCCCGGCCTCTCCACAAAAAGAGCTGCGCGCCCTTATCTTCCGTCCGAATTTTAATTCGCAAAAACATATCAGCTATGTCCGCTGTATAAGCAATTGGGCCAGATCGGAACTTGAACAGAACACCTAATAATGAGTTTAGGAACAAGGGGGTGGAATGTAGGCAATTCCTTTGATTTTTTGTATCTTAGCAGCTTTGATTATATAATGTCCTTAGCAGTAAGTTTATAATTATTTAAGTTTTATAGGATACAAAAAATCAAAGGAATTGCCTACAATCGTGTTAATGTTAATTTCCCTAGTGTTTCCACAAATGAACTCGAGCGTAATTTTGTTATCACATGAGTAATGTTCCGTAGCACTTGTCGGTTTCGTTGCGCTTGCACTACATCCGCTGCAATATTCGCTTAATTAATAACCAAACTGTTCTTAACGGGCTTGTGTTTGGCACACCATTTCTAAACTAAATGGTAGTGTCTCTTAAAATAAACTAAATTACTTTTCAAACTTTTATTCCTTACAGAAAATAATAAATGATAGTGTTGTATTACAAGGAGATTGGCCTGTAAAATATACGTAATTTATTACATACACAGTCAAAGCATCTATACCCGTGCCAAACGTAGTACGCTTTGGCAGTAATTTTTTGGGAGGTAGGAATGATAAACAAGATTTTAAATTCTCGATTGCATGCATCTAATTTGGGCTTCCACACAGCAAAATTAATTAAATTCTCAAGCTGACAGACGTTTACACCGAACTGACTGCGCACTAAAATATACCAATTAAACAAATAATTCGTTTCCTAATAACGTCCGCATAAGGAGCTTAATTACATGTGTTTTGCATCGTAGCCTGATTGATGCAGTTCGAAAACACTTCACGATTATTTCATCGCTCGATCGGTACGTTGCGTTGCCGCAATTTCGGTTGCTTAAACGAATTACGATTATTTGTGCCATCCGAATAGGACCGCATTTAAGGGAGAAGAGGCGAGCGGTTCAGAAGAGCTATTACAAAGTTACGTTAGGTGGTTTTATAATGTTAGATGATGAAGCGTATTCATGTTATACGAGTTATTTCCTCATTCTATGACTGGAAGATAATAATCTACTTAACTATACGTTTAAGTTGTAAGAACCCACTTAAGCGATTAATGCTGCCGGAAGACCGTTTACAAGTAATTTACTATATTGCGGTTGAGATTTTAGCAGCCCGTTTTCTTTATCATATTTTCCTTAATACGCGAGCGGGGCTCAAAGGAAATTTACTAGTGCAAAACCACTAACGATGCTGTGATATGCATACCTACTATGAATGGGTACCTCTTGATTCAACATTTTACATTATTATAGGGACCTTTTAAAATTGTTGCAATTAAGGTGTGTTCAGAGTCGAGCTAGACTTAAGATCCTCAGTAAAGATAATGGCGAAGGTGCTTAGGGCCAATTTTTAAGGAAAATTTAAAAAAATCAAAAACGCTACAGCTTGTGTCCTGTGCGGCCACGTGACTGGTACAACTGTGCTCCACTCGTTGTAATCACATTGTGATATCGCCAACTATTTTTAATAAGGCATTCTTTTTGTGGCATATTAATCAAGTGTTACGTACTGCAGTGTACTCTATTTTTGTTTTGCAAGCCACAGCATGGTCACGAACTAGATGTAATCGATATTTAATGATATAATCGCCATCGGACCTTCGCAATCAACGCAGAATTATTTCTGTTGCGCTCATTTGGGCCAATGTTTTGTGCGCAACATCGTTTTCGTATTTGTTCGTTTCATACATAACATTTATCCGGTCGTTCTGAACCTTTTGAGGTAGTAGAACCCTTTTAATAATAAATTGCCTAAATAAACATAAATATTTTCTTCTCCAGAGACATGTAAGTCAATAAGTTACTTTATTTACAAATAACATCAGAAACATATTCCACAATCTTATTCATAAGACAATATTTGTTTTGTTCCATCGCTCACTATTAAACATAACATTCCATTTCGTAAAATATGACGATATAACAAATACATAATGTATGAGATATCAAGACAACGCCCACACAATTTACTGTCAGCTTCCACATTAAAGGTTTCCATCAGATTGGTGCCTATGATACCTATTCACAAATATATACATAAACAAGCTCTGTTTTTGTTCATTTCGGTAAACAAAGCTTTTATACAGGGTGGAAGGCACACGACACCGAAAATGGAAACCACATCCTCAGTACAGCATTCTGAACCGCACTACATAGAAAATTTTCGTCGGTTATTAAAAAAAAATCTGCTGTTTCCTACAAAAGTGTAACACCTACACGGTCAAAATGCAAGGAACAGCTGTATTTTTTTTAAATTACCGATGAAAAATTTCTAAGTGCTTACTCAACGTAAGCCATAAGTAAGACGCACAAGATATTTCTGGAGTTTTCGTTTTTGAGTGATTAAGATTACTCTTGTAATCCAATCGAATGTGTCTGTCTAGCCACTTATAAACAGACAAAATTGATTAACTATAAGTGCTGGAATAAAAAGCTCTAAAAGGACCACCATTTTTCTCCACCGACCTTTAATAAACACGCAAATATATATCTTACCACAACACAACCCACTTTTATCCATACCCTGTCTTCACCGACGCCGATACGCAGTTTCATCCACTTTACCCAATTACATACATTCCCACATCGTCGGAACCTAGTTAGTGGAACAAGCTTTTCCGACATTAATTTACTTAAGTTCTGTTTGCTGCCGTAGAGTGCATTAACACAACCTAGTAATTACACATCTCTGTAACTGGACCTGCTTTATGGAACTGTACGTTCTTTTTATAGGCCAGTCTTTTATGGCAGGAACTTCATGCCTGTTAACAGTAATAGGTATGAATTCCTGTGAATATATTCGTAATAAAAATGTACTCTATCGTAATTTACTTCGAATGTATGTAATATTCAATCAATTTTCCTTCCTTCATTCCTTGAATAATATAATTTACATATTGACGTCACTGCCCTATTTTGTGAGAGAAAGGGTTTAAGTAAATTGTGTTGTTAAATAAGAGAAATTTTCTGATTCTATTCCATTTTTATTTTCCCTGGATATTTTTCTTTTCGTTAAAAACACCTTTTCTTAGCTATCGGAGTACGTTGCTATGCTAAGTTATTATGTTCCGTGCGCCTGATCGTTTAAGTATAGCTATTAACGCGTAAGCGTTTCTTGGCGCGAGTAACTTAGAAGCTTCAGGCGTTAATGTTGACTTAAAGTGACAACAATATTCAACAATTCGATTGTTTTGTGTAAGTTCCGCAGTATTTTTAAAACATTTAAAAATAACCTTAAAAGAGTGTGGCATCCGTCAAAACATCACATTTGGCACTAGCAAGTAAAATCTTTGTGTGAGCTTCGTCTTCACTTAGTATTCTGGAAGAGCAAACATTCGCATCTACGATAAATGAAAACTTTTAATAATTTGTTATAAACACATTTACTTTTTCTAAGAACAAAGTAATGTTCTGTCAGAATTACTCAAGTGTACGCGTAGGATTACAGAGAACTTTCAATGAACTTATAACTAAAGTGATAAGTAAGGCTAATGCTAGTCTAGTTTTTAGTAAGTCTACCCACGTTCGAAGCGTGGGCCCAATTCGTACGTGAAAGTAGGGCTGCAAATTGATCTAATGAACGCTATAAATAGGCGCTTTAAGAATCACTAGCAGGTTTCTTCACTGTCTATAACGTAATGCCGGAATTAGGCTAATATCGTTTGTGCAGTTTTTGTAATTTAGCAATAATTGTTTTTGTTATTAGTGTCTGAAATTAAACCTGACTTAGTTACTTCTGCAGCATATTTCAACTTGGTTTTTGGCAAACCGCAAAAGTAATATAACAAAGTACTTGAAAATACGTTACTTATGTTATCGAAAATTCGAAGAATATATATAATTTTTTTACCTTTATATGTTATAAACGAAAACATCTACAAAGATGAAAGACGTAATCAGTTGGATAATTTTCCCTTGCGGAGTAAAAACACGGCGGTTTTCTCATTGCCCTTTGAAGTTGCTACAACATTTTTTGAATACTTAATGATAATGAACCTGCTTCACGTGAATATCATCAAGTTCATCAGTAACAGGCTGACAGCGATAGGGAATGACATAACATCGAGAGTGAGCTCTCTTTTGAATCTGTGACTTATTTCGTAAGTATTTGCACAATTCTTTGTGTGAAGCCTTTTAGGCTTTACATAAGCTGTTAATACCCCGTATATGCGGCATAATGATGATGAGCCAAAGTATTTTTAAAGATATTGAAGAATGAGGAATTATTTTCAATGCCTTTAATCTTGTTTTATGTCTTTTGAATGAAGGACCACCACACAAAATGAAATATTGATCAGCTTTGTTCCTGTAGACCTCAATAAAGAACAGACTTATCTTCTTATGATGTGAAGGTACTTATCGTTTGTGAAGACTTTTCACGCTATGAAATGAATATTTGCTCAATTGATCAGACATTGAGAAATACAGCCCTTGAGTGTAAAGTGAACAAAATAGCACCAGAACAACAACAAAACGTTATTCCAGAGAAATGCAGAGTGAAATTAATGTCGATGAGGAAATGTAACAAACTAATTTCGATGCACTTTGACAGATAACTAGAAAAATCTGTATAAGCAAGAATCTTCAAGTCAATAAAGCTGTATTAGCACGATCGTGCAAATTGACACTAATTAGTGTGACAACTTGTAAGACCGCACAGTTGATAAATAAGACCATATGACACCATAAAAACGACCGCGGAAAACAGATTGTTACGGTGTTGCTTACAGGCAACTGAATAATATTTACATGGGATGACAAGACTCTTGCCACAAGAGTCAAGTTCGAGATTATTATACTTTTATTTATTCTGATTCGTACGTAGTGGCTGTGGAATTATCCTACTGTACACTTGTGCTGTGAGCCTGGAAGCAGACCTCAACATTGTGGTCATTGACGTCACCGTGTGAGTTAACCCGTGGTTCAACTAGATATTAATTTGTTTATTGCTGATGCACTGCATCTTGTGCAAGACAAACATTAAGTCCGAGATATATAAATGTCACTCAGCACGTGTTTTGCCTTCTATTAGACATGTTTAGGTCTTTCTAAGTTGCACTTGTAGTTTGTCAGTGACAGGAATAACGCTTAGCCTAAGTATTTACGTGCTTTTAGTAACGTTTACAGATTTCGGCGTTAGTGTTGTCTTGTGTTGCACAAGATGAAAAAAAAATGCAACGACAAGATTAGTATCACATAAAAAGCAATTGTTCGTCCTTAAAATTGAAGGTTTTTTTCAGTCCTACGATACGATTTATGTATTTTAACCATGGTTTGATAACACCACTTATTTTATAAGAAGAAAATAACAATGATAACTTAACAAATTAAGATAATTGTTGCGTAGGTAATAACTTGAATTGTCTTGTCACGACCCTAAAAGGTTTGTTTTGTTTTCGTTGTAAGTATTTACTTATTGTATGTTAAACAATGGATTTTCTAATAAATGTTTAAACCTATAATTATAAGTAACAAGTTTCGAGTTGGGTTTCTGTTAGATAACCACCCTTTGACTGTTTAATATGTCGAAAACATTGATAATCTTTAATCCTATGTTTTCTGTATGTCAACAGAACAGATTTTCGTTTTACCTTGATCTCTAATAAATTTTCTCTGGCCCTGAAACCATTTCTAAATCTACTTCCTCATTAGCTGTTGAATACAGCCTTGGCCCTGACTTATGAATCCACGGCCAATTATCCAAACTTAATAATTTCCTTCGAAGCCACAGCTGTTGATAAGGTATGCTTAGAAATGGGCTGAAGTGTTTGTCCGGAAGTGTAGTCTAGCTAATACATAACAACGATAATACTAGACTCCTACATGATTATATCGTAGATGCGTGATTAATGTATGGAGATGAATCATGCTTTGTTCAAAAGCAATATAGCATAGCCCATACCACCACCTCTTATAGCAATATTACTTCAGTGAGGGAAAGAGATGATGCTATACAGGTCGTCTAGCCTCATCTCTTTCCCACCCTTTTTTTTTTTTTCGGTTGGGAAGTCATCAAATGACTTCTCCCGCTCTAGTCTGAGCGGGAGGGTGTGTCAGACTTTTACTGACTAAAACCCACCCATGTTCCTTCATCGCCCTTTGTGTTCCGGGGCCGCGGTATCTCTTTCGAACAACCCGCAGCACCCGGCAGGCATCGGCCCTTCCCTATGCTGACATCACTTTGAGGCGCGCGTGGAACACGAACGCGCCGTCGACACGGCTTGTCGTCCTAAGACGGAGGGACGGCGAGCTAGCCCTTAGCTCACCGTCCACAGGCCCGCGTCTACGGTGGCCGGGGGCCACCACGTGGCCCCCGACGCCCGGTGCGTCTCCTGCGGCGGCTGGGACGTGAGGAGGAACGCTCTCTCTCACGTTCCGCCTCCTCCTTTGCTAGCATGACTGCTTCGCAAAAGGAGGTGACGGCTTCCCATTCCGTCTCGCTCCGGACCATGGCTCGAACCAACGCGAGAGTTCGCCGCAGCCGATCGCCGCTATGAGGTCACGGCGTTGCTCCGCCCAAGCGGGGCAGACCTCCACCGTGTCCTCCGGTCGATCCTCGCAATGGAAACACCCGGGCGTCTCCTCCCGCCTGATTCGGTGCAGGAACCTCCCGAAACAACCGTGTCCGGTGAGGACCCGTTACACGGGAGGACCGTTACGGACCCGGACAGTTAGCCGTGGCAGCGGAGTAACCCCCCGGCGAAGAACCTCCGCGCGCCATTCATGTAGGCGCGCGAGGACTATCGCCTCCAGATCCCATGGTGGCAACCCGGCTAGGAGGCTCGCAGCCTCGCCCGAGATCGTGCGGAACCCACGGATCTCTTTCCCACCCTGAAGTATGATTAAAACAATACTGCTATAAGAGGTCATTGTAGACCACCAGATTCTTTGATTCTTTTGTATGCTTCTCGTTCAGAAACTAGTGCTAACAGCCGCATCGTCGCATCAGCTGTCAAGGTTCCAATCTTAAGAGGTCACATGGTGTTAAACATAAACATCTCAGTGCATTACATAAGGCGGACTGGCAGAATGAAATGTTGACACACCATTACGTGGTTAATGTCGAATGTTAAGTAACGATACTGTGTGTTTGTTAGTGCCGATAATTCCAGTCGAGTAGTTCGGTGTATCCGTTTTATTGGGCTGTTCGGTAATAAGGTGTTTGAGCTTGTTGCTGGACTTTTGTGGGGCGCTCATTAAAACCAGTATCTTCGATCATGACGCGAAGTCCGTCGTCAATACGGTGCTGAAAAACAATACAATTCTGTCCACCATTTTCAAGATTTAAAAATGCATTTCTTTTTCGTCTTTTGTCTATGTTTCTCGTTAAAAGAAATCTGAATTAAACGTAAGTAATTATGCTAGAGCAGCGGTCGGCAACCTTTTGGCAAGCAAGGGCCACCAAGCGAAGCGGGTTCCACACTACTATACGGTTGTTCGGGGTTCGCGCGCGGCGGACAGAAAGTGAGATTCATATTTATTTTACACTTATAATGTTTGCTACAACATAATACTTTTAATGTTACAGTTACTAATGGCTTCAAAAACAGGATGACTCATGAATTAAATACGCTTAATGTCAGGCTTCAAGGTAAAAAAAAAACTTATCCGCGGGCAGAGCGAAGCGCGTTACACACTATTTACTATACGGTTGTTTGCAGTTCGTTTATGCATTTATTTTGATATTATTAGGACTTATTTACGAAACATTCACGGGCCGCAAGTAAGACGTCCGTGGGCCGCATGCGGCCCAGGGGCCGCGCGTTGCCGACCGCTGTGCTAGAGCATTGTTTTACAATGAAGGCGTTAAATTAAATTTACGATGGTTATATAATGGTTGCGTGATTCAAATTGCATACCTCTGCACCTCTGCAGTGTTAAGTTTTCATCATTTTAATACTTCTTTCATTTCAGACTGTTAAAACGTAAACGTCTTTCTCTATCTTATCATCAACATCTGTAAACACATAACTAGCAGTTTCTTTGTAATAGATAGCGCAATTTTCTTGTTTGCTACTTCGATAATAATTTAGGTCGAGTGCAAAACTTCGTTAGTGTTCATTATCTACATATCTTCACCTTTTTGTCATAAAGGTGAAAGGGGGACATGCTATCGTTGATTGGTTTTTGATCATCGTTAAAACAATTTTACCATGCAAGCTATGTAAGTACATAATTAATGGTTTAGTAAACATAAATCATCCGTTTGTTTTGCAGTAAGGTATGTATACCAGGCCACTCAGAAAGTATTGCGATAAATAGTTTTTATATATGGGAGACTGGCCAGTTAGAATCTTTTTCGAAAATATGATTACTTGTAAGTAAAAATATGTGTGTTCCATTGTCAAAATTTCCCTCCACATTTTTTACGAGCCAATTCAAAGTATCGTGTCTTACTGAAAAATGGATCTGCGCCAGGAACATTTTAGAGCTATGATTTTTTACGATTTCAAGTGTCGCCTGAAACCGGATGAATCGTTCGATAGACTTCAAATGGCATTTATGGATGAAGGCCCCTCCAAGGCAACCGTGTATCGTTGGTATAACGAATTTAGGTGCGGTCGACCAACCTTGGGGGATGAAGAAAGAAGCGGTCGCCCTTTGACGGCTATTACGGAAGAAAACGTGCTAGCAGTGAAAAATTTAATCCAAGATAATAGGCGAATTACATATCAGGAGATTCAGCACATATTAAAGATTGGATCGGGAAGCGTTCACGAGATTCTACACGGGCATCTTCGCGTGAGGAGGATAGTATCGCGCTGGGTGCCGCACTACCTCACCGACGCTCAGAAGCAGGCCCGGGTGGAATGGTGCCGTGATATGCTGAACAAATTTGAAGCAGGCTCGTCTCGGCGTGTTTACGACATCGTAACAGGTGATGAGTCCTGGATTTATCAATACGATCCAGAAACCAAGCGCCAGTCGACAGTTTGGGTGTTTCAAAATGAACCAACGCCTACCAAAGTGAAGCAATCTCGAAGCGGGGGGAAGATTTTGATCGCCAGCTTTTTTAATTTGACTGGCCCTTTGGCCTCAATTCCCTTACGAGATCAAAGAAGCATCAACGCCGAATGGTATACTACCAAATGTTTACCAGAAGTTTTTTCTGTTGTGAGCAACAAGCGACCAAACACAGGGCTCCGCGGACTACTGCTCCACCACGACAATGCGCCTGCACACCGCGCTCAAAACGAGGGACTTTCTGGACAGTACACCAGTCAAACTCCTGGGTCACCCTCATTACAGCCCTGATCTAGCACCGTGTGACTTCTTTTTATTTCCAAAAATAAAAAATCAGCTCAAGGGGATACAATTTTCGTCGCCGGAAGATGCGCTGGCTGCGTTCGAGCAGGCTGTAAACGAGGTGTCTGCGGCGGACTGTGTTTTGAAAACAAACTGGTTCAGACGCATGAATCTTTGTATAGAGGCTGGTGGAGAGTACTTTGAAAAGATTTAATAAAAATATATGTACCTGTAGAACAATTTTTTTTAGTGTCGAAAAACTTTCTGAGTGTCCCACGTACATGACGTTCATAAATTAAAATATACGTCGTGTTTTCAGAACTGCTCATTCTAAAACGAGTGAAATAGTCTAAACGACTAGTATATAGCAATAGTTTATTAAGAGTGTTCTAGGAAGGAAAAGGAGACAGACCTCGAAGACAAAAATACACCACGAAACAATAGAAATCTAGACCTTACAGTAATATGCAATTACCTGACAGACGATTTCAATCTGATACGATCATTTCCTACTTGAATCTGCAATGAGATAGCTCTACATCTGACAGTCTAAGAAAGGTCATAGCAAACAGCCAATCTTTCATGATGTTGCTCCACTTTACAAAGCAGTTGAACAAGTAACGAAAATTATGAGACTTTACCAGCCATAATAGTTCTTAGCGAACAGGGTTGGAGTCAGCAGGACTTGGCAAATAAACCATCGCATTTATATTCGTGACGACAGCAAGAAACCTAAGAAATGCGCAATCTGGATTATCGGAACTAGGGATCGCCGACATACTTTGGCAGTCACATACATGCAACGTCACGCACATAAATCTACTCGCACAAAACAACATTTTTCTTTTCAAACCAAAACAACATCAGGTCTTCGGTGGAAAGTGCCTGTGGCCCAGAAACTCTGACAGAAATAGATGGGGGAATCCGGAAGTATCACTCACCTACACGGGCTGGGTTCAAGTGCCTTTCTTTTTAGAAATGGACAAGTGCAGCTAGTTCTTTAATTGGCTGTGCTCGAGAAAATAAAAGCAATGAACGGAAAACTGCGTTGAAGTGTGTCAGTGACCGAGTATCAACTCTGCTCGAGTTGTCGATGACCGGTTAACCAATTTGGTTTATTATCGTTGCTTCCTCCGGCCTGAGTCCCGCGACTCCCGTTTACATCATTCGACGGGGTTATGCAAGCAGTTTGTATTACTATGCACTTGCATATTATCGGATTATAACTAATTACAGTTTAGAACTATGGGAAACATTTTGACGTCAGACAATAAATTAGAAAATTGGATCGGCAGAGCCAATTTAGTTTAATTGTTCCTGATAACGTGCGTCACTGCTGAATAGTGATCGATATTATCTGCGTTTACATTTACAAACTTGAACTAATAACCGTCTTCTGCTAAACCGGTTACCTAGTTTAATATATTCTAACAATGAGCTGCGCGTCTGATTTGCATATCGATTTAAGGCTCCGATCATCCGAAAAAAGCAATTGCTACACGCCTTGTTGCAGCATTGGAAAGGCAAAAGTTGGTTACGTAACCGTTTATTGTGTAAGCGTTCGGTGAAAGAAGTTGTCCCACCACTAGCTGCTGCAGTATTGCATACGGCATGACAACGGGCGGTCGACTCTGCGTCCATTCGCACCGCGAACTCCGTCCCGAGTGTAAACGAGTAATCGCTGATCAAACTAAAGTTTAATACGGTTGTGCAACCCGTCTATTTGGATCTGTTGTTTGTGTGTGCGAATGATTTATGTATGACGATTGATTGATTTTTTTATGTTTAGATTTTATATCTGTTTCAGACTGTATACAGTTTGTTTTCAAGTGTTTGAGTTTTCCAAATGGCCATTTATTTGACACTTAGTACCCAAACTGATGATGTTGTGATTATTATCACAGTTTTTGTTATTGTTAGTAACACCGGTCGATTTTTCAGAGTTAATATTTTTAACCCGATCTTATGTTGCGCCATATCTTATGTACACAGTAAACGATTGCATTGTAACATTCAAAAATTAACACATCGACCACTGGAGTTTGTGAAAATATTTTCGCAAAGAACATCAGACGGTAATATTTGTACATTAGGCAAGGTAATTCGTCTTAATAACAGGATCTTGCCAGCAATGTTCATGATTAAGAACAATAAATATACCAGTGTCGTAATAAACAACGTTATATCGCTGAAGTTAAGTAAGCCTGTTGCGGTAACGGTAAAGTAAATTAGAAAGCATGAGGCGTTACTGCGTCCAGTAAGATGCGGTTCTAAGGCAGCCAATAGCTTAACGGGACCTGCGGCTGTGGTAGTTACGGTGCCATTTTATGGGTTCATGGTGCAACCTGCACCTTACTTCACTTATTACTTACCATAATACGATACACGAACTGTACTCAAAGATTACTTAGTTCATGGTTCATGATACTTTTGTTTCTATTTTATGTAAAACTAAAAATTTTGTCTGTTTTGCTGAAAAAGACTAGACAAAATAATGTCATAGAGTATGTGGAAACTTATTTGTTAATACTGTAAATTGCAATGTTCGAATTGCTAAATATGTACGAACTTTACTCTCGAGTCTTTGGTAAATATTTTTTCTTAGTCACTTATCTCGGTTAGTTGAAACTATGACACAAATTGCGACGCATGTGACATTCGTGATGCAACTGATTTTGCGCACACTCTTCAAAAGAATAAGTTTCACTCTCGTTAACTCATGTAGGGCACCGGGTAAGGTAAAATCTGCCACAGATGTAAGAAATAAGTAGTGTCTGACCACACGTCGATTTCTAAAATCGAAGCCAAAGCCGATTAATCGACAATTCGTTTAATTTCGGCGCTTGCTAAAAACCTTGGCCGAAGCCGAAGGTTTGGCTTTTAAATAAGATCAATGACTTCGTTCGAGTACTCAGTTATAAAATTGCTCTAGTTAAAAACAATACTGATATCCTCATTCACATCCACGTGTTTCTTGTTTAGTAGAGGCCGCCATCATCGTCTGCGATCCCTACAAACATCCGCTGTTTATTTACTTTGTTTACTTAATATACAAAACTCACGCGGCTTTACATTACTTTGTAGATTAGAATTAAACAAGATTCGGCGTAAACAATTCCTTGTGTAACGATCATTATGGGCTATTTTTGTCTGGTGCAAAATGTTTACCAACTCGGCCGTCTCGTTTCCATAAATGTTTGTATTAACGTGACCTCTGTTTTAAGTAACATAAGGTCGAGTTTATCTTGAGTTGTTTCCTAGTATTGCCTGAAGGTGAAGCTGTTCGTGTGGTTTAGAACTTAAACTGTAATACTAAGCAATTACGACTGCCAATGGCCTCCGCAATGAATACCTACTTGCCTAGTAGATTATTGCTTCTTAGCAATACTGCTGGACAGTTTATGTAAATTCAAATGGAAAACTACATTGTAAATAGATAAAATGGCATACCCAAGTACCACATAAAGATGTACGATTGTTTTGTCGTTTATGTAAAAATCCCACTAAAAAGTTCAAAGTCGGTAAATCATAAAGTAACCGTTATTGGTAAATGAAAATCAACCGTTAGTTAAGTACTTCAACTTTTTATTCAATCTATTGTCAAGTACTGTAGTCCAGAGCAAAATTAGGTTGTGGTTTATTGAACCGGACGCGTGAATCATTTTTAAACTTTACTCATGGCCACATACTATCATTTTTGCGACTGACACATTTTCTAAACACCAGCTCAATCAACCGAATAATAGCCTTATCGTGATAGTAATAAGAAACATAGTTTGATTGCATAAGTAATTAGCTCAGCCTCTGCGTAATCCTTTGGTTTCTCATTAGCCTCGTAACAATCACGTTTCACAATTATTCTAGTAATTTCTCTAAATTAATGGAAGTTTTTGTCGATCAGAATCAACTGTTATACGTCAGAATGTCATAAGATGTGGTTTATTATATTCGATTATGAACTAATTATAAAAGCATTAGGCATTCTTGGGGTCTTATTTAAATCTGAAATATAAATCAACAGTTAAATTGAAGTCAATGACCTAATGTTTTTGTCCAATATGATGAATGAGATGATCATTGTGCTTACATGATCACTCTCAGACTAGGTATATGAAGTTAATATTCAGTAAACAGATGATATTAAAATTTATTATCCAAGACGAAATGCAGTCATTCTGAGTAGGCTCATTTTAACTCGTCATAATTATGTAAAATACGTGTTATAATTTTTTTTTATAGCTATACAAACGTGAAGTGGCACCTTTTTTTTCCATGACAAGGAGATACTACAGAGCGAACTTTTTTTTTTTAAATAACAGTAATGAGATATCTAGGATACTTGTGCACAATGAAATCAATTAATTTAGTAAAGTGATGGCACATCCTGTTCAATAAGTGATTGTAGAGTAATATTAATATACTTACGCCATTCTGCAAATGCCGCAAGATTTTGCCAGATTAAATGAAATAAAAAAAAAGATTAAACCTGCAAAACGAGAAAGATTCAATATTTACCGATATTTAATGGTTTTTATACCAAAATAACCTTATTAAACAATCGCAACAAAAGAAACCAGTAAGTATGTGAGTTAAAAAACTTTAAACGGCAGACCTTCATACGGAAGTAAAAACAAACCGGTGAACAGAAGCCAAACATGGATATGGAAGACGCATTTCCTCATTTAAGTACAGAAGCATTTAAAAATTCAAAATTACGAGAATGATCAGACGCGCAATTATCTTTAAAATTCATCCTTCCCTTGAAGGCAGGTGTAAAAATGACCTGAGAGGCTGAGATCTGATGAGAGTAATCAATGTTTTACGCCTGTAATAAGGTAATCAATGACAGATAATTATTCTGTTCACACATTTAGAATTTCTTTCCGCAATCGTACGTGCAAACCAGATGCGTCACACTTACCAGCCTCCTTTGATTTCTATAGAAATTACGCAACAAAAATGTATGTAACAGGCACGTGTGAATGTTATTGTTAAAACGTGAGTATATATTCCATCGATCTCATTCAATTGAACAATCAAACGCATTTTATTGCCATTTTAGCTATATTAAATGTGTCTTAATATTTTGCTTTGATGATCAATATACATATTTATTGACTGAAAAGTAACGAACATTAGCAGTAAGTAAATTTTCATCTTTTTCTTAGCGTTGTCGGCGAAAAATTGTTTGTTAAATATCTTTGGCCCAAAATTCAGTTATGCGAACTTCGCTCGCTGATGCAGTCATAAGATCATCAAGTGTGCAGGTGTCAGGGCATGCAGCGCATGATGGAAGGTGGGCTATTGTCTTGAGATCTGAGCTGAGCCGTCCATGAACCCTATAAGTAGAGATTGTCTTTGCTACGGCCGATTGGTCATGATATACATATTATACTTTCTAGAATTCTTTGAAAAAAAAAAACTCGCAAGAATAGTAACTAGGTCGTATAACATAAGTTGCAAAATTGATAAACAGGATGACTCACCTAATGGCAGAAAAACCCGAAAGCAGTCATTCCGATTTTTTGTTTCTTTTCTCAATACCTTCATCATGACACCAGACTATTTTTTCTTAATGTCAAGTTAAACTACCTGGTCCAAGAATGTAATTTTTTGTGATTATCGTGTCACCTTTATGTAACAATCTTGAATATGACTCCGTTATTTATTCAAGAGCATCGTAATTCATATATCTAGACGAGTCTATGTCACCGTACCTCAAAATATTTGTTTTACGTAAGCTGTTTATGTACGTTGTATCTCACAGTGTAAACAGTAGAAACTTGTCGTGGCAATGAAAAGACATTAAATCTTACTATGTAATAAAAAAAAGTCATCATGAAACGGCATTGATGTCAACATAACTTATTTTGTTTTCCTGCTTTTCCGGAAGCTAGAGATTTTATTGCTATGGTTGACGTCTGTTTCAGAGTCTGCATCATAAACAGTAATTACTCGTTGAGAATTTGCCATAAGATCAACACGTGGATATTAATATAAATTCGTAATAATTACTCGTCTGGTACCTTGTCTTGTCGTAGTTGCCGTATAGTACAACTTTTCATCACAAATGTACTTTTGTTCAAATTTTCTAAAAGTTAGGTTTACCCATTCCTTTGGTAATCTTGTGGCCTACTAATAGTCGATGTTTGTGTTTAAAATTTTCTATAAACATTAAACAGAATCTAAATGTAGTACCTATGTATGACAATATTCGCACCAGTAACCCTTCAGGGTCGGTTTATCGCGTATCTTTCCATGGAGAAACCCCGCATAATCAGTAATCTGTTTATACAGATTTAACAGAAAATGCACAGTTTACTCAGAAAAGCACGCCTTTCTGCGGTTGCTCACCATACCTATATATTTATCCGTGAGCAGTGGACGGTGTCATTTATGGACAAGTTGTTGAGACGTTGGGACGATATAGTTAATTGGGCCGCAAGATCAAACATAAATTTAGACACATAGTATTTTAAATATATACGACGTTTTGAAAACGCAGACAACTTGTAACCTTGAAATAAAATCTGAAATATAAGAGTAAATAATCAAACTTGAACTATTAACATCTTATAAATATTTACAGTGTTTGCCTTCAAATATTCCTTCAAAAAATACTAAGAATGTGAACGTTGTGAACAAAGTGTGTCGTGATATAAAAACTTTTAAGAGATACTGTGATGTGTTGATACAAAATGTCTGCTGGTGTGTGGGATCTGATGCCGTCGAGGTGTCGGTGGATCGAGACGCTGCGCCACTGCGGCAAGACGCTGCTGCGGAGGCAGAGGCGGCTGCTCAGGAGGTTGAAGAAGGTACCTAAACTTCGGAATATAGCAGAGCTGTATTTGTGCGATATCAAAAGTTGAATCGGCCTAGGTAGCATTGTTATCGATGCTAATCGGTGGAAGATTACCAATCTCCAGGTTCTGACTGTAGACACTGCTGATATCAGCAAGAGTGTGTTATACGACTATTTACATATTAACAACAGCAAGTGTACCCGTTGGCTAGACTACATCTACTGTTCCAAAAAGTATACTAAAATAAAATAAAATATGTTCTATAGGAAAAGCACAGCGTTAACTCAATCTTACTTCTTACTACTATTTTAAACACGAAAGTTTGGATGTATGGATATTTGTTACTCAATCACGCCAAAACTGCTGAACGGATCTGGATGTAATTTGGCACAGAGATAGATTATAGTCTGGAATAGCACATAGGCTATCTCGGAAAAATACACTAAAATTTCCACGCGAACGAAGTCGCGGGAAACAGCTAGTAGGATATACATTTATGATAGAAGTAAACGATGCAGTAAATACAAAACGGCGCTCAGTATAACTTTCATATTTCATGGAGTAAATAGAACTGAGCAAAAACAGCAAGACCTGACTACAGCAGTCGAGTCACGTTCGTCAGTGTATCAAATTTCAATATCAGCCATTCTTCTCATAACTAAACCCTTATTTGTGAAAGCAACACTGGTGCAATTTCTTCATTGGCATTTACAACTTTTTCAGTTATAATGCGTATGCACCTAATTACTTTATTGACTGTATTAAGGTTTTGAGTAATCGTTGGCCAACAGCCAGGCTGTAAATGAATAGGTTTCGTTATAGTCGATTTTAAATAAACAGCTGACTTTTTTTTGCAAGTTAAAGTTTCATACCTCTGGTAACCTGTTGGGTTTTCATGATTAGTAATCAGTTTGAATTGAGTTAAAACATTCATTATTTTCTCTGATTACTAAAGCGCTACAAGACATTAGATGATAGTTTTTATTACACCTGTAACTATGAAAATTACTTTTTCACAGTTAATATTTTTATGGTACAACCCGTTAAAAATAATTTACGACTGTGCGAACATTTTAAATCTATCGCATGATTTAACTTTATCCTTTCGTTCATTTAATTATTAATTTTATGTCGGCTATCTTTTTAATTATTATTTTATGATTTACCAAGTTATTTCAATTTCAGTTCTCATGAATCTTTGAACTGTCACCGAGGGACAGTGACTTCATATTGTTCTTTTTTTTTATTTAACGAAAACTGAATATTGATGTTTACTTGTAGCATTAACATACATTTTTAAAGTTAAATTTTAACAAAATTTATATGAAAAGGAAGATTTCAACATTAATGAAATATCCATCTTCAGTGTTAGTCACTGTTGATCCGTACGCGCAACAGTCACGGCCGCCACGACAATACCAAATTGTGAAATATCTTGTTACTTTATTTTCATTTGTTCATTGTCTTTGCACTATTTAATTAGCTACGATGTCTTATTGATGAGTCAGTATCGTGCCTGATCAGTGCTCAGATTAACATCAGTGGAATTTGTTATGGTGCTCAGTACTTCAAAATATAGTCTTATTGATTTACTAATCGTTGATAGTGAACCTTTGTAAACTGATCTTGTAAGTCATATAATATTTTAATTATTATCATAAGTTTAGTTATAACAATTCTTTCTCAAGATTTTCGTCTTTTTGAGTATAGTAATCTTTATCCATTGGTTGCGCTTTATCTTCTTGTAAAATATATACTTATCTTGATTTTCATTAAAATCCCCAAGCCAGATTCAGTACGTTCAAATAAAAATCTCCATAACAATGCCTGCCTAGAGTACTGCTGCACACAGCTTAAAGGGGATTCAACACCGCTAGTTAACCACTGAGAACATAGTTGACCTATTTCGTCTGCACACAACTTGTGCCACAAGGTGAACATCTGTGTTGATACTCTTAAACTGTTCCAATAGAGTATGTTTATCCGTACCGTACCGTACTCATAACGTCAACTGCTCGTCGTAATATACGATTTATGCGATAATTTTATATTATACTATAATGTAAGTAGACACTTGACATTGTTTGCAATCTACAGCCACAGACATAAAGATCGCAGGACTATGTTTTATATCCGAAGAAACAGACATTTTGATCCGAAGTTGTGGTGAAGGGCTGAAAGATTTTTGGAATTGTGAAAACCCCAAAGAACCGTTAAGAGCGTGTACGCCGTACGGCATTTCATACAAATTTTCAAGTCCTTATTTTTCGATATGACTTGATCGATTTTAACGAAACTTCATACCCATAAGCAGGATACATTGGTGTAAAAAGTTAGTAGAAAACATTTTCATAAAATTGAGTTACAGTTAAATTAGACCGATTTTAAATTTTCCATAGAAATAGAAATTTCCAATTATATTCTTTTAAATAAGACATTTCGAAAATGTTTTCTACTAACTTTTTACGACTATGTATCCTGCTTATGTGTGGGAAGTTTCATTAAAATCGGTTTAGTCGTTTCGAAAAATAAGGACTTGATAATTTGTGTGAAATGCCGTACGGCGTACACACTCTTAAGGTAATGTGTTTCTTCTTGCGTCATGGAGGCTTATGTTTTACCCTTCCCAAATTTACAAATTACAAAGTTGAATATATTGGAAGGTCCCGCCCTTTAGTAATATTCGTTGAAGCATTGACCTGCCTCTCCTGTATTAAGCGAAAACGTTCATTTACTTGGCTTCGAACTTCGCAAAGGTCACTCCGGTCAAGGTTAGTTCGTAATAAATTTCAGCCGGAGGTCTACATCCTTCAGGTATTCTTGGGTGTAAGGGAAATGAGATCTGACGATGAAATTCGGATTTACGAAGATGTAAGTCGTATCTGTTATAATTAATTTAGATGTATAATGAATACATTTCAAATGTAGCTAGCAATTACAAAAATGTGGAAAGAGCATTATATTATGATATATCTTCTGTGATACGCTACAAAAATCTTTTCTAAAAGTGAATTTATACAGACGACGTATTTATTATATAATTTTTCACGATTAAGTTCTCAAATTGGCATTTGAAATTAATCCACATACTAAAAATAAAACTGTTACGTAAGTTTCATTTGCTAAATATAATCTTAAACAGTTCTAAAAATATATCGTTGTACAGGTGTATTTACCGGTATATGTTTTGCAAGTGCCGGGCAGCGTTGCGCCACGCATCGGCGCGGGCGCGCTTGCCAAACTTCGTTGTTATTATATCTCGGGATTTCACTTTGGCGAATCTTGACACCAAATATCTGCAGATGACACGATTCTCAATTGCCTTTTAAGATTTGTTTTTCAACATAAAGCATTATGAATTTGAGATGCGCAAGACGTTGTGCATGCAGGATAAAATATTAAGTATGAGCGTTTACGTGCTTTTAGTCCGAACATCTTATGAACATGCTTGACTTGTAGATGTGGCTACAATATGGAAATCATTATTCGGAACAATTTAGTTAGGTTTTTTATCAATGTGTACAATTCAGATTTAGATTTTAATCTACATAATGGATTCGCATTCATGCATTCGTTATTATTAATCAAAGTAAAGAAGCATAAAACACAACCTTCGGAGCTTGAAGATTTGCTAGGTTTTTTTTTATTTTGAATATCATTATAAGGTAATTCCGGTTCCCTGATAATCATTTAGGCAAATATTTGATGTAGCTTAAATTCATACACATTATCTTCGTCGTATTTGCTTTGTCTGTTTGTCTTGTATTTAACGGCCTATACATTAAAAAGGATTCTGTACTTAATGGTCTGTTAAAGACCATGAAGACGATGTGGTTCGAAGACACATAACATAATCTCGTTTAATATGTTTCTAATAAGCACTTTCCTTAATTATCCATTGTAAGCGAGCTTATGAGTATCCGAAGTCGAGACTGACACGAACACATCGAAATATTGCTTATAAGAAATGGTATGACAGTTTCAAACAATTTGAAATATTGGAAATACCAAGTATTTAACCCATTGGTAGCTGTATGATTTAGTACTTATACCCTTGTTAGGGTGAAGAGGCTCACGATCAAGTGTTGCAGGGCAATGAGTCATGTTAAAACCCATTCTTGTTTTGATGTTTAGTATAATCTCCGATAACTTCCCTAATGTACCTATGTGTAACAGTTAACCATTTTGAATCATCATCATTTTTGCTTGACTGCCATAGTTTGATTTAACTCACTTCTGAGCATGTGCTTCTTTTTGACTGATCCTAGTTTCACTTTCTTGTGCCAGTGTCTTACAAGACCTTCAAGGTGCTCAAGACTGCTTATGAAATTGTGCCAGAATAGCCACGTCTCGCCGTAATTGTTGATTTTGTCAGTTTTGATATTCTTATAATTGAATGGCCTCATTATGGATTTCCGATGTCTTGCCACTGCCAAGTCATTGGTCTGGCGTAGGCACGGTTGTTGGGTAATCTCCTATTATTTTGACAATTTTCTTTAGGCCATTGTGCATTTATGATTAGAGGAGGTAACGAACTTTTGCAAAATGCTTTTGCAAAAGCTTTGCTTTTGCTTTTTGGCAAAATGGTAATTGCGTCGACTTGGTATCGTTATCAAGTTATCATTGTGACAGGTCATAGATAATAGCAGACTTGGCCCGTTGGCCCCCTGAGCAAGAATTTCGTCATAACATTAAGTACATACTGTTGCTAACCTTCGTTTCTTTCCTTGTTTCCAGGCGTACCTACACAGTTGGCGCTCTGCGGACGAGCTGAACATGTTGGTGGGTGCGAAAGTCGGCGGCGCGACTCCACTGGTCATCGCCTGCAGAAATGGACATTACGACGTAGCCGAATACCTCATCGAGAGATGCAAAGCGGACATCGAACAGCCTGGTTCAGGTAAGGTCTCTTACCTTATTTTTAATCTATTTACTGGATTTGTGACGTGTCAGTTAAAATTGCAAAGACAATGGTTGTAGCTCGAACATTCTAAGACAAGTGGCATTAACCAACCCGCACTGGGCCCGACTGATGGATTACGGCCCACATCCACTCACAACACTATAGGCTGATTAGATTATAGATAACATTTATGATTTTAGCTGTCAAAACGAACGCCTTGGAATATTGTGTAATTTTTTGAAATAATGTAATATTGAGTACTTAATTAACTTTCAAAATGTCAACTTAATTATTTAAAAAATACATGCGTACCTAATTATCATAAATGAACAATGAAGTTTTTGCCCCTATTACAATAAACAGGTAAATGAATAATATTGTTATTCATCGATATTTCGTCTCATTTAATGCACGGTCATTGTGCCCTTAAATACTCGAAAATACTGCAATGTGATCACTGCATTGAACATAACTCGTTTTTTGATGTTTTATTTAACATAATTTTTAGTGTTCATAACAATGTTATTAAATTGCAACAATTATAAAATCTTCGCACGATGAACTGAAATTAAACTGTGTTTGCATTGCATTATTAGGTTTTAAAATAGTAATTAAGTACGGTACTTACTTTGTAAAGGATCAAAGTTTTATTTAGAAAAAATACAAGAAATTTACGACAGCTCAATAGGAGAGAGGTCAATCTAGGATGACTTTGAAATGAAGTGCGTACATTGTTTCTCAATAACTTTATTCCATTGTGTCGGTGTTGGCATCAGGTCAGGCGGTCAATACCGTCGGCGAAGAGCTTCGCCGACATTCCCAGTCGGCAGAACGTGTCGGTCAATCAGGACCTTAATTAATCACTCGTTTGTCGTGTAAATACAATTGTTTATTTGCTTTATGCCTGAATTGTCACGCGTCGTCTTAACGGCTTTCCAATTGCGTCAATAGTTTGGCCAGAAGCCATTTTACGACAAATTGTTCAGCTGAAATTGTAGTGGCAAATATATCTTTTGTGTTTTTTGTAAAGCAATATGAGCAATAAACTTGTCTTGAATGATTGAATGGGTTTATACATTTTATTCTGCAGAGGACGTTAACATAGTAGGCGCTTATGTACGTATTGTTTATGTAAAGGATTCTAGTTTATTGCACTACTTCTACTTAGAGGAATGTATTTCAATCACTATAATAGCCTGAGATTTAGAATATATTATGATTCAGTTTTTCTTAAAAAAGAAAAAACGAATATGACGTTTGCCAAGCCTTCGAAATTTCTAAATATCCCCTTATATGTAGCTGACCTTTGTGGGCTTCGTTAACTTTTGCCTTAAAGAGAACGACGTGATAAAACAGTAATTTACATTTGATAAATACATAATTATATTTAACTTAAACATAAAGTTAACTCGTAACGAGCAATAAGTACACTTGAAGAAAATATTACCGCATGAATCTTTCAGCTGTAGTTTTAGAAATTCGCAGAATTAGAAGTAATTAAGAATATCTCGACTCCAATAGTAAAATTATAGTCTTATTTTTGTTTACTTCTAGAACAAAGTCACAATATTCTGAAATCTACAAGTAATAAGCGAAGGCATAACAAAACTTTTCAAATGCAAACAAACGTATTCTCTTAGGTTTTCATAGGGTCTCCAGATTCTTTCAGAATTGGAGGAAAAGTTCGGAACTTTGATTAATCTTGGGTACGTTAGTACTATTATATATTCTGTCTTGGGATCGGGATCAAGTTTTCGTAAAAAGTATTTTATATTATGTTCTAATTATAAATCACTGGGCTGTGTGCAGTATCAGATTGTTTTCGAATAAGTCATTTGTGTTTTGTAAACGTTGACCTAAGCGGCAAGATATGCGAGCAATAATCGCCAGTCTCTAGACAGTGTGATCTAAAATACCATGTTTCTGGGTGAGAACACGGACTTCAGAACACCATGTGCCTTATCTTATGTTTACCTTCAAACCCGAAGTATTCGGGTATAAATACGTACAAATCGATTACTAATAGTCTCATTGTTTGTATGCCCTTGGCCTTAATCTCAAGTCTAACCAATACCCAAATAATATATTATGGACTTCTACATGGGCTAGTTCTTCATATTGTACACTTCTCATCATTTAACGCCTTCGGTCACAGTCATGTCTTCACGATATCTTTTGTCACATCATATCAAATCAACAGGTCGACACACTTACACATTGTATCGACAAACAACAGGAAGACGGTACTACCCATTGTCTTGTTAGGATCTCTTAGTATATTTATCTCTCTCTCTCTCTTATTATTTCCCAAAAAGAATACAATTCACTTGTATAGTATGAATGATTCAGAAGTAAGGAGGCGAAATAAAGCACAGTATTACTTTTACGTTCCTTTGATATATTCTTCTTAACAATATTAATCGCACTGGTTATCACAAATAATGTAGCACTTGCAACGGCTAGAATACGAATGAATGCCGCTCAGCTCAAAACGGCCGCCACCTAAACTATTCCCGCCATTCTTTGCCGCCATTGCTTTACCGCCATTTCTATTTTATTTATTTAAAAGCGTAACTTCCGGAATCAGTCATTTTACCAACACTTTAAATCAATTGATCAACTGTTTAGAAACTGACACAGATTAAAATATAACACTTAGTCAATTGAGCAACAAATACTAAACGTAAAAGAAATCAAATATAACAGTCGGCCATTCTGAGCTTTGCGAGTCCTCTCGTACCTGTTAATTTAATTTAATTTAAACAATACAATAATGAATCTTAAAGCGTAAATTACACTAAAATAAACAATTAGAAACTGAAACCGTCCAATTATTCATGTTTCTATTTTCAACAAACTTTACTGCTTCGGCCATCAAGTAAACATAAAATTGTTCCATCAATTTAAGAATAAAGTACAACTCTTACACAATATGTACCTAGTAACAAAAACAATATGCATACAATTTAAAATAATTTCAATCTCTATTCAAATTATTTTCATTAACACTTAACGTATGTATTTGCACACTCCCTTATTGGCTTATCGGCCTCATATGTGTGGAAATACCGTCCTCAAGTACAATGTTTCTAATAAAAAAAAACAATAAACATTAAATATTTAAACAATTTCATTTTTTTTTTTTTCAAAATCATTTTCATTATCATTCAACGTATTTGCACACTCCCTTAATGGCTTATCGGCCTCATATGTGTGGAAATATCGTTGCCAAAATATCTAACATACTCCTTCGTTTGGCTTATCGGCCTCGTGTGTATGTGCGGATACACAGATGCTCCCAAAATTGGCTTATCGGCCTCATATGCATCTTGTACCTTTCAAACTTATGGTTATATTTTACATTCATATAATATCTCATAAAACTTATATCAAAGTATTTCCTAGTTACACATACAATCAATTGCTTTTGCAAGTTAACAAAAATAATATGTTAAAAAAATATTAATTTCACACTTCACACTCAATTAACGTCTTGATTTTCATCATTGTCTACTTCAGATTCTTTATTCGACTGATCTGAACTCTCATCTGTGTCGTCTAAATACTTTTGGGTATATGTCAACCAAGGATACATTTTATCTATTGATATAACTGCCTCATACCTTCTATTCTGTTTTCGCGTCAAAGGGGTGTCCTCCACGACATATCTATCATGATCTAAAACTTTAATTATTCTATAGGGACCTTGTATTTTAGGCAAAAGCTTTTTTGATTTTCCGTTATTATTTGCTATTTCTCTTTCTATCCTAACCAAGTCTCCCACTTTATAAATTGTAGCCTCTTTTCTCTTTCTATCAAATCTGTTTTTCTGTTTAATCTGTTCATTCGACACCCTTAAATTTACTTCATCCCTAACTTCACTTATTGTTTTTGATCCGTTTCCATCGCAATCTAACAATGAAGCTACCATCCCATCTCCCTTAGTTCGTACTCTTATACCAAATAATACTTCTGATGGACTTTTACCTGTAGTTTTGTTAACCGTTGTATTTATAGCTAACTGTATCTCCTCTAAGTGTCTATCCCATTCATTTTCGGAGCAATTATGATTTTTGGTGGCAAGTGAAGCTAAAATTGTACGATTAAAACGTTCTACTTGACCATTCGCTCGAGGAGTTGCAACCGCGTTTAAAACATGGCGTATACCTAATTTATTTATGTAATCTTTGAAACCCTTACTAGTAAAAGACGTACCTCTATCACTTATTATCCTACTTGGAACACCAAACAGACTAACGTAATTGTTTAAAACTTTTAAAGTTGTCCTTGTTTTAGTATTTTTAACGGCGTATAGATTGATATATTTTGTATAGGCATCGATTACGACTAGTATGTAGGTTTTTTTTGGTTTATTTACTTTTGATAAACGGTCCTAAATGATCTAAATGGATGGTGTGAAAAGGTTGGTCAAGTTTTGGGATAGGATGAAGCATTCCCTGTTTTTTACCGCCGGGAATTTTGCGGTAAGAACACTCCAGACAAGATTGAACATATTTCTTCACAAATTTCCTCATTTTCGGGAACCAATACAGATCTTTTAATTTATCTAGAGTTTTCTCCATACCAAAATGACCTAATTCGTCATGATTTTTTTTTAAGTAATTGCCACCTTACCCCTTTTGGCACCAACCATTTAAGTTGATCATTAACTACACGATAAACCTTTCCATTTTTAACCTTGTAATTTTGATAGATATCCATTAAATTTTTAGCGCTAGAATCTTCCAATATCTGTTTAATTTTTTTAATCTCATCATCAACATTTTGCATAGTAGCCAACCAGTCCTCCGTCTCAACAGCTAGAATATCGAATACCGGTTCCGACTCAACACTTTGTTCGATCGCATTTCTGCTGAGTGCATCTACGTGATTCATTCGAGTTCCTGACCGGTATTCGATACTGCAGTCATACTCTTGCAATTGTAACCACCACCTAGCTATTCTGGGTATTATATCCCTTTTGGACAAGGTTGTTCGCAATGCATTACAATCTGTAACTACAGTAAATTTTATACCTAGAATGTAAACGCGGAATCGATTTAAAGAGGCAACTACCGCTAGTGTCTCAAGCTCAAAAGAATGATACTTTTGCTCTTCGAAATTAGTCTGCCGACTATAATATGCAACCGCTCGCCACCTACCGGATTCGTCTTCTTGCAAAAGTATACCAGCAATGCCCGTCTTACACGCATCCGTATGAACTTGAGTTTTAGCCAGGTGATTATATATTGCTAAAATAGGCCTTTTTATTAATTCCGACTTTAATAAGAGAAATGATTGGTCTTGGTCTGGGCCCCACTCCCATTTACTATCTTTTTTTAATAATTTTGTTAGTGGTGAAGCTATGATTGCAAATCCTTTAACAAACCGCCTAAAAAAACTTGCAAGCCCAAGAAATTGTCTTACTTCATGTTGGTTTTTGGGTGCCTTGTATAATTTTACAGCTTCGGTTTTCCTAGAACCAGGTCTAACGCCATCTTCCGAAATTTCAAATCCCAGATAGTCAATTTTAGTATAAAAGAATTTACATTTGGCCACTTTAAGAGTAAGGCCAGCATTTCTCAATAACTGAAGTACAGTTTCCAATCGCTCCATTCCTTGTTGAACATTTTGCGACGGTATTATAATATCATCCATAAAAGCAAAGGCTTCACTATTTCTAGTATTTTTTAACATTTTGTTGATGGTTTTTTGAAAGACGGACGGCGCATTGGCTAACCCGAATGGCATACGAGTAAACTGATACTGCCCATCAGGTGTTACAAATGCGGTTTTGTCCTGAGAAGAAGGAGCGATTGGAATCTGGTAATAACCAGATGCTAAATCTAATGTAACAAAATACTTATAACCCCCAAGGCAGTCAATTTGGTCCTCCATTCTTGGTAGTGGAAAATGCTCTTTGACAGTCTTGGAATTCAATGCCCTATAATCTACACATAGGCGCTGGTCGCCGGTTTTCTTTTGTACCAGTAAAATTGGACTAGCGTAAGACGAAGTGGATTCCGTGATAATTCCACTATCTAACATTTCTCGTATCATGCCCTTAACTTTTTCTTTTTCAACATGAGCTAACCTATACGGTCTGTACACAACAGGCGTCGTGTCATTTAAAGTTATGGTCATTTCTGTTAAATTTGTCAACCCTAAATCACTTAAACCGAATGAAAAACAATCTCTGTATTTTTGTAACAAGGTCTTCAATTTTAAAATCTCGTCAGGTGTTAATTTATCTCCTAACGAGATTTGATTAATAATATCGGTATCCTCAACTTCGACTTTATTTATATTTAAGGCGCTGTGCATAGTAAAAATGGGCTTCACAAAAACAGTTTTTTAGCAAAATGTATACATTTTAGAGCAGCAAAAAAAATATATGTTAATCTTGATCATATTTATGAGGGAACTGTTGTGTTCAAAACACGTTTTCGTTAAATTTTCCCGATACAAAAAAATCGTAAACTTACTATTAAATATTGAAATTCAAACAATTGTAACTCTATCATCTAAGAACAAATCTTTATAAAATTAAAAACAGTGATGTAATATATAATAATAAGGGGAACTGTTGTTTTTATTTATCGTTTGAAATGAGATTATTGTAAGAATTAACATATTCAATGATAAATAATTGGAACGGGTCGAACGAAACCTCACGCCATTGCATCCTCTTTTGGCTTCTCTTTCATTTTTACGCGGTGTGACAGTGACCGCTGAGGCGTGTTGCTTGACGGATCTGTGTCATTTTTTTCAAAATCATTTACGTATCTGTTTGTTGTTGAATGCTGTTTATTATACTTATTTTGTGAATAGTTATTTCTAAGTTGTGGTGTTGGTGCAAATTTATGTTCGATTTCAGTCATAAATTGTGTAAATAAACAATCAGTGTACATCAGTGGCGAAGAGTCAAAAGAACCCTAAGGAAAATTATACTACTATTTTTTTTGTCTTCACCCCCATTTTCTTCTATTTTCGTTTTGCCTTAAATTTCGTTATAAGTGACCCGAAAAGCAAGAAAATAACACCCATGATTAAAATAGCAAAAATTTTCGTAGGCGCCAAATTCTTTTTTCATCATTTATTGTGTAGAATAAAATGTAGAGGAACTATGAACAAAATAAATGTAATTTTATCTTTTATAAATAGGCCAACAAAAAAAAAGTTGATACCAAATACGTTATCGACTATCTGTCTAGTTCTCCCCTACATACTTTCTATTTCTGATCCTGTCGTTACTCGATAATCTTCGGCTTACCTAATTCCCTAAAAAACGGTGCTGCTAGCCGCGAAGTCACGTGTGCACGTACATACGAATTTAGATCTGAATTCTGACACCCGAGCGCCGGCTTATTTGGCGCTACCTGTTATTTCTTGACATGAAAAAAGTTGGCATTTTTGTAATGTTTTCATTCCTATGATGTATTAAATGGAATAGAGTTTTACATCACAGTACAGAACTGCGATGTAATACTCTATTTAACTATAGAAGAGACTACACAGAGTACTTTGTTCCCGAAGGGAAACCGGCAGGAATCGGCTTAGGTGCCTTCGGCCCTGGTGTACATTATAAAAAATGGGTAACAAATAAAATATACGGAGGACAATAAAGAGATGTTATTCGATGAAACAAAACACATGAACGAAGTTGTAAAGTAAGTACCTTACTTTTTGTGCACACCTTATTTTGATTGTATGTATTATTTTATAAATGCGTAATTTCGACATATACATACATATATATGTATATCCATAGCTCGATTGGTGTAACTATCTCATGCGTGGGTCAATTTTCTACATCAATGTCTAACCCCGGGTTCGAGTAAATGTATTCTTTTTGTTGATTTCTTTTGATATAATTGTTTTTTTTTTAATTATAATTTTTTTTTTTCTTATTTTCTTGTTTGAAATGAATTTTTATATTTATTTTTTAAAACAATAATGCATTTTTCCAATTTAAAAACTTACTTGTTTAAATTTTAGATTACAAAAGGATTCTGAGCGTGAAAACCCTGGGACATCATTTGTAACACCAGGAGCCAATCCAAAATTAAATTATGATGAGTAAGTATTAAAAGATGGGCGAATGTCATCACACAATGAGAGCCGACGGACAGCTGATGACCCCGCGATCGACTTCAAAAGAGGTGGTGTGAAGAACTTCGCGAATTCCAGCCCGATTGTTCTGAATCAATAATAGTTATTATAACACAGGGAGACTAACCTTACCGAACGTAGGTTCTCAGCTAAGGTCTAGATACCTATCCACTCGTCTATATGTCCACTCACTCGTATGTCCAGGCATTGTATTCGTACACAATGCGTTATTGCCGTGATTTGGAATTATGTATTTTGCTTTTCTGTTTATAAAAAAGTGACGTGTTTTTTATTACAGAGAAATCACTGACGATGTGCTATTCGTTGAGCCGTCGACCGAATCTCAAGATAATGCATACCCACCAGTTCATGGACGAAGAGTCGTTGACATAACGCATCTCATCCAGCAGCTGCAAACTATATCCGGCCATAATTCTTTGTTCAATTGTAACGGTTGATTGCAAAGGTTGTGGGGGGAAAGAGAATTAATTTATCTCTTCGTCGGGGTTACCGCGCGCGTTGCAGTGCTGTAGTCGTTTTTTTTAATAACCCCTACCCGAGGCATCTACTTCATATAAAAATTTTAGGGAAAAGTCCCAAAAGCATCCTGAAAAAGTTTGAAGAACGAAGACTGATGAAAAGAAAATTAAACAAAGCAAAACCTCATAAAAAAATCGGATGCTAAAGAAAGACAATGCTGTTCAATATGATTTTCGGCTAAGCGTGGACAAGATGTTCGGTTAAAAATATTTTTACTAAACAATATTATTAATTCTGAAAGAAATATTTTTGCAGATCCCATAGTGGCCAGGTACACGTACAAAAATCCGAAATGAAGAGTAATTAATAATATCTGTTATTTACAGGTTACAGCTCATAGCTTGGTCTGTCACTCATGCTGGACATTACCAATAAATAACTTACCTGAACAGCAAAATGTACCAAGCACATCAAGCGGTCATCGAAGAGAGCTATGTCTTAATTGCGGAAGTTCTATACGGTGTAGCAGATCTCATATTCTCAACACAAACTCAGACAGAGAAACACATATAAGAAATGCTATCAGTGAGTGGATAGCACCACAACAAGTAAGGACGGATTAACTTTTTATTAAGTTTACATTAGAATATTATGTGAATTACAATTATGCTTTTAAAAATGTTTTTACATAACACTTACTTGTTTACTGAAAAGTTATTCTAACTCTCCATGAAAGAGCAACATTTGATTTCTATGGAACAGAATAAAAGAATGTGTTATTTTTTATGTGTTACTTGTACCCTCTTTAGTTAGAATTCATTCCTAAATATAATCACTGGGCAGCAAAAAAAATTCAAAATGAATTGTTAGAAACTCAATTGATTAGTGTTTTGAAATGGCAATAACTAAGAATTAAATTGTTCTAGGTTCATGGCTCAGATCGCATTTGCCATCCATGTTGGCAACGAGCTGATCGAGTACCAGGTCCTGCTCCAACTGTCACAATTGTTTCACCTACAATTAACTAGCCCAATTTCACAAGAGCCCCTGACACACAAGCCTTGTTTTTGCCCGGATTGTGAATCATCACAGCGACTCATATTTGTAGTCCCAACATGGCTAAGGGTGAAGTTATTCACAGATTAGAATTTTTATGTCCCTAAAACAGCAGAATATGCAGATTTCATTTGCTACAAAATAACTGGGATGAGCTCCTTACAACTTTTTATTATATAATAAACGTATGACTTAAAAAAGTCAAAATAACAAATAATAACTAATAGTTTTATTTTAACCACCTAAATACAATCCTATGATATGTAAATAATCCGATTACATCAAAATACTACTGGCAAATTGATTATAGAAAATAATATGCTTATTACAAAGATTTTATCCGACAATTAATTTTAATTTTTCACATGCCATTTGAAGCATATTCTTGCATCTGGCTACAATTTTTTAATAATATTTTCTTTCCTATACTTATGTAGTTTTTAAAATGCAAGTATTTTATTAATAAAGATCTTGTCCACGTTTAGCCTGATCATCCTAACAAACTGAGCAATTGCCTTTATGTATTCTTACTGTTACATCTATCTATCGATCCCATCACCCCGTCCATAAGTCCACTCTTTCATTCGTCTCTCCGCGTCCGTCTTTCCTCACTTAGTATTCGAATACACCGTAATTTTCATTTAGTTGTAACCTACGTCACTAAAGAAAAGATACTAAAATGACCGCACTTAGCTTTTTCTCTCACTCTCACATTATACAGTGCGAGTAAAAGGGCACGATTAGCTCCTTTGTTTGGCCGCCATTCACAATAATTCTTTTCTGACACGTGATATAAAAGTCATTGCAAATTGCAACAAAAATTATACAGATAAATTAAATTGAAGTGTCTGTCACTTCAATTTAACTTATCTGTATAATTAGAAGATGTATGGTTTAGAAGACGCAGATTGCCAAATTCGAAATAGTAAAGGCAAATAGGCAGAAACGACAAAGTGTTTTGGTGTTTTTGTTTGTGTATGGTTTTTTGTTGCAGATTCTCAAAATGGCAAATTTTCAAAATTATGAAAGTATTATTTTTATTCCTCTATATAGTCGTAAAAAAAGGAACCCTTATAGATTCGCCCTGTCTGTCTGTCTATTTGTCCGTCCGTATGTCACAGCCATTTTACTCCCAGACTATTGGTACCACAATGTTGAAATTTAGAGACTAGGTGTCTTCTAAGAATCGCTACATAAAAGTGATGTAAAATTATGAAAAAAAAAAAAATAGGTGTGGCTCTCCCTACATGTAACTGTGTGGGGTGTCTATCGACAGCTCTTGAAAATTGCTATTGAGGTTTCTAGCACACTTTCTTTCTTAAGACAATGGTTGATGACATTTGCTTCCAAAGCTGTAAAAAATGTGTGGCCCTCTCTAAAGTCTAAAGTAGGAGAGAGAAAATTCTGAAACAAAAATGTATGTAGGGTTAGCGGATTCGTCAGCGCAGATGGCAGGGATATCGCGTGATCATGGTGACGCAGCGAGTAGAGGGGGCGAACAATACAAGCGGTGCGCTCTCAGGAGTCTCAGGGCCCGGTCACTGTTGCTTGGGAGTTCAGACGTGACAGACGTTTGTTGGGAACAGTACTTTCGAATTATTTCGGTGTTTAACGGTTTAACATAACTGTGTTGTTTTCGTGATTTTTTATTTAAAAATAAATAGTTCTAGGAAGTTTTAGTTTTCCTTTAAAAAAAATGAGCTTCTGATCTATAAGAGTAGATTATAAAAAAGTCTCCGAAGACCATTTTCATGTAGCTGCAACAGTTAAGGTAGTTCCCCTTACTGCCCTACTGAAAATTTCCACCCTGTATATAGATTTATTATTCGTCAGACGAATCTGTTATTACATAATTATTATCTCTAAAATCTTTTCTAGAAAATAACAATTATTGATTATATTATTTAAAAATAAGAAAAAAAGAACGAATTTTAAAACAACTTCTCGAAAATATGTAGGAATAAAAAAAACAGCTGTTTCCTACAAAACTGCAATACCTATGGTCGTAATGTATGGAACAGCTGTTTTTTTTCCACGAAAAATTTATTTGTGGGGGGATTCAGAATGATGCACTCAATACGTGGTAACCATTTTAGAGTCGGTGTCCCTTCCACCATCTATAAATAAGAATAAGAATATTGTGAAGGACGGCACGGTTGAAATAATAAAATGTCGGGCATGCCACCGTCCGGGCGAATCAATCCGTCACATTATCTCCGGGTGTTCTCGTCTAGATACCGGAGAGTACTTGCATAGACACAACCTTGTAGCCAGGATTATCCATCAGCAACAAAATACAGCTTTGTGGAATTGGCGGTGTCGTAATGGTCGTCGGAATGGGCCCGATCCAGTTCTTGAAAATGGCAATATCACACTGTACTGGGATCAATCCATCATCAGTCTCGGGACTATTACAACCAACAAGTCTGATAAAGAGCGATCAGAGCGGCGCGCAATGATTGTTGATATAACGGTCCCGCATGACGAGAACCTCGTGAAAGCCGAGAAAGATATAAGCAAATCAAGTATCTTGACTTGGCTCGCGAGGTTGTCGACATATGGGATGTGAACTCAGCGATCATTGTCGACTGCCAACAGCCTCGACCAATACCTGAGGAGGCTCTCGTTAGGCAGCTGGATCAAAGGCTTGATTCAGAAAACGGTACTCCTCGAGATGGCTCGAATTGTTAAGAGGTTCCTCTCTCTGGAGCCCTGACTGCCGGTAGCTCTGACCCTGTTCCCGATACCGGTAGACTACTATCTTTTATGTTTTTATAGTGATTTTATATAGGAATATTTAAAATAAAATGTAAAAAATAAGTTAAAAAATAAATAAAGAAATAATAAATCAAAACAAAATAATATGTGATTGCTGAGATTCGAACCTAGTATTCGCCGCGGAGGCGCAGTTCAAAGTCGCAAAGCGGCGCGCTAGGCCAATCTTACATGTTACTGGAGTAGTGAAATTACGCTTCTATAAATAATGGACGTCGCGCATCGGCAAAAGTCGGCCGATGCACCTCGCAGTAGGCGGGACTACTCGTCCCCTTTTCATCTGCTTCACCCCCTCAAATCTATAAAAGTCGTCTATTCACAGCGTCTTAAGATGTTGTCATCGTTAATAATCGGAGCTCTTGTCAGCAAGACGTTTTTAATTAATCTCAAGGGTTCCAGACCCAAATTTACTAATAGAATACATCCAAAACCATTAGTGATTGTATAAGCGCCGGGCATAATATAATACTTATGTTTGTTTACCTCTCGTATGGACCCACGTACATAAACCGTGCAAGTCCTATTATCTACAACCTTTATTGGCACAGCTGCCATAGAATTAATATCGGAATCAGACTCAATAATTAATTTTAGTTTTTCTGCTGCATTATCATAAATTTGCTTTTGTAAAATCAAATGTTCATCAGTCTTAATAATAATTATGCCGGCTTGTTCGGTGAATGTATGACCTAATAATATTGGGTACTTAAGCAGGTCGTTTCTTACTATCAATACTTCTGTTGCAGCAGAAACGCCTTGAACAGTTAAATTAATAATTGATTTACCTATAGGACTAATCAATGTATCACCAAAACCTTTAAGTGATGGCAAATGTGTATCAGTATATGATACTCCTAATGTTTCAAAATCACTTTGTCTAATAAGAGTACTCTGACTTCCAAGATCTACATAACAAGTCATTAATTTACCGTTAACATTAATAGCTAGTACGTATTTACTGTCTAAGTTGCCTGCTATTTTCACTTCCGATACCACCTTGTCACCGTTTTTATTGCTACTAGTAGTATTATCAAAGGTATTCCTCAAGAGTCGCTTACACGAAGTTGACTGGTGTCCTAGCTTCTTACAGATGTTACAGGTTACAAGTGGTTTCGAGCATTTAAAACTAGGATGACCTAATTCACCGCAATTAAAGCATTTGATCGTACTACTACTACTCTTATTACTATTGTTGTCACTTTGCCCTTCAAAACGCTTCTTTAAGAATGGTCTCCTAACTTCTTTACTATCTTCTAATTTAACCGTTTGTAAATAAGCTAATAACTGTTCAGGCTGGCTATAGTTAGCTGCTTGAGCACCTAAACGCATACTCCTGTCTTCTAATCCGTTTATAATACAGTCTATCGCCTTCTTATTGTATATTTCACATCTGTTTAATAAATTCATCTTGTGATAAAAGTATGTCTCTAACGTTTCATTGGGTTTAACTTTCCTATCTAACATTTCTTGTAATAATTGTGCATAATTTTGAACAGAAGGAAATGTCTTAATTAATTTATCTTTCCATTCCGACCAAGTGAAATTGACAGAAGAAAGTCCCTGGTACCACACCTTTGCTAACCCCATTAACTTGGGTAAGGAATAATGCAACAATTGTGGTTCACTCCATCCATACAATTTAGAGCATTCCTCTAATTTATTTATCCAAATATCGACAGTCTGTTCTTTATTAGAGGGGTCAAATTCAGGAATAGCATTATTATTTATTGAAAAATGATTCTGTGAAGTAGGCAATGACTTTAACAAATTTAACAATTCACGGGCAGAAACACTATTCACAGATTCCTCGGTTCCTTGTTTAGTGTTACAATTTTTGGAACGTCTTCCACTAGATTTTGTAGCATACTTGCATCTTGAAGAGACACTATCAGTAGTAGAAGACAATGTACTCACAGTTGATGACCGCCTCTTGTTCCGCTGGTGTCGATTGTGATGCTTCCGGTTTCGGTCATCACACCTGCTGCGACGATCCTGGGGTGCTCCACTTTCGCATCGCCTACGTCGCCTCCGTGGCGAAGACTTAGATTGACTGCCACGATCGCGACGTCTTCGAGAGAAGCTCCGCTTTCTCGATCGGCGATGATGTTGTACTGGATTTGGAGGGGTCCCCGACTCCTGCACACATCCTTGTTCAGCTTCCTCAACTTCAAACATCACGAAGATAGTTAGATGCTATCTTAATATTCAGCTTCAAGTTTTCAGTTTTTAAACTGTCACTTAGTTGTAGGCGCGGTAGGATTTAAACCCTAGTTCATCACACTTCTGAACTATAGTATGAATGATTCAGAAGTAAGGAGGCGAAATAAAGCACAGTATTACTTTTACGTTCCTTTGATATATTCTTCTTAACAATATTAATCGCACTGGTTATCACAAATAATGTAGCACTTGCAACGGCTAGAATACGAATGAATGCCGCTCAGCTCAAAACGGCCGCCACCTAAACTATTCCCGCCATTCTTTGCCGCCATTGCTTTACCGCCATTTCTATTTTATTTATTTAAAAGCGTAACTTCCGGAATCAGTCATTTTACCAACACTTTAAATCAATTGATCAACTGTTTAGAAACTGACACAGATTAAAATATAACACTTAGTCAATTGAGCAACAAATACTAAACGTAAAAGAAATCAAATATAACACTTGATATGAGAAACACAAGTTAACCTTAAAACTAAATATAAGAATTACTTAGTAAGAAGGAGGTACTCGTAAATAAATAAGCTAATTCGTAGACATGAAATTTTTACAGTGTTGTCGGTAAAAGGAAAAAGTGACTAGTACTAGTAGTTACATAAATCGATTCTTGAAGGCAAGTCTATAGCAATAACAGACAGTTATGTTTCGGAAATACAAAATAGGTATCCTAGTTATCTTTATACCTGGCAAATTAGTAAAAGAAAATAAAAAATAAAAATGTAGATGTAAATTAATTGGTGCGGTGTGTTAAATTTAAAACCTGGAAAAATCTTTCAAGATGTGGTGCTTAACGGTTTTATTTTTGTAAAAGTAAAGGACTGTATCACTTTAATGCCATTGGGTTATTTTTAAACAGCTCTGCTTCTTCGTATAATATAAATTTTTTCTTCCGTAGTTAGTGCGTGGTGGTCTAATTTAAGCAAATGTTGTTTTTTCGACTAGTACTACGGTTTTTGTGTTTGCCCTTTTTTGTAAATGTTATTTTAGAGTGTATATTTTATATAATAGCTAATATACTAATATGCATGTGTTATATTTATATATCTGTGATAGTGTCATCAATTTAGTTTCTTTCCACGTGGGACCAGTGCGGCTTGTAGGTTGCAGTGAGGCGCTGCAAATAGTCGATTTCTGTTATGCCCGGTTTTCGAGAGATTTTTAATTGTTAATTTAATAGTTTATCTATTCGATAGATCAGAGTTTCTGAACTCGGAGTTTCGAATCAATAGCTGCGTAAAAAAACTAGCAATAGGTTTCCTGCCCTGCTCTTTGTGCAACTCGAGATGAAGTTTTAGGGACCTCTCCGAAACCACTTCCAGCGCCGTCGATGAGGCAGAGCTTATACAACTTAAAGAAGTATAAGAATCATTGATGAGACAAAGAAGCAATACGTCAATAAGCAATTGTTATCCACATACACTATACAGTACATAACCTATCTATGATTACTTGCAGTGACATTCGACGGCGAGACGATAGAGGGCGCGCCGCCGCTATGGTGCGCTGCGGCCGCGGGTCACTTGCCGCTGGTGAAGCTGTTGGTCCGCGCGGGCGCCAACGTGAACTCCACCACGCGGACGCACAGCACCCCCCTCAGAGCCGCCTGCTTCGACGGCCACTCTGACATCGTTAGGTTCCTAGTCGAAAATGGCGCCGGTGAGTTACATCATTTTTTTTAAACTAAATAGTCTTGCGTTTGGCCGCAACTCGCCTGATGTGATATCCAGATTATAATGATCCAGATTATATTCATCATACATAATTATGTATGATATGTTGAACATGGATTTTTTTGATCTTTAGAGCCTGGCCACAATTTGAACAAACGCCACTGTCTCGTTTTTTCAATTCATATTACAACGCGAGAGCGTTGAGCGTTGAGCTGACAGAGATATCAGCGTCAATTGAGCTCCAAAATATCCTTGTAGCACTGTAGTTACAACATGACAAGACTTTCGTAAATATTGAACTTTGAACTCTAGAAAGAAACTGTCATACTGATATGAGTGGCGGACACGACACTCGTTCATCATCTGCCTAGCCTTTTTCTAACTATGTTGGGGTCGGCTTCCACTCTAAAGGGATGCTGCTGAATACCAGTATTTTACATAGAGCGACTGCCTGTCAGACCTTTACAACCCAGTTAGTACGGTAATACGATACCCCTTGGTAAGACTGGTTGTCAGACTTTCGGGCCACTGATTTCCTGTAACGACTGCCAAAGATGTAAAAATGACAGCCGAGACCAACGGCTTAACTTGCTGTCCGAGGCACGGAGGAAACTCGGTATCTGTGTGTGAGGTGATCACCCATCCTCGGACTAACCCAGGCAAGCAAGGCTTAACCTGACGATCGACCCGAACGGCTGTTATTATTTAGCCACGAGCTCCTCAGACACGACACTCGTTAATACAAAATATTATAAAATTTGTTGCAATTATTAGTCTCAAATCGGCAATTCTCAAAATCCATTTTTCCATTTCCAGACATAGAAATAGCAAACCGTCACGGCCACACATGTCTAATGATCGCTTGCTACAAGGGCCACATTAGAATCGCCAAGTACCTATTGTCGCTAAATGCCGACGTGAACAGAAAGAGCGTGAAAGGCAACACGGCGCTGCACGATTGTGCCGAGAGCGGGTCTCTGAACATACTCAAGATGCTGTTAGGACATGGAGCTACTATGGACGTTGATTCCTACGGTAAGACACATTTTTTAGTTTCTAACTTTGTAGGACTTTGATGAATGGTCCTGCTGGGAACCTTCTTTATCGTCATCTTAGCCGAAAGATGGCCAAGCTGAATAAAGCTCTCTCCAAAACATAGCAATTGCAATCGTAACAAGGACCAGTTTTTCGCTTTCCTTTGACCCTTACCAGGTCATCGCTCCACATTGACGTATTCAATATCAACATAACCATCATCCACAGCCCGACATAATCCATTAAGTGGGTAAAGTTCTCATTGCTTGTGCCAATCTCCACGTTCCTGTACCAAACTCATCCATATTTTACCCGTGATGGCAACATTAATCATCTGTCGTCTGCCCATCTCACCGCTGGACGACAAACACCATAACACAACATTCTAGGCCTATGTTGACGAATTCAATATCCCTATTATTATAATCCTTGCAGGTATGACGCCACTCCTAGCAGCGTCAGTAACTGGCCACACGCACATAGTCGAGCACCTAATAAACGCGGAGTACGGCCTAGTGACGCGACAGCAACGCATCGACGCGTTGGAACTACTCGGTGCCACCTACGTGGACAAGAGACGCGACATGGTCGGCGCACTCGCGCTCTGGAAACGAGCCATGGATGACAGGTAAAATATTTGCCATTTATCCAGAAATAACTGTGTACACCCTTTATTTATTTGTATTAGCTTGTAGCCCGAACTGTCCGACTCTTGGTCAAAGACCATTCCTTGCACTTCTCTCTATGTCGTTCTCCTTTTTCTGCCGCCACCCCGTTTAGCTGTCTCAGAGCTCGTCTTGCGATAAACGGGTCCATAGCAGTACCGGCAGACATGGGCTAAAATGTTATCACTACATTCGTGTTACGCTTCAGATTCCCTGCGGACGGAAGCGAGCCCATTCCCAAGCCGAAAGACATCCCGCGCATAGAGGCGTATGACTACGCAGTGGAACCGAGCAATTCGCAGCAGCTAGAGGAGATTCTCGCAGATCCTGACGGCATGCGGATGCAGGCCTTGGTCATCAGAGAGAGGATTCTTGGTGAGTTCATAAATAGTTAGACTTGCAATGTGTTATTTAATTGTCATTTTCATGTTTTAACCTGTAATAGGATGCAAAACTTTTGATTTGGATTTTATAAATTCTATGCTATGATGATAATTCACAAACTTAACTTTAGCAGCCCTCTTCGATTACCATTTTGCCCTCATATCTATTTGTTTTTAACCACGAATATACATAGGTGTGAAACTAAGGGTGTGCATTTTTATGACTGCCATCTTAGGTTATGGTTTTGAGCACATCAGTAGTGAGCTCTGAAGGGTTTCGAGACTTGTCAAACAGAGCGCTCGCGACGTGAGTTAGAGAGGGACCGCCTTCCCCCCGGCTTCGTGTCCCTGGCCCCTTGTAGTCGCGCAATGGTGTCGCTTGTGGTTCTGATTTGTATGTAGAACGATGCAGCGTCACCGCACTTCTTCGGAGTTTTGTCTTGACCTGTCTATAATGTTGTATGTATGTGGTCAGGTCCGGCGCACCCCGACACGTCGTACTACGTGCGCTACCGCGGCGCGGTGTACGCGGACGCGGGCCGCTTCGCGCGCTGCCGCACGCTGTGGCACCACGCGCTGGACATGCAGCGCGCCGTGCTGCCGCCGCTGTCGCCGCTCACGCAGAGCTCGCTCTACAGCTTCGCCGAGCTCTTCTCCTACATGCTGGCCGAGCGCGCGCGCCCTCCGCTCAGAGGTATATCAACGATTTACCTAGTGGTCCACTGAAGATAAGGAATTACACCCAAACTCGGCACGAACGCAACATCCTACTTATTTCCCAGTGGATCGGTGGCGCACAAACCAACATTCTATTCCAACAATATTGATTCCAAGGCTTATTAAAAAAACTGACCCACCACTAACACAGAGGATACCAAAATCGCCACCTTACCGAAGAGACCATCGCGCTAACATACGACCATCGTGTCGTGTTCATTTTGTTCGGCGTATTAGAACTCGTGGCTGCCAAAGGACACTTTCAAAGTTTCCGAAAGAATGAGCAAATGTGTGTAACTGTGCAGTGATGAACGCGACGCGATCGCTTATTCGCGTGATCGGTTTGATGGACACCACGGGTTACTACGAAGGTTGGATTTTTTAAGGGCTAGAAATGTTATCACTTCAACCCAAACATGATTATAACCACTAATTTCTTTTCCACAGGTCGCATAGTCCCCCCTGTGACCTTCGAAGACATTGAGCCGGTATTCAGAAAGGCCTTGTCCGAAATACACCGGGGCATGGAGCTTCTGGACTCAAAACTCAGCATCGATAGAGAACAGACCCTGAGCACACTACAGAGGGTGCTGGTGATCTCCTTACATCTGGCGGCGTTGATGGCGCGGCTACTCGAGGAACCGGAGTGTACTGAGGAAGTCTCTCGGAAGATACACATGGCAGTATACTCGCTTGTTAAGTTAGATATTACGGTGAGTGTGGGAGAGTTATTTTTTGAGTCTAGTTTAATGCTGTTTTCCTGCTCACTAGCAGGACGTCGCGGACCAAAATTACGAAAAGTGTGGAGAAACTAGCATTTTTTCTTTATTGGCTGGTGTGGGTATCGTACTAGTGTGTAGTGCTTCATGAATTATTAGGGGTATAACGATCTAAGCCAGTACAGTTCTTTATTCTGCTACATTCATTATGATCTTTGTAGTAGTTTTGGGTTTTATTCTAAAGAATATGAATGTTGGGTGTGCAGGTGCGGCAAGGCCGGTCGGCGCTGCACGTGGCGTGCTCGGCGGAGTCGTCCCGCGCGCGCGCGTGGCCCGGCGGCGCCGCGGCCGCGCCCGGCGCCGCGCCGCTCGTGCGCCTGCTGCTGCGCCTGGCCGCGCCGCCCGACGCGCGCGACGCCGACGGCAACACGCCGCTGCACCTCGTCTGCAAGGTACGCCATGCCACACGCTTCTAACTACATTCACATATTTGAGCCTACTCACTACTCATCAGTACGCAGATGCTGCTAACTAATGCAACAATTCTCTCAAAACAGTGACAAAAAACATCGGCAAAAAACCGACTTTGCTCTAGGACAAAAAATTCGTAGAAATAGGATACCAACGCGCCCTGATACCGCGTGTCGCTTTTCAATTCACAGTCGAATCCCTCTCATATGGTAAAAAACAGAATGAAGGAATTAAACTCATACAGTTTCTGTTATCAGATTAAATACTCGTTTCTTAAATATTTTAGAAACACGATTTTTTTTTCATAAACTGTACCTGATCTAGCAAAACTACAATAATAACGTTATCTTCTACATTTCCAGCTGAACCCGTGTCCCGCGGAAGTGGTCCGCGAGCTACTCAGTCACGGCGCTCACATCGACACAGTCAACTACGAGGGTGAGACGCCCGAAGAGATCCTCAAATCCACGCAGCAGAGCCTCAGCGGCATCGTGAACCCGCTGCGCTACACGACACTCAAGTGCCTCGCGGCGCGCACCGTGAAGAACTACCGCCTGCCGTACCGGCACGTGCTGCCGCTGTGCCTGCACTCCGCCGTCATCACGCACTGAGCGCGCGGCCCGCGACGCCGCGCTCTCATCTACTAACGCTAAGCAGTATCGACCTCAACACTATCGTACACGCTTACCGTTACAACAGACCGGGCACGTTCCTCAACTTCCGATTGGTTCTAAACCGTTCCCCGTGCGTATGTTTCCACTGATGACGTTTGACACGTCAGTGACCCGTGTCAACCTGGCACTGTAGATTTTGAGACTTGTAGTTTTGTTTGAAACATTATTTTAGCATTTTAGATTGGAATGATCAGTGTATATTTTAGGATCTTTTGAGGCTACGTTATTATACTTTTAATTCGTTGTAATACCACCGGATTGAATACCTTTACTTAACTGCCATACGAAATAGACTAATAAGGCAAAGGTATGATTTCGGGTTTATACTAAAATTGAGAAGTTAGATTGATATAGGTGGTCAAACAAGCGACTAACATCAGCAGTGTAGCGTAAACTGTAGTGGAATCATTGATATATCAGTTTTAGCATAAACTTGGTGTTACTCTGATATCTAATCTGTCACAGTATTTTAAAATCGGTAGCTCAGCTCAAAGCGGAATTTATATAATATATTATTATGTATTCTATCATTATAATTAATAGTATAAACTTCATAATTCTGTGAATTTATGTTTTATACTTAGTTTTTGTTTAGAATTCCTTCTCATTGTTTATATTTCAAATCTATAATTGAATAATTATTATTTCATAGCGTTGTTTTGTCTATTGATCGTACATTTGAAGTATCGTATTATTTTTGTATGTGTCAAAAGTAAAAAAAAAAATACGTCCTTATAATTGGTAGTATGAAAGGTATATAGAAATAAAATTTCAGTGCTGTGCCGTACGTGATTTGAAATAGATGTAATTATGTACATTGGAATCAGTAAAATTGATGTTTTAATGTATTATATTTATGTATTCTGTAAATTACTGTTTCACGATACGTCTGGGTACATGGGAGTTTAATGTTATTGATTGAGGCCACTGTTTATACAATAGATCATTTTTAATGTCACAAATATTATAGTTTTATCTTTTGAATTGTTTTAGAGCTCAAAATGAAAATCGTAATATTATTTTGATTACTGTTTGCGTGATAACCCGCATGTACTTTGTCATCGAATACGTCGATGTAACACTTCACAATTATAAATAGATGAAGTTTTTAGTAGATCCTATTTAATGGCACTGCGTGTACTTACTGTATTACTTTTGAACTGAATTATAAGACATTTTTCTGAACGAGATACGGCCATAGTTAATTTTAATATTCCTGGTGTTTTAACTATTATAATTAGACTTCATCTGTGTATAATCGTTGACTTCTCCACCAAGTGATATTTGCTTTTAATATTTGACTATGATCGTAACTAGACGCCGCGCAGCCGCGGCCTGGACTAGAGTCAGTAGCTCAGTTATTTCCACTTACATCTCTCTAGTCCCTTATTATTTTAGTACATCCTGGATTACTTTATATACACATACACTCTTACTCCATATGTCAGTGATCATCCCTTGACGCATATATCAATGTAAAAACAAATTAGACATAAGTAGGAATATTAGAAATTAATGGAGATACGTATAAATTGGTATTGTATATTAGCAGAATGGATAACGACAAAGTAAACTATTAGTACTGAATTATGATAAAGATGTTGTCAATGTTCGTAACAACGGCATCGTTCGCTACTTTGTGTGTATTTCCTCATAGTATATTATAAATTTAGTAATATTGCGTGATTATATGCTAGTTATTTTTGAAATTAATAAAATGCTTTAAAATAATTGTTTTGTTTTTATAATTTTCATATAAGTTTTACGCCTCGTTTCTGCAACCTGTGTTTTTGAGCGCTAAAACTCGCGCGCCCGTCTGCACCTTTTAGCGTCGCTCATACTATTTTTGAATACAGACAGTGTTTAGTGGACATCCTGGTTCGAGTTTGATTTTGAAAATGGGTGTTAGTAACCCAACACAATGGGAAAACAAATCATTTAAACAAGTCCGTGATTTGTTATTCATACAGTATTCCAAATATTAAAGAAACATGGAATTATAGCATACTGTGTCTAAGCTAATTGGAATGCCAAACAAGTTACATATCATAGGGTAACTGTAAGGCAGATAACAAAACCACTAGACAACAATGTTGTCTCAAATGCTTTGTACCCATAAGTAACTATGTAGGTTATAGATACGAACGAAAGGGCTTGTTACAAAGGTCAGCCATACTCCTAGATAACAAAAACAAAGGATCATTTGTAGGTCCGTCTAATGAGAAAAATAAAAGATTATAATATTTGTAGTACATGCATATAAATCATAATTATAATGTACCAGTACAACATTGATAAAATATAAAATGGAGGCAGGTTATGATTAAAAATATTGAATCTGCCGGTCAGTTTTGATCCAAAAAGAAACACAAAAATATCAACCATGGAACAGCTTCTTAAATTCTGGTGTATTGTCAACCAGAGTCTGCAGGTCCCTGAGTGAAGTGCCCGGGAACATCAACCATATACGTTTTGCTCTCACCAGGTTGCTCTTCATAACCTTGGCCATAGTCTCTCCGTCGGCATTCTTTATGTTGCCCATCTTTACTACCAGTTCAACGGGAAGCTTCTTCAGTTGGTACTTGCGCATTCCGCACAAAAGAGGCCAGAATGAGAACTGATCGATCAAATGCTCTGTGCCACTTACAGCTGATAGGTACAGCTTACATTTGTCATCGTTGTTCTGATCCCACACCAGTCCGAGGACCTTCGCCTCACTCGACTCTATGTTCGGGAATTTCTTGCGATTCTCGTAAGCATACCCGGCGGCGAGACTAACCAGACGGTTGTAAGTGAATTCGTAATCTTCCACTTTAATGTTTTTAGCGGTCTTCTTTATCAGAAGTGGTGTGCTGGAATAATAGAAAATAAACTGTCGTAACTTAATCTAGGTGACATTTAATAGGTCATGAATTTTTAACTTAAAAAAAAACAGTCAATAAATAAAACTTTATCAATTAATTGCTAATGTAATAATGAGTTCTGTTTACGTTTTAGATGATTAGGTTTTAATGACGTTTTATAAGTAGCAGCAAGTAAATTGGTCTCTAATCTAGTAAGTACATTTTATCAGCTCGATATTATGAAAATGAGAACTGCAAATGCCAAAAAAAACCTAAGACTTGAATTTTACGAGCCACGACCACTTATTCCGATTAGTATTTTGGGAATAGCGAATTTGCGGTGAACTCTTGAAGACTTACTTCCGTTCAAGATTCATTCCTTCAATGACGATGGTCTTGCCAGGCTCCACAGTGCTGAGCTTCTTCCTCAGTTCGTACCCCTGCGCCAGGAGTCTCTCAACGTTGGCATCAATTCTCAGGAACTCTGCATCTTTGTACACATTGTAAAAATGCGGCCCATTGAACGTGGTCGTCGCGGGAGGAGTCTTGGGCCCAGATGAAAATTCGAAGTTCTCCATGACTTGGTTGCTGAACAGAAAAACGCGAAATTATAGCAGGTACTTACAAGTCTCGCTGAACATTATGGCTGGTCTAAATGGCGGCGGGCGGTGCTAATAAAGGTGCATCCACACCGATTTAACTTTTTGTCGAGCAATGTTTCCAAGTTGGAACCCGTAAAAGTAACTCGATAAAGTGATGCAAAATTTTGCCCCGAAAAAAGTAACTTTAGTGTCTGCTGCTACTGTAAGGCAGTTATAGTCCAGCTTATCGTATGACCACAGTATGACGTCATAAGTAAGTAGGTAGTGAGAACAGTCAAGCCCTACTATGATTCAAAATTGTTCTTTTGTTATATCAAACATAACATACCTAACATTAATATTAATTTATACTCAACAACTTTGACCCATATACCTAATATACCTTGCAGACACATAATACAGTAATATATAATTTGGGTTAGTAAACACAATATACAGAACCTTAAAACTACGTTAAAAAATATGTTAATTGTGTTTTAATCGGATCTTTGCTATCCTATTTTTACTGACGCATTTCCGTTTTTGCTTATGTTAATTTTATCAACAATCAGATAACAATATAGGTACCTATATATCTAATCAGGAAAGTGATTAGGTATTTGTCTTGTCATTGATATATCTATCTTAAGTAGGTACCTTAATCAATGCATATTATTGTTAATTATGTTATTGTTAATTTACACGATGTGGGTACAAGCGTCAAACCACGTTTGTCTCAACAAAGAAAACTGTTTTTAATACTTTTCTCTCCATTTTAGTCTGATACAAAGACTACAATAGTATAAGTATGGTCAAGTCTAATACCAAAAATACACAGGTAGGTGTATATAAATAAAGGTACATTGTTGGTACGCCGTACGTTGTTCAACGTTCAAGTGCCTACAAAGGTTATAGATTTATGTATATCCACAATAATATGCACTTACCTAATAGTTATAAAAGTAGCATGTCATTGTTATCAGACAGACAGTACATCCTATTACCGTGAAAGATGATAACATATTAATTTACCTACTTAAAGAGAACCCCCATACTTCTTTTGTAAATAAATAAATAAACAAAGACTGTTGATTAAAAGTAAGTACAAAGCAAGTAGGTAAAATATATGATTTCATGTCCAATTTCTTTAAATAAACCAATTTTATCAAAAGTTAGGTATCAACAGATAAACTTTTAACATGTCGATGATTTTCATTAATTTAAACATTGAAAAACTTACTTTAAATCAAAGTTGTTCTGGAGACAGAAAAAAGACACTGTTGGAACAAGGTTCGTGGCATACTGAATTAGAATTATAATGTTTATTAATATAAGGAGCGACTAATGGAAGGCCAAAGTGATTAATCTAAACGAGTCAAAGGCGTACTCTTTAAATCGACTATTAATCGAATAAAGTCTAGTATCGATAATACAGTCAACTTGTATTATTTTTGCTTCATTGGGCAGTCAATAAACATAAGGCACTCAAATAAGTAGCCATAAAACAGCTTTATGATTCTAATTTACATTAAGAATATATTTTTAACTAATTTTCCCGTCAATAAATACGCTAAATGGACCAAAGAGATCTTGGAATGTCCATTACTTCATCATCAAATTGGAGTTTATTTGGTTTTTGAAACTATGTAGATAATAGTTTATTTCTTACATAGTTAGTAAGTGGTATCATACATCGTCTAAATAAGACTGCCCTAAATCAAGCTTTAGTCTATGGTTGGTCTTTCCCTGTTGGCAAAACCGAGACTTGGCGTGCGCGACGTTTCGCGGACCCTTTAACCTTGTTTAACCATGTAGTTTATTTACGTAGATATTGTATAGCTAAATGAGATCCACAATCAGTCACTGTGTACGACTACGCTGTGAGCTTGATATGGGTAAAATTATGGTTTCGTATTTCCTAAACACAGAATAAGAATAGAATAGAATATACTTTATAGAATAGCATGTATGTTTACTATCTGTTTAATTATGATTGCTTAAGTTATTAATTTTGTAGTTAGTTTATTCTTTTTACACACTGTGTCTACGTTTCTTTTCTATCTATACTCTCGCAGGTCCGCTGGAAGGGATTTCTAAATGAAATAAGCGGTACCTTTGTGCTCTCTTGTCTTTATGTATTTTTCCTGTAATCTGTTTTGTGTGTACATACATAAATAAATCAACAAGAATAGTTTTATTATATTGCTTTTGCAAGTTTGTATTGAACGCTGAAGTTTGAAAAGATTCCATTGTTTTGTAAACATAAAAACTTACATGAACCGTATGAACCCTATTTCTAATATCTATGGTCTTATTATACAAAATAAAGTTAACAAACACAAAACTTTAGCATGAAGTAGTAAATAAATCTAAAAAATAATTAAGTAATGAAGAAAGTTACGCCATTTGCTAATTTGTTAAAAATAATGAAACTCATTAGTAATCTTAGCCATAGTGTCACAGTGGTTATTTTTATAGAAGTGAACAGGCTTGTTTATATTTTCAAATAGCGCCATCTCTTATCAATCTTTCAAACTCGACAGTGCCTTTGCATGGCAGTAATACATGTGACTCTTCGACAGAGTGCAAGATCTTTGTTTCAAAAGTAAAATACACGACGTCGATAGGTGTCTATTGTGTCCTGAGATTCTGGCTTGCAGTTGAAATTCGTTGAATGGTCCTACTACCAATGGAGTACTTACGGGCTAATAAGATGTTTTGCGAATATCAGTTTTTGGTTTTATGGTAATCAGCGATAGAGCGTCCATGTCAAAGTTAAACAGAAACTAAGTACACAGATAGCCGACACTTCCTACCAAAAAAAAAACACTATAAAGGGGAAAATAACTTTACTTTCGGCAGTCGGTGGCAAAAAAGTCAATGAAACAAACAATAGTCACCGACTTCCGAAAGTAAAGTTATTTTCCAATTTTTTAGTGTTTTTTTTTGGAAGTCGGTTTTTTTTTGCAAAAAAGTTTTTATTTTACCCTTTTTAGTTATCGCATCACACACAAATCCTTGTCAAGTATCAATTTCGCAATTTCTTTTACTTGGATGACATATTTTTTCTAGCTATTTTGATTTCAAAACCAAACTGCTGAACCGATTTCGATAAAATTTCTATGGGACCAATCGGGAAGTAGATCCATTCAGATAAAAGAAGAATTTTTCAAATCGGTTCAGAAATGACGAAGATATGAGGTAACAAACACAAAAAAAAAATATACAACCGAATTGAGAACCTCCTCCTTTTTTTGAAGTCGGTTAATAAAAAGGTGGCACTGACTTAGAAAGTTGTGTTTTATTTGTTTTTAAAATATTGAATACTTTACAATGATTCAACAGCGGTCTACATTTTTACGTACTATTAAATAGGTAGCAAAATATACACTAGTATTAGGTTTAAAAGGGGTAAAGTTTGTGATTTGCCATACATCCGGAATTTTCCGGAGAAGTCCGGAATTACCAACAATGAGAAAATAACAAACAGTTATAATATAATAAAAATGTTTGAAATAAAACAAAAATTAATAAATTCAGTAAAATTTTACTGCACAATTTAAATAAAAAAACTGGAATTTTCTACGGCAAAAAAACATACATCTGAGAACCCTAATGAGGGAATCTCCGAAACTACTCATCCGATTTAAAAAATCCTTTCATTGATGAAAAGTTAAACTGTTATCGAGTGCCATAGAGTGGACGCGGACGAAGTCGCTGGCATAAGCCAGTAATACATAAACGGGTATCAAACCGAAGTGTTCCATGATTAATTGAACAATATAACAACGACACCTTTTCCACCCTTAACTTAGCAAGACAAGAGAACCTTCAAAACATGGGTGGATAAAAATAAAAGGCTCATAAAAATGTATGAGCGGCACAAGATGCGCAGCTAACAAGAGAAGGTTTATCGCCACTCGCCCCTCACGCCCCTCACGCCCCCGCAGACCCGCCACATCGCTAGTTATTCCGCGTCACCGGTAATTGTGACAAATGAACGTGTTTCGTTATACTTACAAAATAGTTATAGGCGAGCGAGGAACACGGATGTTTTGTTGCAAATATTATGATGTTATATTTGGTGGAGAAGAGAAAAATGGATTGGTAGATGTTTAGAATGGTGCTTTTTGTGTGACTGAGAATGCTTATAGATGAAAAAGCGAATGTCTATCGAATGTGGGGAATCGTACAATACATGCAGTGTTTCTAGATAAGTATAGATTCAGATGACAGACCCCAGAGAGGTCACACACAAAGTAGGCTTACACGACATTATTAGAATAAGGCATAAGTAGAGCACGTGTCAGCACACATTTAAACATTTCACTTAATTATTGTCCTATGCTTATGAATCACGTAAGATAATTATCGTTGCTGAGTTTGACACAAAAACTTCGCGTGATAAAGAAAAGGTACACATTGTAGGACAAGTGTAATAACCAATTTGTGTCAGTGGTCAAAAACCATTTAAATGATGAATTAACATCATGATAGTCAGTCTGTCCAAATGATCAGAATATCAGTTCTGTCAAGTTCTCAACATCTGTAGCTTTCAAACATACAAATCAATGGTTTGGCATGTGAGCCATGCAGGCTGGATTGATGGATAATCGGAAAAAACAAGTTAAGTATAACGGCTATAACAGAATTAAAGCAACTAGATTACACAACTATTTACGATTTAATCCAAAACCATTACAATCAACAATTATAATACAATACAAGACAACTCAACCCTAAATTGCAATCGTATACAACATACGTAACATTCAGGCACGTGGGTCAAACGGACCCATTGAAAAAACTGGGCACGCGCCATGTCGCAATAGAAAGACGTCGTTAAACAAAGAGGCTATTGTGCCCGAAACGATCCCGGGTGGGCAGTTATTGTACAAATACGGCTGATTCGCGGAATTCGCAGGGAGACGCTTAAAATTTGCGGGAAAAAAGGCGCGCTCGGGTAGATACGGCCGATTGTGCCTGATAGGGTTGATACTCAGGGCTGTTTGTGTTGTAGGGTTAAATATAATATAATTATGTTTGTGCAAACAATAGTTCGTTAGGATATTTTTTATTCGACGGCAGTTTTAACGACGCACGTACCTATCTAGATGGCGGATAAAGGTATACCGTAGAGATATTGTTATTGAAGTCTTTTATTGCATGACAAATTTTTTACCTCATTGAATTTCTATTACTTATTTCAAAATCACAAATCAATGTTCAAAGTCAATTTCACAAATGAACCGTTTGTTTTAACCACATATCTTATGAGAATATCATAATCTAAGAAACAACGATGCCTCCTACTCAGTAACAGACACAAAACGTCAGAAACTACCAACAGACAACCCTAACGTGTCTCCATTCTCTGTTATTAATAACGGCAGCATATTACAATTCAATTTGAGCAGTCCGCCCCCGCCCCCCCCCCCACTTCAACCCGTAATCCTTGCGTATAATCTGCCAACAGATAAACTGAACACAATTATATTAAAAGCGAACATGAAAATTTTGCCAAATCTCTGGCAAATGCTATTAAATCGACGTCTAATAGCATTGTCAGCTGTTACACACGTATTAACGTGTTCCATGAGCAGCTTAAAAAAATACTCGAGTTTTGGAGGGTTATGATTTCACCAATTATTATGATTTGTATAGGCACTACCTGCATATTCCACCTGGTTACTTCCAATCTGCATCTTCCCACTTGGTGGGCTAAGGCCTCTTCTTATGACTTTCACTTTTCAGTTCATTCGATCCAAGGCTTATGTGGTGAACAACTGCCCGTTTATTTGCCCAGATCTTCTTGTCATCTTCTACTGGATCTGGTTGAGGATAGGTACGTTATAAATGAAATTAATCTGTAAAACTAGCATCAAATACTAATATGTTTTCAAGTCGTGGGATTGTTTTTTCGATTCGCAAGAAGAATAAAAATTATGTAATGTTCCATATTTTCGTCCCTGAAGTAAACAATCTGATATATTTACAAGTGTTCACGGATGGTAGGCTGCGGGTATCGGTTCTCTCATTTAACGTAATCGGTTTAGTATAACCAATGCTATTTGTCGGTACACTGGACACGCCCTTACGGCGGGCATAAGTAAGTGCTGCAGTGATTGTTATGGCGGCTTTGTGCTTACGTTCTATACATACCGTGTAGAATGATATAGGATAGGACGGGATAGGACGGGATAGGACGGGATAGGACGGGATAGGACGGGATAGGACGGGATAGGACGGGATAGGACGGGATAGGACGGGATAGGACGGGCTAGGACGGGATAGGACGGGATAGGACGGGATTATTTTTACATTTTTGAATATTCACATATAAAACAATTAAAAAAAAACATTTCAAAATATAAAAACCAAACGGCCTGTCCCGGCTTCGCATGGGTATTTAACAAAAATTACAAAAGTTATTTTTAACACATACACACTCACACACAGACACCCTTCTTTTTGCGCCGGGTTACTAGAAAAGAGTACGTTATAAAAAAAGTTTGAATATTATTATTTTGGTATTTTTATTGTAATTATTTTTTTCATTTTTTTTTTGTATTTTTTTATACTCGATTATTTTATTTTTATTTCTAATGTTTGTAAAAAGATCATAACTACAAACAAAAGCCATTAAACTTATTTATTACATTTTTTGACCGCTGCGTAGGGAGCCGAATTTCTTAACACTGACTCCCCTCCCGTACCTCAGTGACGCCTACATCGCATAGTAAGCCGAGCGGAGTGAGCGGCGACCACGCGACTTTTTTCTAATACACACATCAAAAGTATCTAGGGATCAACATATATTTTTGCAATAACTTTTCTCCTGATTGATATTAATTAAAATTTTCTTTAAGGATTCATCAAATAAAGTGTTTTCGTTTGTCACAGTAACGATAAACCAAGTCACCTTTGCATTAATAAAGAAATTTGCCATTTTCCTAATAAAGGGATTTTTGACATTTGAACCACTAACATTAAAGTTCGAAAAAAAGACTGAAATAACAGTTTTCTTTAAAATTTTATTGGGTAACTTAAACAATTAATAATCCGTGTTTCTACCGCGAACACTAACAACACAAGAACATCGGTTTGGCATAGGTACTCAAAATGAGTTCATCCAAATCACGCTGTGGAATGGCCGCCCATGTTCGTTGCAACAACAAAAAAAGGTCTTCTTGCGACTGGATACCCTCCATATTCGGCAGAGCTCTTCTCTGTAGCATATCCCATGCATGCTCAATCGGGTTCAAGTCTGGCGACTGAGCAGGCCAGGGCAGGACATTGATGTTAGCTGCGGCGAGAGTCTGTCTTACAACTCTTGCGGTGTGCGGTCGTGCATTATCATGCATTAACTGAAATAAGGGACCGATTTGCACTTGTAGAGGAACGATGACGTCTGATACAATCGTCTCAGCATAAATTTGAGCGTTGAGGTTGCCTCTGATCCAAATCAACTCAGTTCTTCCGCCGATCCAAATACCCGCCCATACCATGATGGTTCCACCACTATAAGGATGGACTTCCTGGCAGGATTTTAATCGCTGTTGGCGTCCAGGGGTTCTCCAGTGTCGTATACGTCTTGTATCCGGTCTCATACCAAAACGAGACTCATCAGAAAAGCACACGAAACGCCATTGTTCTTCTGCCCAATTTCTGTGTTCAAGAGCCCATTGATATCGAATCCTACGATTGTGCATTGCTATAGGTGGTACCCGTAGCGGTCTTCGGGAATGAAGGTTCACTTCATGCAAGCGGTTTCTGACTGTTTGGTCGCTAATTAAGTTCCCTGAAGAGTGATGAAGCCTCACGGCTAACATCATGGCGGTTATTGTTGGAGCTCTTCGAGTTAAGATTTGAATGTATCGGTCTTGTCTCCGTGTGGTGCAGCGATACCGTCCTCCATGGCGCTCAGCCACGGTACCAGTGCTTCGGTAACGTGTCCAAAGTCGACTGATAACACTCTGACTTGTATTCAGAGCTAAAGCCACAGTACGTTGCCGGGAACCAGCTTCTATCATTCCCACGGCTCTGAGCATTTCTTCCCTGCTTAAATGACGTCGCCGCTCCATAATAACGTTGGTTTTAATCAGTAGTAGGGAAACAGTAGCACTAATAATGTCTTCAATGCGTTGTATGTTTTTATAGGGAAAATATTGACAGCTTATTTTCATCTTTTACTCGAATTTGATTGAGAGTTCCTGATTCAAATTATGAAATGCACCAAAAAGGATCCATATAAATTTATAAAATCATAAATTTATTACAAAGCCACACCTCAATCTCAAGAAATCCGCATAAAAATGCTTGATCCCTAGACACTTTTGATGTGTGTACTTACATTTTTGAACTCGTGATATCTTTCGAATGGAATGTCCGAATTGAATCATTCAAAAAGTTTTATATAAAGATATTGAAGCTTGAGTATGAAATAATTTATTTTGATAAGAATTACTACCAAGGTACAAATAAAGAGCCTTTTCTAGCGGCGGCATTTCAACTATTTTTTTTTAATAAAAGAACTTTTATTAATGTTATATAATATTATACATAAAAGTTAGACATATGCTTTCGCGACACTTTGTAGATAATGATGTGTTCTGCAAAGTCGTTGTACATTAATTTGTTCTATCATCAATAGTCGCACGCGATGTAAGGTATTTTTAACCGACTTCTAAAAAAGGAGGAGGTTCTCAATTCGGTTGTATGTTTTTTTTTTGTGTTTGTTACCTCATATCTCCGTCATTTATGAACCGATTTGAATTTTTTTTTTTATCTGAATGGATCTACTTCCCGATTGGTCCCATAGAAATTTCATCAAAATCGGTTTAGCAGTTTGGTTTTGAAATCAAAATAGCTGGAAAAAATGTCATCCAAGTAAAAGAAATTGCGAAATTGATACTTGACAAGGATTTGTGTGTGATAATATAACTAAAAAGGGTAAAATAAAAACTTTTTTGCAAAAAAAAACCGACTTCCAAAAATAAACACTAAAAAAGTGGAAAATAACATTACTTTTGGAAGTCGGTGCCAAAAAAGTCAATGAAACAAACCATAGTCACCGACTTCCGAAAGTAATGTTATTTTCCACTTTTTTAGTGTTTTTTTTTGGAAGTCGGTTTTTTTTTGCAAAAAAGTTTTTTAGGTCATATTTTTACACCTTGGGTTACATTATTGGAGTTTTAGTAAGGATCCCTAATTTTTTTGAAAATATAATATAGCTTATGTCAATCGGAGATAGTGTAGCTTTCCAATGGTGAAAGAATTTTTCAAATCGGTCTTGTAGTTTCGGAGCCTATTCAATGCAAACAAACAAACAATCAAATCTTTCCTCTTTATAGTATTAGTATAGATAATGTATGAATGTATAGATGTGACAAACTGTGGATGACTGGATAATAAATATGATGATAGTAGAAAAATAATGTTTTAACCGACTTATCAAAAACCTCTCAATTTTCAATCACTCGTCGTATGCTTACCGTATAATGGATTCTCATAGCGTTAATATGATAGAAGAACAATGTCTTCCATAACAAGGTTTGACTAGTTATTTACTAAAAGCATATAGGCGTGGATAAAACAAGGCTAACGTTTTACAGAACCATTCATCCTCGGAGCTGACACTTTTGGGGGCCAAGTGTTGTTCCATTGTTCCGGCATTGGATTGTTCCAGGGCTGAATATTATGCACTGGAACAATCAAAGAAGGCAAAACCGAGCTGGTAATTCTGAATCCGGGTATGGTAACCATCTCCAGCTACGTTGAACGAGTCATCCGATCGCTTGTGATCCCATTTTCACAAGGAGTAGCTGCCAACTTTGTTTTTATGGAAAATTTGCTGTTGCTCTCCCATATCAAAAAGAGCGCAGAGATTAAGATTTTTCGTGCATTTATGGGATCAAAGAAGCCTTAGTAGAGAAATCTAGCGGCAAATCAATAGTCAAACATAGCTCATAAGATCACAGAAAGTCTATTTGTTGGGAACGGATTTCAGAAAATTATGTTACCCAACTCTTCAAAAGTTTATTCAGTAGCCTCAAAGAGTTAATACGGAGCACAGCATTCTTGATTATCTCTTTTACAGTTTCTAAGTCACTAACCAAAACACATCTATTCATAGAAATCAGATAATAATTCATGATTTTCAATGCGAGCCTGAAAACATGGCGGGCTTTATGTAGTTTGAATATTTCATTTATCTAAATTTAATGTAAAATAGTGATACATAGGTGGGCTTAATGCCACAAGGCATTGTCTACCAGTCAATTATTTCTATGAACATTAGGGATCACGTCATTCACCATTTGAAATGCGACAGAAATTTGATATTATAAATGTGCTTACATAATTACTTAGTTTAATTAATAAGAAATAAGGCAGTCCCCTGTTCCCGCTAACTCTGGCAGACATAACTAAAAGTGTGAAGGCGCTCCACGACGAGGCTCCAGTTAATTGAATACTAGCCACTACCACTGGAACTGGAGACGTGATAACATACATTATTTAGCGATTGCCTACTATGGCGTGCTTGGTGTTAGGTATTGGAAAGAAAACCATCGGCTCTCTTTATGACAAGTGGTCTCTTCACTGCCGCCTATGGCTAAAAGAACAGCATTACAGAATCACAGATTCGTGATCATCTCTGAGACTAAGCTGGTATCTCGGTGCAGCAACGTGTCTTGGCGGCAGAAATAGGTCTGATACATCCCCGCATGAGCTCTTCACAAAACGCTCTACAAGAACTTGTACTTATTACACCTTACAAAAGTCGTACGAACCGAAACAGTAAATAACAAAACTGAACAGGAAATGACAAGAAATAAAATCGTTAAAACCGTGGAGCTCTTACGAGGAGAGGTCCGATTGTAGACAATCAATTAAGTGAGTAAATAAACTGATTATTATGATTTATTGTAGGCAAACTACACAGTAAAACAATACTTCCAAGCGTGGACAAGTAGTAGCAGTCTGAGAGCAGCGTTCCGGAAAGTTAAAACGAGCCCCGCCTCCCCATGCCCCCTCACCCACACCCTGCGCCCTCCAAAGCGAAAATTTTGCACAATTCAATTAAAACAGCATTGTTATCGTTTTTAAATATGTCTGAAACAACAAAGATTACATGTTTTCTCTTTATTTAGGTACCGAGGCAACGTATGCCTCATTTAAGGTTAAGAAAACAAAGTCATTTCTATATAGAACTTAGTAAAATGGCCAAAGGCTCCCCCCTGTTACATGAGACTGCAGTAATTGATTATGTGGACGTATTTTGGGTACACCTCTACTGAACCCTTCAGGGATTACAAGCGTGATGTTATGTTATGTAATTTGAAGGTAAGTTCGCCATTATTTGATCAACATCTCACGTAGATGAAAGAGCAAGCTTGCGTACGGCGAACTCACTTATTCGAGTCTTGAAGACACACGGCCTTTATCTATCAAGAAACGGCAATAAGTTCTTTTGGGGCGGCTGGCGCATTGCCGTACTTCTGGGATAACAGGAAGGTTTCGAGGAATTCAAGAATAACTCCATCGTACTTTCTACGAATTTCCATGCCTATAATAATTTATCATCGTTTCTTTGTAAGTAGGTATAATTATGATTGCGTTGTGAAGCAATCAGATTCAGTTAAGTATCTAAATATTTTTAAGTAGTAAATAATTTAAAAAAAGGGAACTGAACATCCGGAATTATTATTATTAGCTAATATCCGGCTTTTTGTGAGGACTTTTGGAATTACTAAACGGTGACCCCACCCCAAGAGATGGTTACTGTTTTGATCAATTAATGTTATGTTCCTTTTTAAATTATTTTACAACTTCCTAAGAAATGATTTAATTTACCGATTTACAACAAATACACCCTTTTGATTGAGCACTGTCTTACTTAAAAGAAACACTAACAACTGTGGTTGTCGAACTATGACTACACCCTCTCTCCCGTACCGATATCTCTAAGTAATATTGTTTATCAAGTTATTTAATATAAAAAGAGCTTAATCACTTTGTCCTTTGTTGGTCGTAACCTGAACCGTCCGGAGGGTGTGGGTTAGGCTCTTCATTAGTTAATCTATTGGCATTACATAGAAGCCGCACTTTGTCCGCGTCGCGGCGTATTTTGTTTTAATTGATGCCAGTAGCATTTACCTTTTCAGTCATTGGTAAGTAATATTGGAGAAATACCAATGAGTATGGTTGCAAAAAGGTGATATTTATTTGGAATAGCCCTTTTAAAGTTGGTAGATATCATTTTTATGATTAGTCTGTGTTGTTTCCAATAGATTTGGTGCGTTAAACCTAGTGACCTGGACATTGGACAGGCTGCAGACATTGGACTTTTTCAGATATTTCAGTACATTAACAAAGACCGCTGTCCGCAGTCCGGTATGTTCGGTTTGATTGCACCTTCAATGGGCTTGATGTATATTACTTTTTCCTAAAGTATAAAACGGACTGAGGAAGTGAAAAGAATACTTCAATAATTGACTAAAAAAATATGACTTCGTGATAGTTTATGATTATTTTAGAGCACAAGGAAAATATCTGTAAGAACAGGTTATGCTATAGTGGAAATCTATACTTAGAATTAGGTGATCAAATAAATATAAGGAAATAACAACATGACGTCTACGATGGCTACGAGATGGAAGCCGAGGTGCTACGAAGCCTACGCGTCGCCTACGCCGCTACTACGACAATTTCTTCAGTCGCTACAAAGGACGTGATCATTGTAAAATTGTTTTTCATCATAATCTGATTGATTTGTTCATCATAAACTTACAAATAACCTCTTTATATATTGTTTGTATGTTTGGATGTAGAAGGTAATCTCCCAAACTAGTCCTCCGATTTCAAAAATTCTTTCACTGATGGTAAACTTCACTATTACTAAGCGTCATAGGATATGGTTTTTGACACGGCACACTATGGGACAGAACCGTGCGTACCGTCTCAAAAATCTGTTACTTTTTTGTTGATTGAAGTAAATAGCTGAAATTTGGCACGTAGTATCTCCAGAGTATATACAATCCACTGATGACACATTTGTTATAAAATGTTTAATTTAAAATATTAAAAAAAATAAAACATAAATGAAAATGTATTTTTTTTTATATTAAACCATAGTTTGTTTAGCTTATTGAATTATAATTTTACAGTTTTATGATATTAAACCTATTTTATGTTATTTTATATTACATATAAATCTTACATTTAAATAAATGACAAATATGATATAATAATCCACGCCAAAAATATATTTTACAAATAGTGTTGGAAATAGTGACTGATAGTTTTCTGATACTTGATATACATATAAGGATCTGACGTAAATAGAAGACCATGCAATACGTCTTGATTCATTGCAGACCTAGAGCATTTTCTAGCGTGATGAAATCAGAATTTTTTGTAATCTTTATTGCGAGATTCTTGGGCATCCTCAGATAAATTACCAATGGACAGAACAGCAAATTGTCTTATTATACTTTCACATGTATTAAGATTTTATGTACTGAAGAAGGCATATTATACCAAATATATTTTGTTGCGTACAGTTGTGTGGTTGCACGAGTATATTCACCAAATTTTTCTGGATTTACAGCAATACCGGATGCCAAAGTTTGAAGAATAACATAGAACGTTTTAATAAGTTCCTCGTCAACTCCTGTAATTTCTGAACCGCAATAGTAGCTCTCAAAAAAACGCCGAGCTGTATTGCCGTCATTGCTGTTTCCACTTACTTGTCGGGGCTTATCAACGTGCAATACCATTCGGCTTCGAAACAAACTTTGTACAAGCTTTTTCTTGTCTTCTTTACTTTTTTATTTTCCGGAGTTCTCGCAGCCCAATTTTTAAATAAAAGGTTATATGAAATTTATAAAATTAACTCCATGCACCTGATCCACGCGTGCAACGTAGACAAACCGTATTCGAAATAATTTATATTATCTGGCTTTGATTCAATCTTCTCCAAATTATTCATTTCGCTTGGTTTAGCCCCACACACTGTACAAACAGCTCCAGAATTTGTGTCAGTTAAAACTTTTGTAACTTATCCATCCACCATAGTTAGAAATAGGTCGTGCCTTATTTCAATGACCTGCTCCTCCTTGTGTATCTTTGAAGTTTGCAAATTATTAATTTGACCCCGAATATCAGCAACCACTGATCGGGCTTTCTCGGGCGTTTTTTTTGCAAGTTCCATCAGGATTGGTCGGCAATAACGAATAGAAGAACAAACCGGATTTTGCCAAATTACCTCATTTGTTTCTATGTCAGTCAGCTTTATTGGTACCAAAGACGCTATAAATAAGTTTGCATAATATGTCACTCTCATCTGTTAAAACTTGTTTATATTCACTTTGCCCCGATGAACCATCACATCCCCACTTGATAAACAATTTAAGAGATTTTCTTGTTGGGTTTTAAACATTTTCAATCTTTAAGATGCGAGCAGAAGTGTGATCCAGCAAATCTTGTAGATTTACTTTAGCACTTATATCGGTTATTTGAATGCTGGATGGTGGTGGATAACACAGTTTTTTGGCGTTCGTCTGTATATTATATGATGGCAATATGTGGATGTTTTTGTTAATCAGACTTGCTCGAAAGATCGAAATCTGCAAATATACTTAAAGCTTCATCCACCGTAAAATCTGTTGCATAGCGACTTTCATGCAATAATTTTTCCTTCATGATCCTTTTTTCATTTCTTTCACAATTCCGCATCATTGAAACAACAGTAGCTTCTTCGAATTTTCCTTCAGACCGCAATCTTTGAACGTATGCATATACATATTATGTTTATATTCGAGTCTATATTCTTGTACCAACTCCATATTCTTCCTTTTTTTCGATTTCTCTGATAGATCTTCATAAGACTTTGGCGGACGTCCACGTTCTCCAGATGTTGTAGGTGTACTATCCATCGGTGCTTCTTCGAATTGTACCTTAAATTCACCGTCTAACCACGATGTATTTTTATTAAAGAAACGTTCTTTAGTTCGGTTAGATTTGATCCACCGATCGTTAAACGCATTTTTGAATACGTTTCACAACTAATTCACTTTTTTCAGACGACAAATGGTGGTGTTCATTTAAGTATTTTTGAATATCTTCTGATTTTGTTCCATGATCAAAGAAAAATTCGCATAACACTCGTCGAGGCACAACAAATTCACTCATTTTGTTTTCACTTCTAACTACAATATTAATAAATCAATTCTATTTCATATTCAATGTTTACAATAATTAAAAAGACTAAAATTAACTAACTACAAACTATAAAAGAGCATCAAAAAACTCCTCCTCAACGCTGTCAGCCGGTAATGTGCCCAAGAGACTGGCGGCGTTGCCACGCTGTATGGCAACACTTAGCCTCTGGCCAAGGTAAAAGCCAGCCCTTGGGTCACGGGAAGCGTCAACTAGGCGTTTGGAAATTTCCTTCTAACTACTACTTTATTTACCGAAGTTGGTGAAGACTATATTATGTCAAAGCACACTAAAGTACTGGTAAATGACAACGTAAATAATTAAATTTTATACTTAAATTTCGTGTGAAAAAATATTATTTTCTAGTGTCATTATCAAGTTCCTAAACACTATCTATGAAGGTTTTTAGTAGTACTGATATAATGAATAATAACAACTTTAACTACAATTTCCTCCCTTTTCCTTCACCGCGATAGAGAAATACATAAACTACATGAGAAACATGTAATTCACACTGTGATAACAAAACCACATACATACATACATTAACCACATCTGACCGAACGATAAAAAAAAAAAAAATACACTACCCAATACTCCCACTTTACTAAGGATTAAGTAAAAATATATTGTTATTTAAGAAAAAAAGGTCAAAAGTCTAAAAAAAATAAATATCCAAAAATCTCATCAATCACAACTAAAATAATTTTTGGTGTGTATTTTCCCCCCATCAGCCATTTTTCGTTTCATTTGAAGGGGGGCAGATTCGGGCAATTTTTTTTGCCCTGACTTCTATATTAGCTGTTCTATGTGATGCTATCAAAATTACGACATTGGCAGACACTCCTAACTGTCAAAAGTCTATGTGAAGTTTCTAATAAGGATAGAATATTAGGTCCTGAAATAAAAATTCTATACCTCCCCAGTTTTCACATAATGGTCCACTTAAATTATTTTTAAATAGAGTACTTCATAACCATTCTAACCATATATCACACTTACAAATTTGCTGTGAAAATAATGAAAATATGACCATATAAACTGGTTGAATTGTGTTCTACATAATTTTGAGCGTCAACTTGCAAGCCTTAGTCTAATAGTAAAAATGAGAAATAGTATATTTTAACTGCTATATAATATGTACATTCAGTTAGACATGTGCATTAACAAAATATTCAATATAGAACATTACGAAAACAAATTTTTGGGACGGTACGCACGGTTCTGACCCATAGGCAGGAAGAAACTAGTTGATCAAATAAAAATATTAGACCAAGTACATGGTACCGAGGAAAAGACAAAGGAAATACATCAGTTCATCATAAATCTTATCCACTTTCTTCAAGGCCACCTCGATACAAACAAGATGAATTGTGAACAAAATGACGTCAAGTATTTCCAACGTTATTTATTTACCGCAAATATGAATTGCCAATAAGTCTCAGCAGTTAAGCACCCAATTAGAGGAAACTCACACGCGTATTCGAAATATCAATAGCAATCTTTAAAATCTAAATACACGGAAAAAACCGCTGTTAATTGGTGCCGACGTTGCGAGGTTGGGGCGTATTGTACGTCGACGGAAAAGGCAAGCCTAATCTGGGTGATTTGAAAAAAGAATTCTAATTATAGTGAGGAATTAAAAATGGCGGAACTGTATTTATGTGTGTTGAAATTTCAATCTTAAAGTGGATGTGTAAAGTGTATTTTAGCGTGATGTTGTGGATATATGATATGATCATAGTTTTAGGAGATAGCACCGTGGTCGCGTGTATATAATCCTTTCATTGTAAATATTTATTCAAATAAAATGTGGTTGGTGATTCAATGTGATGTCTTTCTTACCTGAGATTTTAAGAACAATTAATTTAATCCCTGAACCTGCATGCGACCGAGCATTTTGAAACCATTACCGCGGATGGACCATCCCAATGTTCCTTATAATCGCAAGCGCAACTCTCATATGGAGGAATTCTCTCTATGAAACGTGCGCTTGGGAAATCGTAATGGTAACGGGTTGGTTCGTAAAGGTGAAATCTTGTTTGATATGGCCATGTGTTTGGAAAAATAAGGAGGAGGTTCTCAATTCGGTTGTATTTTTTTGTGTTTGTTACCTCATATTTTCGTCATTTATGAACCGTTTTGAAAAATTCTTCTTTTCCCGATTGGTCCCATAGAAATTTTATCAAAATGGGTTTAGTAGTTTGTTTTTTAAATTACTTATATTGTGTACTTGTGGCGTGTGCCAATAAACGTTTTTTCTTTCTTTCTTTTTCTTTCTTTCTAAAATATCTGGTAAAAAAAATGTTATCCAAGTAAAAGAAATTGCGAAATTGATACTTGACAAGGATTTGTGTGATAACTAAAAAGGGTAAAATAAAAACTTATTTGCAAAATAATAACGGACTTCCAAAAAAACTCCAAAAAAATGAAAAATAACTTTACTTTCGGAAGTCGGTGACTATTGTTGAAACAAACAATAGTCACCGACTTCCGAAAGCAAAATTATTTTCCATTATTTTGGTGTTTTTTTTTTGGAAATCGGTAAATTTTTTTTTGGAAAAAACGTTTTTTAATTGGTGTTTTTTGTACTCATAAACCAAGTGAGGTTAGGTTACATATAAAGGTAAAATATTAATTAAACTGATATCCTTTTTTTGGTCAATGAATCACCAGTACGATGTCAATAAGCAAAAGATAAAGAGTAAAAGTGGTATAAAAATTTTATTACACACAAGAATCACTCGTATCCTTGTAACAGAAACACCAGTACCTATAGAGTAGCATTCATTAAATGCTGTACATTTGAGCGTTTATCAATGAAAATATCTGACAATAAAGCGGGGTGCACAATGATGACAACGTAAGGGCTGGTACACACTCGACAATGGCAAACAGTCGCGGCGTGACGACACTTCATTATATCAGTATTGAACATCGATGCTAGTGACGGGATTGCAAGTCGATAGATTATTGTCGATGAACTTTATTTAACTTATTGTGTTAAGAAATCTATTTGTGGAAAATTGCTCATAAAGTGAGAAGTAGATTCGGTTTTTCCAATTTAAAAACTTACTTATCTTTCCATTACAGAATATTTTTGCAATAATTTATTTTACTTTTGATATATATCCATTTAATTTACCCACTAAAGTAGGTCTAAAAATGTCTATAGATAGCTAAAAGATAGATAGTTTGTAAAGCGAAAATCAGGTTAGGAATTGTTGACCTACAATAAATTATAGATGCCTACTGTGTGATGAACTATGTTAGAAATAGTGGGAAATTCCAAAACTTTATTAAAACTACAGTCTCCTATCGATATCACCAAATCTTTATCGAGTAAACATCAAAACAACACTTCCCCATAACTACACCGTCAATTGCCGTCGCAACAGGGGCGCACAACCCTTCATCGCGGCTTAATTCTATAATTGAGGGTTAAATCTCTGGCAGACGGGCTTACTCATTATCACACCATGTTTGTATCTCAACTCTTAATCGTTCACGCTACAGCCGGCAGGGGGCACTATCTAGATGGCATTCACACGATTGTGTCATAAAAATATGTGATGTGTTTCTTTGAGGAAAGGTTGGAATTATGATTTGCGCAATGGCTAATTATATTCCAGGCGGCTAATAACTTAAAGGGCGACTAACTATTTGCTTCTAAAAAAATAGCTTGGCAGCAAAAAAATAATAGCTTGCCACAATTTGGAGTTGCATACATTTTCTTGCCTAGCCAAGTAGGAGAACATACGGTACAGAGAGAGCTTAGGGCACTTCGACACTGATAGGTTAGGTTAGGTTATTTAAAATTATCCTTCGCTGTAGCTGCCAACCTACTATTTTTGCTACCCAAATTCAGATTAATTTGTCGCCGCGTTAAATACATGCCTTGCGCAATTATAGTATGTTACTTTTTTTATTTAATACTCTAAACACGCATAATGTACAGAGGCGGCCGTAATGCAACAAACTGGTGGAACTGGTGCAATGGAGAAAATCATGGATTTAATAAAATAAAAAAATATAAATATTAAATAGTCGGAGTCTTAACTCCGATTTAACGAGTTAAAGGTATAGAGTTCGATCCCAGTCAGTGTATGATAACAACCCCACTCCGTCTCATTGAGTTGAGGTCTTAGTCCTAGTTATGCAATGTATATTTTTTATGTTAGGAAAGTTAGCCTGTCTGATGAGATGACCTTCAAAGGACCGAATAGCAAAGGAATTACAAATTCGTTGCCGATAAGACTTAGCCAGTTCTGGCTAAGTCGAGAACTGTCTCGACTGGTTTTTATTGTATTTATGTTTACGTTAGTTTTCCTGGAAACATTATAAGTTGAAGTTGTTATTGTGATTCTAAGAAGATCCTTTGATTAAAAAAATATTAATAACAGGTTAATAAAGTGTCCTTATTCTTACTTGGGATTCCTGAAGAGAGGAGTTGAACTGGAGAATAATCATTAATTCTGATTAATTCTGAGAAAAAAGAGACGAAGAGAGAAGAAAAAGAAGAGAGAGAGAGAGAGAGAGAGAGAGAGAGAGAGAGAGGCAGTAAAAGTGAGTGTTTGTGTGTTTGAGTTCAAGAGAGCTGCTGCTCATTTTTAATGCTTTTGGTATTTTCTGAGTCGCATATTTAATCTTCTATCAAAATTTCAATCCTGTGTTTTCAGTGCTGCTTACAATCATTTTACAATTATTAAATATTATATTCATAGTGATAGAGCAAAAACTATGACGTTAGTGTAGTGTTGTTCGCTAAATAACTCTTTAATCAATATTAAATTAAATTATTATTAATATATTTTTTAATAAATCTCCTCAAACCTAAATCGAACACGTCTAAATGAGATTAGTATTTAACAGATCAGCCATACCTCTAATCTTCACATAGTCAATACGAACAACCGGTATCAAATACGTCTATTATTTTACTCATAGTACTACAAACTCCGGTTGTACTACTTACAGGTATTCAGGTATATTACGTAAACGTATGGAGGTAAGTATAAGTACGGAGGAGGCTTACACTCCCACGGCTTTATCGTGCAATGAGAGGTAGGTACTGAGTCGACATACTGGTAGTGTTTGTACATACGACATATATGGAAATAATGCACGAAAAGATAATATTAAGAAAAAAATAGTCAAGACGTTTATAATTTTCATAAAAAAATATTGAAACAATAAAAAAGTTTACAAAAAACAAAAACAATACATAAAATCAAAGCCTGAAACAAATCCCGGCAAAACGAATCGAACACATCAGAAACCAACAATCGTTATAATCTCTATTTTAATCGAACGAGCGGGCGCCGGGCGCGAACGAATTATACGTTTATACTTGTAATTTCAATCACAAAATTAATTCTGTCGTCGCCCGCCTTAAATAAGTGCTGGGGCCGTCCAATCGATAAGTTGAGGCAGGCTGGGCGGGCGGGCGTTTGAGGTAAATAACGTTTTGGGCGGGGGCTGATTGGTTGGTGAGCTGGTGGGCGGGGGCCGGCCGGGGCGTGGTGCGATTGGTCGGGGCTAAGGGAGGACAGTCTCGTGGCTACCGCGGCGGTGCGCGGTGTAGTACGCGGTAGAGTAATGTTGTGATTTGTGACAGCTGCCGAATTCAGGTATGATATTATTTGTTTTAATTATTTTGTTGTTTTCATGAAATTATTTATTGTATAAAAAGCCGGAGGCAATACTTTTAATACTAATAAAATAATCAAAACTGTATTCTGAAAAGTGATTTTTGATTAATTATTTTTCAGAGCAAAAGTTTTGTCAAAATACTTAAAAATAAAACTTTTGTAACCAGCTACAATCTTTCGTAGCACCGTGCACCGTAGCGTTCGTAGCACTACGGTTACGGAATTTATTTGCTACAACTTAAACATAATATTTACCTTCATTTTAATTTTTCGCCTTATGTTCTAAAAATTGCTTTGTTTTCTGATTGATTCATATTCATATTTCATTCATTTCTTTTTTTTTTTCAATCGTTCTGAAAATGTTTTAACACGTTAAAACATTTACCTACCTAGTTAAAAATTATTTTAAAAAACATATATAAACTGAAAAAAATATTAATCATTTATACAGGAGCTTTAAAGTGGCGTCACTTTAAAGCTCCTGTACAAATTATTGATTAAATTTTTCAATAATTTTTAACTAGGCATTTTTAAGAGGAAAAATATGCAGTACTTATTATTATGATCAGCTGTTTGACATACTATTTGAGTCAAGAATAAAATTGGAGTTAAATAAATTAAATTTGTGATGTAGCTGGTGTCTTACGTTTGAAAGTGTTCCGGCATTGGCATATTTATGTTTTCCCGTAATGCACCCTGTTCTGAACGTCACAAATTAAAGTAACAAAATAAGTCATGCTAATGTTCCCGTTTTCTTTGGGCCGGATTGAAAAATAAAAACGGCAATTAACATAATATATGTCTCTATTTTCATGTATCCTTGTAATTGGACCAGGGCGGTTTAGGTGTCAATACATACAGTATAATCACTAGGTTCTCTCTTGCTAAAGATGCCAGGTGAAGCGCTACAAGGTGTTGTGATGGGCTTTATCCCCGGATAAGTCTCAATATGTCTGGCTTCTATAATGCCTGCATCATTGTAAACACTATCTTCTGTAAATTATACTTTTGTCATTCTGTAACATTTGGTGCCCTTTTGTGGCTATCGTTTCGATTTTGTTCAACATAAAGGTTATTCGGAAGAGTTTTAATTTAAAACTGATTAGGGACAACATTAAATTTCGTATGTAGTTTAGTATTAATATTTTATGTAGGAGTTACACGCAGTCTTTTCAACCGTTCGCGTTGGGGCATTTATTAAATACGTGAAATCTTTTAAATCTTATTACCAACTTTATTAACCAATATTTATCAAATATCGGTGTAGTTTTAGCAAATAGGAGCTCGTGGCTAAATAATAATAGCCACATGGTCGATCTTCAAGGTTAAGCTGCGCTTGCCGAGGTCTCTTTCGGTCGGAGTTTCCTCCGTACCTCGGAAAGCACGTTTAATCGTTGGACCCGGCTGTCGTTTGTAGATTTTTGGCAGTCTTCACAGGTAGTCAAAGGTCAAAAGTCTGACAACCAGTCTTAACAAGGGGTATCGGTACTTGCTGGTATTACCCAGTAATACCTGCGTCGTTGAGGTCAAATAGGCAGTCACTCCATGTTAAATATTAGTATCCAGCTGCATTCGGTTAGTCTGAAAGCGGATTCCAACATAGTTAGAAAAAGGCTAGGCAGATGATGATGATGGTGCCGTTTTAGCAAAGATCATTTTCTCGCCAATATAATATCTACATAGTCCGACTCAAAGGTACTGCTCAACTGTTTAATTAATTACATTATTGTAGGTAGATCACAGATATGGAATCGAACAAGCACCGATGAACATAACATTGTCTCTCGAAACGGATCTGACCCAAAAATCAAAACAAATCAAAGCAGGCAACACCCACATCTCCGTAAAAAGTCATTGCTTCCGTAGATTACATTTAGAACAAGACAGATAAGCGGAAGATTTAATTTTTGTCCCTCCTTAAATATACATGGGAGTGTTACATTGTTTAAACAGGGGAGGCGAAGGGCCCAGGGGAGTCTATAATTGAAACACAAACAGGGGACGGACGATTCGCGACGAATTCATTATTTCTACATTAAGTTGATACCGCTTCGGGTTGACGTCATACGGATTATGTTTCTTAGGTAATTGTTGGAGGAATTTGTGCCGTGGTTGAAGTGAGGGATTAGTTTGTTTCTGATGATCCGTTTGTTCTGCTTTACGCACGTAATGGTGGGTATGAAACTTGTAGGTGGTAGGATTTCTTCTTTAATTCCTCACCACGTTGTAACGGAAAAAGTTGTAACGGTAAAAGGTTTCATACTTCACCCAACTGTCTCATTTCTTTTCTTAGTTTTAGTAACCCTTCCTAACATTTTGTCTAAAATTCTTTTTAAGGTTAATGTATGCGTTTAAATCAAATATGAACAAAATCCTCGCGTACGAAATCTCGGGCAGCAGCTATTATTTTTACACAAATGCAATTTCTTTTCACCATTTCGCCAATTCCAATTTACTTCGCATTCTTTCCAAATAAAAATCAGTTGTCATTTTGACATTTAACTTTTAAAATGGCGCCGGCTTCATCTAACTTTCTTTTATGAGTTTTCCTCGAGGAGTGTTTCGTAAATTGTGTTTATAAAGCTGTTTCATTGTCAATTCGTTTGTTTAGCTGTTCTCTTGAACTGAATTATTGGTTTGTCAATTCAATAGGTTGATACAATTGATTTGTTTGTGTGGAGAACTTGCTATTGCGGATAAACCTGCAGGGATGATAATAATGTAGTAATTATTGATTTTATGGTCCCAGACTAATATTTAAACGGTGGTATCTGCAACTTATGGCGAATTAGGCAAGAAGATCCGAAGGTTAAATCAAAAGAAGGATAGTATACTGGTATATTTTACAAATTAGTTGCAACAAAAAGTCATCAATTTCGTCAATTCGGAAAAAAACAGCGTAATAAAGTAAAAGTCATAATTATTAAACAAGGGCAGAAAAACCGTACTATTTATGCATAAGTCTCCGCATATCTGCGTAATAAACTTAATAGAGGGGGACGAAGTTAATAAAAAGTGGGCATCTTGTGCCAAGTAGGTAATTTTCATCAAATCAAGTCTACAGATGTCATCTCGCCGGCGCGGGCGATTCAATTACTTATATAAATAAATTCGGAGACAATTTACATGTTGATGCCTCTCGTTCACGAACAAGAAGGGATGCTTGTTTAAACTTTCTCGTTACCTTACGATAAGTTGATTTTAGAATGAGAAATTATTCAGATTTTATTTTTATATCAACTTTTATAGGACGTATTACGTTATTTATTTTACTTGGTCTGCCTATGTTTTTCGAATGTTTTTTTATGGGTTTTTTTGATACCTTGATTTGATTCCTTTCTCCCTTTTTCTTTTTTTTAATTCTTGATACCTTGGTTGAAAAGCTCAGCAAGCGTGACGATTAATGTTGATGTTCTTCAACGATGTTCTTCTGTTGTATGGCAATTGAAAAACTTACGGGGCGTTAGTAATATAGGTACCTACAAGTCACAGCAAATGATTTCGGAGTAATATAAGACATCTGATGTGGGTAATGTAGCAATTAACCATTCTTGTAAAAGTCTTTTGTAAAGTTCTACGTATTCAGGCTAAGCTACTTTTCCTTCGAAAAAAATATATCTTTATGAGCATACAATATAACATTGGGATCTTTGTTATTAACTACCTAATTATAAAATGGAAATCTTTCAGAGAGATGCCAAACAATTTTATATTTCATCCTACAACGTCAATTACCAACCTATTTAAACTTAAGAAAAGCCAATATCAAACATTTAAATCCAACAACTGTTTAATTTTCAACAAATTAATTTATCAAATTAACAATGGATCCCGGATTAGTTACGAATTCAATTGTGTGAAAAATCTGTGCAGAGGAGCGGAGCAGCGCTACCCGTGTGTCAACATAGCTCATTGTGCTCCGAGCGTAGTGAGCGTTCGGTCGATAATACAAACGCGCTCAGTTTAGAGCTCTATGGTGTGCCAGGAGATGGCTGGAAAAAAGCGGGATTTATTTTTTATTTATTTTTTGGCGGTAGGAATTTAAAAAGAATAATGTTTTGTGGTTTCTGCCTACCCAAAAATAGAAAAAGGCGTGAGTTTATGTATATTATAAAAAAAAACCTGCTCTAAATAGGCGAAAAGAACTTGGTCGTATTAAATACATAATGAAAAGCGAGCAATTTTAACATGATACAAATTATTAAAACAATCAGTAGACCGTGGGATCCTCGCCCGTGACCCAAGGGTTGGCTTTTACCTTGGCCAGAAGCTAAGTGTTGCCATACAACGTAGCAACGCCGCCAGTCTCTTGGTCACATTACCAGGTTGACAGAGTTGAGGAGGAGCTTTATGCCCTGTTATAGTTTAAAGTTTAGTAATTTAAGTCGTAATCGTTTTTAACTCTAATAAGGAGGCAAAACCTCTAATTAATTTGTGTGAAAGATACATCAAGATTCACACAAATTCCTATAATAACCTTACCAAAAATCCAAAACCCCTCTAAAATCAAACATCAAAACATTTATCTACCAGTTAACATTGACAAAAGCTCCCTGGCTCCGAGACTCCAACAGAAAGCGCTGATTAAATATGAATCGACGAATTAACTCCATGTCTTTGGCCGTCGACTCAATTAAGCGAACAAAGTAGCAAAGTAAATAACGCCGTCGAATTAATTTTGTACGAAACCTTTTGAATTTGAAGCGGCTTGTTTAAACTATGTGTCTCTATTGTGCGAAGGATGTAGGTACGGTTTGAACAGGGCTTAGGTATCTCTTGTGACTATGTTGTAAATAATTACTCAATGTACTGAAGTGAGAAAGAAAGGTTGGTTTTAGTGAAAACCTGACAGGCACGTTATACGCATTGCGCTTTGGTGACGATAAAAAGTTCGGTAGGTTAGGTACCTATTTCTTTTACATCGTGAATCGATGGGAAATATACAAAATTATGTGAATCGAAACCTAACAACTTGGTTTTACTAAAACATGCACTGACCAATTGTTTGAAAGGCTGGTGATATGTATTCTTTTTCTATTGACCTTTTGAACGCCAGAGCATAAATACACGCGCGTGCCCTCCACGCCAAGCCACAATTTCACCGCATCCAAATAAGACGTGTTATGCCGTCCGTGGCGTCGTGAGCACTTTTTGATTTGACGTCCACAGGCGTCCGGGGCGGTCAAAAGGTTAAAGAGTAACAATCTGAATCAAGTTCATAAAAACTCTAAAACATAGAACTTCAAAATATCAACGAACCATGACCAATATATTTTGACTTTTACAAAACTGTCCGTTTCGTTACGTATCATAAAAATAGCGACCCCAATACTGGCCATTGAAGAACTGACTATGTAACGAACACCGGACCGTATCCATCTGTAACAATGGCGCACGGGGCCGTCGGGCGACGGCGCCGGCTATCTTTATAAAGATTAAATAGTATTGCGCTATACAAAAAGGATTCTCAAAGGAACAAGTTCGAAACATTCGTTGTGCGGATTTTAGTAGGGTGACTAGCGTTTGTTGTTTTTGGTGTGTAAAAAGAATAAAAGCGTTCGCAGTTGATTTTTTCTTTCTCTTCTGGGGCATTTCCAATAACTGATGCTTGGTCCTCCACTTTGTATATACTTTCTTTTCCTTATTCCTTAATTTAACATTAACCCTGGTGTTTAATTTAAAATCGTGTTTGCGATAATCTTCTTAGCGCAATAGACGTGGTTGTACTGTCAAAATGAAAGCAACTGTCATGATCTAAGAGCAGCCTTGTTACATAATCTTATGTAACCTAACTTAAAAAGGTAATTGAATGTTTGTTAAGCAGCTCCTTTTGTTCTGAAATTCGTATCACCAGTGTCACTGAATTTATGAACTTTTCGGCCAACCAAAAATAGGTATAACAATTAGATATCCGCATGTATGACCGGTCATCGAAAGATCCATCGCTGTTTTGACAGGCAAATTAAGTTGACGTTCTCGTACTTCGGCCAAAAGTACAATTTCACGGTCACCCTACAGTGCAGGGGTGCACTTGACACACAGATTCGAGTGTCCCCTTTAGTTACGGATTATCCGGGAAAGTGCACAACATGTTGTCAATGCGGCAATCGTTGCGGGTACTAGCCGGTATTGTGCGATTTGTGCGTCAACATTTATTTGGACACCCGATGATAGCTGTTTGAGTGCCACTATTTGTTGTGGGTTAGAAAATATATTTGTATAGCAGTTACTTTTAGATTTTAGTTTTCAAATTAAGCGAGGTTTTCAGAGTTGTCCTGCTCTCTGCTTTTAAAACAACTGTTATTGATCCAATGAGATTAGGGTTGATATTTTCGCCATTTTAAATCATTTACATTCTTACTTTTTTAGAAAATTATACTTGTCTTCTATCGATGGCAAAAAAATTAAAATGTTTGTATTATTATTATATTAAATGTAAAAATTTTACTTGTTATTGTAATATTGCGACTAGGCTATCGTGAAAATATGTTTGTTTATTTAAAAAAAACCATCGTGTAACAAAATATTCTCAACGATTTCCAGAAAAAAATAGTTAAGTTCTTGGAAAAGAAAATTAAAAGCTTTACAAAGGAAATATTCCCAGAAACCTTGATATGCCCCTGTTACACAAGAAAATAATTAATTCAGAGAAAATAAAAGCCGTGAAAGCATTAAACTAATGCCAACCACCATAGAAAAAGAACAGATTTCTTCCAAAAACGATTAGTTCCGTTACAAGTGTACACATGTGCTCATCCCTGTCTCATCCCATGGGGTATGACCCCCATGTATCGTCGATATCAACACCATATGGCCCCCAAAAGGGATTTATAATTACAAGTGTATTTTATAAAATGTATTGTCCGCGAATCAACAGGAATTATTGTCATCTGAGCCGTGAAATGTAAAAATGATTAATATGATGTAATCTGCATGCAGTGAAGGAAAGAAATGATCCAATAAAGATTATATTGTTTTTTTTTTGCTGAAGTGCTACATCTAGAAACAATATCGTTAAATATTAATTCAGGTAATCTTATATCTTAAAAACACTTAGACATTCAGTCTGTAGCGCTTAGGTAGTGTAGAATGATACTCCAGATGTGGTTACGAAAAGAGGTATAATCAAGACTAGGATAGCTTTCTTATAATGTAGTACATGGGCACAAGTAGTGGATTGCTTATTATGTGTTTACAAAAATGTAGTTCCAAAATAATACGCGTGGTGGCGCGCGGGTCGCAGTTGTAGGTCGCTGTCCTAGCGCGCTCTAAGCTGCGCCGAGTATAAATATCCCCTCTCTGTGCGCGGGGCTCCAATCGGTATCGCCAAACCTGGCAAACCCAGGGCGGAGCCTTCGAGCTACCGACCCATCAGTCTCCTGAGTGCCCTCGGCAAAATCTACGAGAGGCTTATTTATAAGCGTCTCAAAGATTATGCCGAGGCCAAGAGCCTCATTCCGAACGAACAATTCGGGTTTAGGACCGAACACTCGTGCGTACAACAGGTCCACCGTATCGTCGAGCACGTGAGTGCTGGATTCCAGCGCGGTTCGATAACAGGCGTGTTGTTTTTCGACATAGCGAAAGCGTTTGACAAAGTCTGGCACAACGGCTTAATATACAAGCTGTACCAACTGGGAGTGCCGGACCGTCTCGTGCTCATCTTGCGAGACTTCTTGTCCAACCGCACATTCCGCTATCGCGTCGGAGGAGCTCTCTCCTCCCCTCACCCGATTCGTGCCGGAGTCCCTCAGGGTTCGGTCATCTCCCCTCTCATTTTTACGTTGTTCACCAGCGATATCCCTAAGAGTAAAAAAGCTCAGTTAGCCCTGTTCGCGGACGACACGGCCATTTATTATACTGGTCGTTGTCAGAACGTTATCGCCAAAACGCTCCAAACCTCAGCCAACGTCCTCGGCGCTTGGTTCAGGAAGTGGAGGATCGAGGTTAACCCCGATAAGAGTCAGGCGGTTCTTTTCTCCAAGCCGCGTATCAATCCCCCCAGCCCCCGTCCGATCACTATGTACGGCAAGCCTATCCCTTGGGAGAAGCAAGCCAAATACTTAGGAGTCATACTTGACCAACACCTGTCCTTCGGGGCACATACCAAAGCAGCTCGCGACCGAGCTGCCTTCGCTATGAGTAGGCTTCATTTCATGGTAGCGGCTAAGAGCAAGTTGTCACTCAAGTGCAAGTTGCGTCTCTATACCGCAGTGATCCGTCCCATCATGTCATACGCTTGTGTTGTGTTCGCACATACCAAGTCTCGTTATATTCACAGGATGCAGACGCTCCAAAACCGATACTTACGTAGGATCACGGGTGCCCCGTTTTACGTACGTAACGAACGTCTTCACGTAGACCTTAGGATGCCCACCTTATTGCAGTTCATGAAACGCCTCACCAAGCGTTTCTTCGATCGTGCAATAAAACATCGTAATCCCCTGATCGCATCGGCCGCCCGATACGACCCCTCGCGTATCAGTCAGGTTCGCCGTCCAAGGCACACACTCGTAACTCCCGACGACGCTATCACTCTCCTCCAGGAGAGCCGTAGGGAAACTAGTACGCTCCTCAAGCGTATACCCCGTTTCAAACCGCCGTCTTTCCGCCCTCGCCGTCGAGGTCCGTCGCGACGTCCCGGTAATTGCCCTCCCCGACCCTTGCTCGAGCCAGCCCGCGTTGCTGAGCCAGTAGTTCTAAACCAGCCCCTAATTAATTCCACTCAGATCCAGCCTGTCCCCTTGCTGCCCTCCCCCAGCGACGCCCTAAGCCGAGGTCCGAGCCCCACAGGGGGCGCCCTTAGCGTGTAGTCGCTTAGTTTGTAAGTTTTTTGCCCTGGCTGGAGGCCTTAAATTCAAGGCATCCACAGGATAGACCGGTTAAGCAGACGACAACCTCCTAGGTTGAACTGCGAGATGCCATACACAAAAAAAAAAAAAAAAAAACGCGGGGCTCCAGTACACGGTTGGCGGCGGCAGCGGACGGATGTATGACTTGACTTGCAGCTACAGTACTCCCCCCTTAGTGAAAACGTACAGGCCTCTTCACTGATCGGCCTGATCTGGTGCGGTACTCGTTGGTGTTGGCCGGGAGTAGGCTGGTGTGATCTTCGCTGGTAGCTGCAGGTGACTGGGGTGTCTCACTACTCGTGTGGTCGTGTTCTTCAGTGTCGATAGTGTATGCCGGTTTGAGTCTATCGATCGATATTGTGCTGGATCTTCCCGGTAGTTGGATTGTGAAGAACTTCTCGTTGCGCTGGATGACCTTGTACGGACCTTTGTATGGCTGTTGTAGCGGTTTGCGGACGGTGTCGTCGCGTATCAACACGTGGCTACATGTTTGTAGATCATTGTGCACGAACATACATCGCTTGTTGGAATGCGATTTGTATGTTGGTGTTAACTTCGTGATGACGTCATGTAGTTGGTCGACGAAGTTGTGATCCATTGACTTCGCTGCTGGTGATGGTGCTATGAAATCACCAGGCAGTCGCAATGCTTGGCCGTAGGTGAGCTGCGCGGCGCTGGTGTCGGTGTCCGTACGCACGGCGGCTCGTAATCCCATTAGCACTGTCGGTAGCTCGGCGATCCATTTGTTGCTATTTTGTAGGCGAGTCATAAGTGCAGTCTTCAGTGTTCGGTGCCAGCGTTCGACAATGCCGTTGCTCTGCGGGTGGTAGGCAGTGGTACGGGTTCGTTCGACTCCCAGTAGTTGTGCGAGGTCTCGGAATAGACAGCTTTCGAACTGTCGTCCTTGGTCAGTCGTTATTCTTGTAGGGCACCCGTAACGAGATATCCACGTTTCATATAGCTTTTTGGCGACGATATCGGCAGTGATTTCCCGTAAAGGTACTGCTTCGGGCCATCGTGTGCAGCGGTCGATCATAGTCAACAGGTAGCGATGTCCAGACGATGAAGTGGATAGCGGACCAACGATGTCGATGTGTACGTGTTGGAATCGTTCGCTTGGTGGGAACGCTGCAACTTCACTGTGGTTGTGACGTAGAACTTTCGAGCGTTGACATGATATGCACATTTTCGCCCAATTGCCAATGTCAGTGTTCATTGCGGGCCAGAAATAGCGTTGTTGCATGAGCTTGCGTGTAGTTCGTAACCCGGGATGACTTGGATTGTGCACGGCGTTGAATGCGATGCGACGAAAGTCAGTTGGTAGGTACGGTCGAACATGTGACGTAGACGTTTCGCAGAATATTGGCTTGTTTGTAGCGGGCATGACGATTTTCTTAAGTTGAATATTTGTTTGTTGCAATAAATTGGGTATATCGCTGTCCCTTTCTTGTGCTTGAGATACGTCATCGTAGTTAATTGGCGATGGTAAGTCGACGGTTTCGATGCGTGAGAGTGCGTCGGCGACAACATTGTTTACTCCACTCACATGACGAATGTCCGTAGTGAACTCGCTGATGAATAACAACTGCCGGGTGCGTCTTTGTGTGTCGTTATCTGACGGCGGCTTGCGAATAGCGTAGGTCAGCGGCTTGTGGTCGGTGTAAACAATGAGTTCTCTTCCTTCGAACATTTTCCTGAAGTGTTTGATCGCCATATAGATGGATAGTAATTCTCTGTCGAATGTACTGTATCGTTGTTGCGTGTCGGAGAACTTCTTTGAAAAATAGCCCAGTGGTATCCATTTCTTGTTTACAAGTTGTTGTAGTACGGCTCCTGCGCAGGTATTCGATGCGTCACACATTAGGGAGATGGCGTCGTTCGGCGATGGGGATGGATGAGCGAGCAAAGCTGCGTTTTGTATGCCGGCTTTGCACAACTCGAATGCTTGTATAGCTTCTGTGTTCCACTCGATTTTGGTTTTGTCGCGTTTCTTGGAATTATGTAGGTACGCGTTGAGTGGTGCTTGTATGTGTGCGGCATTTGGAATGCTGTCGCGATAAAAGTTTACCATTCCGATGAATCGACGTAAGTCATGAATTGTTTCTGGTTGGGGGTAGGCAGTGATTGCAGTGACCTTTTCTTGTGGTGGCTTAATTCCGTTACTTGACACTTCGTAGCCCAGGAACTTGACACTTTCTTTGCTGAAGACACATTTCGATGGATTTATTGTTATTCCATAGTCGTCTAATCTGCGTAACACTTTTTGTAGGTCTTCGATGTGGCATGTTTCATTATCTGAAGCGACGATGACGTCATCAATGAATGGGAATGCGTAGTCTAACCCGGTGAGTACTTCATTAATGAACCGCTGGAATGTCTGTCCGGCGTTTCTGAGTCCTGGACACATTCGAGGGAATTCGAATAGACCGAATGGAGTGGTGATGGCGGTCTTCTCGATGTCCGGTTCATATACAGGCAGCTGTTGATACGCACGATTCAGGTCAAGCGTAGTGAATATCTTCTTGCCGTGAAGTAGGTAGGTGAAGTCTTTGAGTCGTGGTACTGGATAGCGGTCAGGTTTAGTGACGTCATTGAGTCTGCGGTAGTCGCCACATACGCGAATGTCACCGTTTCTCTTTGGTACGACGTGTAACGGGCTGGACCATGGACTTTTGCTGGGACGACATATCCCCTGCTGCATCATCGTCTCGAACTCCTTCTTCACGGGCAGGTATCGATGTGGTGGTAATGGTCTGGTCTTGCTGTACACTGGTGGACCGGTAGTTTCAATGTGGTGTTCCACCCGGTGTTTTGGAGTGTCCTTCATACATGACGGTCGAAGGATGTCGGGGTACTTGCTGAGTAGCTGGTGATACGGCTGACCAACATCGATACTTCTCACTGTAGGCTCGGCTGAGTAGGTGATTGGTGCTCTGGCGGTGAGTTTGGTAACTTTGTCGACGAGACATCGGCCGGCTACGTCGACAAGAAGTTGATGATGAGTTAAAAAATCGGCACCAATGATGGGCTTGCTGACTGCGGCGATGATGAACTTCCACGTGTAAGGTCTACGTAGGTTGAGATCCAGTTGTAGTGTCTTCTCACCATACGTTGGAATCACTGTGTTGTTCGCGGCATACAAACAGAAATCGGTTGGTGTTGTGTTCCCGCCTTTTCTCTTCGGTATCACGGATACGTTGGCGCCAGTATCAATCAGGAAAGATAAACGTGAGTTTTTATCTGTTATGAATAGGCGGTAGGATGAGTTGCTTGCGCCGGTTCCCGCCTCGGCCAACGCAGGTGTTAGTTTTCCGAGCGGGCGCTGCTGTCTTCATAGCTACACGGCCGCGTGCACCTTCTCGCTTCTTTGCCGAACTTGCGATGGTAAAAACAGATCACTGATTGGTCGTTTCGCGCGCGATCGTGATTGGTCCGGCTCGACGAACGCGATCGTGAGGGTCGCCTGTTATACGATCTGCGTCTATAGCTGTGTTGTTGCGATTGTTTTGCCTTCAACTCAGCAATTTCTCGTGTGAGAGCGTCGATCTTCTCTTCCAGTGACGTAGATGCATGCGAGGTGGTGGGAGTGGAGCTAACTGCTGCGACACTGCCGTATGGTTGCGACTGTTCGAGGATCTTGTCAGCCATCATCGCCAGCTCGTGGATGTCTGATTTCTTGATCTGGAGGTCTTCACAAAAATAACTATCACGTCGGGGTCACCATTGTAGCGCTTAGGTAGTGTAGAATGATACTCCAGATGTGGTTACGAAAAGAGGTATAATCAAGACTAGGATAGCTTTCTTATAATGTAGTACATGGGCACAAGTAGTGGATTGCTTATTATGTGTTTACAAAAATGTAGTTCCAAAATAATACGCGTGGTGGCGCGCGGGTCGCAGTTGTAGGTCGCTGTCCTAGCGCGCTCTAAGCTGCGCCGAGTATAAATATCCCCTCTCTGTGCGCGGGGCTCCAGTACACGGTTGGCGGCGGCAGCGGACGGATGTATGACTTGACTTGCAGCTACAAGTCTAAGTATTTTTTTTCTCAGTAGCTAGGCTCCGGTGGCCTTAACTTTTAAGAGACCAAGACAAAATTTTCAACAGGAAAACGTGACCAACTTCACAAATATAATTCTGTCTTCCATCTTCATTTCGTCACTGACAAAAATAACAACAAATCTATTCACAAAATCACTACAGAAACAATTGAATGTCCCCTACAGAAAACGAACATATGTGATCATTACATTAATGTAACGTCATTTAACTTAATCAATTATTTTGGCGGGCACTGTGGGCCGAGTAGCTGGGCCCACTGTGCAGGGGTGACACAAATTGACTAGTAACACCCTATAATAACCCTGCCGGTATGTCACCGCGTTTCGTCCTTGCCAACCCTATTTAGATTTCTGATTTTAGGACAGTTTTAAGTGGTGATATATCGTTTTAAAGTGGTGACATGTTTCGTTACAGTGTTTTATAATGTTTTTGAGGGTGAATATAGGTCAGGTTTGTTTGGGAATGTTCTTAACTCCTTTTTATTGTATTAGTAGAGAATAATGGGTATAACCCATTGCAATTTGGATACAAAGGCGTTTGATTTTAGAATTCCCTAAGTAGAATAAGATGTATTTGTTGTTTTTGTTGTAATTTCTAGATCCTTTTGACTAAATGTTTTACCTGTTGAAACTGTAGTCCTTACAGCTAAAATCCCAATTAATAATGTTTAAGTTCTCTGATTTTAAAATAAAGTTATCGCTCCAGTTTCCAAACCTTATAGAAGCTAAACACGATCTCCGACAAAAAATAGTAAAATGAGGGTCCCTCGAAGGGGCGGTACTCCATACATTATCACTCCCCTCAATATGCCCAATTGATATTCGATACACTAAATTCACACGCAAACTGCCTATTTGTATACAAAACGATCACTTTTGTCCCAAATTTATTCGAATATATCACACCGTGCAGTTTTATTGTGCGGCAAAAGTAAATGAAGTTATTTTATTGGTTATTTGTCGTATTAATGGGACGGAATAGCATTTGGTAGTGATTTTTGGTTTATTATGGCGATAAATGACCCAAAAATGTATGAGGATTATTAGTAGTTCTTACGGTTTTAGTATTAATCATGAAATTATAAGTTCAAGATCACTAGTAATTATAAAAAAAATATAATTTTGCGCTTTTCATGAAATGATTATTCAAAATTCCCAGAACACTGGGAATTTCGAATAATTTTAAAATGTTTGTTTTATATTTGTTTTTTTTTATTATTATTATATTTGTAATGTATTTTGTGTGTACAGAAATAAATAATTTATGTATGGAGAAAATTGTATAAGAAAATCTTAAGATATTTTCTTATACAATATTCACTACGTTTCTTATATTATTTTAAGTAGGGCGTACTATTCAATAACTTTTGTTACAGAATGGAAGCTACGAACTTAGCAATGTCGCCTCGTGAGACTCTCAAACCTAGAGGAGAACACAAGGCTTTGCAATTAAGTGGCAAACCCAATCAGGTAAGAGTCGATTACTAAAAAATTTTTTTTTTTAAATCAGATTGATTTAAAATAAGATATAAGTAGATGGCCGTATCAGAACTTATTAAAACTTAAATACACCATATTCACAATATTTTTACCTGTATTATAAAATGACAGGACTACTGTGCACACAAAAACAGTGATCATCACCATTCTGTCTCTCTGTGGGTCGGCGCAGCATCTTCTTCTTCCATACTTCTCTGTTACTTGTCATCTCATCAGGCACCATCTTTTCTTGCCATATCATTCTTCACACACTCTATCCATCGTTTCTTTGATCTTTCCTCTACTCTTATATCCATCCACATAAATACTCAAAACTTTCTTCACGTCATTTTCCTTATTCTTTCGCATCACATGCCCATACCAAACCAACCGAATACCCCACAACTTTTCAGTCACACGAATAGTAATGTCATAAAATAATTACAATGTAGCGTAAGCTGTGTTTCGGAAGGACGTCATTCTCAAAATCTCTCGTGTTGCACATAAATAGAATTCCTGTTAACCCATCCAATTACGCTTAGTATGTAGTCTTGAGTCAGGAACTTCGTAGTAACTCCAACATTCTATTCGTAGCCTATCACAACTTTTTGAATGTAACGTACTCAAAACCTTGTGCTGACGGATGCATTGAATAGGAAGGTGGTTGTGGAAGTAATTAAAGTAAAGACATAATATTGAAAAGTGGTTTACATTGAAAATTAAAAAAAAAACTTAAGAAAAAGTTGGAACTTTGATCCCGAAAATCTCCGTAACAAAAATGTTGAGAAGTAAGGTCCAGAACAAAAAAAAAATGCAATGACAGGGAACACAAGTGCCTATCGGCTTCGTTAGGGGTACTTTTACAAACATTATTTGATTCGATTCTAAAATCTTTCCTCCCACAGGTCGGCACCGTCCTCCTCTACGGTGTACCAATAGTCTCGCTGGTGATCGAAGGCAACGAGCGCCTCTGCCTCGCGCAGATATCCAACACCTTGCTGAAACAGTTCTCGTACAATGAGATCCACAACCGGCGGGTTGCGCTGGGCATCACCTGTGTGCAATGCACCCCGGTGCAGCTGGAGATACTGAGGAGAGCTGGAGCCATGCCGGTGTCCTCGCGGCGATGTGGTAATAACACTCAATGTGCCATCTAATTATGACTAGAAAGGAAAAATTGAGATGACTACTGTTAGAGATGCTTGTGTGAGAGGCAAATATCATACAGAGTTCATGTCAAACCTCTGTTTGCCGTATACTTCGATATAATGGTGGATTCTTTATGCATTTGTCAAGAAACATGGTGATTAGACAATTAAACTGCTATAGATCCCATATTTTGTGTTTGTATCAAGGCAAGTAGAGTGAGCTGAATGTAAATTATACATATAGGTACAAATATCTACTATGTTGTGCACAGTAAAGTTTTTTCTGGTATCACTAATGATAAGATTTCCACCAAATAAAATATCTCGACTTGGCACACGAGGTTGTTGACATGTGGAATGTGAACTCGACTATCATTGTGCCGATCGTCGTAACGGCTAATGGCCTTATCGCTATGAGCCCCGACGAACATCTTTCGAGGCTCTGCTTAGGCGGTTGGATCAAGGGCCTTTTCAGAAGGCAGTACCTCTCGATACGGCTCGCATTGTGAGGAGGTTCTTGTCTTTTAAGCCCTAACCACCGGCAGCTTGGACCCTGCTGCCGAGACCTACGGTGACATAGAATAGAATATACTTTATTGTACACCAAAATGACACGGACCGATCTCAATTTAAACTTAAATCAACCAATCAATCTACTTTTAAATTTGTTAAATATTTTTTCAAGAAATATTTTAAAAAAGACAAAAATGTGTGTAAAAGTTAATAAGAGATAACATTTTCCGTAAACAACGTAGACGTTCTAGACGAAACTCTGCCCACGCTGTTTTAGTAACACACGTGGTGAAAAAGTGGAAATACCTTGGCCTCTATATTTTTTTTTGTGTAATTTTATGAAATCTTATTTACCTGAATCTTGAACAGGTAAATCAGATCTTAAAGGTTTTTCGATATAATAGGTTTTTTTTATCAAACTTCGTTTTATATCGATGTTTGAATTTAAAAACAAATGTTACGTAATATTACGCCGAAGAATTTTACCTACTTCTGCAGGGAGATTTTGCCGAGTATACCATTAACCGGGCAACTTCTGAGAAATGTCTAATGGAAAAACCCATTATCAGCTTAACATAAGATTCAGTTGAAGCAGTGCCAACAGCTACACACTAAATACTGACAAATACTTTAGAAAATTATAGAATAGAATAGAATTTTATTTTGCAAATATGGGTAAAACACAACAGTTGTTAGATAAATATCAAAGCTCAGCCATATTTACCATTCGGCATGCAAATATTAACATTATTATAAAACATGTGCTTACATTTGAAAGACCAGATTCCATTATTAGAGTATCATTTTCATTACAATTATCATTTTGTTTTAAATTATCATTAAATTAAATTATCAATTCATAAATCAAATTCAATTAAAAAATTATTCAATTCAATTTCGGTTTTGCCATTTAAGGCGTACAAATTTAGTCACACTAACCGAACCATGTAAAAAAATATAAAATAAAAATAACATAAAAAATAATACCTACAATGTCAAATTTTCAGCTCAATTAAAAATTACATTGTCAAAATATTAAATTCTAATAAAACTACAATGTCTAAATTTAATTTTAATTTGAAAACACACAGATTATAAGCCAAATTAATACGCACACATTAAAATGTCAATATTAATAATTGTAATCCTAAATTAATTCGTCATTTATGTATTCGTCAATTGTATAATAACATTTATCGATTAAGAACAATTTTTTTTTCTTAAATCGTGTACAATAGAGGCTATCGGGTATGAATGCTCCGCTGGAGGCGTTCGTATAAGCCAATTAATTATTTATCTGTCCGACTCCGGTATCCAGAGCCGCGCGTCCGTAATTTGTGTACCAGTTGGACCAAAACCTTGATTTTAGTTTGCGTCTTTTAACAAACACTCTGTTATCACCCAGGTATGATAACAAGGCGAGAAGCAGAACGTCTGTGCAAGTCGTTCCTCGGAGACAATGCTCCTCCAAGACTACCTGATGACTTCGCGTTTGCCGTGCATCATGAGTGCGCTTGGGGATGCCGCGGAGCATTCCTACCGGCGAGGTAAAACTACACAAATGGTGACAGCATATGAATGTGTTAACTGGTAATCCAGGTTGTAGTGTAAGGCCTAACGTGTAGTGGTAAAAACTACGACGACTTCTTGAGTGATTGAAACAACAAATTAGGCCGCTTGAAGAAGTGAACAGGACAGCTTGGCGTTTGTTCAGCAGTACTATAACATGGGCTGATTTTGTAGTAAATAGACTCATTAACGCGACAATACAAATCCCATGAAAAGCGTTATTTAATAAACATGTAACCATTTGTTTTGTGACGTCAGCTTTCCAGGTCTGCAAGTCACCTAAAATAAGTCTTTGATTTTGTGCACCATTTTCACGCAACGATTTTCCCTAGGTACAACTCCTCACGGGCAAAGTGCATCAAGTGTGCCTACTGCGGGCTATTCTTTTCTCCAAATAAGTTCATATTCCATTCACACCGCGTCGGCCCTGGTGACAAGTACATACAACCTGATGCAGCCAACTTCAACTCTTGGAGAAGGCACATGAAGCTCAGTGGAACTCCTCCCGAAGAAGTGGTGCATGCTTGGGAAGATGTGAAGGCTATGTTCAACGGGGGAACGAGGAAGAGGATGCTGTCTGCTGCTAGGTGAGAACGAGATAGATATGTTTTGATTTTTCGTTGTATGTTGGTTGGGTGAAAGGGTTTGGTTTATTTGAATTGATATTGTACTGAAGACAATTATTATTATATATTATAATTACAATTATGTTGAAATTTCTTTAAATTGCTTTATTGATATTCTTATTCCTCTAGCAATTTTTTTCTGAGATCGTGTAAAAAATCTATTGAAATAGTTCAGCCTTAAATTGTGCTTCAGAAGAATGCCCGTTCGCAGGCCAGAGTCGGAAGGCAGCACAGAGGCGAAGAGACCAGCGGCCAGTCCACCTACTGCTCATGCACCCGTGCCGCGGCTGGCTGACTATGTGTGGGGGGCCCGGCTGCCCTTGCCCTATGCTATACCCTGGCTGAAGCCCACTTTGTGGACCCCGGGTAAGTTGTTAGTGATGTTTAAGTTTGGGGTTTCTTCTTCTTCAACGATACATTCGTCTAGAGATCACTAGACGAATGTTTAGATATTTTGAAACAGGTGTCACATGTGGGTGTGTGTGGTGGCACATTCATCGCAACCAATAGCGTTTTTTACGTCGCTAGGATATTTGGGATAACCTTTTAAATCCGTAGATTCTTACACCCGTATCTATGTCGAGTTAAAGTAATTCCTTGAGCTTAGGTAATTACTTGGGCATTTTTTTATGCCAAAGACAAGAATTTAAACGAAGTGAGGGCCGTCAAAGAAAGTAAAGCTAAGAATTCTAACTTATTACAGTTCTAACTTCAAGCAATTACTAAACTTCATAATAAAAATCGTACCTATCTTAAAAAATGACATTTACTCCAGTAAAACACTTTGACTTGTTTATAGATACGGGTGTTGAACACTAACGTTATTTCTTACTTGATTAAACGTTGCTTGTTCTGTATGTACTCAACTTTAGTTGTGAACATACAGAATGCAAGTAAAAGTGTCAAACACACTAAATTAAAGTTAGTAGTAGAACATTTTCATGAAGCATCTTTTTACCAGGACCTCTTTCTGTCCAGGTGCATTAACAGCATTGAGCAGCGTGAACTCAATAGAGGAGCCCCGCGCTTTCCGTCCAGTGAGGGGACACAGACTGGAGTCCCCGCAGCTGTCACCTGTCATGTCTCCTCCGAGGTCTCCCACCAGGTAAGAACAATATTTGAACCTTTAGTGCGAGACTATGGACTGTGATCATTTAATAAATTGTATGTTTTTGTAGCAATGATAGAGAGTGGATGCAAGATATGAGGGTTACTACTCGATGTAGCACCTTAGTATCAGCAGAATAAAACCATAAGATCAAACTAAAAGAAAATTACCACACGGCATTGGTCCTTCGACCTGAAGAGGGCCCAATCGCTGTAAACCCAATCATTACCTACACTATTGAAGGGCCGGATTTGTTAGGATCCGTGACTTAGGGCCTATTTCATGATGAAATTAAAAAATAGAACAGAATTTGTATGAAATTATCTGCCAAGTAAATTACTGGGAACTTAATCGCAAGTGGAGAAAGAGGCCCTTAATAGAGAAAATAGGTAGTTCCCAGTCCATTTCCAGAAATGAGATTTTGACTTATAAACCTAGAAAATTCCCCAGGTCGCCAATGTCATCATCGCCACGTCGGTCATCACACACCAGGTCACCACTAAGGTCACCACCACCATCGTCACCGGCGCGGTCACCCAAGAGCGACAGAGACAGCGATGAGAGCGTTGATATAGAGACTACTGAGGAAGACCAGCCTAGGGATGTGGTGAGTGACTTACAGATTCTCTTATGGTATTTTCAAGTATTAGAGCTATAGTAACAGAAACTTAGTTGACTTATTGGCTGAAAGTGGAAGTAATTATAGAACTATGAAACGTTCTAATGTTATGTGAGCTTATGTCTGACATATTTTATTCATTGACGGCACCGCGCCCTTTCCACCAGGCCAGATATCACAGCGCGACTCTTTGTTTGCGCGTTTCGCGCGTTTGTGTTGCTATTTTGGATTACGGCAGAAATCTGAAAGCCCACACAAAATTGTGAATGGATAATCTGAAATCTAGCTTAATTGGCACACAAATGACGAATTTGATTTTGTAGGTTAAATACTGACTAGACACACTTATATGAGTTTTGCTTGCTATAGGTACGTAGATAACTTTATTCTTCTTCGATAATACCTTCACAAAAGCAACTAAGTACCGAGGGAAGACTACTCAATACTCGCGAATAAGTCAGTAAAATAACTCCAATTCTTTTATAACTTACGTAAACGTTTCTCAAAGATGCAATTTAATAGTATTGAGTGAATCGTATTATCCACTCGAGTTGGATTTTTCTGAGCTCAAAGCGAACGGAGAGTTAGATCCAATTTAAAAAGTTGGAAGAGGAAAATTTTTCCAATCACCTTGTCTGTAACTCGGTAATCGTTGTGATTAGTTTTTTTGTTCACCTATTTAGACTTCAAGGTGCTCTGCTGGCTTTGTAGAGGATTTGTGATGTAATGAAGTGGGATAGAAACTCATATTATAGGGGTTTATATGGGGAAATACAAATCAACAGAGTAGGTTAATTAACTCTTCTGAACTGAATCATGAAAAAGATCCGACTGTTTTGTAACAGGTTACTCTACAGTCTACACACTAGCCATTAATCACTTCAATGACTCCTATGCTGTTTTCCAATATTAACACAGTGAAAAGCCCGTCTTTTGCGAAAGGAATTACTGTATCTGTAAATAGTTTGCGAACAAAATCGGCAATTTAAAGAAAGTAATTAACCACCCAGTTATAAATAAATAACCTAAAAAACAAAAGCAAACTTGTGTAATTAATGCATTGATTAATTTTATTCACCTTCAAAGATTAGCCATTTAATTCCAAGCGGTGTCCGTCATTCTCCCCGAGGAGTACACTTGCGCCATTTTAACAAAATGGCTGCCCATTCGAGGCTTTTGCACGTCGTAAACTGTGTAATTACTGGCGGGACGAATTCAAATGAACTTCATTTCGGTTTTAAATAAGAGAAAATGTTTAATTTAGTAGCGATCGGCTTCGTGGACCCAATTAATTGCGGATTTACGTTTTAGTGTCCGCGCTGTACGAGTTTTCGGGGTTTCCTCTTTTTATATTGAACATTGAGTAAGCTTTGCTTTGGCTTTCATGGACTGTAATTGTTGACTGTGTTTGCTTTTCGTATTTGCAAGACGAGCTTCCTATTCTTCGATTTCTTTGGTGATACAAAATTGATTATTTATAGTAGCTTTAACAGTGCATCCTCACATAATACTCGTAGTAAAATATCTAGAGATAAATTTCGATTTAATTTTAAGAGCGACCTTTAGACTGGCATAATAAACTATAATTGCAGAGCATATTTAATTGTTTATTCTATAAACCACTGATTCACATAGTCAATACCTTGAATCACATCAGAATATTGATAAAACACCCAAAACTACATCAATAACAATTGCCAGGAAATCCTGAGCGTAAATAAGTTATTTACCAGTGTTGAATGGGTATTAGCTTGTAAATAAAAGGCTGGTTCCTCTAATGATTGACGTAAACGTTAGTAATTAACGCGTTTCGAGAACCCTACGATTAATCCCTTCAAAGGACATGTTAGGGTTGCTACAGAGAAAATTTGTTTGTATCAAAGGTAACTCTTTTGTTTTGAAGTAAGTAAAACTGATGTGTTGTTTATTTGGTTTAAAATAAAATATTGTTGTTTATAAAGACGTTAATGTTAATTGATGTCTTTAAATTAATTATTTAAGTATACGGTTTTTTTTAATGAGCAAACATTTTGTTAGCTTTGTTAACAATTTCACACTGACAGATCTAGACAAAGTCCAACTTGTTTGTAGATCCAGTAGATAGCTCGAAACAACTATATTTTTCAAATTAATTTCTTTTTTAAACTTATTATTTACCCATTTCACGATGGCTTGATTGATTTGACACTTTACAAATAGGTCACTAGAGCATTTATTACCTATTTTTCAAATCAATTTAAAACTTAACAACGCAAACATCTACTATGTAATTTCATACATAAGTACTGGTCTCTATGAAATCAATCAAGTAATGTAGAAACAGATAATGATTGCAAATATGATGACGCACATTCATAATGCATAATACAACACAAATCCCGTGGACCTCGTCATTATAATAGCCAAAAACACCTCAGGCAAATCAGTCACAATCATCGCATACATACCTTCGCCATAGTTATAACAAAACAATTAATATAGATTGCCGAATCAGAACTGGGATTAAAATGTAATCGCCAAATCGGATCCCAGGACCGGCAGACTGGTCTAGATGGAAATCGGCTTAGTGTTCACGCCCCGGGCTCTCCGCTTATTGGATCGATCCATTGTTCGGGCATAAGGGCTCTTTGTCCATATTGGATGGATGTTGGCTTGGCGTAAGTAGTGTATGGACAGGTGTAATGGTATGGATTGAATTTTAAATGATTTTGAGCTTGTAGTGCGGGGAATTTATGAATTTGATGTTTGTTTTTGCTGGAAATATTTAAATTATACTGATACTTTCGTGTAGGTTTATTCAGTGATTTCTTTCTACTTTATGAAGTCGCTGACTACTTAGTAGCTTTAGTAATAGTAGACAAGATGTATTAGCACTCGAAGCAGGTACAAGAATCCAAGGACAAAAAAAAACTCAGCGACAGACGGACAAGGATGTGATCTTATAAGGTTTTGATTTTCTTTTTATGGTCGGAACCCTGAAAATATATCTAAGGAAGCTCTCGATTACCCAACGTAAACTACATTTGCTGTTAGTATTTAAGTCATTTTATACATATATTGGCATGGGCTAGCAGGTCTTTTTCACATCTTTTCTAAAGATTGTTTTTATATGAACGCTTATTAATAAAAGGTAAAGGTCAACAAATAAATGTGATTAAAAGCCGTGTAACATTAGTGGCAGCCCTGGCAGGCGCGCTGTTCAAATTAGGGCGCGTACACAAACAGGCACTCGACACTCTATCATAAGCTCCGATACTTTTAAGTCCTCGTCGACAAGTTATGGAATTAAAACGGTACTTACATCCCTCCGTTTAATTAATTAATTTATTATTAGTGGACTTTTGAGAGATGATTTAATTTCGTATTTATTTGGACCTTTGACCTTTAAAACAACTGTTTTAAAAATAAATTGCAACGACTAAAACAAATCTATGGTTCATGTTTAGATTAAGTAAGAGTTTAGGGATTGAATTTGTAGTCTACAACACGCCCATGGTAAAAAATAAAAGGTTTTAGTTTAGTCTACTTAAAAATATAATAAAGAAACGAGACAACGACGAAGAAAGAACCATGTACTCTTCCAACACCACAAACTGGTAACCACCTAAACAGAAAGTAACGAACCCAAAAGCGTACGGCTCTCTTCAAAAAAACGAATGGCTGTAATCCTCGGGGCGAACATTAAAGAAAAAGAAAAAATCCCAGTTTCGTAGCAACACATAAATACTTTTGTACCGTTAGTGCGAGTTCGGTATACGGAGCACGTTTCTAATAGATACTTCAGGCGGATTGCGCGAAACGATTCAATTGTAGTACTTGATGTTCGTATAAATCACTCGTTGTACGGTCCCACTTTGTTTTAGGCACGTAGAGATTATGTTTGGGTTTCGTGATGCGTTACAGCGTATACGTGGGATTTTATGAGTGTATATTCTGCTTTTTTGCTGGTCCTTGTTTTGTAATTTGTTTTTTTTTAATGTACTTATACTGAATATCGGTTTCAGTTAATTGATTTTTAGGAAGGTTTGTTTTTGTTTTTAAAACTTCCTTCCATCCATTCAAATTGAAGAAAAAGTTTGAATTTTTAAATTCAAACTTTTCCACTTACAATTTTGTTTGTCCTGCTCTAATTCGAAGGACCAAATCAAGTTGCCTATCCTTCTGCCTAGTTAGATCGCCTGTACCTTCTATTCATAATTTCATATTTCGAAGCGATGATACATTATAGCCGTAGGCAATGCCTTACCTCGTAATTGAATTAGACTAAACAATTGATTGTACGCAATGCAACAGTGTCGCCCCCCGGGATGGTCTGCGTCCCGCGTCCCGGCCCCGGGTCCCGGGGGACACTGACGTATCCCAGTTAATTACACGCTTCACACGCTGACTTCACGACAATGACGTCGTTTTTTATTAATTGTGTTTGAACTTCGATCCGATGTTGGTTGGAATTGGAACCTGCTTAATCAAAAATTAACTTTGTCTGGCGTATGTTCAGACCTTTCCATTGAAATAGAAAGAGCTGGTTATTTTATATGCTGGTCTAAAAACTAGGCTGTGACCTTAATGCCATTCTGCCTGCATAACGCGAATACAGCTTGAGTGTTAGTTTTGCAGCGCAAACCAGATGGCTCCAAGTTTTTTTTTGTGACCTGCTCCTGAGCTGTTTAAATATTACAATAGCCTCAACTCTGCATAGGTACGACTGGTTGGAAGCGACAATTGCGCAATATTTTCATTTAAAAAAAAACTACAAAGTTGATTTATTTTCGGCTTCGAAGCTGAAAACGCTTATGTAGGTAGTTCTTTGGATCTTTTCTGGAAAACTCTTTGCTCTAACTATAAGTTCCGTGAAATGATTCCGTGAAAAGTAAATTGTAAAGTCTCGAAAAAAAAAAATCTAATAATAGGTACCGCTTCTAATAATAAAGCAATATATCAACAAGGAAGTGACGTCGATAAGCGCCTTTTCTTCAACCACCCACATACATAAGTGTGTCGCATTACACGTTCCAACATTTCATTTCTTTTCGGTAAACAAGTGATACTTAGTACAAATTACTCTGTTTAAACAACAATACATTTCTTTTATTAAACAAAAGTTCATGCCATCGGGCCATCAATAATTCAATGATATTGTAACGCATGGCGGTTACAATCAAATTATTTGTGTCTATACATTAGTGACAAAGAGATCTTTATCGGAATAATATTAAAAGTTGGGCAGTTATTATTGTTAGATAGTGCTGTAGTTTCATGGGAATCGAAAATCGTTTGGGACAATAGCGGCTTTGAAGCCTTAATTTTAACTTTTGACAGCCTGAAGTTAGCTGCTATGATTGGTTGAGGTTAAATGACAGTATCATGGAATAGTTTAGGTTTTTAGAAACTGGCAATTACTGTTCAAACAATTTTAATGAAAAACTATCCCTGAAAACAAATAAAAAACTGTATGATTGAAATTAATCCAAAATCAGATTTTTCGCTGACAGAGGCTGCACACGGTGCACAGCCTAAACCGCTGGGTCAAAAAGCTTGAAAAGCCAATGACCAAAACTGGTACTTTCCTTTTTGTTTTTTCGCGGCCATTAACGAAACTATTACACATAAGATGATATAACAAACAGAATTTTGCATGGCGGTAAAGCTCATACTCAGTTCCGACTGAAATAAATCAGTTAATACAGGGATCTGATCCCTGTATTAACGTTAACATCAGTTTACGTTAATACTGCTCCCATAAATTTTGGTTATTGTCTTTTGCACAAGAGTAGCCAAGTCACTAAGAAAGGTTTCTTGAAATATCATTCCCAAAAGGGGGAGAAATTTGTCTTTTTTAATGAGGAGAACCTAATCGGGCACAACGATTATTAAAAAAAAACTAGCCTAAATCTCCACTTATACACAAACACTATTGTACCAAAAATACAACGAAATCCAACCAGAATCATGTCGTTATTTAAATGTCGTTGTGACATTTCGATATTTTTTTATTTACCTCATTTGGGATTTGGCATTTTGGCCCGCCCGTTTTTATTAGTTGCGCCGTGTGCGGAACATTAATTTTGTTGTTCGTTCGTGGGCCGCGAAAATGTATGCCCCTAGTCTTTTGTTGGTCGTGATGTCATTATTATAGCGTAAATGGTTTTTTTTGTTTGTATTTTTTTTTTTGCTGTGTTTTTTCGGTTTATTGTTTGCTTGGTTATTTTATCATTGGCGGCTTTATATCATGAAAAAATAATTTTACTAAAAATACTATTTGAAACTTTACATTCTTTTCTGACTACCCTTTTTGCGACTTTTAAAGTTTTATTTAAACTTGGCTTCGGTACTACTATAATTATATAGAATTCGACAACAATGTTTGCTTTCAAAGTCTACAAAACAAATAAAAACTACATAAATCAAGAAATTCTGATAACCTGATTTCATTCATCGACACTTAAACAATAAAGTCTAATTTACCCAACAATAATTCAACAAATCTAAGTCAATAATTACTCATATCTAGAACGAATACCTTTTGAAATCGTAACTAACAAATAGAAGCTTTAATTCAAGCACCCACTGGCACGCGAGACATGGAAGTATGTTAATCGAACTACGATATATTATTTAACGTCATAACGTGACTCGACGCCACGTAACGGTAGTAATTATATGGAAACGCCGATGAATAGTTTAGTAGGACGGTCATAGAGTTGTCAAAGTATAGAAGAGGAAGGGGCAAGTTGTGTGCGATTTTAGAGTTTCGTAGGCACTCGTAGCAGAGTGCTACGGCGTAGCAAAGTAGCAAGTTGAGTTGCGTAGGGAGGCAACTGTTTCAGCTGTTTTTTTTTCATTGAATACTAAATGGTCGATCACATCACACCTGTACGTACAAATTGCAAACCCAGCTTTGTCTGTCACCGGACTGACAAATAAGAAGTGTCTGTCAGAGTCCTGTGTTTGCATCTGGACAGCAACTTGTCCGTACCGGATTGACTGGAACTTTACAAAGGATAAACCATCTATTGTTCAAATAAACAACGCTAGGAAATACACACACAACAATTGGTATAAATAAAATACATAATTGGCCAAGGTATGGGTGTGTTAAATGGGTATATTAAATAAAATGATTGCGTCTATGAGTACTTTGGAATTATGATTCGAATCATTATCAATATAGTCCCGACGGAAACACAATAACCTAAGTTTTGTGCCAGAATACGATGCTACATAAATTAAGAATTTGATGCCCTTGAAACGAAAGATCACTTTCGAACGCGTCAGCTTTAAAGCAAAAACCTTCCTTGGTCTACATTTTGTCGCCAGCGCATTGGCTTTTAAATCAAACAACAATAATTACTGTGAGCTTTGTTCGTAATGTCACTATCTGGTCGCTCGCAAACTGGTCAGCGAAGCTCAACATTTGCAGTTTGACATTTTGTCAATACAACTGTTGTGTGATATCCGCAACTGTTAAATGGTAATGGTTTTAAGCTATAAGTGGATAGTGAAATCGCTACGAATTCGCTTTACGCTTTTTTATCTTGTGACTACGTAGCTTTTGAGGCTAAATACCTTTTACCTAACTTTTGCTGTTGTTAAATTATAGGTAGGCATATCTTTGATGGCATGGGTGTGTAGGAATGTTTTGTTATACACCCACTTTTTGTGGAAGCCCATACTCATTCCTATTTGCGTAATTTTTTCCCCAGAAAAATGTTAACCGTCATAAAAGTAATCCCAATGTCATCATTTACTTTCTGTTTTTTGTTTTTGTGAATGACATTACGATACCCCATTATACATACCAAACTTTGACAAACAATAAAAATCGCTGTAATAGCATAACAGTAGTTATTAGTTAAGTGATAGTAACGAAGGGGTAGTTTCAAGTGCCGTGCCCCATCAGATAGAAGGCTCTCGTGACTGTAATCGAAAACGCGCGTTTTCGTCACGAACCGTATAGAATACGCCGATTATTGTCACTGAAGCATGCTTAATTATACACTTTCATGAATGTAGTGTATGCGTGATTTCAGATTAGATTTTTTCCATGTTATCCTTTGCTATATCAGTATTGGATGTCAATAAGGTATCGAGCCTTTTACACACTCCAAACTCGGAAATACCATCACATAATACCGCGAGGATTGAGTCAACGAGGACTAATAAATATTGGGAGTATTGGTCAGGCCACCTAGGTGTGGCGTCCTAATGTTAACGTCCCGACTAACGAGTGGTAGAAAACATCATGCCCTAGAACTAAGAAATCGAAGACATGTGAGATCCACCAGTAAGCACTGGGCTCCCGTGGTGGATTACGTCCCGCTTCCTCGCACAGAAAAGAGATTTGTGTCCCAGCCCAGTCACGAGCTCTTTATAGGCCCACCGAGCTGTATTCTTGTCTTATATTTGGTACAGGTCTCAGTACTAAAGTATTGAGTTCAGTAGTATTGAGACGCACTTGAAGGAGGACTCGCCTATTTAATTTCAAGCTAGTTTTTAAGGTCATCATATCACATAACATCAAGCTTGTTTGTAGGTGTTTTTATCCACACAGTACACCAACATATTTCCGAATTTCTCAGTTAAGAATGGACGTATCGGTATTTTTGCCTAGTTATGAATAAATTCATTAAGATAAACCCCTTGGGTTGATGCATATGGTCATCTGGCAAATGTCTATTTAAACAACGATTACATTGCCATAAGAATCAGCAAGACTGCTTGCCAAAAAATTCAAGGAATAATCTGAGGGAGTGAAATTACAAAATAAACACTATATTAAAAGGTGATACAAGGTGTAGTTTTGCAACCTCGTCAAAATTCAGGAGGTTGTCATAGAAGACGTAAATAATCAATATAAATTACGGTACCTGGTCAATAATAATTAACGCTGCTTTTTTTAGTTGTTTTAGTTTGACACTATTTCAGAATGAAGCCCTTTTCCAAAGAAGAGAATCACCCGTTTATGGAATAAACGTCTGCGTTTGTGTGTGTGAAAATGCGGTTATAGGGCTAGTATTAGACGGGTCGCGTTTCAATACGGGTGTTGTACATTTATCGATTTCCGATATTAAGAAAAAAATATAAAAAAATGACCTAACCATTTTATTATTGATTCGGGTCGAGAATCATTAGCATAGTTACCTCCTTGAATTTGACGAGGATGCAAAGCAACGCCTTGTATTATAACGTTTGATCTTTTTCACCACAGACATGTACCTGGCCAATCAGCAGCGTACCGACTCCTCGGCCTGATGAGAACTGCTGGAGTGGCCTGGTGCCCAAGGTGGAGAGGGACGACGAGTCCAGGGTCGAGCCGTGGAGGCTGCCCGACCTGCGACCCTCGCTGCATTATATGCATGATCGTGGTAAGTGTAAGTTATCGAGCCTTTTTTTCTTGACAGGATTGATTATGTCCCATTTTTTGATGTTAAGTTAACGAAATAGTCTCACAGACAAAAATTCTCAATTTTCAAAGACAACAAAATTATATCCGTTTTTTATTATACCGAGAGCAACCTTGTACCACTTGACTACGACATGGCATTGTACTTAAGTGCCTATAAATATCCTTACAATGTCTTAATGATTCGGGTTTAGGCATCCGAGTACTTGCTGCTCGACCTAAACTTGAGTGTTTCCTTGAATGTCTTCGTCTTTCTCGAAGTTATGTTTACAGAGCTGGATGACTGCATATTTGAGCTTCATTCAAATGTTTTATTTTAAGAACTTAATACTACGCTGTTATAAATACCTAATGATGACCTAAATCTTCCTCAGCTTAAATAACATGCACGAGTTCCCTACATTTCCATTCAACTTTGTATCAATAATTATAAAATGGCGCGTTCATATTTACTGGTGTACAAGCTCTAATTGGCAGTACCGGGAGCCGCAATTATATTCGGATTATGTTACCGGTACCCGGAGATAGGGATCGATACTCTCGTCACTTCGAAATCGCGGAACAGAACGGTTTATTTGCAACTTGCGGTGCAGGAGTAGGTAGCCCTGCCTACTTATTTTTTTCCATAATGTTTTCTTTTTTTTTATGCTGAGCTTATTTTTAGCGTCGATTGTTTGTTTTACGATTTTTGCTGTATTAGTATGCCACAATTTTTTTTGATAAAGATATATTTATTTTGTAAAAACATGAGTAGTATGTATACAGGTCTTACAAATAAATTAGATGTAGCTACATGTTTTGCCATTTAGGAGTGGCGTACAAATTTTTTTTGGCCTTAAGCCATAGGATGAACTTAATTAGTATAAAATTTAAAAAGTTGAAGTAATTACCTAGTTATATTAGATGAAGAAATGTCGTAATGGAATAGCCGATAGTTTCGTTTTTTAATCGTTTAAGAATTCTGATAGGCTGTAATAGCATTTAGTTAAAAGAAATCGTTTAAGCTGTTTTTTAAAGAGTCTAGTTGGTAATTGTCTAATAAGTTTAGGGATTTTATTATATATTATTGGTGCCAAATAGAATATGCTTGTATGTAGGTATGCATCAGTGTCGTGTTCGGCCTAACTATTTCTAGCATATCATTATCACGACGACTGCGAATCGAGACTTCTGACATTTTTTTAAATAGTTTAAGATTAGTTTGTACAAAATTAGCTACTTCATATATAAATAAGGAAGGTAAACTTAAAATATTGTGCTCAATAAAATATGGTTTGCAACTATCGGTAACCTTTAGACCGAACATAGCCCTAATGCACCTTTTTTGGGACTTAAATATCATTTCCTTATTGACCGAGTTTCCCCAGAATATAACGCCAAACCTTAATATGGAACCGACAATCCCATGGTAGGCAGTAAGAAGCGCATCGGTGCTTATAACGGGTGCAAGTTTGTAGAGTGCGTAAGCCGAGGAATTAATTCTTTTATTTAAAAGCTCTGTGTGCTCTTTCCAATTTAGACTTTTATCAATTGTTACACCTAGAAATTTTGTAGAGTTTACTTGTTTTAGAATTGATCCTTGGTAATTGATATTTAGGTTTGGTGCTGCTAGACTTTGACTGAAAAATAGCACTTTTGTTTTATCTAGATTAATTTTTAAATTATTGTTATTTAGCCATTTAATTATTGAAGTAATTGTTTCATTAATTTCGTTTTCGTAATCATTTTTATTGTTAGAGTTTATGGTGACCGTACTGTCATCAGCAAAAAGTGAAATCGGATATTTTGTTATTCCGGGTAGATCGTTTATGTAGATAATAAATAGTAAGGGACCCAATACACTCCCCTCTGTGATCATTAAAATCTTAGGTAGGTATCACTAGACATTAGATTTATAAGCTGGTTTGCTTTTTTTAATTCCAGAGTAGGCAGCCTCAAAAGTTTTACGGTATCTAAATTGACACTTTGTTGAGCACACTTTTAAGTTAAGTATTACATAACATACATAGGTACATAAACTCACACATTTTTCCCATAGCGGTAGGCAGGAACTACAAAACGCCAACTGTAGTTTCAGTTTTTTATTGTGTTAAACTGTTCTGTCCTACTCCTGGGCAAAGGCTTCCCACATATCTTTCCAATCTTCCTTATGTATTGCATTCTCTGGCCTAACTGTTAGGAACTTTTAATTATTGTCGCTTAAAATGGTTCAAATACTTACCCGCCTTTATTTTTCTCTTTTCCAGATAGAGACTGCGTAGCCTGCGTCGCGCCTCTGCCTCTGCTGCCTCCGCCCGCACCGGCGCCGCATTAGCCAATACTTCTTACAACAAACACATATCTGTAGCCTTAAGTAGTTTATTATAATTATCTACGTAAATTAATTCTACACCAAGGCTAAGAAGTCACGGTGCGATATTTTGCCTCGCCCGCATGCGATCGATTGCAGGGGCTACAATAGCCCCGTTGTCCGTACCGATTTGGCCGAACCCCTACTGAAGTACGTCCGTAACCGCATGCGGGCATAGAAGATAACGCATCGTAACTTTGGTCTCTGAGCTGTCTCAATTTGCCAAAAATACCAGTCGCTTACATTCATAGCTTCCCAACACGGGTTAGACAAAACAAGTAAACCTAGTTCTTTATTTGTCTTACCTATTTTATTATGACAATATTGTACCTTACGAATTTGAACAGCCATTACCATCTCACCCTAGTTATATTTCAGTATTGACAAGTCAATTTATTTGCAATTGCATGCTTTAGGTATACAAAATTAATAAACAAAATATACAATAACGACCGGTGTATAATGAATGAATGAAAACAATTTGTAACAAAGATGATTCATGGTACTAACTACCACTGACGACCGCTAGAGAGCGTTGATTTGTATTATACTATTTGACAGCTAATCCTAGTGTTGCTACATTGTAAAAACAGTAAAGTAACCAAAAAGCAAGAAGGGTTGCTCTGGTGCGCTGTATAATATTCTCCATCTTGTCATACCAACAAAAATAATTAATAAACAAATTCTAGTCATGTATAGTTTAATTTAGGTAATTAAAAATAATATATAGTGTTGTAACATAAAAAGCAATTGTAATGAATTTGATTCATTGATTTATAGATTCTAGTTATATAATGCAACCTAGTTAACGACTCTATACAGTTCTGTCTAATAATGTAAAATATAAATGTAGATCGCACATTTTAAGCTAAACGATTTAATTGTAAATAGTTAATAATTATTTAAAATTATGATAACAATTTTTGTAGTAACTACATACTTAGTATTAAAATGTTTAGTTGAACTCTATTTTGTTTTAATTCTGTATCCATGAAATGCTAATTAAACAACAGTAATTTAGCTCGAAATCAGGGTTGCTAAAATTACTTTTTGTCATAAAAATACTTTTGACTACATAACACCATTTATTGAATATATAAATGTAATAATTGTATCAAACTGTAGTGGTAATGTATTAGCAGCACAAATAAAAAATAATGTAATAAAAGATTTATTTTTCCTTACCTACCCATTTTAATATTTTGGTTTGGACACTTATCTGCATAGTCCTCATGTGAGTTTATCAAGATTATGTCTGGACCTTAAAAGAGACTATGACCTCTGAGTTTGTTTCGGCTGTTTCTTCTCAGAGTAGTCAGATACGAAACACCGGCCTCATCTAGTTTTAAAAAAGAAGACGTGTAAAAGTGTTTGTAAAAACCTATTTGCAAAATAAACATCATTTATCATTTATCATTCATTTATTCATTTATTTTTTTATTATATTTATTTCATTTTTTTTTTTTTTGTATGCCTGTTTCCTGGATCTCTCCAGAGCCTTCGACCTCGTGTCGTATGATGTGCTCTGGGGAAAGCTGGAGGACAGGAGTGTACCGGCGGGAGTTCTCAGAATTCTGCGGTACTGGTATGCAAACCAAACAAATGTGAAATGGTCAACAACACTATCTGATCCATATAGGTTGGAGTGCGGTGTGAGGCAGGGGGGTCTGACGTCTCCTAGACTCTTCAACTTATATGTGAATGATCTTTTGGCCGAGCTCGGTAGCATGCGTGTCGGATGCCGCGTGGGTGGTGTTACCATTAATAATATCAGCTACGCGGACGACATGGTGCTGCTGGGCCCGACTGCGGGATCGATTAGAGAGATGGTGAAAGTATGCGAGAACTATGCAGCTACACACGGACTCGTGTATAATGTGAAAAAGTGCGAATACATGGTTTTTAAGGCCGCTGGTAAGGTCCCCGACTATACCGGTAGCTTTACTCTGAATGGCCTGAGTATTAGGCGAGTAAATAATTTTAAGTATCTGGGGCACATACTTACCGACGACCTTAAAGACAATGTACATATAGAAAGGGAGCGCAGAGCACAAGCGGTCAGAGGGAATATGTTGGCGCGCAGGTTTTACCAGTGTACTAATCAGGTTAAAATAACCCTTTTCAAAGCCTATTGTCAGGGTATGTACACGGGAAGTCTGTGGGTCAGCTTTACCAAAAGATCGCTGGAGGCCCTGCGCATCCAATATAATAATGTTTTCAGAATGCTGTTGGGGCTGCCCCGTTGTTGTAGCGCATCTGAGATGTTTGCGCTGAATCGTACTGACGACTTTTATGCGGTCATGCGAAAAAAAATCTCGTCTTTAATAACGAGACTGAGGGACAACAGTATTCTGAGGACAGTGGCGGAGAACATCTACTCTCCTATTCTGAGACGTTTTGTGGGGGTGATGAACGAGTGAAGTAGGTACTTACTTTCTTTTCACTTGTTCGTCATCCACATGAAGCGTACTCAATAATAATGGTTAGATAATAGGCAAATAGTGTAGTTACTAACATTAATTATAAGAAATTTACTAACACAGTGGATCTTATGTTGTCCGAAATAAAGAATTTATTTATTTATCATTTATCATTTAAGTGTAAATTAATACAATTTCTTAAATAAAAAAATCGAATCAATTATTTAGAATAACTCTTCAATACTTACAGTGCGCGTGACAAAAATGTTCTAAAATGTTTGTTTATCTCTTTTCATAAATCAATACTTTGGACTTAGGTATGCAAATACTCGTCTCATAGTACCTGTCACAAATTCATACTGTCAAAATGTTTTTATTTTGTAATAGTTTTTTCGTTCATTATAATATCTTGGGGACACTCGGTGGTCGATAGCATAGACAATATTAAAAATAAATTTATTTGGGCTGGCAACATTTCAAAACAGTTGTCAATGTCAAAGTAAGTTGTCAAAACCTCTTGTCTATTCCTTTTCCTGTTAAATTTTCTCCTGAGAGGTTGGTTTCGTGTTTGTTAAAATCTAAATTAATCGTGAAAACTACTTAGTTTTGAATTAAATCCAGTTATGGTGTATTTAAGGACAGTGTATTCTAGTTGCTCATGTGTTTATTTTGTAAAATATGTGAAAAGCCGGAATGTTATAAAATGATAACCTATGTTCGAAAGCGTTTGAGACATAAGCCGCTCTGTGTTTCAGAAACTAAACATGGGGCGTTACTCGAAGGAGCCTGATAACCCAGCGAAGTCATGCAAAGCGCGTGGCTCCAACCTCCGTGTTCACTTCAAGGTAAAACATTAATCTTTTATTTGTATACAAGTGATTGATTCCACATGGACTGACACTCCATCACACGGTTGTTTCTAACTCGTATGTAGAAACTAAAAACCTCATGAATTTACTACTTCTACATGAGTTACCTGTAGAATAACAAACTTGCGCGATAGTGATAATCTTAGGTTAGTTTGGCGTAAAGAAACAAGCTGTGTTTTATGTTACCGCCTTGAAATCTGATGAAATGTGTGTTATTCTCATGGCTAATGACAGTTTCTCGTCGTATCTTGCGGGCCATAACCTCAAAAACAGCTGCCGCTCTAACAAACAATATTAACAGTGAATGGGGATAAATGAGCTACCTTGAGTCAAAAATCTTGTCATACTTTCGCCAGTTGTCTGTTATTGAGATTGTTAATCAGGTAATCAGTGAATAACAATAATAATTTTGTTAACAGTTAATCAACTCGGTTTATTCACTCTCCTACTGGAATTAGCCAAATAAATGTTTATCTAAAAACTAACCTCTGCATATTTACACATCTTCCAGAACACATATGAGACAGCTATGGCGATTAGGAAACTGCCCCTGCGCCGTGCTGTACGTTACCTGAAGAACGTCACAGAGAAGAAAGAATGCATTCCATTCCGCCGTTTCAACGGTGGTGTTGGTCGTTGTGCACAAGCCAAGCAATTTGGCACCACACAAGGTCGCTGGCCCAAGAAGTCCGCTGAGTTCCTGCTCCAGCTGCTGAGGAATGCTGAGTCCAACGCTGACTACAAAGGCTTGGATGTTGACAGGCTTGTCATCGACCACATTCAGGTGAATATTTGTTCTGAAACTTTATTTTATATGATAAATTAACTTATGTTATAAAATTAGGAGAGTTTCATGGCGTTTTTGATATTTAGACATGGATTTTAAAATCGGGCTGTTATAGATCATTGATCTAAGGCTACGTTTTAGCATTTTAATTATGAATACTTTCCCACCAAAGTACCAAAATGCCTAAGTTTAGTACTTTGGTGGGAAAATGTATTGATGATGAATGAATTGATGAAAAAGTGCAGGTATTAATAATGATGAAAATGCTGTTATGATAAGTAATACTATTGTGCAATTACATTAAATATCAAATAATGGTGATTCTGAATGAAGTGAGTACCTTGAGCAACTCCAGCATGAATAACTGTAGATAAGTATCATTTAATTTCAGATCTGAAAAATAATTGCTTAATTTTCTAGTCAATTTTTATTATAATTTCTTGAGCTAATTTCTACAGATTTTTTGTTCAACATTTAGATTAAAATATACAAATTGTCTGTGTTTAAATGTGCTGCCTTTGGTATGCAGTCTAGTTGGTAACATTTGTATTGATCAGATCCATATTTTTATGGTTTATTCTGTAGCCCCAACTCTTCTGTTCTGTTGTGAGCAGTGATAGTCTAGTGGTGCGACCATTGGACTGCTGAATCATAGGTCTCGAGTTCGAACCCAAGACATGCACCTTTGATTTTTCGGAATGATGTGTGTATTGTACCTATAATTATCAGTTGCTTCGGTGAAGGAAAACATCATGAGGAAACCAGCATGCCTGAGAGATATTTCTCGACGGCGTGTAAAAGCCAAGTCAGAGGCCCTTGGGTGGCATAAAAACTCTGACACCAGGTTAGGCACTAACCACACGATAAAGAAGAAAAAGAACTCATCCGTTCATTGTTTTTTTTTTATAAAACATTGGACTATAAAACTTTAGGATTTTCTCCTGCATTGTGGTTGCTTTTACAAAATTTTAATCTCACATACACAAACAGCCAGACCCGGAACAACTACCTGTAGGCCATACAATTTTTTCTATGTGGGAATCCCACCCGCGACACGCAGCACAGCAGCCAATCGGCCACTGTGCCAACCGTGCCATTGTGCATTTACTAGTGACTACTAGTTACTACTAACTAATGCCAGTTCTAGAACTGAATCCAATCCTGCAAATGAAGTATACCTACATAGATAACATTTGGTTTTAATTTTACTATTTTTAGATGTGGTATCTCACACTCAAGTATCAATTTTACATTGTAACTAGGAGTTATAAGATCATCATCCACATAGAAGAAGATGAAAAAATGCATATTCGTCCCAGACAATTACTGTTGCGTTAGAAAACACCACTCACTGGCTGTTCCAACTAGCTATACTGTTGCACACTCCAAGGTACATCCGTCGGACATTAGCCGCTATTAATGCTCTTTTGAACTCAAACAAAGATCTTGATATGTTTGCGAATGAATGGAAGATGATACTGTCAGTATTTTTGTGAAATGCATGACTGTGTTAAATAAATTATATGTTTAAATAGTTTAATTGGCCTCGGCTCTTCTATTTAAAATAAATATTATTGAGGATAAACTCAAAGTAAGGAAGCAAAGAATTTTTAAAGAATTTCAAAAATTTGTATGGGCATGAGCCCCTTCTACCAAATGAAAAAAAAGAATCTCTTAAATCGGATCAGTAATCACAGAGAAATCGGTGAAGATGCTGGTGGAGTACCCTCCTCCTTTTTTAGAAGTTGGTTAAAAATCAAAGAGCTTTGTTTTTAGTTAGACAGTCTTTATGGTAGGTGGTTAGTCAGATTTAGTACCCACAGTTCTACTATGTATGTACTGTCTGTTCAAGTTGTTTTGGTCCAGACCTTGTGCAATGAGAATCATCTCATTACTGAACATCACATTGTTTTCATTTTTTGACATCTGTGCAAGTGCCTCAGACTGGTCTGAGATTTCAAGTATAGTTTTGACATTCTCTAATCACACCCTACCTACTCAGGTATCAAGTTTTTATGCTGAATATGCTTGCTGAAAACTCCTCTGGCCTTCCCTCTGTACCAATATTACTTGTAACAACGTTATTGACAGTGTCTTGTAATCTCAAATTTTCTTATTTGTGGTGTAAATCATGATTTTTTTTTATTCAAATGAAGATGGATCAGTGTTTCACAAATGTTTTCCCAAACCAAAATTAAATTAGGGTGAAATCACATTGGCTTGTTTAGATCAGTGTTTTCGAGTATTTATTTCTCATTCTCAGGCAATAGGCTTGCCCCCTTTTTTAAGATACAATTTTTATTATGTAGTTTAGTAATTGGTTGAAGTTAGAACTGTAAAAAGTTAGAATTCTTAGCTTTGCTTTCTTTGACGGTTCTTACTGCTTTTAAATTCTTGTCTATGCATTAAAAATGTTGAAAAAGTAATTGCTTAAGCTAAAGTAATAATCACTTTAACTTGACTATTGATATGGGAGTTAGTGACAGAAAGGGAAAAAGATTTCAAGAAAATGTCAATCTCAAAGATTGTCAGTTTATTGAAATTCTTGTAGCTTGAAGAAATGATAGAACTGTAGTGTTTACACATGCCCTTGCAATTTATGTTAGTTAATACAAGTGTATTGCTCAATAATAAGTAAAAGATTGCCTTCAGCTTGTCAGTGTTACTCTAATCTTGTAATCGCTGTTTTCGGAAGGCATACATCAAAAAGTGGTTAACATAAAGGAAGTTTTCTCTATGGAACTTTCTTTTCTCAATTACTGACACTATTGTAGCCAAAAACCAGCCATGGTTATGATTGAATGAGAGAGACTATTGCACAAAAACTTTTTTACTGTTTATTAGTCATAATTTTAACTCTTTTTTTTTTATCTATTTGCAGGTTAACCGCGCTCCCTGCCTGCGCAGACGTACATACCGGGCTCACGGTCGTATTAACCCTTACATGTCGTCGCCCTGCCACATCGAGGTCTGTCTGAGCGAGAGGGAGGACGCCGTAGCACGCGCCGCACCCGCAGACGACGCACCCGCGAAGAAGAAGCTGTCAAAGAAGAAGCTGGCTCGCCAGAAGGAAAAGATGATGAGAGAATAGATGTTTAAGGGTTAATAAATGATTTTACAATCTATGTTCGAGTTTAATTTGAATAGGTTTTAGAGGCACCTCCACGACTCAGACATTTAATAATATGTACTTACGAAAGACCGGATATCTTGAAGAAAACTAATAATCTGCTTGTAAGAGCCAAAGCAAGCCAGCCAGTGCGAGACGAGGCGAAAGGCGTGTGATGTTTTTGCTTTAACACAAATATTTATCTCTGTAACAAAAATAGCTGACGTGGTTCAAAAGACTGCCCGACTTAAATGGGTCTGGTCAGGACATGTCTGCCGCATGCCGGACAAACTGGGCCAAAATAGCAGGAAACTGGTGCCCTGACACAGTGAGGCGGGGTCGCAGCTGGCTACGAAGGAGATGGCGCGCCGAATTGGACAGGTTCCGTCCGAACTGGAAGGAGGGCGCGCGGGTCCGCGAGAAGTGGAGGGAGGCCTTTGCCCAGCAGTGGGACAGCAGGCTAGTGAAAAAAAATAGTATTGGACCTTGGTTCGACCGAGAAGCGAGTTTGTCATACGTAGTGCTAAAATATAATTGTAGGGTTCACAGATGGCACTTCATTTAAAAAGTAACTAAATTTCATATTTTTATTCATAAACATTCAGTAACGAATACTTAGGTACACCATAATAATGTAACAACGTGCTACACAGGCTCAATTCATTTCTTTTTGGTTAAATGCTTGTTTTCACGTCTCAAATTACTGACTTCAGCATACGCTTCAGTAAGACAGTTTTCTAAATAGTAGTTAGCCTCGGCTAATTCCTCAGCGTGGTTGGACGCCTCTATTCTCATATTTTTTGCTTGAAAAATTAGTGTTTTCAATGCCTCATTTTCTGCTCGAAGAGAATTTACTCTCAAGTCGATGATTTGAGCGTTCATTGTTTTTATATTGCAACTGAATGTTGTACTCCCGTAGTTTACAGGCTTCTTGCTTCACGTCATGTATCTTGTTTTTAAGATAAGTATTTTTTTCCTTGAGGTCTATTGCTCTCGACATCTCCTGATGTTGCTTATCAGTGGCTTCGAGCAGCTGTTCTCGAAGTCTTTCGTTTTCTTTCGCGACTCGTTTTATGGTGCCATGAAGATTCCAAGTTTTCCTTTCTGAATGAAGGGGTTTTTGCAGTTTCATACCTAAAATCACATTACACTTGTAAATTTGGTTTTTGATTTAAAATGAAAGGTTTGGACCGTTTGGACTCATGTCTTGACCAAAGATTAGAATACATACACGTCATGACCATAGTCATTCATGGTCGAATTCAAGACAGTATAAATGAAAGTTTTTAAAGAGGTCCATTCATGTATAGGTTTTCGCAGGTCTCTATTGAAAATGAAGGAGATTTTTCAGAACTGTTTTATGAAATCATGTAAGGCTGCATGAGTCAATCTTGTAAGGCTTCTTGGCGAGTGACCGTAAACCAAAAAAATGCCGCCATCTTGTTTTTTCAAAATACCTAAATTCCAAAAGAACCATGTAGCACTGTACGTCGAGTACGGGCTAAAAGTCAAGATCTGTGGAAAAAGGCATGCTGAGCAGGCCCCATGTAAATTGAGCGAAACAGGTGGATGACCAACTTAGGTTTTCGCTAACACAACCATTGGGGATATAGGTATTCGTATGGATTGAAGAGCCTCTCCAGATTTTAAAAGGAAGGTCATACTCATATTTAGTAGCAAAACAGTTGATTGTGTAGAAAACGTTCTGAAAAATTCTGGGCATAAAAGCATTCGGCTAACACAACCGGGTGTGTGCAAAAATCAGGCCCTAAATTAGCACGATTGACCAAATTGTCGTCCTACTATACGTAGGACTTCTTGTAGTTCCAACCTTACCTCGCTTCCTTACTCTCAGCCCTACAGCGCGGTTCCAATTGTGTGCACAATTAAACTTGAACGTTGAGAGTTCCACCAGTCCTTCAGTCGTTATCAACACCGCACGCATGTCGTACGCGCGCACTGTCTTGTTCTGCGCGTGCGCGCTTGCCGTCAACGCCGCGGTCTATGCTGCGCCGGCGCTGCCTGCCAGGTCCGATAATAAAGGTGAATATGTAATTTATTATTTTTAAGTATCTACTATAAAAGTTATAGTGCCGTTATTGCAATAGAAAAAAAAATACATTATTTTAACTTTAAATTTAACTCAAAAGAGATTAAAGCCATCGGGAAAATTACTCTATTTTTACATTGTTACTTTCTGAAGTTTATGCGTAAATTCAACCCTTGATGAAAGAATCCTGGTGTACCAAAGGCTGAAAACCAAGTATATGTAAACCTATAGCGTTATTTTTTAGTAAGAGGTAGGTACTAAAAAGGTCCCTTTGAGGACGAGGGTCTACCACTACCATCTCTTCTGAGGAATCTAAAGATGGCCTCTTGCAAACTGTAGCCGTGTCATTAATCTTTCTTTATTGTTCTAAGTATTATTATTAAGTAATTAGTAGTAAAATAAAAATTATTAAGTAAGTATGTTATAATCGGTCTTACAGTAATTAATTCAGCAGGTAAACATCACCTACATTTAGCTGCTGAATATGTACAGTCACGAGAGCCGATATGTATACACTTTCCTAAAGGGGTTGGAAGATTTTTGTATGAAGCGTGGCCTGCCTAATTTCCGCCATTTTTAACCGACTTCAAAAAAAGGAGGAGGTTCTCAATTCGGTTGTGTTTTTTTTTTGTGTTTGTTACCTCATATCTCCGTCATTTATGAACCGATTTGAAAAATTCTTCTTTTATCTGAATGGATCTACTTCCCGATTGGTCCCATAGAAATTTCATCAAACTCGGTTCAGCAGTTTGGTTTTGAAATCAAAATAGCTGGAAAAAATGTCATCCAAGTAAACGAAATTGCGAAATTGATACTTGACAAGGATTTGTGTGTGATACGATAACTAAAAAGGATAAAATAAAAACTTTTTTGCAAAAAAAAACCGACTTCCAAAAAAACACAAAAAAAAAGTGGAAAATAACTTTACTTTCGGAAGTCGGTGGCAAAAAATTCAATGAAACAAACAATAGTCACATTTTTTTTGCAAAAAAGTTTTTTCTTTTTTTTTTTTTCAAAATAGCGGTCACGCACAAAACCTATATCAATCAATAGTTGGCATCAATAGAAACAAGTATTTAACCGACTTCAAAAAAAGGAGGAGGTTCTCAATTCGGTTGTATGTTTTTTTTTTTTTTTGTAAGACAAAATCTTCTTAAGCGTCACGTTTTCGAGATATAAGCCATCCAAGTTAGAATCTATTCACAGATGACACAATCAGTACAACTTTGATTTCAATAGCTGCCATCAAAACAGACAAGTATTGTATGAGACAAAATCTTCTAAAGCGTCACATTTCCGAGATATAAGTACGCTTTCCAAGTTCGGCTGATGACCAAGATTGTAAATTTGATGGCTTATATCTCGGAAACGTGACGCTTTAGAAAATTTGGTCTTATACAAAATTTGTTTGTATTGATGCCAGCTATTTATTGATATATGTAGGTTTTATGCGTGGCCACTATTTTGAAAATAAAGTAAGATGGCGGAAGTTAGGCAGGCCAAATAATTCAAAGCCATTTTCGCGAGAAATGACGATTGTAACTTGGAGATAGGATCTATTTCATAAACATATGTTTCCAAAATTCTATCTTCGTAACAACATGAAATTTTTATCACAACACTAGGAAACAATCACTTTAAAAAGTTGTTATGTGTTTACATATTGGTGTTCGTGACTGTACCTAACCAAATAGCTTTTTTGCAGTTTTAGATCTTTTTACCCTTTGAGCTTCTGCCTAAATGGGTAATTTAGAAAGACATACCATTACGGGCATGTTAACTATATCAGACACCCTACAGCCCACTCCCTCTCCACTCAGACGGGATGCTTGAGACCCAGTAGTGGAAAGAGTACAGGCTGGTTATGCTAACCTAACTATATCCTTTCCATTGTCCAGCTCAATAGGATATCAGCATATTAATGGGGACAACGAATGAGGTCGTGCAAGGAGCTGTTATTTTTCAGATCAATCCCCTCTCGTTCTTCATTCGACATTGTTTCAGAAATCATCTTGTCACTCGTTTACCAGATACTTAAGACCTCTCGAAGGAGAACCAGGCAATTCAGTTTGATGATGTAAACAAAAACGGTAGAGTAGGTATCTCAAAATTATTATTGAGTGCTTCTCAAATCCTATTATGATCAGGTACGGTCTAGTATCCGCCTCATCGTCGCGCAGGATAAAGAATCTGAGTATCCGACCGAAACAGGATTTTCAGCCGAAACCGAAACGCTACTTTCGGCCTCGGTGCCAGTTTCGGCCGAAACCGAAATAGAACCCTTATTTAAACATATAAGGTGCAGCAGAATAAGCGCAATAGCCCGCTTAGGTGTTAATTCAGACCATCAAACTTTCCCAAGAAACAAAGGCATAAAAAAATAGACATCCCATGCAAGATATCGCATCGGCTGACGCAATTACAAGGAAGAGTCCAATTATTTTTATACCCACATTCTTAGGGAAAAGAGGTTAACAAAAAATAATAATAATAAAAACAATAATTAAAGTATGTAACAAAAGTTGACATCACACCTGCAACCGAAGTGTAAGGCAGAGGTGTACCTTAAAGTACAACGGTATTTCGGTAGTTATGTTTAAGTACCATGTATTAGGGCGGGAGCCTATTTTCATCTAACGGGCACAAATCCAGATTCCGTGGCTTCTACTGAGAAATTCCTGATGGAAAAACCCAATAACAGGAAATTTATTTATTTATGTTATAAGTAATAAAATTTTAAAGCCGAGAAGGGCGGTCAGCTAGGTAACGATTAACGAGTATCGGCGGGGCTGAAGATTCGGCCAATTATTGGCCGAACCTTAAATCCAAACTGGCCGAAACCGAATCTTCGGTCAGTCTCTAAAGAATGTTTAGTTCTATTTGGGCAACAAACTATTTGAGAGAAGTTATTCAACTTAAGAGAATTTCAGTTGTTATAAAGATGTTGGTAGCTCGCACTAAAATTAACAGTTAAAAGCACACGTGTCAGCACCACCTCATCTTATTTCTACAAATTGATGCTGATCAGACAAAGTGTATGAGCTTAATAGTCCTGCACAATTTCTGCAGCCAGCATAACACATCAATCTTTATGACTCTTAGCACGCAATCCGCGTGCCCACACGCATAAAGCGATCTATCAAACGTCGTATAAATCACGAAACACGTCGAGTATTTTAAGACCCGCATCTCCGATCGTAGCATTTAGATCATTGACACCAAAACTGTTTCTAAGTGAACTCAGGACTATGTCAACGATCCCCGCGGCGTCTTTGATCGCTTGACCCATATTAGTAGTGCACTTACCGACACACCGGACGTTGGTAAACGCTCTTAAATCAGTACAAGTGTGATGTGATTTTGACCTATTTACAATTGTTTCATAGTAGGTGTCATTGTTTGAAATAATATACTACAGAGCTTGTCTCTTCTGCTCTGTGGTCTTCTTCTACTTTACGAGTCGATTTCACTAAAATTCCGTCCGACTAGTTTGTAGTCAGCTGCTCAGCTCAACCATTGATTTCGTTTAAACCCCCAGGGGGTGTAGGATGAGCAAGCAAGGAGGTGAGGCATATCCTCAGAAGGGCTCCACTAGCACTAGGACTCCTACTAGTGCTAGTGTACCTCCGTAGGTGGGTAGGCTAGGGTAGGAGGTTAACTCTGTGGTCATTAGAAATTCGTACAAATTAGAACAGATTTGGGATTTACCACAGGAATCCATTTGTGATAGGACAACTGTGTGGTATAAAAAGGCTTTAAACGACCTGTGAACTTTTATCGATCATGAGTTGTACCTACCTAATACATAGTTTAAAATAGCGTATAGTTGTAGCCGAACTGCTAAGTGGTGGTCATCCAAGATTAACGACATTGGTTTGTGTCAAACTCAGTCTTGTCAGTCCTATTCCTAAACTGAAAATTATACGGAAATCAGTACGGAAGTTGTTATGGTCTTGTTGGGAAATGTAACCATTATAAACTCTCCAAAAGCTATAACAGTCACGAAGATGGCCTCAACTTATACCATTACAAATCGTGTTTATATACAGGTCACTGTCATGACACACTGCGCGAATTTCGTCCTCCCGAGGCCCACTTATGATGTTCCATTTCCTTAATGTCCATCGCAAATTGTGCGTAGGTTACCAACACTCGGTCATAAATTTTCGCGAACTATTTTTGGTTGAAATATGAGGCTAAGTCGTTTTCGTCTAAAAAAGGATGATGCATGACATCAAGATTGTCTTCACAATGATGTCATCGTATCGCCAAATTTTGATTATTTAGGATTTGTCGCAGTCAGATCTCATCGACCAGAAAATGAATGAAAATGTCTCTGACAAGAAAATCAATGATAAATTGGAATAACCGTTGACTACTTACCTAACCGAAGTAAACTTTGCTTTTTAGAAGTACATTTGGGAAAAATACTCAATCATTTAGTAAATTGGCACAATGCAATTACGAAGTTATGGTTTTGGAGATCTCTACCTGTTATCATGAATACAGGTAGTACCATTCTAAAATAATGCGATTCAAAGCAGTTGTTTACAAGTCTGCAGTCGCCAAAGGAAATATTTAATAGTCTTTTAATAACTAAAGTACTCCAGACCCACAGCCATAACAGTTCCTACTACGTCTCGTAGACGGTCACGTTTACGGCCTTATGCTCAGATTCACTATTGCGTAGTGTAACTGTTTATACTTTTCATTGTGTCTACGTGTCTTCCTCTTCCGTCATAGTAGAATCTTTGTTGTCATGAATTCAAGTTTGCATCCATCTGCTTCTCAACCGACTTCTTACGTTGAGGACGTAAGAAGTCGATTGTTGTTTTCGGTGCATCTTGGTTAATTTTTCTAGTACACACCTTCGAATTTTGGGGTTCTTTGGGACTAATCCCATGATCAAAATTCAAAAGTCCCATGATTAGAAAACGTCGATCCGAACTGGGTCGCCTAAATATTGCACGTACTTTGACGAAAAGTCAGCGGAACTTATTAGTCTTGCAACAGATTTTTGGGAGCTGAAGGTTCTCGTCTTGTAAGAAAGAATATCTTTAAAAAAATGCTCCGTATTTGGGAAACGCAAGCAAACAAATTGTTGGGTAGTAAGTACCTATGTTTACCTTTGCACGGAGAACTGAGTTTGAACTCTAAGGAGGGCTAGATTCAACTCTAAGCCCGCTTGCACCAGAAATCGTACATTAAGCGCTAAATGTACATCATCTTCAAACAGACAAATGTCGATGTTTTAAATTCGTTTAAAGTAAAATGTGTTCAGTGAGTCGTGGTGCAAGCGGACCGAAGATAGGTTGCAAGCTCCTGCTTGAACTCTCGATATGATGCTTTTGATTGGCAATTTCGTGAGAATGTGAGGGCCAAACGTTTTTTGCTATGGTTGGGTCAGGGATCGTCCTTTCATTGTAAAGGACTTTTGCTTCTGTTTCGCACCCAAGGGCACACGGGTTCATCACATCTGTAACTGCTTTTGTCCCCATGTTGTTTAGTTTAAAGAACTACCTACATATCTCAGGCGGCAAACATTGTTGTTGGAAGGTTATACAACACCAATTATGTCCAATATCCATAAATCTGTGGCGTACAACTGTCCATTTTTATGCACATCGCCTTAAGTGATAAATGGTGGTTCCTAACATACACGACCGGGAAGTAGCCGTACATATAGACCAATTGTCAACATTGGATTATGAACTCATGTTCTCTTTGTGGAATTCGCAACTCTTTAGGCCAATAATGCATTCAAAATGATTAGGTTTTTTTCCCAATCGAAGGATTCTCATTTCCGTAAAAAGGATATTAATTTTATTACTGGGTTTGGTTGTCAAAAAGAGGAGAACGGGCATTGTGAACTAATTAATTGACTGGTGTAGTGAACTGAACTTGGTTTGATACCAGTTATTGCTTTCAAATTAACTCCAGGCTTTTGCTATTATGTATTCTGTGGTCCAGATCACTAAACAAGAAACGAAATTATTCGGCCTATAACTTATGAACTATTGACTTTGCTGTAATTTGATGCTGCAATAACAAAGTTTCCTCACTTGTATCAAAATGTACTGTTTCTTTAGATCTCATTCCCTTATTTGCTTCCTTTGCATCACTTATGCTAAAAGGTGATTTAATTAAATTTATGAATCAGTTGTAGAGATAGACCAGGAAGAATAAATTTCGTTGTGACATAATTTAATATGCAGGAAGTTTTGAACTCCATGTTTCATTTATATGCCTGTGACATTGAATGCGCTATGCGGATATTATTATTGCTGTCCTAGCGCATCCGTGTTCGGGTTATAGCAAGCTTGGATATATATATACCCGGTAGATATTATGATGAGCCCCTACCGGGTACAAAATGCATGCATGACCAGTTTAACTTTACACAACAACGATATTATTTACATTGTTTGCTTCGTTGGCCCTGCAATCGCAAGCGCTGCCGCATGCGAGGTTCGAGGAGGGTTCGATAATTTCATTCCAAGATCGGGCAAACTATTATTGTATTTTCCCATTAGTAATTTAGCCTGAAGTCTGTCACATAATTATGATGATAACTGATAACTAATGTGGGTGTACTTTTAATTACACCTCGGCCTAACCCGTTGTATAATTGTAAAAGACACCAGTTACGTCGTATCTTTACCAGGTTTTGCGAAAAAAAACCTTCTGTTTTTCTTTGTAGTTTTCATTTTAACATACCAGCAACAACTTCTTTCAGGATCGAAGATGATGCAAGAAGAAACGATAGTGGTACGAAGGTTGCCGAACGCTTACTTCTATCCGTTCAGTTTATGGCCCTTACCGAAATATCAAGTCAGAGGTGAGTAGCCTACCTAAATAGTTCAAAAAATCCTGTCAATGGCTATTTAATTTCTTGAATAGATATTATGAAGAAAATCCATAGAATTGGAAGCCGGGCATTGTATCTACAACCGTCTCTTAGACATGAGCTACATGCTTAGGTGGCCTACCGTGACGTCTTTATGCAGGAATGTTTTAATGTCATTCCAGGGTAGGAAAGAGATAGAGCTATACAGGATGTCTAGTGCCATCACTTTTCCACACTGGAATAATACTAAAACATTCCTGCTTTAACATATCATTGTTACACGGGTCACCGCGACGCGATTTGCTGTAAGACGTTACTCACGCGAACGACAAAAGTCATGTGCTCATTTCGCTTGACGCAAGTGCACCGCAAGAGGCATTTGTTTAACCTTTAGCCTTTCCAATTACCAGGCAGGAATTATTTACCAGTTACCATCAGACTTTAGAAAAAATATATTATCATAAAAAATATTTTATCATTATTTTCTTTCCACAGATCACGAAGATTCCAACGAGTCGTTTCCCCGCAGAAGAAATTACAACATTAAGAGGCAAAACGAAAGATAGCTTAAAAAACTATCCGTTATTGTTAACATTTTAGTATTTACGATGACCTGCACTGCCAAATTATTTCGATGAAAAGCCGACCTACCTGCGAATGCTACGCCGTGCTACGAAAAAAACTACGCCGCCGCAGCGAAAGGCTACGCTACGACAAATGCTGTAATTCTTATTTATTTGAAACTCTTCTTAGTCGTTCACTCTTAACCGAATGGACGTGATCATGGGTTGTCGCGGTCACAACTGCGGTCGCTGCCTTGCGATCCTTTTCCACCGGTCTCTATTGGCCGTATGCATTCTGCCACAGGGATCTTGGTGACAGATTTGATGGACTCTGTCCACCAAGTTGTGGTGATCGACCGCGTGGTCTCGTGTCTTCGACTCTACCCTGTATCACCAAACGCTCTATGGAATCATTGTTGCGCATTACGTGTCCAAAGAATCTGAGAATTCGTAATTTGAAAATAGTGCTACACAAAACCAAATACCGTCAAAAGTGGAGAGACTTGGAGACCTACACTCAGCATTGGGTGGTAAGGTTGAAAAAGAAGAAGTGCTACACAACAGATGCGTGGATGCGACGAATGTTTCTTTTTTTGTGCTTTATATTTTACGCTTTATTGATAAAATAACGAATATTGTTACCTTCTATAGGAGTTGGAAACATGTAAATAAATAAGATATGTTATTTATGATAAATTAATTTATTACTTATTATACGACCAAGGTAGTGTTTAGTTTTATCAGTTGTGATTATTTTTAGTTCAATAAATTATTTTTTAAATATTTTTTTGTTTTATTTTATACTCCAATTCCTTTTCTAGTCTCTTACAGTAAAGCAGTACAAAACCAAGTCAGTTTTCCTTTCTGGTTTTTGTTGCAGTTGATTAAATTGATACATTCAGGGCATTTGGTCGGGGCCGATTATGTGTTTAATAGTTTCATAATTATGTAAGTCAGATTATAGCCCACAAACTCGATGTTTTGTCTTATCACCATTGCACCCTCACGAAGCAAGGCAAGGCGGGTTGCTAGCGAATAAATACCTAAATATGCAACAAGACTTTTGTTCAGTATGCGATGACTTGGCATAGGTATAAAATATAACACGAGGCAGATGAAGAAAGATGAACCTGGAATTAATTTACTATTTAACTGAGTCCATTGTTAAAGTATTTAACTGGAAGAAAGAGTCTTGTAGTTCAGACTTGAATAAGCACTCTTAAAAAATTCGCAACATCAGCATCACAGTAGTGCCATCTATGTTCTTAGAACCAAATCACAACTGTGCGAATTGTAGCTCTGAAAACAATAAGGGCGTAAGTCCATTATTGATTACGCAGGCGCACTGCTACCCTCATCTCGGCTATAGGGCAGCATCTTGCGAATAGTAAACATGTTCCTTTAAAGATAAACGAAAAACATCACAAATATCCATCAAAATGAAGCTGGGATTCGTGTTTATATTGTTAAGTTATGTCGGGAACTGTTTCGGTAAGTAAAGTGATGATTTTTCTAGTATATTTGGAGTAAAATAGAAGTTTGGGTCATAAGTACAGTCGCTTGCGGATTTTTTTTTCCGTTTAGTATTGTCCGTCTTGAAGAACCGTTGGAATTCCTCTTAAAAGTATAAGTATTTGATTTCTAGTGAAATGCGAGATAGATGATATATTTTGAGTATATTAATATTGCAGAAGAGTCATCCCCGCGTGAGTAGTAAAGTAGATGTAGACAAATGCAATTATTTTTTCAGTAGCTGAGGACAATATTATTTCTTGGAAACAGTTTATCCGTTTATGCTAGACAAATAGGGGATAGCATTAGCAATTCAAATCCCAAGTGAATTTCAATAATAATGATGGCCGTTGATATTTGGGTCAACCAATCACAACAGCGTTCAAGATTTGACAGCAGATTCGAATTTAGAAGCTAGTGATTATTGTTTTACCGTCTTTTTTCCAGGAGTAAAGCTGCTCGAAGCGAATCCAGATGTTAAGCGATTATATGATGATCTGCTGAGTAACTATAACCGTCTTATAAGACCTGTGACCAATGTGAGCGACATACTGACAGTCAGGCTTGGCCTGAAGCTCTCACAGCTCATGGAAGTCAACCTTAAGAATCAGGTCATGACCACCAACCTTTGGGTAGAACAGGTGAGTTTAATATTTACAGACTGCTTCAATTTTAATGTAGGCTGCTTGTCTTGTACAACGTCTTAAGTTTCTGTAAAAGTATTGCTGTCTCTTTCCAACGGACATAGTGAGAAAGAGATGGCATAAGTTAAGAGTTGTTAAACTATGTAGTTTATTTATGTGCCACTGAAACTTTCATCGAAGTGTTTGCTCTTATACCTGGCACACATTATCGAGCGACACCGTACGGGTCGATTGATCTCTAAGCTACGTTTTCTGAGGTCGGATAGTGGATGGTTGAAGATCCGTTACATATCGAGACCTTTCAAGCCTAGGAAAACACGTTAAACCGGTGGTCCCAGCTGCCGTCTGTTGGTACTTGACAGTCGTTACGGGTAGCCCGAAGTTCGAAAGTTTGACAATCAGTCTTACTAAGGGGTATCGTGATGCCAGAACTTGGCATCACGATACCCCAGACCGATCCGACCCGATAGGTCAGATAGGCACACAAATACTGGTATTCGGCTGCGTCTGGTTGGCTGGAAGCCGGTCCTCAAATAGTTGGTAAAAAGCTAGGCAAATGATATCTTCTTGGTCTTGAAGATGTAACGATGTGTTTCAGAAATGGTTCGACTACAAGCTGCAATGGAACCCTGATGACTACGGCGGCGTTGAGATGCTGTACGTGCCATCTGAACACATCTGGTTGCCTGACATCGTGCTCTATAACAATTGGGATGGAAATTATGAAGTGAGTATGGTTTTAAGGAAACATATGGCTGACTATGACAATAGACGTAGTCTTAATGGTGTTAAGATCTTTGTAAGCAATGCATACAATTTTTTCGTTGATAATTACCGTCATGACACCACAACGAGAAAATACTTGAAAGGGGATGGATGGCTCATAGACGCCTACACTTATAAAGCACGGGATCAACATTGCCTGAAGTTGACCTCTTTCGGATTCTTTCAATGAAATTTTTCATAGCAACGTACACTTACAAGCATCGTAACACCCAGGGCACTGATTATAGATAAGTGTGTTAAGAGCTTGCTTGTTGATAAACATGAAATGTAAGAACTGAACTTTTTTGGCGTTTTATAAAGATTAGGCTTCGCAGTATATTCTATTGCTTTAAAAACGCCTTAAATTAACACCATCATCACGTTTTATTTCTAGGTAACCCTAATGACAAAAGCAACCCTGAAGTACACTGGCGAGGTGAACTGGAAGCCACCGGCGATCTACAAGTCGTCTTGCGAGATCAACGTGGAGTACTTCCCCTTTGATGAACAGACTTGCTTCATGAAGTTCGGATCTTGGACTTACAATGGAGCTCAGGTAAGAAGCCCTATTTATTTTGCAGCTATTGCTGCATCTGCACATTTCATATTGTATCTATTCCTGTAGAAACAATTGATAAGCGTTGATTTGATAAGGATACACAAAGATAGGGTACCATCTGATTACACATTGTAGAAATAGGTGGTGTGGAACAGAATGAGCTCCTTTTTGATACTCTTAAACGCCCTACAGACCTGTTCTCAATGAGAACGAGATGGCGAGAAACCAATCACATTCACGCTTCTCGGGTGTTCTCGGGAGTTCTCGGTGTGAGTCTGTAGGGCCCTTGTAGGGCCCTTTACAAGTTACGCTGCACATACGATTGACTTATTCCTTTAAACTACATTGCAGGTGGACCTGAAACATATGGATCAATCACCAGGCAGCAGCTTGGTGCACGTTGGCATAGATTTGAGTGAGTTCTATCTCTCAGTGGAATGGGACATACTCGAAGTACCAGCCACGAGGAATGAGGAGTACTATCCCTGTTGTCCGGAACCGTTTTCTGGTAAACTATTATCTAATAAAATGTTTGGTTATAAATAGTCCTTTTACAATGACACTGAAGGGCACTGCTGTACTTTTTTGTGTAATAAAATCTAGTTTACTTGAACCAGCTGTGTCGAATGAACCTGTAACTGCTCTGTGAGTAGGTTACCATAGGACCCTAGTTTGCAGAAATAATAAGCACACGGTTAGAAGTAAATAAGTAGAAGCAACTTGTTGGACATTAATAATGAAATCACATTGCGGAATCTACGTTTCTCAGACGTTGGAGCTCACGAATTGACTGCAGCAAAAAATTTCGATGTTATTCTAATACTAAAACAAAACTAGATAGCAGACAATGACGTTTTAACATTTGAAACCATCGATATCTGTGTGAAAGATGATATAGCTAGGAAGGGGGTGACTACTGGTAGGTACTGAGATGACGACGAATTATGAAGTATGGAAAAAGAAGACACGCCGACCAAAGCTAAGTAAGCATAAGGGCAGGTGCACGATGATGATGATTTAACACTCGATAATCTTCGTCCCCTTTTCAGATATAACATTCAAGCTGACGATGCGCCGAAAGACATTGTTTTACACCGTGAACCTGATTATACCGTGTGTTGGACTTACATTCCTAACCGTATTGGTCTTCTATTTGCCGTCGGATTCCGGAGAAAAGGTAACTACAGCTTGATTGTTATTACTTTTATTGTGTGTGGTAGACGTGACGACATTCTATTTCCAATTGGGATGCATAGAGTTCTTACTTTCTTCCTTCCTTTCATTTATTCTGTATCTTCTTATATTATATGCATCTAATTAATATTCTTTTAGCTTAAACTTTTTAATCTTTACTAAACATAAAACTATTTACTCAGTTTATTTTGATCTGTCGCTGGTAGAGTGGAATTCTTTGTCATTTTAACTAACAGATATTCTAAATGTTTTATATTCTTACTTCGCTATCTATTGTTATTTAATATTTTACCGCTATTACACAAGTGTTTTTCTACCTCTTAAACATTTGAACAAAAAGAGCTTATAATTTGAGAAAATATTCCATTAACTTCGTCTACAGCTTTAGTTTGTGCGATGATGATGAATCTATGGAGATTTTTGGAAGATATATATTTTCAAGTTTTGCAAAACAAAGCCATTAGAGTTAAACGCTTGTGAGATAGTAGGTATCTAGACAGAATAGTTCTTGGTGGGGATACCAAATAATTGTTGATATACTAGTCTTTAAATAAAATTGCAATAGAATGTCGTTACGGTATAGCTTTGTATGTAAACGTGAATGGGATGTTTCAGGGCATGTTCATATAGCCTTCAGTCCGCAAACCATCCTTCATGCCCCTCATCCATTGGTAATGGTCTTTTTTGAATCACTAGCTAGTATGTGAGTGTGTTAGTATCATCTGGATATTGTTTGTGTTTGCTATTGTCTTTCCACACCCCGAGATTTTTTACATCGTTTGCAGTTCCCAAAAATATTAAATAAAAATTTCTTCTGTAACGTTTTGGTGCCCGCAATATATTTTGGATATTGTATTCCAGTTTTCCCCAACATTCTTTATCGGCTCTCCTCTTGATCTTAGCTTTTGCGATGCTCCTTTGCTGTTTGACAAATGATTAATGTTGACTTAATTATTCCACGCTGTTTCAAGCTAAAACAAAGCTCTTGCCTTTTCTTTCCCCATTTTTAGTATTAACTTATTTTTTGTCTATTTCCTTGGACAAGGCCCAAAAATCTCTCTTATTTAATAATTCCCTATAATTAAGTTTCATTCTGTACTTATATACTGCATAAGTAGTGAGTAAGAGTGATTGTACCTTTAATTAATAACTTCTTTCCCATTGGGTACCAAAATAAAAGTTAGTTTAATTCCCATATTTTCAAAATTTAACTTTCCCGTTACTTTAAAATCTTTCTTAACCATTCCAAAATCCCAAATAAACTTTTTAATTATCCCCAGAATAATCATTATCATTGCATGCCCCCAAATTATATCATTCATTGATTGTACAACACATTCCATGATTTGTACCTTACTCTTTTCTAAGTAAATGCTAGTGGAAAGACAATTTATAATTATTCAAATGTAATGTGATAGTTATAGTATGGATTTTCGTGCACTGATTTACATACAGGTGGAATTAATTTCTGACTAAGGTTCGTTGGAAACACCATCGGGAGATAAGTGAAGTGGTAAGCACTGTGGCTAAGCATGACAATGTGAGTGAACTATACCAATTAATTTGCCGACAGAGAATTGAACTGCAGTTTCGGATATTTTGGGCTTATACAGACGATTGACTTCTGCACGAATAACTGTTTTAACTGTGACTTTTGACTTTGTAGTCTTATGGATAATGATACTCGTCAAGTCAAGTCATTCGTCTCTACAGGCCCATATCTAGAAGAACGATCGTACGAGCCAACATCATTACCAACCACCGTGGGGTGTCAAGGAACCTTAACATCACAAGCTAATTCCACATTTAGTGTGCAAAAAACCAAAGAATTTAACAAAATAACTCAAAAGAGACTTCTCTTCCTTAGATATCGCTCTGCATCTCCATCCTGGTGTCCCTCACTGTGTTCTTCCTTGGTCTGGCTGAGATAATTCCGCCAACATCCCTGGCAATCCCCTTGCTTGGGAAATATCTACTATTCACGATGATACTCGTCTCGCTCAGCGTTTGGGTGACTGTTTGCATACTTAACGTGCATTTCAGGTAAATATTCTTTTTTTCTTTTCTCGTAGATATCGTTAAGCATCTCGATTTTGGTGTCGCTGACTGTTTTCTTCCTGTTGCTGGCTGAAATAATCCCGCCCACGTCGCTCGCTATACCTTTATTAGGGAAGTATTTGCTGTTCACCATGATTCTGGTGTCTCTGAGTGTTTGGATGACCGTTTGCGTTCTCAACGTTCATTTTAGGTGAGTAAAGAAAGTTAGTTAGCTTTCCTTCTCACTGTTTCCACTACCTTGAGTATCTCTGGCTATACTGTCGCTTCGTAGTAGTTGTTTGTCAAATAAAAGTTGTTTAAAGTACTAAGGTTAAAAAGAATATCATAAAAATCTAGTGGCAGTGCATAAAACCTAATAAATAAACATGATGCTAAAAATATATTGAAACCTAACTTAGCTTTGATAGTTGCTAAATAATTGTGAAGCTTATTACAAGTAATATAAGAATTATGTGCCTTTATATTTTCGGGAAGAAAGTCTTTGACCAGTACCTACCCAACTAAAATCTGCAAGCTTAAACATGTACGAGTTATACACCCAACCTTTACCTTAGCTTATTGTCTAGCAACAGATTATAATGGCTTGTAAAAGTAGATACAGATACGCACATAATACTAGTTGTATGATTAAGGGTAGATGCTACAGTGTCCCTACCTTTAGAATTTAAGATATTGTTAAAATGAGATTTAACGCTAAATGGTATAACAACACACAAGGTTTTCATGTGTCGAACAAGCTTAAGCACGTTTGAAACATTTCTCATTAATCACCATGTTCAGGCTTCATAGCTGGAAAATAGCATTTGTAAGGAAATCACGTTAGATTCCAGTTCTATATAAAGTTCTTAGGTGTATGTGAATATCTTCGGTTCATAGATGGCCTTGCAACTATGGCAGTACGATGTATTGCAGCCATGTCATATTTTTTGGGCAAGCCCGCCACACTATTCCCTAATCACTGCAACTCTTGAAAGCCAGAATCAACAGTGGCGACCACCAGAAAAGCACCGAGACAGTGAAGCTCGACGAAGTTCCAGAGCAACAATTTAACTGTGTTGTCTTGCAGCCATGTCAGTCGATTCATGATGAATATACGAGAATCGGTGGTTTTTGGCCAAGTCATGGCCTAAGATGACATGGTGTAATTATAAAGAGGCTAGTACCATGGGATTGGTCATTTGGATTTATGAGCAACATCAAAAAGGCTCGTGTTCCCACTGTCACTTTTACATGGGATCTTGATATTCATAGATTGTCAATAGGAAAATCGCCGAACTTATGAGTGGTTAGTTAAACCGAGACATGTAGTGTGAAGCTTACTCTGTACCTACAGTAGTGGAACAGTCGGTAGTGATAAAAAAGGGCCGACATCCTATCTCTTTTTGTCACCGCGCTTACATCTTAGGCTATTGTAAACTTGCCATTGATTTGAGCAGGTTAAGGCTGCTCTACCTGCCTATTAAACGACTTAAAAAAAGGGGTAATCAATTGGACCTATAATTATATTTATTCATTTTTCAAGGAGGACAATCATACAATGAGGTTATAAAAATATTTTTGGAATAGGTATATATTAAAATTTATGATCACTAGTTTTCGAAAATTTTTTTTGGCTTCCGCATAATGGAACATGTCGCCTTTCCACAGCAAAATTGTTACAATGCAAATAAGGAGTTACTTTTTAAAAATCTAGGAGTTTTGCGCGAAACGTCACCTGACACATTTCAGTGATTTCCAAAATGATAATCCAAATTGGTGCCAACGAAAATTTTCAGTTTATCCTTCATGGGTGTCGTTTACATAGATAAATCCAAGATAAAAACAAAAATAAATTGCGTGACAAATATATTGTAAACCTGCGCGAATATTTCGACGGGCTGTCCATCTTGCAGGACGGAAGCCTTAAATTGTTTATTTTTTGGTTCTTTTGCAACTTTAAACAGTTTTCTATTCATCCATCTATAACCGACCAAAAATATTAGATGAACTACCAAAAAATATTTTAAAAATATTCCGGTAAACGTCCACTAAATAAAGGAGAATGCATAAATCTGCAGGTTCATTGTAATATCGTCAGTTCGATAACGGGACAATGGTGTGAAATATGGTATGTTACACTCTAGTTTAGAAAGCTCTTTATTGAAAGCATACGAAGGATGTAATGAGAATTTAGGTGTTGAGATATGAGATATTTGTGTTTATGTGGTTTTGGAAACGTGGAACAAACCTTTATTAAAGCCCAAGATACATTGCGCGATTGATTTAGTGATACATTTTCATGTCCGAATAAAGTTCCTGTTATTTTATGGTATTATCTCAACATAAACCGCTGAAAATTTTGCGGATAGGTAATTTTCCACAAGCATCTAAGTATACTTTAGGCAATTTTTGATCTCCCAGCCAACTACAAGATAAATTCAGTACACAACACACACAGCACTTAGAACAATTGCATGAGATCAAGTACGATAGACGTACATCCATATTATTCAGTTTGGGTATAGATTTGCCTCGTTTATTGCAGCGTTCAAGGGCGTTCAAATTGTCAAGAGTGCAGTTAAATGGACACCTGGGACACACCAGCAGGTGGAAAATAGTCTGATCCGATAGTTTTGTCCTAAAAATGACCTAGATAAACCTAAACTAACCGTCCTATCTCGCAACCTGCGGGGTAATTATGTAATACGCTCGTATTGTCAATGCTTCATTTTAATAATTCCACAAAATTCATAGCGATTTTTGCCATTGTTGAGAAGACAAATTTTTCAAACAAATGAATGAATGTATTAAGAATTGCCAAACTCCTTTGGAATGCGATAGCAAAGTATTATGCAATCGTAGTGCTGGCATTTTAACCCCAAAGTTTTGTTGTGAATCACGAAACTGAGCCAACAGCACCAAAATTCCAGCTATCACAATTTAAATTCCGAACAAAGGTGTATGACCGAAGTTACACGACCATCGAATGCAAGTGAAACGAGTATGAGGGGTCTCATACTCGTTACAATAAAAATTAACCGACTGCGCTCGTGTAATCGTACTCCTACAAATGGTTCCAACCGTAGTGCGTAGTGATGTGCCAACTATTGCCGCCTATTCGGATAGAATGGGCTTCGAAAGCAACTATTTGAATAGCTTGGAACAGAATATTTGTTTTCTCTGTGGGTTGTGTATGGAATGGGAAACCTATGGAACTGGGTACGTGTAAGTTACTTAAAATGGTGGAAATAATTTTAAAATCGTTTTAGTGTAGTTGCCATTTCCGCCCAGTTTTGGAGCGACATGCGGCGGGTGTGGCCTGCCGAGTTTCATTCCAATCGGCAACAGATTGGGTACCTAACCACAAGATGGCGTGACGAGTTGGACTCTTACAAAAGGATTGGGCCCAAAGCCATAGACAGAGAAAAATATAAAGTGTATCCCACTTTATATTTTCAGGCTCAGAATCAGGCTAATAATGATTACGTAAAGTTTATTTATTTTACTTAAAGAAAGCCAAGTAACATAAATGAAACACACTACAGTGCTAAGTACTGAGGAATTTCTACGAACCAAGTTTATAAAAAAAGAACTAGGCAACTTTATAAATTGTAGTTCAGGAAATAAGTCATAATGGACTTTTATCGAGATCTTGATTATTTTATGAACAAAAATCTGTCTGTGTTTTTATAACCGACTATGGCAAAGCCAAAAGGAATTTTTGTGTAAAAAAATATTTTTTTGGAAGGAGCTATCCATTTTTTAAGACGTTGATAGCAGGAAAATGGAGCCGAAACATGACGTCCCTTGCCAATTAATATTATTTATGTATACTGTTCTAAGAAGTCTAATCACAACTAATTTCTAAATAACCAACTCCCAGCATACAACAGTTATTCGAATTATTCGAAAGGCACATCCCTATTCCAGCGCTTCGAATAAATCTTCCGTTTTCATTGTTATTTTGTCATTACAGTAATAGAACATTGTGTGTGTGATATATGGCGTGCAAGATAGCACGATAAGCTATTAGAGCTTTGAATAATTTGTGGCGCTGTACAAAATAAAGCGGTATTTCATACGGTAATTAACGAGACAATTTGACTGGGATCTTGCAGCGCTGAAAGCGATGGATTGTTAAATAATCGCTATGTAATGGCGTGGTAATAGCGTGTGTTATCTTGTCTAAGTACTTGTCAAGAGTAAAATTGAGGTAATTTTCAGTGATCTTTTTAGGTATGTTTTATTTTCAAACTTGCGTCCCGGTAGCCTAGTCGAAGATCCGATAATATTCACTCATGCTCTTCGTCAGAAAATTGTTATCAGTAAGACAACAATTTCATATTTAATTTATTACTTAGTTTATTCTAAAATTAAAATGGACCGTAATGGATCCTTTTAAAACTCCCAAGTTAATTCCTCAACTAATGCTTAGTATAAAATCTATCGGGCACAATCAAATTCTTAGAATAATACTAAACTTTTTTGTTGTCATGAACCTAACATACGCTTTGGAAGCCACCAGCGATCATTTTAAATGGAATATGGATAAAATACATCAAAATTAAATAAATAGTTAAATCCCTGTGATCACTAGTGCACCAAAAAGGTACTAGAGCCTCCTTCCTAGAAAGAAAGAAAAATACCTAGTTTAGATTCCCTCACATCAATGTTACCCCATCTTCATATCTTCAAATTTCATAATAGGTCACCATCAACCCATACAATGTCTCCTTGGATGAAGAAGCTGTTCCTTCAGCTCATGCCGAAGCTCCTCATGATGAGGAGGACCAAGTACTCCCTGCCAGACTACGACGATACCTTCGTGTCTAACGGATACACAAATGAATTGGAGATGAGGTAAGATGAAAATACCTTTTTTTTAATGATATAGGGTTCAATTTACTGACAAAATTCCACATGTAAAGGATATTGGTGACGTATAATCGTGACAGCAATAAACAACTGAAAATACACGTATTTCGTGACAATTATAGGTTTGAAAAAAAAAAATAAGCTCTAACCACACTGAGGCGGATCCCGCGTAATATGCGGGACATAATGCATCATAATTAGGAAGTCGCGCGACGTTTTGCGCCAGTTTGCACACCCCATACTAGTTAGTTTAATGAATTTTATCCCAAATTCCGCACAGGATTCACTTCAATCTTTGTATTAGTTTATTCAATACTAAATGTTACAGTGTTACAAATCTATCCACAGCTTAATTTTAAGTAACTTCTTCATCTCGTTTTCAGTTGTATTTATTTGAAATGAAGAGTTTTTCTTTTCGTTTAACGTGACTAGATGAATATATTTTCATAGCGTATGGAAAGTAATCTGTTAATAAAAGTAAAGTAATCTGTTAATTTTATTCTGTGTCAAATGAGTTTGTTTAAGATTGTTGGTCGGGAAAAAATGCGCTACAACTAATATTTTGTAAACTTTCAAGCCCTTCCGACGAACGGCTGCACAGACTTCTAAGTAGTACTTGTACTTCAAGGTATTTAAATAACTACCTGACAGTGGTTGTGCATCCATGCATGCATGTGAACGTGGAAAACTGCCAGCTTGCTTCCGACTTCATGAAGATTTCCATGAATTTTCCCTGCCTTTCCACAAGTGTGTGTACTGTGCTTGTTCAAATAAAAGTCTAATTGTAAATACCAATATTAATTCGTCGTTCTACAGCAGCTCACGACTCAGCTTCACACGTGTTCTTAGCTTCGCTTTGTCTATACTAATCTATACTAATATTATAAAGAGGTAAAATTTGTTTGTAAGCTTGTACGTAGGCGATAAACTTGGGAACTACCGATCGCATTTCGAAAATTCTTTCACCAACAGGTAGCTATATTATTTCCGAGTATCATAGGCTATATTTAAAATTTTCCCGTGGGTTAATTTCCATACATAACGGGAGCGAAACCGCGAGCAAAAGCTAGTAAAAAATATAGGTATACGTGTATCGTCCGCTGCGACACACGGCCACACTACGCACGATTACGTGCCTTCCAAACATACATATGAACTGCGCAGCTTATGTGTAAAACCTCTCCATATATACTTCGTAACAGTGAACGGACGACTTGCTTATACTTTATAAATGTATACAATAATCAATATCTGAATGCAAGTTTCTCGGCAAAGGCCGGTTCTGGGACCTCTGCATAATGTTATAGTTGAGCTTCTAAGAGAGCTGATTCTCAAATTAATTTGAATAAGTGAGTTTTGATTTTGACTGTTGTTCTTGTGACTAAGCTATGATATCAGTATTCAGACCCGAAAAAAACCCAAGTGTATAACGTACACACGCCGACTAAACCCAATATAAATGTCGATGGCCCATTAATTTGCCGATGCATCATCGTTCATACAAAGCGTCGAAATCGCTCGTTCGATTTAAATGTTCGCTTTTTACTTTATATTTCGTTTAAATTAAAACATTTTTCGTTTTATTTCGTCGTTTCCCATTGTGAAATGCAATATCTATCTGCTTATGTTTCCCACTATATTGTTTTAATTTGTAAATATTTACTGTCGCCTAAATAATCTTCATAAAGATTTGTTTCCCTTCGCAATCTGTGAAGAACACATGACGCCTTTGGCTTCCGATTCCGGAATAACAAATAAATGTATGGTAGCTATTTATTACTACTAACACACCTTCGCTTGGTACCACATGGTGGGAAGATAACTCAGAATTTAATAGGAAGTCATGCAGAGTTTATTTAAAAAAAACCCGTGTAAAATAGATGAAAATGTTTCTGTTTAAAACGGTTTAATGGTAAACTAACAAAGAATTGGACCAGAACCAATAGATATACATTTAGCGTTGCCTCTTCGAATATTAAGCAACGCCCTTTAATAACAATGCTTAGATCATCAAGCGATAAATCGAAAGATTTAACTTACATTTCAACCCTATGCCACCCTCAAGGGGAAAAAGGAATACTTATTAGTAAACCACATTGCTTGTAGGCACAGCAATGAGTGTGCAAAGTAATTAGCTCCTAGAAAAATACAAAATGGCCTTTATTTATTTAACGTCGTGTAATTCCGCCGTGTTTTTTTTATACATTGCATTGTCTACTTTTGGCGTCCGAAACTCATTTTTAGATGTTTCCTTCCTCATTTAAGTAACAAAATAGGGTTTCCGTTTTCCTCATATATTGTGTCTTCCATGGTTTTCATGATGAATATTCAGTCTTGCAGACTTTTGAAGTCTCGTGACTTCAAAGTCATGGTGAAAAAAAAATCTGAAAAAAAAAATTGTGTAGGATTTTTTTAATTTTGAAATGAAACAAGATATGACTCATGGCATTTATTTAGCAGGGACAGCTTAACGGATGCGTTCGGTGATAAAGATAACGGCGATTATCGCAAATCACCAGCTCCTGAAGATGATATGCTGTCAGCTGGTGGTGCTCACCAAAGACCTTCAGGTAAGAGGTTCCATCCGAGATTTTCTGATCTAGAAAAAGTTACGTCTTTTTGATTTTCCGTGTCTTTATTACCTTTATGAAGCCGTCAACCAAGCATTCTAAACAGTCAAACTAAGTAACTCTAAAAAATTATGAGCCCTCTTTGCGTAATTACTAGAAGACAGAACTTAGGTTAAGCCTCTGTAGTAGTAAACATTTCTAATAGTGCTGAATTGTATGTAAACTGATATAATAACAAACCAATAATAAAAATATGTTGATAAAAAAGAATAAAAGCATTGAAGGGCAAAAATTCGTCCACATCGCTTTCAATAGTAAGTAGTGCCCAGAAAGCTGGCAGAATTGCCACGTTGTATGGCAATGTTGATTCTTTGACCAAAAAAATAGGCCAGCTCTCTGATCGCGAGAAGAATCGACCACTCTGTGGTAGGCACTCGGACCCCATGGCCCTAGTGTAACAGACCTAATCGTTTTCTTTAGTGATTTCTGTTATTAAACACCTCATAAGCTAGGCCATTCACAACGTAAACTGGTTAATTACAACAGTATTTCTGTTTATGTCCTATAGTGACTGAATCAGAGAACATGCTGCCTCGCCACCTATCCCCAGAGGTAGCGGCTGCGCTGAAGAGTGTCCGCTTCATAGCTCAACACATCAAGGACGCTGACAAGGACAATGAGGTTAGTAAACTTTATGATAACTGGGTTTTTTGTTAGTAGACTCTTCGCTCCGCTAGCGTGAAATGAGTTTAAAAAAGAAATGTTGATTGAAGAAAAGTACCATGTTGTATTATTGTAACCTACATATGTGTTATTCGAATCTATTTAGTCATGATCTGCCGAGCTTTTAACAAATATGTTGTGGTCGGCCGCCAGTCTTACTGAATGCAGCTGTATACTACTGTATTTTAGTGGATATAGGCATGTTACCCTTTGAAAAGACTGGTTGTGACTTTTAAGATTCTGAGTGCCCGTAACAACTGTCAAAGATCTACGAACGACATCTGAATTTGTTTAGTTGTTTTCACGCTACGCAAGAAAAAACTTCTAATATCTATGAATAATAAAATATTTCCTTTTATTTGTGGAAAACAAAAGTTCCTTATTAACTTTCATGCAAATTTTATGCAGACACACGTTTTGCCTCTATTAAAATGAAAGTTATATTTGCGAAATGAGCACTCGAAATTTTTCAGCATTTCACAAAAAAAAAAACATCACTGACTGAACTCAAAGACTCAAAGGATTCTCTTTGAACAGCCAGGAAAAGAAAACTTTTAAAAAGTTCCGTCTCACTCAAAGATCTTATGAGAACCAAAAACTTATTTTCTGACGACGCAGAAATTCCTAAATAAAATAGTCATTTACCTGAATTTTTATAATAAAAAAAACACGAGGAAGTTTTAATTATCATCGGATAGTAATAAAAGTGGGACAAAAAAATAAATTTTGCTTGTATATTCAGGAGGACATTTAAATATTCATGTACTGTCGGACTCGTAATGGTTTGGGGAACAGGAAGAGTAATGGCGGCGGTGTCGAGGTCGAAACTGACAGCTACCGGTGTTGCTTTTGTTATAATTACGTCAAAGAATTTGTTCATCAATTTTTTTATGAGGTTCTTTTACTGAAGTGCTTTTCTTTATACATGTCTGTCAGTATTTTGGCCGAGAGTTGAGGACGTGGTATTTTGAAAAACCAGTTTGATTTTTGGGAATTCTTTGGAATAGGAAATGGGTTATGGTTAAAATTACCTGCAGTATTCGCTGCTAATTAATTACAGCCGCTCGGGTCGATCTTTGGGTTAAACCGTGCTTGCCTAGGTTGGTCCGCGGATGGGTAACCACCCATTACATACCGAGTTTCCTCCGTGCCTCGGAAAGCACACTAAGCCGTTGGTCCCGGCTATCAATTGTAGATTTTGACAGTCGTTAGGTAGTCAGTGGCCTGAAAGTCTGACAGTCAGTCTTACCAACTGGGTTGTGGCGGTCAGATAAGCAGTCGCTCCATGTAAAATACTGGTATTCAGCTGCATCCGGTTAGACTGGAAGCCGACCCCAACATAGTTGGGAAAAGGCTAGGCAGACGATGTTTCTTAATAATATGCTGCCCGTCCGTTAGCGTGCAAATATATAAGAAACCCATCCGAACATGGAGATAGAATATAACTAACTATGAATACCAATTATTGCTGTCGAAAAGGATAAAGGTCTTATCAATTAATTATGAAAACCGATATTCTTTTTCAAATTCCCACTATTTCAACATCACGAAATTCTCAAAGAAAATAACTAAATTTAGTAATAATACAGTTTACATCAAGCCCGCCCATTCGTACACTTCCGTGCATCGTTTGTGTTATAAAACCGAATTACTCATAAGTTCATTGCTCGCGTGCAGTGTACATCGTGCACCGAAAATCGTAAACCTTACACAAAAATACGAGGGTGTAATAAAAGAATTGAGAAATGGTACCGTGTGTTTGCTGAATTGTAGTCTTTGCGAATGGCTGATAAATCGTACGTGTTGGCTAGTTATTAGGTAGCGTGCAGCTTGCAACAGATTCTCATCTCGTGCAAGGATTTTTAGTGTCTGGGTGTACTGGCAAAATTGGTTCTCTCCCTCGATACACTTGTGCTTTGATTAAAGTTTGTAGATCACATTAAATTCTCTCTCGTCTCTTGGTTTTATTCGATTTTTTTCAGCCTTCTATTTGTGTTTTTCAATTTATTTTCTTTAGCTAATTGCTTTTGTCTGTGAATCTCTCATGCCCAATTCTCTAGATTTACTCCCAGTCAAGTAAGCATTGTAATAATGAATGAGATTGTATAAGATGCTCATTAAACTACAAGTGGCTTATTCACCTGCATGGAAATGTACATTATGAAAACACGTTCGTTCCTCATACCAGGATGACATAGAAGCAAGCGGATCGCAGCCACGCACAGTGACGCGACAATCAATCAAAAAATCGTCCAATTTTCATATCTCCTTCCAGCTGATCGATTTCATTGGCTCCTTGCCTCGCCTTGCTGGTTCCGTAAACGTATTAAGGCTCAATCGACAAAACGTCTCTCGTTAATTCCAATTTAAATATTTAAGGATGACGCATTAAAATTTCGTCGTTCGTTTGTTGAACATCCCTTAAATCGATGTTGGATAATTATGTATGCCTGGTTTAAGGTAACGATGTTGTGGTCTTGTTTAATCTTATTTTGGGAGAGGCGTTCGATCGTCTTGTTTTCTTTTTAAGGGAAGCTTACGATACATACAGGCTTCTTCTAAGTCTCGCTATTAGAAGTATCGCTTGGGTAGCGCCACGTTACACAGATACCAACACTTGTTCTGTTAATCGGGCCACTGTCCGCGACTCCACGTCTATACCCCCACAATGTTTTGAGTGCGTTACAATTGACTTTTACCGTAAAACGTGATTTTTCCCCACAAAAAAAAATCGTTTCCTAGGAATAATGTTTGCGAAGGGTTACTTAGTTAGATGTACAGAATGCTTGGTTGACGGCTTCGAAAAGGGTCCGTTTACACCTTGTATACAGTATGCATGTCTATGGCACATTTTTTATGTTATGGCGTAATAATTAGTCTTAATAATCTTTCGATAACAAACATCACACAGCAACAATCCGCTCAGGTTGTAATTCCAAAGTTATGACAGTTCCAAACCTTTACAAACCCGTTAATATAATCTCGTAAGCTCCACAAATTACCAAACGGCTCCACAAACAAATAGATCACTTAATAATAGCAATTAATTTCCTGCCACTATAACACATTTACTGAGATAATATTCTGGATCCGTTCGAGTGAATGTGAACGAATGGTCTCGAGGGACCGGGAGTGATGAACGAATGAATGTTTTATTACCTGCGTTCTGGAGGTAACGGTGACGAAATAAGGAAATAGGGGAATAAACGAATTACTGAAACTTGTTTCGGTTAGTGATGGAACAATGTTAAAGAGATTAATGAAATTGATTTGGTAGTTACACTCTATTTTTCTCGAGAATTTTCGTGATCTTCTGTGTTTTACTGTATCTATCGTTGTATACATGTGAATACTCTTATTTGCTAGTAAAAAAAGTAGGTTAAAAAAAAGAAACGGTGAATTTAAAGTTACAGTATAATATGTTGTGTTTAAGAATTATCTCTTTTCTTTTACGAAACGTGTTACAGAATATTATACATTGAACGTGGAATTCCGAATTTTAGTTACGGGCCTCGGATACAATCTAAATAAGGTCAAAACATTAATTAAGAATATAAAATACAAAGAACATCTAAAATCATATTAGTATTAGAAAGAAGCAGCCAATATTTATCCAAAGCGTAGTCCTGAAAAGCTTTTAGAGTTATTTCTAATTATTCACGATGAACTATTGACTTGACTCTTATGCTAAGAATAAAACACCTTGTAAGATTTATCCGGAAAAGTGGCCACAATCATTTAAAGTACTTTTGTCGATCAAGATACCTTGCTTTTTGGTCAATTTTCAAACCAAATTCCAACGCTTTCTAAAAATAACAAATTAAAAAGATATAAACGCCAAATAGTCGACTGCATTTAAATTCGGAATGTGCCGCCATGACAGCTTGGATGTCGCGTCAAGTGTCATGTGACATAAGTCCCGCTCATTTCCCCCTGTAACTCGCATGATGGGTTTGTGGGCGCGCTGACGTTGACCTACTGAATGGAGTTTAATTATTAGGTAGGCTGTGGAATAGATGAACGTATTTTTATGCTGTGATTATGAGAATCACGAACTCATTCGCTTGACCAATTATCATAAGGCCTGTAAAAGCGCGCCTCTAAAAGTTAAAGCAGAGGTTCACTTTTGCAAATTGGGTGGTGGGGGGGGATTTAAAAGTAGGTACTTACACCTCTACTGTACCCACATTTCGCTAGTTATGTTTATGTTCCACGTTATGATGGGCGAGCCTATTGCCATCTATCAGGCATACATTCAGACCTGTCTACTACTGAGAAATTTTAGATGGATAATTTTAATAAGTAACACTACCGACCAGGGACTCGAACCTAAGTCAATACAGTAGCCGTACCGTTTGCACCAATAGACCCTAAAAACATTTCTTTCCGCCCAAATAGATATAATCCTCCATTAATCTATTATCCTTTGTCAAACTACGAACCTACTCAACAGCTTACCGTGTGAACTTTTTCTACTATTCCCTCTGGCGTTAATTTTCCTCTAATGCAGACAAAAACTGTAAGATAATGTGCGGTTTCTTATCCGAAGACGATGAAGTTGGAGGATATGTGACGTTGTTACTTCTACCTGTATTTATGAGGATTTATTACATCTGGGTAGAAGAGTTTTCTTGTAGAAAAATATGTTATACGGATTATGAAACTACTACATTCAAGAGGGGAAAATCGCTCATGCTCTAGTCTGTAAACGTAAACTTGGTATCTACGATGCTGGTGTGAGCTGACCATTTTGAGCCGAAGATTTCTGTAGTTGTTTTCAAAGTAGGCGTTATGTGGAGTCGTTTTCAAAATCGATGCAATACAATTAATTATGACAATAAAAATAAATATATTATACATACAAACACACACACATTAATAAAATCAATATACATTTATTATAAACATATTTCATTTATTATTATTCATTTTTGTGATAATAAAAATAATCTTAAAGCACAAATTTGTAATTAGCCAGACCTCGAGACTTTCTTTGGCCCCACAAAGAAAGTCTCCTATTTTCAGAATTTTCATACCTCTAATTTCTTGTCCAGCCTGCATTGTCGCATAGGTGGACAAACACTTTTTTCTCCACATAACTATATTTGCCGGCCAGTTCTTTTCTAAATTCTGAAATGAACTACAAATTTTTATACGTTCTCGTGAGAGAGTGCATTGTGCGAGAGTCGTGGAACTGTTTATATAAAGAAGATTTTTCATTTTATTTTTTTATACCAAATAGCCTTGCATTTGGCCGCAACTCGCCTGATGTGAAGCGATGACGCGGCCTAGGGTGGAGCACGCTTGCCTAGAAGAAACCGATTCACTCGAACCTTAAATAAATCCAGATTATAATGATCAGGGAACAGAGAACATAAAAAAATACCTAAAAAATTGCTGATAAAAACCAACCAGATTAATCAAAAATATAATGGCGTTTAGTCGCTGGTACCTCGGATCGCACCTCGGGGACCATCGTGAGTGGTGAGTGGTCTTACGTGGCCGTAATGACTCGACTGAGGGAAATATTCTAACGTCCCTGTAATATACTATGTTGATCTTTATGCAGGTGTATTTACGTCAAACACCTAATGTTTTCCTAGTTTGTTTGAATCGTCACTTTTAGAAAGTTTGTGTGGATATTGGGTCAGAAATCACCTATTTTACTCACATCGACCATGTCCAAGGTACTTTTATCGAGGTTTACAATGTTAACTTGTTTGCCATTAAGGTTTGCAAACGATTTGGCTTTAATTTTCAATCAGAATTCTGAATTAGTCCTAAATCATTATTTTGCTGGTGCTTCAAAATGCCCACAATATTAAAAGTACCTACACCCTTCCTAAATACGATTAATTTACATTCAGCACATGATTATAACCAGTTAAATTATATTATATTATTATTTGGTAATATACAAGTTAAAACACACAATTTTTATAAAGCAAGCCATGTCTTCATATGCATACCATACCTATTTTTCTCCTTGGTTTTAACTAAATAAAATTATCGGATCGCATTTTTCAAAACAGCGTTTTTGCAACATAAACGTTTTTCATCAACGTTTTTGCACGATGTTGAAAGCAATTTATATAAACATATTTTCTTACTAAAAGTGTAGATACATTAACAAATTATGTTATTTTGAATGAAAATATTAAGTTTCTGTACTTGAGGTGCTTGTGAAGCAATCGGTCCGTCGGGATGTCTGAGTATATCGTTAAGTGCGCACTTTAAAGTGTCGATAATAAGGCTCTGAACGAAAAGAATATTGAAATTGCGGCTTTCAAGTACTTAAAAATACTGAAGAGAAATTAATGGACATTCTTGGCGTGGTGCTCTTGCCAATTATTGTTATTTTCATAATACATTTTTGCACATTTCATAATTTCATAATACTTTTATGCAATTATTTATTTGTTTCGCCACCTCTTAGACTATAAAGCTTCATGTCATTGTAGGATAAATTAATAATAATCACTTGAAATTGATGGAAATCAAAAAAAAAAAAACAAGTAAAAATCAGTTTTTCAAATCACAATTCTAAGTGAAAAAATGTGATTCGCATTATATAGCCCGACACTGACCTGCAAATTGCAAAAAACGTAAGAAAATTTGAGTTTCGCGGGTTGGCGTGACGCTTCCACCCTCGGGAATCCTATGCACAAAAAACATAAAGCACGTTTTTTTAAAAGAAATCATCTTGTATTCAAAACGTCACAAACGTCAGTAATAATAAATTTATTCTCCCCACATAACACAAACCGAAAGTAAAACACAATTAGCGAATTCAAACCGCAGCGTTTTAGTAATGCCGTCGTATCATCGTGGAGACGAGCATCGAATAGGGTTTAAATCTAATTACGATCTCTCATTACTGGTTACGATGGAAGAAATCAGCACATTTAAATTGCTATCGATCCTTTCCTCTCTAAGGAGCTATACTGGCTTCGTCTCCTCGATGGAGTAGATACTGGATGGGAATGTGCTGAGATGAATTTCAAACGATTTAGTGGGGAAAGTGGCGGCTGGTTTTTTTGCTCGCAAGTGTTTTTCTAGATTGAGCTTTGTTGAAGTTTGTTTTGTTACGATGGAGTTTTAGATGCGGAATAGGGACTATTACGACTCTACGTCTTTGGTGTCAGTAGACATGTAGGTTTTGCTGTTTTCACAATTAAGTTGCCGATATCATTGTGTGTCTTTAGACTTGCGTATTCATGTTTTCATAATATCCTAAAAAGATTATTTCCAAAATCGACTGCGAAATGTATATGAACGTTTTTAAAACATTGTTTAAGTAGATACCTACTAAAACAATGTTTTAAAAATATTTCAGAGGTTTTATTTTACAGCCAGTTTCTTGGCAACGAACAAAAATGTATTTTAACTTGTTTATTGCAAATTTACTTAAACAAATCCTAAATTCAAGACTGCGCTATTTATTCTCAGCAAAATACGAAGAAATTGTCTTATTTGCGCTCCACAAGGTACAACGTAAACTGTCTTATCTACTTCAACGTAAATAAACGTAAACACTTGAATGTAAAACAATAAAATTAGCAACACGACTTACGTCACGTAGCACATAAGTAAATTAGTGACTCTACAAGCTCCCCGGCTAGGCCGAGTGCCAACACCGCTATTGCCGAAAACCGAATTGTTATTCCGAACACGTTTTTACGTCTCAGAGATAACCGCACTTCATTTTTGAAACGACGATATAAATAGCACCCGGAGGCCGAATAAATTTTAAAAAGCATCTCGCCGGATTACCCCGGCGATCCATTTTTGTTCGTGAATTAATATTAGGTTTTTTGTTCTGTAAATAGATATTCGTTTATTGATATTTGTTTTGCGGTTTTGTTTGAAGTTCGACGGAAGGGCTGTAATTTTTATTTGAAACGACGCAGTTGATTGATTGGTACTCAGCTAACATTTAAACTACTTGTGTCAAGTACTCTTATGCAATTTTGTATTCAATTCTTCTTTTAAAAAACCTATAAAATGTTGTATTTTAAAATAAATTATATTTTAACTACGAGCGGTTTATGATATCTTTATGTCGAATCATAAAATGTATAACTGCTGTAGGTATAAATTGTCTGAGCTGAATATGATTATCTCTATTTACGGTTTTTTTATGGTTCTAGGAACGTTTCTGATTCTATATATGATGTACTTGAAAAGGAGAGGATGGAATAGACACAGCAGGTGTACTGTCGAGCCTGTTAAAATTCATAAATAATTGAAACTACGTCCCTTTTAAAAAAAATAGGTATTCTCTTATGATTTTCTTTAGCTGAAAGACTGGCAGATCGAATACTTTTCACTCAGAATAGATTCTTCTATTGTTAGGTCCGTAAATACCAAATAGATAACTCGCCCCCATTCCTTATAATCCGAAAGGTTCCGTATCCGATGCACCCTTACATTTCACTTTTGACAACTCAACAATCATTTTCACGCAGCCTTAGTATTGACCTAATAACTCTCTTCGGCTTTCGGCGTCCATCGCCATCATTATTCGGCATTCGGCCGATCGCCGAAAATAGTCTGTTCGTCTATTCACTTTGTTTGCCATCTGTACCCTATATTAATGGTAGTTGGTCTTATCTTCGCGGAACCGACAAGGTCTGAATGCGAAATAGGATGAAATATGTAATATTGAAGTGTTTTTGCGGTGTTTTTTCGGCCTCAGCGTTGAAATGCTGAATGTTTGGGATACTGCCTTGTTTATTTGTTGTTCGGTTTGTTCGTTTCGTGTTTTTTGAGTGAAAAAATGTTGTGAAATGGATATTCTAAAAAAGCTTTCGAGCGTTACTTTGAGGCTTACGAGGGGATGCTGTATCGCGTTTAAATGCGTGTGTTTTTCTATTGGCTTCCGAAACAATTGTTTGCGCATTTTGAAGCCTACATTGCACTTTTGTGGCATAAATTCAAAAGAGACATTAATCACGGTAGCGTTTAACCTGACAAAGACTTGAAACCCGATGAGTAAGCTAGATATTGTATCCATTAAAACAATATCGATACCACTAAATCCTTTTCTATTTCGAATAGAAGAATCCCCACATGCTAGTTTAACACAAATCTCCTTCTAAATATTTCCAATACATTTATATTTCCTGGAAAAACTGCACGTAGTTGCAAGTGCGGTTGCATATTTGCTTTAAAAGCTTACCCATCCCAGGAGAGGCTGTGTCCCGATGTAAACATGGATGGTATCCCGAAATCCTCCGATCCTTTTCGCGGGATTTCGCTCAGTAACATACACACTGCAGTTTATGTTGTTACGTGAGCCCCGACCGACACAGATAAGCAAGCGAGCTATGTAATACAGAGAAAAATGTCAGCTTGTGTGCTGAATTTTAAATTTTAGTACTGTAGTTTGTTTGTTTGATGAGACATGTGAGGTTTGAGTGAGCTAAGTCTGCAGTCTTTAAGCTGGTTCTTGTCTTAGGTACGTCTGATACTGCTGTATCTTTTCATTGATCTTAATTACAATACAAAAAAAAATCCACTTGGGAAGCCCTTTACAGTGGTAGGTTACAACCTATTGTTGTTTTGAAAGTGATTAAAAAAACCTACATGACCTACATACGTTTAATTAATCAAAAAGCTACGTGTTTTCTGAAGAGTGATATTTTCTATAAGAAAACGAGTGAAATTATTAAAGGCCATGTCATATAATTTATTTTTATTTTGTGTAGTTATGAATAAGTATACAGAATTGTCCTAAAGCATTGGTCAATGTAGGACACTCCACTGTCTGGACAAATAATTTTAATTGAAAACAACTAAAACGGGTCAATAGTTACCTTGTCTGCGATTAATCAACTATCAATCTAACTTTCAAATTGAATCGGGAACCGTATCAATTTATCGTTCCATACGGGTCACCCGTATCCAAAAGTTGTGTATCACCATCGAACAATGCGGTTGCATGTGATTTGCAGAAAATATGCCAGAGAATATTGAATTTTGTTTACCTCTTTTCGGTCACAAAATTATGTGCAAAACTGTTACTACTATTGGCAAAGGTAATAAGGTAAACTGCTGGAATAAAGGAAAAAATCAAATATACATCAAATACTTGCTTGCTTGGTGGAGCATCCGGTTAGTCTGGAAGCCGACCCCAACCTAGTTGGGAAAAGGCTAGGCGGATGATGACTTGCTGATTCATTCGTCTTCACATTCCCCCCCCCCCCCATTCATATTCATACACCTCACTCTCACTCACACACTAGCATGCCTACGTGCAGCACGCACGTGTTAATTTAGAAATCTCATTTTTATATTATCATTTTCTTTTGTACCTACATTTGTATAAAACAAGTAAATCCCAACCGAAAGGTTTGGCCCAAAGGTTGACTGCCTTGCCGATGATTGCCTTGTGGCATGAAGTCCGACTATGTACCACTCTTGTATATAAAGTTTAAATATTTAAATCATACTTATTAAGTTATGGAAGAGCGAAGCCTCCGAACACAGGCTTATTTGCTCAGAAAGAGGCTTCAATCACTAGCTGTTAAAGCTTACTTGTTGAAATAATCAGCCATTTTTCATTTTAAAGCAAGAGTTTGGTTCGTCAGAGGTGTTTAGTTAACCCATATTCCGTTTAGGTCCTATTAGGGTTGAGCCTCCCCGCCAACCAGGCACAAATCTCGAATCTATGCTGCTTCATTTATATTTCAAATAGGTAACTCCTGTATTGACTTCAATTTCTATTAAACCATCACAATTTTTTTTTTATATTTCCCTGAAATACATCAAATAGCTTTCATGACATCTATTATATTTCCTATGTAAACAAATTGGCTGTAATTCTTCTGAATCCATTTAGTCCAATATTTCTGTAGGCACCAATGCTGAATGCCGTCTGATTGAACCTAAAACGCAATTTATTCCAGATTGATTCATTTTCGATTGGAACGAACGCTAATAAGCGTTCTTTGAAAAATTGCTCGATGTCTGGAATTACCCAGGTTTAAGGTACGCAACTTGCGACTTTTCTAGATTTCCGATACGATAGTACTCGCCCGGCAAGAATACACGTTGCGAGAGACTTTGTGACAAAACCTTTTACCACGGATGCAGTACATGATTTTTGATCCATCCAGCAAAGAAACAGCATGGAACAAAAACGTGATAATTTTTTTACAAATCTAACGTATTCAATATTTGATAACTCTCACTAAACTTTACTGCCATAAAACAAAGGAATATTTACTCTAAATTAATGAAAAACTAAATTATCAACGAAAATTATGATTATCCGTGCATAAGGTCGCATAGCGGTTAGATACATAAAATAACTCGTAACAGTATAAAAGCTTTTACGTTAGCCATCAAAAACTTACAGTACATCCATTTTGATACGAAATTCCGTATTAGGGGTCAAAGTACGTCAAATGAACCAACAACCGTAGGTATACCAAATTGCTGCGAGTGCACGGTCCTCGGGGGACACGGCGGGGTCATGGTTTCCTGCTAGATCAGCGAGTTTTAGTGTGCCAGTTCTTTTTGTTCGTATGGCTTTAGTGTGTTAGTGCACTGTGTTCACATCAGTGTGGATAGGGATTATTGGGAACATTAGGTACATTGAATTGAGACTGCTTTTGGAAGTAATGGTATTTGTTAGTGGGTAAATTGGAAAACAGAACTTTTGCAATTATAGTAAGTGCTGTGTCACATACAGAACATTTCCCAATATGTAAGGAGTTAGGCATATGTATTAGTCGATTCCTCAGCCATCGAAAAAGTTTATTACCTTAGAGTAGGGTCCGAAATAATCGAGATTATTATCAATGATAACTATCACTTTGAACCCTTTTTTCATGGTATCCCCACCTTGATCAAGTCACAAATCAAATTAGAAGATTAAGCTGGATATTCATGAATCGCAGACATATCGCACCAAAAAATATGAACAGTGCCCGAAACCCGTTTAGAAATATTTTAAATGAGATCTACGTAGCTCTAGTCCAGTCGGTATTAATATATTGCATCCCCATTTGCGGTGGGGCTACAAAAATTAATTTTATCAACGTCGAACGCGCCCTACGGGGCCAAATTAAGATCATGTATTTTAAAAAGTTAAGACTCCCTACTGAGAACCTCTATCAGATTAGTGATTTACTCTCAGTTCGTAAAATATACGTAATTCAAACTATTTAAAAAATACATAAATCCCTAAAGTATGACTCAAGTATAACAGCTCAAAGAAGAAAAGACCTAATTGCACTAATTCCCCATGCAAAAACTGTATTCGCCGGGAGTCAATACAATAAGCGATCAGCTATACTTTATAACAAAATCAACAAGTAAATATACATACACCCAAAAAATACTACGACTGTAAAAAAACTTTAATGGATTGGATAAAATCACTAACCATAATCATAGGTTAGTGATTTTATTATACTTCTGTACCTATTGTTTTTTGTAAATACCCAGTTTGCTAAGGTATTGCTTTGCTATTGAAGAGCGGGGCTTCCCTAAACAGGCGTAATGCCTGTTTAGGTTTTGCTTAAAGGGAGGCTCCATACACTAAACTTTTGTATATTCTTGTTAAGCAAAACATTATTTTGTATAACCCTGCCTTATAAGTTTTCTACTGAACATTTAATGGGTTCCCACCTTGTTAAAAAATATTTATTTATTAACAAGTTTACAATAAGGAGAAGCCTATTACAATACAACCTACATAACTATCACAAGAAAAACCTATCCTCCCATATCAGTTTTAACGCTTTAATAAAACTGCATAATCCATCCTCGCTACACCCCCCACTACTTGCACCATCTAACCACTACCTACGAGGGGAATGTATGAAAAATGTTCAGTGAAAAAGTCTGGTTAAAATAAATAGGTTCCCGGACAGCCGCTCTGGGTCGGTTCTATGTACTTGTATCAAGTAGACTATGTACTTTAATGGTCGGGGATGTATGTATGTACTAGGTATTTTAAAATACATTTTCAGTGGTGGAATAGTGCTTTTAACTACCTATGGGCTAAACTTAATGCACTTTTGGCATTGTTGTTCTGGCTTAGGATGCACAAAAAACCTATATTGTTTTAACTATACACAATGTAGGTGTGTTTAGGTACGTAGATATCTTGGTTGGATAGGAATTTCTCAATAGTATAACGAGACCCCGTAATGTCATTCATGCACGGTTGATGATAATAGGATCGCCTCCAATTGCAAAGGATTCAAACCTGACTGCAGAAATGTGGGTGTAATAGGTAAAAACACGGAATAATACGTGTTATATGTTATCATGAATGTACCTTGGTCGTGGTTTAGTTGATGTACAATCAGTATTCGTTATGACGTCGAATGACCGTCAATGGAATCAAAATGTATGAAATAAATCAGAATAATCTGAGTACTATTTATTTAAGATTGAACATCTATAATGAAACATAAAAACTTGCAAATGAAAACATCTGAATGATTAATATTGTAAAGTTACTGTGGTTTCCATTTCGTCGCATTCAATATTACACCTTTCCAGTAAAATACTAATAAATGCCTAAAATTGTGAAACGATTTTCAGTAAAAGCTTAATTCATTGCATGTCAGTAATATTTCATTGGTCTTCAATTGAGCCAGAAATATTAACATGTATTTGCTGTAAAATTAACCATATCATTACATCAACTTCAAGGTGTGGCTTGGTGTGGTAACTAAATGAGGGCTTTATCCCGTCATTCCTTGTAGTTTTAGGACTTTCTTTATTTGTGGGTGTTGTAAAGATTGTTGGGTAGACAGAGACTATCGAACGACTGTATCCGTCCAGCAAATCTTCCACATCCCCTTGACTTTTCGGAGGACATTGTCGATAATTGTTTTGTTATTTTTAATAACCCCGTCTTTTGTAAATTCACAAGGAGATTTATTTATCCCTAGGTTTTATTCAATAACCTGACACGGTATAAAAATATAAATAAACTGGTGACTAAAATATGTTTGTAATAAAATTGCACGCTACAAAGGCAAATAGTTACGTAAAATGTTGCCAGTATAAAGCCTAGCGGACAGCCACACAAAATGAGATATTATCTTCATAATCAGCTTGCCGCACTTCTTTGAGTACAAAGTGTTTATCTACAAGAGTACAAACGTGTCGTATTGTATACATAATCGTTTAGGCACGGCTAATCTTAAAGAGGAAATTGTCCCTTGATACGCTGCCCCTTATTCAAGACTCGGGAGGCCTGTTGCGAAAAAAAAATAATGAAAAAAAGGCAACGAAACTCTATTTAGATGATAAGGCGTGCTCAGATGAGGCGACTTTCCTAATAATGGCGGTTGATAGTCACTTTTTGTTGCAAACAACAGCGGGTGACGTAATGAATTCGTTAGATAAATGGATGAGAATGAATTGTTCTAGTTGCAATGATTAATATGCGCTCAGTTTGTTAGGAACTCCTTTGTTAAGTATAATGTTGTGACAGACGGGTATAGTTTCAAATAGTCAACGAGTTGAAGTCGTTTAATACCTTTGAATGGACTCGATTTGTTATTTAGTTTTCTGTTGGTCATTGATGAAGCAAAGCAAGTACTAAAAATTTTCTCTATGAATCGGCGATGTAGATTTTTTTATGAACTGCAATTCATTGTATTTTCACATTTTCTGATCTCTGTCCGCGTTTGAACACGTCTTACTACGGGGTACAATTAAATGTGCTCTTTTGAGACCAACGCTTGTTCACATCAAATTGCCTATTTAAAATAATTGGTCTCCACTCTCTTTGGGGAAACTTTTAAATTGTAGAGGAATAGAGAATCAAACGTTACTTCAAAACTTGAAGAATTTAAATCGAGTGCCATTTTAGTTGACATTCATGATTTTGATTAATAGGGTCGAAATTAATTGGAAAAAACTTTCTGATTTGAGTTTATTTAATTCATAATACGGCCAGATTAGATTCCGGTTTTAATTTAAATAACTGATGTCCATCTTTCAGAGCCTGATTACTTTAGTTCACCAACTGTTATTAGTTATAAGATTTTCATTCATTGGTTTATTGAGCCGACGTTCCTTTTATAATTTTTTATGTCATTGGACTTGAAATAGTGAAATCTCTTATCTATACTCGTACGTTAGTTGCTTTCACCAGGTAAAATAAACTTACGAGTGTATGCTTCTATTGTTAAGCTTCGTATTTGTATACGGAACTTTGCTTTAAAGACATTATGTTTTCGTCGAATGACACTTCATTCGACGAAAACGTAATGCACGTACTTCAAGTCACCATTTGAACTAAGTGATATTACTAAGTATTCTAATATATGTATTAACTTTTCTGGGTACCTCACAACCTTATCAAAAGTGGCCATGTTTCTCTACATTATAATTATTTTATAATTACTTCAGACGCGCAACTGTTGACATGGGATTCTGGATTATTGATCTCCGGATCGTGCATAATTTATGGGGTTTTACGCCTCCTATAACAATGAGACCGGCGGGTAATTGCGTTACACACTCGTAATCCTTTAATTTTGACAGCTCAGCGACGTTCATTGCGTTATCCACGTTATTGAGCTGAGGAGTTTATCAAACACATGATTCCTTCCTTTAAAAAAATCCTTCGGTCAGTGATTCAAGGCGTGTTACGCAATTTGAGTACGGTAACAGAACAACATAATGCCATGTGGTTATTTTAATTATAATTATTAGGTATATTTTATTTATTTATTTACATTTTTTTTCTTTTCTTTACTTTATTTTTATATTTAATCATAAAAGCTTATGCTTCTTGTTAATTCTTACCGCATTAATTTATTGTACATAACTTTAAAATGTAAGCACTACCCAAGGGGTGGAGACCTGGTGTCCTGAAATACAGACCTCACGTCTAGTTTAGGTACCAGTCTCCCACAGTATAATAATTGATGTTACGTACTTTGTATTGATACCTTTCTAATGTATAAGTTATATTGTGGTCAGAAAAAAAAAATAATTTTAGGTTTTTTTGGATTGTTTGAGGAGCTCGTGGGCAAATAATATCATCTGTCGGATCAATCTTCAGGTTAAGCCGCGCTCGCCTAGGTTGGACTGTGGGTGGGTTGGCCCAGCAATTACATACCGAGTTTCCTCCGTGCCTCGGAAAGCACATTAAGCCGTTGGTCGCGGCTTTCATTTGTAGATCTTTGACAGCCGTTACAGGTAGTCAGTGGCCACAAAGTCTGACAACCGGACTTACCAAGGGGTATCGCATTACCAACTACTAACTGGGTTTTGGAAGTCAGATAGGCAGTCGCTCCGTGTAAAATACTGTTATTCAGCTGTACCCGGTTAGACTGGAAACCGACCCCAACATAGTTGGGAAAAGGCTAGGCAGATGATGACATTTTAGGATTAAACGACAACTTCCTTCTGCCGAGACATAAATACCTCCCCTATTTAAGAAGGAGAAATCCATCTCGCGACTTGTTGGGTATCTAAACCATTGTGAAGTCATGTTATGGTGTGTTTATATTTTTTCCTTTGTCCCCAGGTCGTGGAAGACTGGAAGTTCATGTCCATGGTCCTGGATCGCTTCTTCCTCTGGCTGTTCACCATCGCCTGCTTCGTGGGCACCTTCGGCATCATCTTCCAGTCGCCCTCACTCTATGATACCAGGGTACCAGTAGACCAGCAGATCTCATCCATTCCTATGAAGAAGAATAACTTCTTCTACCCTAAGGATATTGATACTATTGGTATTATTAGCTAGATTATAAATTTTAGTGTTTTTTATTGATTTTAATCTTTACCGTTACCAAACCTGGATAATTAAAATCTAAACAAGTTAAAACGTTATTTTTTAATATTCATCTGAGAGTCTAGAAAAGTGACCAGCGGTTTCAAAGCGTTTGGTGTTACTAAAACGACTTTCGACATGATTGTGAAAAGTTTTTCGGTAGCTTATGTCAATCGAATTCATTTTTGTCTTTAGCATCAAAGTTATCATTCGTATACCGAGTTTCCTCCCTGCCTCGGAAAGCACGTTTAGCCGTTGGTCCTGGCTGCTTATTATAAATTTTTGGCAGTCGTTACTGGTAGTCAGTGGCCCGAAAGTCTGAGAACTAATCTTACCAGGGGGTATTGTAATATTACCCAGTACTAACAGGGTTGTGGAGGCCAGATAGGCAGTAGTAGGCGCTCGATGTAAAATACCGGTGATCAGCCGCTTCGGGTCAGATTGGGAGCCGATCCTAACTTAGTTGAGAAAAAGCTTGGCAGATGATGATCCTAAGCGAATTTTTTTTTCTTTCTTTGTTATTATCATAGATAGAATATAAGTTTGTCTCGGCTCTCTGGTGGATAGTGCGTTTCAAAACAGTCATTATGTCAATATCAGTATTGTTTACTTCAATGTTCCAGAAATGTCCTATAGTACGAATATTTAATTTTTAAAAGTTCGTTGACATTAGATCTATGTATTTCTGCGAATACTCTCGGTTCAACTCGTGTTGACACCCGCTGAAATTATTCTCGGAATTTTAATATTACATCGGAACATGATACGCGTTAGGTTATTACATTTTACTCGTGTACCGTTAACTTGTTGTGAGATGAAGTAGGTACCTATCCTTATTTGAAGGTTATGCTTCGATATATTTTATCAATTTGTTATTGAAAGATCGGAATAAGTTGAGTATTTTTTTGCCTAAACTTTAAGGAAGTTAGTAACGAATGGATAATACCTTCGTTTTGCTTAACAGTTTTTTACGGAACTTAATAATTTTCCGGGATTTTAGCAGAAGGCAACATGTGGCCATTAATCCAAATGTTTTCTTGGAGTTTACACAAAAATACTCATTATATTCGGATCTCTGGTATTATTAATGTCATACATTATACAAGTTGTAGTTTTGCATCCTCGTCAAAATTCAGGAGGTTGTCATAGAAGACGTAAATAATCAATTTAAATTATGGTACCTGGTCCATAATAATAAACGTTGCTTTTTTTTTGTTGTTTTAATTTAACACTATTTTAGAATGAAGCCCTTCTCAAAAGAGGAGAATCACCCGTTTATTGAATAAACGTCTGCGTTTGTTTGTGTGTGTGAAAGCGCGGTTATAGGGCTAGTATTAGACGGGCCGCGTTTTAATATGGGTGGTGTACACTTACCGATTTCCGATATTAAGAATAAAATATAAAAAATTACCTACCCATTTTATTATTGATTCGGGTCGGGAATCATTAGCATGGTTACCTCCTTGAATTTGACGAGGATGCAAATTACACCTTGTATAACTTAAACATGACACAGGACATTATCGATCACTTAGCAGGGTTTTAGGTTAAATCCTTTGCTGTAGATATATGTAAGTACCTAAAGTATATTTTACCTTACTTTTCCCATTTGGCAACAAATAATGTCATATTTGTTAACTAAATATGATTTGCACGGAAAAATGCGCTCGGTTTTCTAAGACATCTAGCAGACGTCTAATAATAATTGAATTATATTGCTCAATTAATTTATTTCTTTTTTAAAATTTTATTATATTTCACTCTTTATACATAGAATGTTAACTAGTCCAATTTTTATATAAATATGTAAACGTTATGTTTCTGTGAAATAGGTAGCACAATTAATTACTGACTTCCACTTAAAAAAGTTTTCAATGATTAAACATTTTTATATCATAAGTTATACGAAAATAGAAACAGGTGATAAATAAATGGAATACATATTATAATAGTACCATATAGTGGTGATTAAAAACTATTTTGGGTATACACATTACTATTAAAGTAAATTAAAATTTATCTTTTGACACTAATATTATAAAATTGATCAGCTTATTGAAATTATAGCAAAAATAATATAATATGAATCGGAGTTTTATACTTTGAATTTGGTGTGCGTGTACCTAAAATACGAAATCATGTATAGTAATAACAAAGAAATGCTGACTGTAAGATCTCACAATACTTATAAAAATATAGTTATATTAATACATATTAATCAATGATTCGATAAATATTGGTGGAGAATATATACTGAACAAAGTTTTTAATAAATCAATTGATATGTGTGTTAATATATTATTGTTATATTTAGGGGAAATGATTTTCATTAAGATTTATAATTTCGCCATGAAATGTAAAAAAATGGTAGTATGACATGAGGACAGGCCGATATTTTTATATTTTTAACAGTTGGAGAAACCAACGTGTTCCTGTAAGGGTTCCGTTTTTTTTCGTTTTTTTCTTTGATTAACAAATGACGATGAGTTCAGGAAAACTTAATTTAAAGAATCAGTATTAAGTCGGATAATAAGGAATGCACTATGGCGCTAGAATCCTTACTTTGTAAACGATAAGGAATTTAACAATAAGTAACTAATGTGTAAGTAATTAAATAAATATTTTAATGTAACGGCTGTGAATGATAAGTTTTAAATTTTATAAACTGACAAGTTAAATAAATGTAGTTCAATATGTACTGTATTGTACTTTGTTATTAACATAAAGTTTAGAGCCTAATAAAGAATTATGATGACATCTAGCTGTTTTATTCATCGTCTTTAATTGATTGTTGGATTATCTTGATCTTGTAGAACAAGAATCCTCCTGAGTCAGACTAAATATCTAGTCAGATACATGTCGGCACGGTTGGCGCAGTGGCTGAGCGCTTGGCTGTTGTGCTGCGTGTCGCGGGGTCGATCCCCGCACGGAACAAATATTTGTATGAATCTTTCCCGCTACGTCGACTCCCATTACGTCGACTCCTGATTTTTCTTGGTTTTGATGCATTGTCTTTTGTTTCACCTCGACATGGCTGTCACAGAGTACAGTTACATTAAAAACGTAATACGGCTGTGCTTTAATTTAATAAAGTAATTTCGCTTATCCGGTGATACCGTATTGTGAATAATACATTGATAACCTACGAAAAGTACTAGGCTAGCAGAAATTCAAAGTGTTGTGTATTTTTATACTCTGGGTATCTGAGTAGGTAAATATATCTTGCAGGAGCCGCGGCCGTATGCAACCGTTACAGTGAAACAGCGCTGTGTAAATCACTCCAATGGACTCCCAGTAGACTCGGCCTCTCCTGTCACTGCTGTAAACAATATTGACTCTCATTGCACGGCGCTTCAATTGAGATGATTTCGAACAAATTAGAGGCGCGTTTGCAGTCAATTTCGGACTCGTGGCAGGGCGTTTCAGAGTAAGATTTTCTTTATTTATTTATTTAAACTTCATGTACAATAGTGGTACATAGGCGGAGTTTTCTTCAGGATCAAGCGACTTCTAACTTTCCACTCGCTATCAGCCTCTCCTCAAATACGCCTCAGATTCTGCGTTGTATCAAACAACAAGTCAGGGAAAGTTGAGACAGTAAAGCAGTCGTCCGTCACTGAAATGTAACGTTGGCGGCTGGTTCTTGGTCTCCGATTATAGGCACTAATCTCTTGCTACATATTTTATACTCTTGATAAAGTGGACTAGCTTCAGTGAAGATGGGCAGCTTCTGCAGGCGAAGTATTCATAGCTTCGTTAAAACTATGAATGCAATTTCTTCGGCACACGTTTTGCACAAGAACCGAGCAGTACGCAGACAAGAAGAACTAAGCTTTAATGAAATGGAGATGGCATTTCAATAATTAGTTTAACCTATATTTCAATTATGTAGTAGATGGCCTATATGACGCCCACCTGGAATCGTTTGAAAAAGAACACCTTGAATTTATGCTGGCCTAGTACTTTTGGTCGCCACAAGTACGATTTCAGTCAATATGTTGTTGGAGAATAAATTGCCTTATTGTTTGTTCCCCTGTTAGAATAAGTTATAATTTGTGTAAAAAAATATGAATTTATTTGCAACTAAAGGCGTTTTACTTTTTATTTTAAGTGTACTTGACCAATCTCGAGGTCAAGCGTGAACTTTTTAAAACAGGTGTCATTTGTTTCGCGAATCGACATAGCGGGACTCGACATAGAGGGAATGATTCATTTGTATGACCTACAGGTAGTTGTTCCGGGTCTGGATATTTGCGTATGTGGGTTGAAATTATTGTAAACACACCCACGAAACAGGAGAAATTCCTAGTGTGGGGCAACGTTCTATAAAACGAAAAATTTAAATAAAAAAGAAATAAGTTAGTCTATTTCCTTGCCCAATTTTAAGTCGATAGCAATAATATTCGCTGTGATTAATGGCTGTGATCAACGACTGAAACATTCAGGCAGACCTGAAATCTTGCTGGTACGGACTCCTTAAATCACGACATTATGACTAAAACGGATTTCACCAATAAAACTAAACACGATCAGCATGTCTGAACCGCGTACCAGAGCTGTCCGTGCCGAAATTCTACAACAATGATGCCATAGGCAGCTCCCGAACCTGGTTAAGAGATACTGATTGCGTTCAGTTTCCGGTAAATTTTGCCTTAAAATAATAACAATTACTAACACTCGTATCGTTTAGGAAATTTCTTATGCCACCATTTTTATGCAATAGACAAGAATTTGAACGAAGTAAGAAAGCGAAACTAAGAATTCAAACTTTTGACAATTCCGACTTCAAGCAATTTCTAAACTACAGAATAAAAACCGTAATTACTTTTACTCATGTAATCACTTTGACTTGTTTATAGATACGGGTGTAAGAGATGGCAAGATATTCAAGACATAAAATAATCAGAAACAAAAGACAAACGCTTGGTTCTGAATCCGTTTATTGCGAGTGGGGGAACTGAACAAGCCTGGTTATGTAGTCAAACAGGCTGGTGGGGCACTCGTCCACGTACTTGTCACAGTCGCCGCGGTGACCATCCGCCTCTGCTTCGTAGTACTCGTCTTCCAGACCTTCTTCCTTCGATGATGAGGGCCTGAGAAGAGAAGATTGATTGGTTTTCAGAAACTCTAATGGTTTGTATTGAATTAGATGTTAGATTTTAAGGTGATGCTGAATTTAGACGTTGAAGTAGATGTCAACGGGCACGAAAAAACTGTATTTTTTTTATAAGAGTAGCTTAACAGCGTTATCACTGCGACACCCATCTCCATACTCTCTATATTCTCTCTCTCATCTGTTTATGATCATTGTGTATCAAAATAAAATTAAATAATTTTGCATGCCGTAAGGTAAAAAGTATCGGGACTCTCTTCAAAATAACCATCATATTTGTATACCTACATTATTGGCAAATAAATGATTTCTGATTTCATAATTTACCGCGCGGGCCACAGTTTACATTAGTAGAATCTGTGTAATCCTTCTCTATTTGATGAATGCCCAGAAAAACCGAGGACGGCAAGATAAACTAAGTACGTTACGAGTAGGTAAATAACGATTATATCTAATAAATAGGTAGGTTAATACCATGCAGGTGGTTGTAGTTGAAAACTAGTTCCACGTAGCAAAGTGAGGTGAAGCTCACTCTGTTTAAGGCGTTTTGCCAGTCTTTTTACACGTGCAGCCTGTGGGTCAGGCATACGCAGAGGGCCTACAACGTTCTTCGTGTGCAGTATAACAACGCCTTTAGGGTGCTGTTGGGGCTCCCGCGGTTCTGTAGTGCTTCGGGCATGTTCACAGAAGCAGGTACAGATAGCTTTCAAGCTATTATGCGTAAAAGAACAGCATCCCTGATGCGAAGGATTCGGGGGAGCACCAACAGCATTTTAAGGGTGTTAGTGGAGAAGCCTGATTGCCCGTTCCTGCGGCACTGGACCCGTTTGCACAGCTGCAGGTCTGGTGTAGCGGGAAGCGGACATAGTTATAGGTTTATGAATTAGTTTTGTTTTACTTATTTAATTTTATTTAATTGTGTGTTGTAATTGTGAATTAAGAAATGTTACTAACATAGTTTTATAAGTGTTACTAACAACAATATGAATCATTTGTGTTCGAGTTAAATAAATAAATTAAAATTAAATTAAAAGAAGAGATGACTGGCACTGAAGCATCGAGATTATTGCTCAATAGTTTCTTGTACATGTACACGGCGTAAGGGACCTACTGACAGATGATTCTAAATTCCCAGCGTTGTATACTGAATGTTCTGTATCCCGGGCAAAGAATTACGTAACGATGTTCCATTACAACTTGTACTAATACTTCTAGTTTCCACATGATTGCGTTAAAAGAAAACGAAAAGAACGTCGTTTTTTCCCGAATCTATCCATCCGTGATAATTTGATTTTTGATTTATTCAAATCACATAATTCCTGAGCGAGACACTTAGTTATATTTGTACGAACAGAATTGTGTTAACATTATCATTTACGCAGGAGTTCCTTTTGTCCGTTCAGTTTATGAATTTCGAAATAAATGGACGAGAATTCGGAATTATGTGTTTGTGTTTACGGATACCTAATTCCTAATAATTGTTTTGCCAAAATTGATTTGTTATGTTTTTTATTGGTCAGACATTTGTGGTTTTGTTTGCTGTTAACGCACCTTATGGTTAATAGAACTTTTAAGGTATGTATGTCTAAGAAAGTGTCATAATCATACCCTTGTCTTAAGTTACTTGGGATGGTCTCAACACATTTACACCGTTTTCTTACATATTCTTACATATTCCTCAAACAACCTATCCCTTGTTTTTTGGTATTCTCCTCCAGCCATCAACATTATATTCATCGCTATTTTAGAAGAAGGAGTCCATACGTTTTTTGGTGAACTTACGTGAATATGATGTGCATGATGTGTCCAAGTATACCGTTGTGGTGCAGCGGAGTCTCAGCGGCTTCGCAAATGTTACGCAGCATACACTCTCTGCCTTTCATGCCGTATCTAGAATTTAAAGTTCACAGGTTACACAGCCAGCTCTTGTATGGTTACACCCTAAACATAAAAAAATGGAACAGATGTTGATGCTCCCTAAGATAGCGGAAAAGTTTAAACTCCTGGTCCTGGCGTAACCTCTGAGTTGGTTGCAAAATTTAATTGAATTTTAACATACTTACTCCTGAAATCTATTCTCCAACACGGTGTATGTCAATTCTCTTGAGATACTACGACTTTGTCTCGATGTTACAATCTGGAAATAATTTAATTTAAGTAAGTACACATAGATAATATAGGAAAACCAAATTGGAGAAAGATAATAAGATATTCTCAAAACATTTCAGGGTTAGAATAGTGTTTGGTTTGACTAAGATGTTTCTGTTAGTAGATTTATATTAGAAAACTTATGCCATGGATTAGAAGATTATGTTGTCAGTAAGGTTGAGCCAGTGCCGAAAAAGTAAGCGCTTTTTGTGAAGTAAAAGCATATTATGTGCAAGTATTAAGCAGCGTTGCTATGTTTCAGTTTAAGAGGTAGTAACAATACACATAGATCTCTGGCAAAGCAATTGCTGTTCTTCAACACCAGAAGCGGATGACAAATTTCGGTAACCCGTACCAGGTGGAACGCCTGGCGATTTATTTTTAAGCGATCTAAAAACCAAGTTTCACTTACTGGTAGATTAGGGAACAGCGTTTCATCGATCTCGGTGATATTGTTCAGGGTGGCGTAGTTGGATTCAAAGTTGTAGGACACGAAGACGTTCTTGTTAGGGATGTCAATAGGCACGGCTATGGCCAGGAAAGTCTGGAAGTATAGAGATTAACTATTAGACATCTGCTAAACATTTTCTTAATTATTTTTAGTTGCGACTGCCTCTTTGGCCGCAAGCGGGACTGCTGAGCATGCGATCGGGTTTTTCATCAGGAATTTCTCAGCAGCAGCCACGGAGTCTGGATTGTGCCCGGTTGATGGTAATAGGCTCACCCCGTATTACATGGGACTTAAAAATAAATATCGAAATGTGAGTTTACTATAAGGTACTGGTAGTAAACACATTTCATCACGGACATCTTACGGCTGACGTGAAAATGATGAGAAGGAAAGATACAGGGAAATACCACCACCAATCTGATTTCTGCCGCCAAGTAGCGTCGATGTTCTGGTTCCAGAGGAATGGGTGGAGGACTTACACCCAGGCCATGTTACACCTGGTGTCACTAATGCGATATTTCAGCTTGGTCTTTTAGCTAAGGTAATGAAAAAAATGGTAATATGAAGATATCTTACCCCGTAAAGACTGGTGGGTGGAAATACGAGAGATCTTTTGTGCTCCGACTTCGCTGATGTAGTGGTAACTATGAGGAACCTGAAATAATTAAGGCAAATATTTTAAAATGGAAAAGAAGAGATATCTGTAAGTTGGCTGAGATTGTTTTAGGTAATTTTCAGATAATTAATTGTTATACTTTTCAGTAACTTAAAATATTTATATAAACAAAGACTTCACTTTGAAATTACAAAAAAAAAAAAACTAATCAATAGCTGTTACAAGTACAGTTCCAATAGCAAGTTAATTAAAAAAAGAACCAAAGTAGGTAGGTACTTACAATGTAAACAAAATCTTGATGCACTTCATTTTGCCCAATAACATTGCATATAACACAAAATATATGTAGTATGTACACACAAACACTGCTCCGTATACACTGGTACAAGTATTTTTTAGTTGCGCCCGCGACTCTAACTGTAACACATTTTAGTAAATTATCGAGTGCTCGCTAAATTAGAGTGCGATACTTTCGAGGAATGGAGACTTCCAAGAGTTTCATTTTGATTGTAGTTCATGTGTAACTATTAGCAAAGGATCTACATATTATTCCCAGGGCGGGCAAAGTTCGGGAATCCCAAGCAGTTTCCCGGCCACCGTAGGCGCGGGCTTGCGGACGGCGAGCAATGGGTAGCTCGCCGACCGGTAAGGACCAGGTCCGGGTCCACGCGCGCCTCAAAGAGATTTCAGCACAAACTGACGGGGTCCATTAGGACCGATGCCTGCCAGGGTTGCGGATTTGTTCGAAAGAGTTACCGTGACCCTTGGCACAGGCAAGTGAAGGAACACGGGTGGGTTTTAGTCAGTAAGAGTCTGACACGCCCTCCCGCTCCACCCAGAGCGGGAGAGGTCATTTGATGATTTCCCACCCAAAAAAAAAAGGGCGGGCAAAGTGTTATTACGATTTTCAGCAACCACGGAGTCTACATGGAATTTAAACATAACTGGCGAAATGTGAGTGTACTATTAGGTACACCTCTACCTAACCCTTCGGGGATTACAGGCGTAATGTTGTGTTATGTAAATAATGTCTGAAACTGGATTTAAAATAACAACGCCATCTTTCAAACTGGACTAACGTGGTCACATACTGGGCCTAAGGAATTTAAATAAGTCGTACCATCGATACGAAAGAAAAAGGAGAAGTTTTAAAGATCCTGTAGCCAATCATGTAGGAAATGGGCATGTACCCAAAATATCTAAAATACTTGCTTCATTGCACTCCACACTCTGTCCTGTAGTGTATGGCAGCCTACTACAGAAGGAACCTGAGTCCCAGCTGTTGCTTTAACATTATGTCGTCATGAGTGCACTGTAAACAGTTGAACATACTGTACTGTCTTTACCGTTAAGTGACAATAGACTAGGCAGAAATGCAAAAGGTCCTAATTGACCTAAAACATCAGGAAAGTGACCCAGAATGTGTAGCTAATATTGTTATCATAGCAACTAACTAAATCTTGTGTATTTTTCGTCTGCGTGAAAAGGAAATCAAGTTTCTGCAACTTTCTATCTCGACTATCTTATTCTGCTGCCAATTTAAAAATAGTTGTAGCGTCATAGAATCCGTTTGTTTTCGTTCGATTCATTAGTACGATCGTCGAACTAGTGAGAATTTTTTAGCTCATCTGTTCGGCCTTCGAATTTGGGGTATTGTTCCAAGCGCACCAACTTTGACCCGCACCAAAAGTATTCCACAAAACGCACCATTCAGGTGCGCTAAGGAAATCAATTAAACATATTATGCTTTTATTCCTCGAAACACACCAACTATGAAACATAGAGAAGAGCATAAATGATTCGTCGATGTAAATGATATCGATAGACGTTTTAAAATTCAACTGTCCGTATTGTTTATTTAATAACTACCAGGAAAGCATAAATGAACTGGAACTAGGTGCTCTAACTACTTAGCTCCATAATGGTAAAAATACAGGTTTTGAAATTGAATCATTTGTTGTTTTGAAAAGTTCCTGGTAGTTTCAATGGATAAACAATGTATTTATTTATTAAAGCTATCACTATTTATTACGAATCCTTCATGCTCTTATCTATGTTTCATCGTTTCGAGGATTAAAATTATATCCATATATAATACGTATATACAAATATTGCTCATTTAATAGTATAGGATATCGCCTTGGCATACATACATAGACGAAAAGTATAGGGCAAATAGGCCGGTAAACGCCACAGATTAAAAAGTTGTTACCAAAAAAGATGAAAAGATGAAGACCTCTACATACATTTATTCATAACCCCAACAACACCAACATTGGCCAAATATTCAAACGGAGTATATCTCAACTGTGAGTCACAAATTGGCTCCACGTCGACTTGACAGATGTAATCGTGGAATTTACGTGACAAAAGCCTCAGCAGACATTATCGAGGGCTGTTTACACGACTTTAGCTGTAATAGACGCATTAGTCATGTAGATGACGTTTGTTAAAGGGTTCTGGATTTAAAATTACGTCACACGTTTGATAAGAATCGGTTGTGTTATTTTGTGGAGGAAAGAATGGCGGATGTTGGTTAATTTTCGAAAGAATGTCGGATGTTGGTTAATTTTCGTGATGTACAGCTGGTTAAAAAAATTGTAAGTGTAAGTTAAATAGTAGTTGAGGAGAGGTCTTAGAAAAAGCATCATCGATGATGGAAACCTCATTAACCTCACGTATTGGTTGAAGATAAACTATCGAAAAAAAATATCGTTATAAATTTCAACCAACATATCTGTGCAGGTGGGAAAACACAGAACTAAAATAAATGTACCAAGTTTGACATATCGATGAAAATTTTCATGACAAGCAACGCCACCTTGAACTGCACACCTAAAGTTGACATACTTACTATATAAACATGATACGCTTTGAAAGCGGTTGCTTCTTGTCTATTCTCTGAGGATAGATAGGGATGTTTAGAAATGGATCGTTCTTAGGTATAACTGATGGAGTTTAGACGGAAAATTTTACTGTGACATCTCTATGACCAAAATAGCTTTTACTTTTGGACATTAGGTTTAGGGATTAAAGTTGGGTTACTTTAGTTTCTCAGTAGCAGCCACGGAGTCTGGATTTGTGCATGGTTGATGTCAATAGTCTCGCCCCCATTTTATGGGCGTTAACATAACTGGCGAAATGTGGATGGACTATTAGGTACACCTCTGCCTAACCCTTAAGGGATTACATGCGTGATGTTATGTCAGCTTAGTTCAATAGGAAGCAGCAAATTCAATTCAAAATCGGTTGCACTACCAGTGGCTTTCTCAAGGCAAAGCAAACTACAAGGAGATGAAAATTTTGAAGTTCTTTGTGTACCTGCACACAAGTTTTCACAACAATATCTCCCGCGCTGCCAGTGTGAAAGCTACTCAATAGAATCTACATAATAAAGTGGAGTTTTCCTTCAAATGTCAAAACCACTCGTGACGTCAATACTTTTAGAAGATTTTCTTTTATATAATTTTTTTTATATTATATTCGTATGTAGAACATCGATTATTTTCTGTTTCATTTCCCCTTTCGCAGGTTTTCTGGCAGAAATGTCTTAAGAAATAAGCAGTACCTATGTACTATAATGTAATATGTTGTTTTTCAGTGTTGTCTACTGTGTGTACATAATGAATATTAATATAAAAGATTCGAAATTCGCTCCCTAACAGACCGTTCACACGACGATCCGTGTTTTTTGACGTATCGTCTTTTTTCATGATCCGTCAAACTATTTGACGGTGCCAATGCTTTTTAAATACCCGTGTTCACACGCATCACGAATCGTGAAAAAATACATTAGAATAAATCACGTAAGTAATGTCTTTTAAAAATCAGGTACGTCAAAAAATACGGATCTTGATTTTTTTTGTGACGGATTCGCTCCCTAAAAATCACGGAACTAATATGAACACCAATTCTTTTTTTTTGCCAGATCGTGATAAAACACGATTCCGTATGCAATCTGAACGTCCATCCGTCATGACGTATCGTGTTTTATGACAGATCGTCAATGACGGAAGCCGTGTGAATGAGCTGGCAAGTTTGCTCCCTGTTTAGGTTTAAGTATTGAATTTCATTGCGGTTTGGCCAGATGTAGGTAGGTGCATCAGAAGTAGAAGAAAGAGCGTGAAAAAATATTTCAGTCGCCAAAGTAGGCCTAAAAATTCAACTAGAAGGTTCACGGAGTAGCATGGTAAAGCATACACACAAATCCTGGTGTAAGCGTGTGTTTCATCATCTTCCTGTCCTTGTCCCATTCTACTTGGGGTCGGCGCAACACGTTTTCTTCTTCCATTCTCCCCTGTCAACCGTCACTGACCATTTACTCCTTTCTCTTTCATATCATTCCTCACACAATCCATCCATCTTTTCTTTGGCCTTCCTCTCCCTCTCCATTCATCAACATTTATATCCATCACTCTTTTAGTAACATGTGCTTATGCATAGCAACGTCCAGAGCGATCGTAGCAAGCCATGGACGATCATGTTCAATTACTGGCCTATAATTACGACGAGTCGAGGCCAAATCTACGTGATACTGGGTGGTATGGCAGGCCCAAACCGAAATCATTAACTAATTAATCGAATGATTGGTTGAACGGCTACAATAATAATGAGTGGTTTAATGGGTTTTCATATGGCTTTAAAAAAAAAATCTGATTCGTTTAAATGAAGATGTTGTTTGGCTCAACTAAAATAATTTTATGTACTCTACTAACTTTGCTACTGGCTCCTTGGTCTGGTGGTCGTGAGCGCGGCTGCTGAGCAAGAGGTACTGGGTTCAATTACCGGATCGTGTAAAGTGTTATTGGGTTTTCCATCAGGAATTTCTCAGTAGCAGTCACAAAGTCTGGATTTGTGCCCGGATGATGGCAATAGTCTCGCCCCCTTTTACATAAGACTTAAACATAACTGGTTAAACGTGGGTGTACTATCAGGTACACTTCTGCCTTACCCTTCTTATATATTTATAGTGATGTATGTTTCCAGTTTAGTTTGCACCTAAGAATAAAAAAGTGTTCCGTTTAGTTTGCTCTAAGAAAATTACAAACGAACAAATATAAATAAACAAGAAAATGAAAACGCCACCCAGGCTTCCAGTCAGCATTGCAACAGAATGCTCGGTGGAAATTGTTCAAACAGAAGTGACCTATAAACAGTGGACCAACGAAGTCCGCGTGCCTCAGCACTCCTTGTTTATACGATACCTTGCTGAAATCAAATATATATGTACATATATATATAGCCATAGAAGGTAGGACAGAACTGAGTGGTAAAATTGTAGTGGATTTTGTGAAGATTGTCTTTTAGAGCCAATTTAGTACTATAACCCTGAAATCGGATGCCGAAAAGCATTTTTTTTTGTATTTTTTTACTTTTGTGGGGTTTTTTGGAAGGCGGTAATGTTTTTTTTTTGCAAAAATCGCTTCTCTGTATACGCTCTCAGACATCGCCAAATGTTTGAATTAAAAGCAGGCCGAGCCGCACAACGCGCCGCGGGTCCGTTAATGAGTCTTAACACGAAAATTTGTTTGTCAATTGTTTAATTCACACCAAATTGTCTGCAATCAAAGAAATAGTTTTGAGAAGATTCGATGGACAGTTCTTGGTGTATCTTTTGCACTTTTTATCCAAACCGTAGTACTCGGCTTCGTAGAAACTGTCTGCTATTCCATCTTCTGACATTGATGCTGATGGCCTGAAAATAAATAATAAATTGGTAAATATCCTTAGCTTTCCCATCAAGGTTTTGAGCCACCTACATATTGTTTGAGCAGTCTGTGGAAAATGATCAAGAGTGTGCATTGTTTCTTTAATAAGATAAGGTTGAGGAATTACACAGTAACATTGTTTTATTCCAAGTAGCTTATTCAGCTTTTTGATGAGTATTATTACAGGAAGGTTGTTGCGACAGTTACAGAAAATTTGAAAGGGAGTCGTCTGCCCTGGTACGAGCATGATGAGTGTTGGATAAAAATGTCGATGGCAAGAGAGAGAGAGAGAGAGAGAGAGAGAGAGAGAGAGAGAGAGAGAGAGAGAGAGAGAGAACGATGGATGTACTGTGCGAAGAAAAAGCAGTAAATGATAGCGTGACGGTTGACAGGGGAAAATGGAATAAAAAACGTGTTGCGCCGACCCCAAGTATGCAGCGTGTTGATGATTGTAATAGTGGTGGTTTGATCAAAAAATGATTATCTATCACTTACGTGAGAACAAGGTAAATAAGATCTCCCATCAGTCCATTATGCAAGAAGTGTGAGTGAGCATTCTCGCAGATGAGTCGGTGCAAGCATGGCCGCCCGGGATACCCGTGTCTGTAACAGAAAAACCCCTTTGAGAACAGTAGACGCTGAAATATAGATTGGACTTGGACGAAAGTAAATTATAACCAGACAGAGAAGCCATAACTTAAACTAGAAAGCCTTCAATTCACGAGGGGATACTGAGGTATTCGCCAAGCATGTACCGGGATCTATCCGCATCACTCTTTCCCATAGTTAGATCTGAAGGCCCAGGGCCCAGCCAAAATGAAATTCTTTCAACGATTCTAACGAAAGTCAAACAAGTATTAGATTGATACACGCTATCAAGAAGCTTATGCCAATTCTGTTGAAATACCTTGTAGAAATACGATCGATACTTATTGACCGGTATACTTTTTACCGGGTATGTAAAGTAATTTCCTAAGTTTGATACATGGTTAAAGTTAAGTCGTTTTAATCCTCCTAAGGGGTCATTGCACTCATTATAACGAACAACTTTTACTGTGGGACCAGCCCTGAAATCGCGAAAAAAAATCAGCTGTTCAGTACTTTATGTTCGCATAACTCGTCAAAATGTACTGAACAGCAGATTTTTTTTTCGCGATTTCAGGGTTGGTCCCACAGGAAAAGTTGTTCGTTATAATGAGTACAATGACCCCTTAAGAGGATTAAAACGACTTAAATTTAACCATATATATTAAGTTAGAACTAAATGACCCGAAATAAATGCATGTAAGTAAAAATGGAATACAACTGACTGCCGGAAATCCGAAATGAAAGTTCTTTTTTTAAATGAAGGTAAATTAAATTGATTAATTATTAAAATGAATATATAGTCATGACAATGTTGCAATGATCTAGATAACAAAGCCAAAAGCTACCTTTTACCTTTAACGACACGTCCAGACTATTTTAGAGAGAATGACCTATTTGGTTTACACCACTAGATTACATAAGTTAAGCTTGAATAGCATTGAGGGATGACTTTTAGTTTGAACTCCAAAACATTGTAAGCTCTACTAATACTTCAAAAGCAAGCACAATGTAATCGGCTCGTCAACTAGGATAGCAACAGAATTGGTAGGTGTACCGCTGTTTGCTGGTTTAGTAACTACAGCCGTTCGACGGAACAAACTCCCAGCTACAGCGGCATTTAGTTCTCTTTGTGTTTTATGGACTCCTAGTACTTGAGAATTTGTTTGGTGTTGTTTACATGGAGTTTTAAGAGCCGTTTTGACGGAAAAGATCCTTTCCTTAAAATGCAGTGTTTGTTGTTATTTCGTGATTATTAGCAGTGTTTTTATGAGAATAGATAATGTAGCCGATGCTGCGGTCTTTTAAAGGATGAGTGATGCGTGTTGTTCCTATACTATGGTATAGAACTTCAAATGTGTCTTAGACATCGATATTACTCTGATATTAGGAGTTGGGTAACGGAGGTCAAACTGCAATAATACCAATAAAATACTAATTCGTTGGTTTAGTGGTCCTGGGTCCTGGTCCTGGGTTCGATTCTCGGGTCGGGAAAATTGATTTTGGGTTTTTCCAACCGAAATTTCTCAGTAGCAGCCACGGAGTCTGGATTCGTGCCCGGTTGGCGGCAATAGGCTCGTTACCTATGATATGGGACTAAAACATAACTGGCGAAATGTGGGTGTACTCTTAGGTAGGTACACCTGTACCTAGTGCCTCAACCTGCAGAGATTAGAGGCGTGATGTTAAGCTAAAATACTCATTCAGCCACAACGTTAGGAAGTCAAAGTCGACACACTTGGGAAAAACCCCAAAAAATATAGGCAGGAAAGATGAATGCATAATGAATGCATTGCTTAGCTAGTAATAAGTGAAACCAAGATTACTTTTCCAACATGGATTCAATGAAAGTGTAGATACTGCTTCGGGTCATAACTTCTTTGGGAACTTGAATACTTCGATCTTCCCTGTCTCTTGAAACCTAGAACAAAATCAACTGATGAATTCACACACAAAATTACATATAAAATGCCATTTTGCATTTGATACTCTTATGTTATAGTGAGATTCGCAAAGAGGATACCTAATACGAGTACATAATCAGTACTTACATTTAAAAACTTCACTAATTTGTGTTTTAAAACAATACATTTATATGTATATTTTTTTTTTGCCAGAGAGTTATTTCTCGACGGCATGTAAAGCCAAGTCAAAGGCCCATGGGCGGCATAAAAACTCTGACACCAGGTTAGGTAATAACCACACGATAAAGAAGAAGAATACATTTATAAGTAATAACAGGATTTTTATACAAGTGTGGTAATAATGGGAATAATTATTATTTACGATCTGCCGTTGGGGTCGGCAGTCAGCTATCGGCTGTAGATGGTATAAAGGGTTATCGTTTAGGGATGCCGTACGAATCTTCTCACATCGACGCCGACGCCGACGCGACGTGACGAATGCGCTCCCATACTTTGTGCTTTTATTTGTTTGGACAAACCGTCGAACGCCGTCGATCAATGTGTCGTGACCAAATAAATTGCTTCTTTGCAATTTTATGAATGAAGCCTTTTACTCCGAGTGCACATTTAATAATATAATAATAATATATAATAATTTATTCAATAAGTAGTTTGTACATGGTTAACAAAGTTGTCTTATATAATCAGAAGTTATAAATAAATAGAACCGGTACACATATAAAATGGGTCATAGGACTCCCTTTCCTAAACTAGGCAGAAAATCTGTCTGTATCTTAGGAAAGAGTATCCATTTCTTTCCATAACAATCCAAAAATTAGCAGCTTCTAAGTGGATCGTATTACATACAAGGTATAAACGAACCCTTCACGAAGCCGTCAACCAAGCATTATGTACATCAAAGTAACCCTACGCAAAAATTGTTGCTGGGAAACGACTTTTTATTTTGGGGTAAAAATCACCTTTACGGTAAAACCGAATGTAACACACTCAAAATATTGTTCTGATGGATGCATTCAATAGTAAACGGGTCATGGAGTTATTTTAAGTAAAGTATTGAAAAAAAAAAAACTTGTGCTAAATTTGGTAGTTTCACCTCCAATAATATAACTAGAAGGTATGGTCCAGAACAAAAAAACTTTTTTGCAAAAAAAAACCGACTTCCAAAAAAAAACACTAAAAAAGTGGAAAATTACTTTACTTTCGGAAGTCGGTTTTTTTTTGCAAAAAAGTTTTTATTTTACCCTTTTTAGTTATCGTATCACACACAAATCCTTGTCAAGTATCAATTTCGCAATTTCTTTTACTTGGATGACATTTTTTCCAGCTATTTTGATTTCAAAACCAAACTGCTGTACCGATTTTGATGAAATTTCTATGGGACCAATCGGAAAGTAGATCCATTCAGATAAAAGAAGAATTTTTCAAATCGGTTCTTAAATGACGGAGATATGAGGTAACAAACACAAAAAAAAACAAAAAAAAACGTACAACCGAATTGAGAACCTCCTCCTTTTTTTGAAGTCGGTTAAAAAAAATGATCACAATGACGCCGACGGGCAGAACAAGTGCCTTGCGGCTTCGTCGAGGGTATATTTACACCCTTTATATAAAGTGCTACTTACTGTTTCAATATCTCCCAGTAAAGGTTCGAAGTAGGTAGCGTTGTCCACGGTGAAGTAGTTAGCTTCGTAGAACCACGCCACGCTCACGTATTTTTCGGAAGGGAGAGGTATGGAAACCGTTGCGAATACCTGTGGCAGAAGAAAAATGTGTAAGAATTACTGAGGGTTGAAATTAGAATATATTGGCAGCAATAAAGTAAAAAGTAAAGTAAAAATGTATTTATTTCAGTAAATCTTTACAAGTAAGTTGTCGGGGCTTCCCAGTAAGTAATCCAATGAAATGTACTTGTGTTGGGAAAGCCTCGCTCTTCCGATGTAAAACAAAAATTTAGACTTACTAAACTAACAATATTAATATTACAGTAAGTACCTTAAAAATTATTAAGAATAAGAAAAACAAGTGTAAAGTGCGTGTGTTTGTGTATGTGTGTGTGTGTGTGTGTGGATGGTTGTTTGTATGGGTCACATACCTCTATTAATTCGTTAAGTGTCTATGTGAGTAGGTACATTATAAGCATGTATCAAATTCAAGCTAATGTAAGCAGGATTTCCTCCACGTCTTCATAATTAAGAGCAATAGGCACTACCAACGGCAGTGGTAACTTGGGGCTAACTTGTTGACTACTTATGTGTCACCAATAAAGTTTTTTACTGGTATCTTTTGGTAATATAGTAAAGTAGAAGATCTGTGGAGCTCGTGGCTAAATAATATCATGATCTTCAGGTTGAGCCGCGCGTGACTAGGTTCGTCCGTGGATGGGTGACTACCCATTACATACTTAGTTTCCTCCGTGGCGTGGAAAGCACGTTAAGCCGTTGGTCCCGGCTGTCATTTGTAGGTCTTTGACAGTCGTAACAGGTAGTCAGTGGCCTGTAAGTCTGGCAATCAGTCTTTAAAAAGGCATCGTATAACCCAGGACTGACTGGGTTGTGGAGGTCAGATAGGCAGTCGCTTCATGTAAAATGCTGGTATTCGGTTGGTAAGTAATAGACTGGAAGCTGACCGCAATATAGTTGGGAAACGGCTAGGCAGATGTTGATAGTAAATTGGAAGATCTAAAGATGATTGAGATACATGCTGAGAGCGTCAAATATGGAGGTTGAATTTCGAGACAGACTTTGAGAGAGTGAGAGATTCGTCAGTAGCAGCGTGGAGTCTGGATTGATGCGCAATTGTTGAAAATAAGCTCGTCTCCCACACACCACTAATGTCTTAATTAACATGTCAATGGAAAATGAAGATGAATAACACAACTAAAGAAATTAATGCTTCATCATCTGCCTAGCCTTTTACATGGAGCGACTACCTATCTGATCTCCACAACCCAGTTAGTACCGGGTAATACGATACCCCTTAGTAAGACTGGTTGTCAGACTTTCGCGCCACTGACTACCTGTAACGACTGTCAAAGATGTACAATTGACAGCCGGGACCAACGGTTTTACATGCTTTCCGAGGCACGGAGCAAACTCAGTATGTAATAGGTGGTCACCCATCCACGGACCAACCCAGGCAAGCGCGGCTTAACCCGACGATCGACCCGAGCGGCTGTTATTATTTAGCCACGACCTCGCTCCTCCTTTTCCTCGCGAAAGAAATTAATGGTTCTTCTTCAACAAAATAATTTCAGAAGATCAAAGTATAATGAAACGGGAACATTGCTTCTTTTTTGGTGTTAAGAAATAAATCAACTAATAAACACTCACGCCCCACTGTGTGGCCGGCGTAAACAATAAGTATCTTCTTGTTCTCTTCTTTGTAACGGTTTGTTCGCAAATTACACTTAAAAACACGATGCTCCTGAAAAAGTCACGTGTAAACATTATTTATTTACTTGTTTTTGTTCCTGCAAAAAAAAAATCCAATCATTGGGCGAAATTATCGAAATACCGTTTAGATGTTTTCTACTCAATCACTTTGACTTGACTTTGAATTTATATTTGCCTACCTATATTACGGAACGCCCGCTTATCTCAAACAACGTTTTAATTTTATTCATGACACTCATGTTAGAAATTTGAGATCATCGGAGAATTTGAGACTTTTGATGCCTGCACATTCCACCAAATTTTATGATCAGTCATTCACGGTCCAGGCTGTCCGTTTATGGAATGAATTGCCGGTGTCAGTAAGACAAGCTCAGTCACTCGTTGCTTTTAAAAGCTTAGTTGCAAATCATTTTCTTTCTCTGTAATATTTTTTATTTTTTTATTTTATAAAACATAATATTTATTTAATATATATATATATAAATGTATTTATATGCATTGTATTTATATTACATGATAAGTAGTAAATAACTTGTATTATATTAAATTTTGTATATTAATTGCAGTACACCACTGACTACCCCCCCTTTTTCTTTTTCATGTTCGTACAGTCCATCCAAAGGTTGTCTGGAAGAGATCGCTATCAGCGATAAGACCGCCATTGTAACCATAAAATTAACAATTTTGTAAACCGTTCTGTATCAATTTTGGTGTACAATAAAGTATATTCTATTCTATTCTATTCTATATTAATCAAAATCAAATCATAAGCCTCATAGGTTAGATTCTAACCTATAAACATATGATGAACCTATAGAAGTTCTAACCGTTAGAGCCTATTAGAAACTGGAACCACCTAGTCTTTTGAAAACATTGCAATGGTCTCTGCATTGTGAGTTGCAGATGTTGTATGGAAAATCTGACAAAAATACTTCCGGTTAGACATATGCACATAACCATAACAAAAGATTAAAAAACTAATCTTCACTATTTTGGTCACACAACACTTTTTCAGACATTTCACAATAACCACTTCAATATGAAACACTTACACAATCAAATAACCGGCGATCAACATTATGCCATAAAACATTTAATTTTCCACAATACACGCTATATTTTGAAGTTTTAAAGTCACACAAACACTGTCGCATGGTCCAGGGTGAACAAACGCCTGACTACCTGATATTACATATTGACTCAAGTAATTTGTCAAATGTCGTCGCCGTCTTTATCGCTGAACACATACTCGTACGTTAAAAGCTTAACTATAGGTGTCATATAAGACCTTTAAAAGGTAAGAATTGAAGGAAATAGAACTTGTTTCAGAAGGTTGTTTGTCTTTGATTTTGATTCTACTATAGCATACATATACATAGCTATGTATACTGTTATGTTCTTTTTGATATTAATGCAATCAACTAATAATGAATTTAAAGAAAAAGTTGCCATTGTTAGCTTTATAAATTGCATGTTTTTAACGTCTGTTCAATAATTAAAGTAATAATTAATGATTATGCATGAATACGAAAAGTAAGTAATCAAATAAAAGCATTATTTATTTTATAGTATACGTAAACACAGAATTTAAAATGAATTTTAATTTAATATCTTCGTGGTTTTTCTAAAGTAATTCCTTTTTCGAAAGTCTGACTCTTTATTTTGGGTGGATTTATTCAACATCATTGTTTTGAAGACATCATTGGTTTAACGAGAATTCTAAATCGTATCCTAAAGTTTAAATTCTTCAACGTGGTCAGAAATTTTGGTTGAAACTTAGTTTAACTAGACTTTGAAGACATTACTTCAACAAACATGTGTACAGCAACACGACCCATTAATATTATCTTTAAAAAAATACATACTCTAAAACACATTTCACAATTCGAGTTTTAATTCCAAATTCAAAAGATTTAAAGAAGGTATTTGAGGGTTGTCTCTCTTAAATGAAACTGGTCGTTTCTACCCGTAACTACATGTAATCCTTTGGATTAATTAAGTGAAGAATCTTGTGATACAAGCAGTTGAGGGGTCTTGTTCAATAATTCACCGGTAACATAGTTAGAGTGATAGTTGCCGGTGTGTTCCTGCAAGTTTGGGACCCACTGTTCAAATGTATCATGTTTCTTGAATAAGGGTCCGATTTTTTTCATTCATATTAGTCGCGGTCCAGTGTAACAATAATTGAAGGTGTTTTTGTCCGCCACTGTGTGCAATTAAACTGTATGAGGTTGTTCAAAATCTTGGAGCGATTTACTCAACGTCTTATTTTATTATAAAATTCCACGGACTACAACATCTTCTCTAGTTAATTTAATTAGTCCCTGTTTTCCCAAAGGTTGTCTGATAAAAATCACTGCAACGGTTGAACCTCATCCTCAAACGTATTTTGTACAGAGCGTGCAGCCGACCGCATCATCGATGCTGCCGCGTGATATAGCATTCCCACTCCGTTTCTCGCTTTAGCAAATGACGGTTCTGAGCGACAAAAAATGATAAGACCATGGAAAAGTTTATAATATAAGATAATAATAATAATTTCGCTCTCGCTTGGCGGCTGGATCTTGATTCAGAAAGCAGTGCTTCTGGACACGGCGCGTATTATTAGGAGGTTCCTCTCTCAAGAGCCCTGACCACCGGTAGCTCGGACCCTGTTCCCGGTGCCGGTGGGCTACTATTTTTCCTCTATTCCCACTAGTTCAGTTGACCAGTTCAGTTAACTGAACTAGTGAGATTTTTTTTCTCGTTTGTTCAGTTGATTGAACTAGTGAGATTTCTTTTCTCGTTTGTTCAGTTCAGAAATCAGAGATTATCCCAATAAACAAAACCACAATTTTAATAATTTATATGTAGGAACAAGGCAGCGAAACTGCGTCACAATACATATGTAAACTCTTTACTTTATCTAACTCTGATACTGGCCATTTAAAATCGAATCTCCAAAAAATTATCCAAATCGGCTTTCTAATTAACAATTGACTGGTGATGACAATGTCAGTATTTTTTTATTTAGTGGTGGGGATATATTTGCTAAAGGCTGAATATTGTTATAATTTCATAACTATGAATAATTGAAACAAGAGGTCGTTATGATTGTGGAATGACACACAAGGTGGATAAAGGAATTTAATAATTATGGATATTTTACTAATTCACATTTTTCCAAGTCAAATATCAACCGTCAACAAGACAACAAGACAACAAGACATCTTTCTTTTTTATTTATTTTAGGTCTCACTTTGTTGACCATAGAGTTTTCACTCTAACACCTTCTCTCAATGTGAAGACCTAGAAGCTTTTCCAGCTTCATTAGCCTTGGCATAGCCATTGGCTTAATGAGCAGATCTGCCAGCTGTAGCTCACTGCAGATTCTGTTTACCTGTAGTTCTCCATTTGTGACAAGTTCTCTTACAAAGAAGTGCCTTGTCCTAATGTGCTTAGTTCTGCGATGGAACTCGGGGTTTTCCGCCAGTCTTACAGGTGCTTCGTTGTCTACGTTCAGCACGGGCAAATCGTCCAAATTTGTTATACCCCGTAGAAGGCGAGCAAGCCATATAATGAAACTGAAAATGTTTTGTATAATAAAATCCCAGATTGCTGATTGGGAACCAACCACATTTATCACTGATTTTGAGGAAGCAGCGATTCAGGCGTTTCAAAAGGAATTCCCCAACGCAGAACACTTTACTAATACACTGTGGAGAAAAGCCAGGCAAACGTAAAAACAGAATAGTGGACCTGTGTTGTGTTCTACCCTTGATGCCGAAGGATTACGTTACGGAAGGATTTAAGTACACTGTATCGCAAATTGATGATTTTGATGATAAATTAAATTTAAACAAGTTCATTCAGTACCTACATGGGTTTTTGGATGAAACGCCAAGATTCTTGGAATGTTTTCGGAAAACGACATAGAACTACGAACTTTGCTGAAGGTTGGCATCGTGCTATCAACGGCATGTATAAATCGAGACCAGCAACAGTAGCTCTATTTCTTGAAAATTTAACAATAGATGCAGCGTTTTTTGCCGTTCGTTCAATGCAGGGGAAAAAGGTTACATCTGCAAAGACGAGGACCAAAAAACAAATTGAAAATGACGCATATATTCGTCATGTTCAATTGCAACTAATTAACTGTGAAATTAATGTCCCTCTATTTTTGGAAAAACTTCGAGTAATAATTAATTTAAAAAAACGAAATAAAAATAGGTGAAACCAGATGTAAAAGTAGTTTCATTTACAACTGAACAAACGAGAAAAGAAATCTCACTAGTTCAGTTAACTGAACTGGTCAACTGAACTAGTGGGAATAGAGGCTATTTTTTACATGTTTTTTTAAATATGTTTTTTTGTAAGAAATATTTAAAAATGTAAACGATAAGAATAAAATTTATAAAGAATAATTAAATAAAAATATGGAGACAAGAAAAAGTATATGTAGTCCGTAAAATCCTTTCCGCAGCAGGGGTAATCCCAAATCATCTCCATAGCTTAAAATTATTAGACCTTAGATAAACGGTCTATATTAAACAACAAAAAAATGCGATTTTAAAAACGTGTAGAATTGTTTGAAAGTTCATGCAAATAGAAGACAACGAAATAGAACCTCATCACAACACATAAACATGCACAAAACTTACACACCACACGCTTTGCTTTGGTTTCGGCCCGTAAATGTATTTGAAATCCAGTCTAAGGGCTGAGAAGAAAACACATTCCGCAAATAATAATACAATAAGACCGCCAATAAATGTTACTTAACAGTAACATTTATTGGCGGTCACAGGCTAACGCCTGTATCATCCCACTGCTGGGCAAAGGCCTCTCCCCATGACTTCCAAATCCTTCGATCCAGGGCTAATGTGGACCACTAGTCGTAGGTTCTGTCCAGCTCGTTCCGCCATCTGCTGCGAGGTCAATAAATGAGCCTTTTAAAATGTTGGTGAACAATAAAAGTATATTCTATCTAGCTATGTATGTATGTGTACATATATTTATGATAAAAAACATTTCAAATACACAAAACGATCCAACAAAAACATACAAGGACCACTTAATAAACCCTAATTAGATTACCAAAGATGTCCTAATTAAACAGATTGTTTTACAATCTACTTGTCTAATTTGCAGGACGAGAAAAATCACGAATAATTTAATTACTGCGAACATAACTCATGAAAGTCAAATTGGACTGAGGTGTATAATAATTTGAGAGGGAAATTAGATGGACGGATCAGAAATGTAAGTGGGTATACATATACATGGTCCTACAGATTTGAGGCAATTTGATTTGCAACTGCTGTTGCTAGTAGCACAGAGAAGATGGTTCGAAAGTCTTGAGTCTAGGGATTATTTGTAATGATACTAATGATGATGATAAGTTCATCATACAATAGGTTTTCAAAACAAACAATTCGCGTAAACAGACTTACCAGGCAGTGGCGTGCATAGGGGCTAACAAAACGGCAAGCCCATGAGGCAAGCACACTGTTCAGAAACCCTTACATCATGAAGAGTAGGTTATCAGAGCAAGCCAAGCTTGTAGGCTTGTAAGAACGTAGTGTGAAAACCAACGAAGTGAAGTAAGCCAATATTCAACACTTTACCGCAGAATAAACAATTTCAAACCATTAAACCATTTATACCGATTCGAAAACCATAATAACCACCATAACATATTTAATCATCCAAAACCAATTAAACAGGAGGAAAGCGCTGAAATGGAAAACCATGATTTCGCATTAACGCAACCTCTTTCATAACAAAATGCGATACGATACAAAGGAGGAAAAATATTTGTTCAATATATTGCAGCGGTGGTGTACAACCACAGAATTCCATTTTAACCCTTCATTTCAATAAATTGGCCAGCGCAGTGTGGAGGGGACTTAACTTTGATGCGGTGGAAAGCAGCAGAACCCTGTAGAACTCAGCACATACTGTGGACAAATGTTTGCCGGAGAAATGCACGCGGTAGCGGCAAGTTATAAAAATGAGAAAATTCTAATGTTGGGAGCGAAATTTTGTTATAATACTGTGTTGTGGTGTTGAGTCCTCTTTTATCTTACTTAGTCCATTTGAGTTGGGCCCACAAGTTCGCTTGGAAGTACATGTTGGTAAAGAAATTAGTTTTGTGACTAGTTTCTTACTTTTGAAGTTCGTTCTCATGATGAGGGATTGAAGCTGTTTGAAGTATTGCCTACCATTTCAGCGTATTCCGATTTATTTTAATTGTATGCTAATTTAATTTCATCGGCATTATCATTCTGTTTCCGTTATTATTTTTAGGGTCTTATGTAGTGTAAATATATAATAGCGTTTTTCTTGATTTTGAAATTTTATCTCTTTTAAATTCCACCTGGGTACGTTGTATTTACTTGAATTTAAGTGTCTCCATAGATTAAAAGACACGCATAAATCTATTACCTGTAGGGTTGTGTTTTTATCGACAAAAGATACGTAATTAATGTCTGTTCAATCACCTGGGTATTTTCTATAGCTAAATATGTACTAGTACTTAAAAAATATAGACCTCATTTCAGTATCAAAATACAGCCTACACTCGTAGAATAAGGTCGTTATGTGTAATGTTTTGTTAAGCAAAGATGTAAGTTTTAGGTCGACTCGACGTTAGCAAGCATCTGGGCCGTTCGGTACAGACCAAATCACTGGGAAAACATAACGGTTCATTAGTCAGACACTGCCGTAGGCTCTGTGTAAACATTCTAACATTTTATCTTATACAGTATTTACACGTCGACGGTGCCGGTTCGCTCAGAATCGACGTACAAACGAAATAGTACGATGTTGCTGGCTTTCATTCTGTTCAATTTGCTTTCCCTGTTTGGCGCGGACGCGGGCAGGCAGAGGCGCTACCTCGTGTACCCCGACGGTGGCCCAGCCAGGGCACAGGTACGTTCCCCCTGTCTTATTAGAACAAATCCACGTAAATTTACATAGCGTACCTGATTTAACTTGAGCAAATTATGTTTTCTTTGCACAACGGATAGGGCTTAACGAAGCAGTGTCTTTTTTGTTCGTGAATTTAAATGCAATTAAGGTTCTGTCTGCCTTTTGAAGCGTACAATGGTAGAATTTGTTTTTAATTTATTTCTGTTTCCAATGAATATGTTTTGTCTGTAGTCGTCTAACATTTGCATGGGTTCAACTCCGCACTTTGTTACGCCAAATGTTGTGTTGAAATTTTGTAATGAAGCACCAAATGCTTATATTATTTGAATGGGAATGTTATTTATTATTAACGTTCACTTGAGTTTCGGTTCAGTGTAATTTTGTGTATTTATGTCCTTCATTACTTTGATTGTATTAGCGTTTTACTTCTTTATTTTCAGAAACACTCTCATAAAGATAAAATAATACTTGTTTATATTTAAAAATCGATTGTGTTTTACGTATTTATGAATATCTTCGTTAAGATAAGTGATTAAATGCATATGTCTACCACGTTTTTTTATTGCATATATGCACATAACTTATCTGAATAAATTTTACATAAATCTCGTTCTGCCTAGCAACACAAAACTGTTTTATATTTTTTTTACAAGAAATGTAAGGTTATCGAATTATACTCAATTTCCTGACCTGGCCTACATTGATCTAAATTGATTTTAACTACGTTCAACTTTCTCAAACTTTTCAGTTCATCATCGGTCTCGGTGTTCCAGTGGATTTAAAAGAGCAATCAGTTACCGTAGGTACTGTGATAAAGTTCCAATATGATTTGCCTACAAACAGTACTGAGTATACCAGCCGTATCTACGGATTCGCCGGAACTGTCTCCAGGGACATGGACGAGGACAATCCTACACAAGACGTTACGAATGAAGTAGATTCAGATAATTCGGAGATAGAAAGACAAATGAGTGAAACAGAAGATATCGTAACTGAAGAACCTGAGGGAGACAACGACACATTAATTGATTTGACTTTCGACGACCGACGAAAGAGGTCTTTAGTTTATTCTGAAGCCGGTGTTCTAATTACGGACAGTACTACTGTTAAGGCTGATTTGTCTTTAGATGAAGCAATTAGAAAACAGGAAATGATAGACCAGAATGCTTTGGAAGAGGAAGAGGAACCGCAAAGAATGAATAGATGGGACTTTTACAAAATAATCGAACGTATGGTTGAAAGGTAATTTTTAATGTTTTGCTGTAGTTACTGAAGGTTATTCATAAATTATTGACATACTTGTAAGTAGGTTAGATATCTTAGTTCAATATAAAGTTTCGATATTAATTAACGTTTTCGCATTGAAACTCAATTTTTACTACAGAGATATACGAATGCAAAATGACTCTTGCATGAGTTAAAAAACATAGCTCTATAAAAACTTCAAAAGAATAACAAAGAATCAAAGCATAAAGTTTATGTTCCAAACAGAAAGAGCAAAAATAAAACGCCGAAGCAACCAGCGCTTAGCTCGCACATATAAAAAGTGAAAAATAATCCTTTAAACGCAAAAATAAAACTTAAATCAAAACATCATTTAGTCCAACTCTTTTAGAAAGAGTTAACAAGAATTGCTATAAAGGTAGGTATAATATTTTATTAAGGTTGGCTATTGAAACTTCAGGTACGGCTATTCAGGTCGGCCGTGCTTGCTTCGAACAATCTGCGAGGCTGCGGAGGTACCATTCACCCATGAAAACGGCTTGCTCGGCGAAATTGGACATATACTATTCACGTAAGTCACTAACGTTATGAAAGGATTTTGGTACTGCTTTATTTATGAATGATATATCATTCATTCGGGTGGAGTTGACGGGTTAAGATTGGAGCTCTTTGGTTAAGGAAAATCGTTTAATCTGGCGTTGTATGTTGTGTCGGGAGGTTTTATTTGAAGGGTGTGTAAATGAGGGAGCGCTAACTCGGCGTTTCCATTTTTAATGCTTCATATATTTTTTCTACCTCTGTATTGAGATTTTTATGTTCGCCGGATTACCACTTTGTATAATTTTTCGATTTTATTTTCTTAGACAATTCGTGGTTATCATTCCATGTATTTTAAACTTATTTACATTTTGACGAAACATCTACACTGATATTATGAAGATGTAAAGTTGTAAGTTTGGATGTGGGGGTAATCTTCGGAACTACTGGTCCGATTCCGAAGGTTCTTTCACAAATGAGAAGCTACATTATCCCCAAATGTCATAGGTTATATTAAAACGTTCCCGTCGGTTGATTCTCGACCATAACGCGAGCGAAGCTGCGGGCAAAAACTATTACAGTTACCAATAAAGTTTAGCAATAATGTTTGGCACCAATGTATTTATAATTTTGATCTATTTTTAACAACATTCCAAAATTAGACGATTTTCTTTTAATCCGTGCACGGACACTTCGTTGGGAGCTAAAGTTTTGACTTGAGGACTCTTTGTTGCATAACGACTTCCTGAAAACTCGAGTAGTGTTTGCTGAAAAATAATCAATAATAACTTCTACCGACATTTTCATTCAGCTTATGTTTCCGTCTCCTCAGGCCATCTACAACGAAAGACTCTCTATCCCATCACACTGACAACGAGTACCACGCAGCTGAGAGGCTCGGCAGGGAGGTAGGGATCAGCTGTGAGAACCTGTTCCCCGAGTGCGAGGGTTCCGTCCTCAGCACCTTCACCCACATCGGGGAAGAGACGCTGCATAAGTTTGGGTTCTTGTAAATGATGGGTTTTGAGGAGTTGGGGCGTAAAAGAAATCGTAATTTTGTAACTTTTTAATTGCACGAAAAGCGAACTACTGCTGCATCTTAGTTTATTCAGGAAAAGTTCCCATTTCACGTCATGGCACTTGTTATATGACAGGACGAGATTATTTTTAAATGCTTTTAAATATACTTAGGGTCAACGCATAGTTATAAGTACTGCACGGGATCGCCATAACTTAACCGGGAAGCGCCGACCCCAACATAGTTGGGAAAAGGCTAGGCGGTGATGAACTATTTTATAAAAATGTCATTTATCAACATACAGCCTGACTCTAAGTTGACCTGCAAAAAACGTAAGAAAATTTGAATTTCTCGGGCTACTTAGAGCGCTGCCTCCTTAAGTCGCTCGGGATTCTTTTTATGAAAATCCACACTGAAACGCATATGAATAAATAAGAACCGTAAAGGCGTTGCTTTGGATCGGGATCTGATATTAACACAAGGGTGGTGCCGATCGGGTGCAGTGCTATGCATTAGCTTAAAGAGTAACATACGTTCAGGAGTCACCCCTACCCAATACTTTAATTTTACTTTTACCATGTACTTCTATAATGTTTTTGTATTATTAGCACTTAAGTCTAGGGAGGTAATTTGTTACCATAATATCGATATCGAATGATGGATAAGGTACTTCCAAATGTCGACCTAATGATGCTTGACGGTTGGAATATCATTTTAGTAAGTTATTTATTTTTATAATAAATAAATGTCGAAAATAAAGTGTTTTATTTGGTTCTGTGTATAAGTCGACGGATAGTATGCCTAAGGATAACACTGATGTGACTTTTTCTGAATGAAAAAGAATTCCGCATTCAAAAATATTGAAAAAACAAAACTAAATAGAGGCCGTAAACGTAACGAAAATACTTCAATTTTAAAATTAAAAATACTCGTTTAACATATAATATTTTGATAATTTTAAGAATTATTTCATGTATATCTGAATGTATCATACAGAGATATGAAACAATTAAACTAAAATGCTATAGGGTAATTGTATTACCGATTCATTAATCGACGTATTTACGTTACGTTTACACCTCGCACTCGTCAGAATGCAAATAGCATTATGTCCTTGCAATTGGAAAGAACACATTGAATATTCATTTTTGGAAAAATCATCGATGTGATTAAGTGAAATAGTAGCTAAATGAAGGCTGTTGATAATTCATTCAACCAACACTCGACAATTTGTAAGCAAAATGTAATCATCTGCCTAGCCTTTTCCCAACTATGTTGGGGTCGGCTTCCAGTCTAACCGGATGTAGCTAAATACCAGTATTTTACATGGAGAGACTGCCTGTCTGACCTCCATAACTTAGTTAGTATTGGGTAATACGATACCCCTTTGAAATACTGGTTGTCAGACTTTTAGGCCACTGACTACCTGTAACGACTGTCAAAGACCTACAAATGACAGCCGGGACCAACGGCTTAGCGTGCTTTCCACGCCACGGAGGAAACTCGATATATAAGTGTATGTGGTCACCCATCCACAGACCAACCTAGGGAAGCGCGGCTTAACCAGAAGATCGACCCGAATGGCTGTTATTATTTAGCCACGAGCTCCTTGTTAGCAAAATGTGTTGTATTGATTTATATTCCAGAAGCCGGGTGACAGTACCTTAATCTAAAATAGCATCCCCTATTTCTAAAACCCCTATAATCTCTTTTCATTTTCGCCGCATAACATAACAATAGAGCGCAAAATAGTAAAAAGACACTTGAACTCTATAATAACCCACTCTAAGTTGACTTTTGTGAAAAGCGGGGGATGAAAAACGGGTAATGCACTCTATTTTGTGGCTGATTCATGTGCTGTTTCCGAAAATAGCATGAAATGAAAACCTACACCCTGTATATAGCAGCCCTCCTTTATGAATATGAATGCGCTATTTTTATCCTGTGCATTCAGATTAAGGTACGTATTATTAAAAAAATGCATTTGAGAGAGAACTTTGGCTCTTCAGGACAACTTGAATGATAGATCAGGCATTATGATTTTATTCTAGACCATAATGAAAGTGATTACATTAAAAATAAAATTACTTAAAAGTAAAAAAGTTTTATTTATAATACCCGTCCCCTCTATTCAGTCATTATTAAACACTTATAAAAGACCTAAGGTTCTTTTGCACGGTTCTTTGCACTTAATCGGGACAAACATGAAAAAAAAACAAGCAAGTTAACCAACAGCGCGCCAGCGCCCTTATTACAATGTCATACAAGCGTCAAAAGAATCATGTTGCACTATACACATAAAGGAGTCTGCCCATTATACCGTAACATACCATGACCGTTCTAGGAACGTGTCAGGCAAAAATATAGATTATTTGTATTGAAAAGTATGAGATTAGGCCCGTTCCGTCACCGAGCGTGTCTTCACCGGCAAAATATTCTTTCCGACCATTGTTGACGTGCATGGCACGCGACGGTGTTGGGCGGTGATGGAACGGTATATTGGGCATAGTCACGTACTTATCATAACAAAGAATATTTTTTCGTCTAGCACGTTCTTAGCACGGTCATGGTTGTGATCCGGTGTAATAAGCAGAGTCCTTTTTCTTAAAGAAATAGTCTTTATCCTGCTAAATCATGCAGCTTAGTGAACATATCTATGAAGGATAGTGAGCATCCTTGGTATAACTTGGTGCAGTCCTGATGCTGCTCCCCGTCGGTGTATGCTTTGATGTACGGGTATGTTTCGTCGCTCTCTGATAGGTTGGCGGTACCGTCATTTTTGGGACTGGAATGAAAAAAAAAAAAAATATATTAAAAATAGATTTTCAGCTACAGGCTATGTACAGATAAAAGAAGAAAAGTATTAAAGGGCGTCAAAAATTCATCCAAATGGCTGTCAACAGGAATAGTGCCCAGAACGCTGGCAGTATTGCCACGTTGAATGGCAATGCTGATTCTTTGACCCAAAAATAGGCCCGCCCTCTGGTCACGAGAAGAGTCGACCAATCGCTTGGCGATGTCCCGAAAGAGGTCATGAATTTATTGGTGAACATAGGGCATTGAACAGGTTTTAATATTATTAGTAATATTCTAAGAATCTTGTTCGACTTCAATGATAAAATACATGTTACATGTTAACAATGCCCACTAACCCTATGTTTTAATAAATCTTTGAAGTCTTAAAAACCTTCGGTTCTTAAGAAACTTCGGTGTCATTTAAATGAATCTACATAGTAGCGGTCTCCGGTAGTCCTAAATTCAGTGTATGAGCCCATAGTTCAATGTATATGCCTTTAATCGACAGGCAAATACAGGGTGGTAGGAACAGCGACGGTAAGCTGGTTGTCACGCTACGTACGTACGCATAGAAATTTTTCTTAAGTTATTAAAAAAAAACAGCTGTTCCATACAAAACTGCAATACCTACACGACAAAATGTACTGAACAGCTGAATTTTTTTTTAATAACCGACGAAAAATTTCTGTGTGGAGGCGGTTCATAATGGTGTACTGAACACGTGGTAACCGGCTTAGCATCGCTGTTCCGTCCAACCTGTATATGACCTGCAGCCGAAATTGGAGACATAAATATTCCGCTAACGTATACAAACCCACAGACCGATAAACGACGAAACAAAGGAGTATTTAAGAGTTATAACTGTTACGAGGGACTTAAACATAACTGCCGCAATGTGGATGTACTTGTTAGGTATACCTCTGCCTAACCCTTCGGGCAAAAGAAGGCGAGATGTTATGTTACACACTCACATCACGACCATCACAACTAAGTTGTAGTGCAAAGAGCCTTTGTGCCTGATCGAGTATGTGCTCATCAAATTGTCAAGTTCTCTTGCTAATGGTCGGAACTAGTTGAGTTGAACTTGTCAACACCACGTGACGTAATTCTGTAGGGCATGTCGTACTCTAGAGCGGTCATTGAACTTGGGAACTTCCTCATCTCACAATATCGGCAATTGTATAGGCATAGCTTTTGCTATGGTAAAAGTAATGGCCAGTTGGCAAGATAGTAGCTGGGTTGACTACCTAGGGTGCGTCAGATGGCATTTAAGTATTTCAGAATTTTCATTTTAGAATTTGCAACGCCCGAATCTGAAACAACATCCCCTATCTAACTACTCTAGGGGGTGAACTTTCAAAAATCTAGAACAAGCGGTTCAGGCTGTGAGTTAGCTGTCAGTGAGTGGATTATTTTCGTTTATAAAATCAGTTTTAATGGACTTATGATTTCTTTTTAGACAGTTTCGCCTTTTCAGTAAAACTTTGCAGTGCTCCTGAAATCCCAAAAGATGAAATTGGGCTGAGATACTTACTTCAAAACAAACATCGCCATTTCGTGCAGCAGATCCTCTTCATCATCAGAATGTAGCGGTTCAGCTCCGAGTTGGCACAAGGTCTGTAGGACGCAAGATTTGCCATTGTGGCCGAACCTGAAAAAAATGTGAAATCAATTTTAAGGTTATATTATCCTGGACAGCTCCTAATTTTAGCCAAAGATCACCTCATGGTATCATTCGTTTTTGTCGTCATAATTTCGATAAATTATAAGTAGACAGAGGTGTAGCCTATAGTGTACCCACATTACACCAGTTATGTTTAAGTTCCATGTAGTAAAAAAAAAAACAATAACACCTTGTCCGACCTTGGAATCAAACACGAGACGTAATGCTCAACAGTAGCGTTAGCAACCACTCGACCAAAGGGCCAGTGTTGCTAAAAGTAGATATTAAATAAGGATATCGAACAAAAAAGACGTGCTCGATCTGGGTGTGACGTGTGACGTAGTTATTAAAATATTCACACCACCAATATAAATAGACTCGATGTTTATTAAAATAGCCCCGCACCAGTAAACAGTAATAAATAACGAATTTTGACATTCGCAAAATTGGTATTGACGAAAGCAATTTATGTGAAAATTGCTTCCGAAAGCAACCAAGTGTCGGAGTAAAATAAATCATGATTTTGATATCTTGCGCTACCAATCGGTTACCCGTGAATAAACAAACATACAGACAAACTGTGATGTGAGCAGCGCCTGCAAATAATTTTGTATTTACTTCTTGAGGGGATTTTGAATATTGCTTGAGCTTGTAGTCAGAGCTTTTCGTCAAAAGAACTTTTTTTCGTATTCATTCTGTGTATGAGAGTGGGTATCAAGAAGTTCTACAAAAAGTTATATTTCATCAAGAAAAGTTTACATAAAATTAAAATAAGAAAATTAGGTTTACCTATCAACATTGAACGCGTGTACAAAGTTTTGTGTCCATGCCGTTAACCGTGAGGAGTTCAGCTCAATCGGTTGGGGGAAACCGATTTGAAACTCAGTTGCAAGCTTTGACCAATACGTACATGGCTAGGTTAAATAAATATTATAAATATAAAGTCATCTCATTAGACACCCCATTTTAAGTCACATCATCTTTCGAACAGGGGGGTTACCATGATCTCTTATTGCAGGAATGTTTTAGGACTATTCCGAGAGATGGTAAAAGATGGCGCTAGATAGCTGTCTAGCGCCATCTTTTACCATCTCTTACCCACTTTTAGCCACCAATTCATCCATTGTTTCTTCTACTTTTTAGCCATCCACATAATATATTCCTATTCAAAACCTTCCTCACGACATTTTCTTCTTTCCCCATTTTCCATGTAGATGCGAGACTAAATAACTTATTATGAAGATGTTCCTGGTAAGGTCACTGACCGGAACTCAGGTTAAACCATAATACAGTTAGCTTGATTAGATGTTTGTTGTAGTAATCCAGAGTAACATAGGCTTGCTAGGGTTGTCACCAACATGGATGCACAGTTTATAATTTTCATGATTATTTTTGATCATGTTTTTTTAAAATATTTTTTCTAGATGTATGAATGGTCAAAGTGACCATTCAGTGTATTTATCAATCAACCAACTTTGCTACAACACGTACTTATGCACAGGTCAAGTAGGAGATATTTGAAATTGGGAAATCATTATTTTACGACCAACTGAAGACCGCAGGAAGAGTTGGGTGAGACCCGCACATACCAGGAAAGCACAAAACGGGAGAGAGAATCAAGGCTGCCAATGAATAAAATAATATTAATTGAGTTGATGTCAATGCAACATGGAAACCAATTAATTGTGTCATTACATTTTAACTGTTTTGATAAAAATAAATTCCTATCCAAAAAATAATTTCAGTGCTTTGAATGCAACCATGATCAACAGATATTTTATAGTCGTGATTGACGTCAACTCGTAAGTAGGTAGTTCCGGCAATACAGTACATTATACTAACAAGAAGTGATAAGTTGGCAAATATATCGAGAGAATTAACGAGGTGAGGAATAAAGACATAACGTTGGGATATGATTGTGTTGTCCCATAAATTAGTTGAGAGGCATACCGAGTATATAATAATCATGAACCTTCAATGGTATGATAGACCACCATATGAGAAGACCAAAAAACTATATCATCAACATCTTTCTGCCTTCGTCCCATGTTACTTGGGGTCGGCGCAACACGCTATTTTCTTCCATTCTCCTCTGTCAACCGTCACGCTATCATTTACTCTTTTTTCATATCATTCCTCACACAATCGAACCATCGTTTCCCTGGTCTCCTTCTCCCTCTCTAACTATCAACATTTATATTCAAAGAAACGATGGATGGATTGCAGTGTCTAGAAAGGAGGTAGACCTTTCAAGCCATAGCGACTTTTGAAATGATGACTAATATAAGAGTGGTATAGAAGAAGAAGATGTTGCGTCAAGCCTAAATAAGCAGGAGAATAGAATAGAATGTTATTTTGCAAATATGGGTAAGACACAACAGTTGTTAAATAAATATTCAAGCTCAGCTATTATGCAAACTTTAACATTATTACAAAACATGTGCTTACTTTGAAAGAACAGATTCTATTATTAGAGTATCATTTTCATTACAATTATCATTCAGTTTCAAATTAACATTGAAATTATCAATTAGTTATCATTACAATTATTAAATTATCAATTCATAAATTAATCAATCAAATTCAATTAATAAATTATCCAATTCAATTACGGTTTTGCCATATAAGGCGTACAAAAATATAAAATAACATAAAAAATAATAAATAAATAATGATGGTGATGCTGATTGTTCCAAACATGATGACTCCAGTCCAGTACCCAAACAAAACCCCACGCAAAATGCCACTAAGGGTGGATTAAAAAAAATTGCGTCTTTATAATCAGCACAAGTTGCTAGTCCTAATACAGCTCGTGACCTCATGACGTCACAACCTATTAGTACAGATCATGGTTCAGTAACACCCAGAACTGATAATTCTCTAACAAATCGGTTCATCTTTAACTAGCACGATTAGCGACGCGACAAATGAAACTCACTTCAGTACTGAAATCACTTACACGGGCCGTGATTGGGCGATAACTGGATCATGATTTGGCGGCCATTTTGCATTTTTGTAGAGCGTTATTAGTTTTGGAGTTAGTGGAACTTTTGACAAGCTAATTAAACTTGGACAGTGAGAGATTATTTAAGTTTTCTTCGCAAAGAGGTAGAAGAATAGGAATGAAAATAAAGATTGTAATGCAAGCATGATGCATGTGTATTTTCCACTTTGTTCCCAAGGTCTTTTCTGCTGAAGGAAAAGAAACATTGATCCCAACACGAGCTCTTTGGACGCGCAATTCTGGCCAATTTGTTCCTGGTTTCTTAACGACATTTTATTTCTGTGCACTATAGTCACACTCAATGGAAAAGTTGTTGTGTTAAATGTCTAAATTTTAACCTAAGAGAGTTATCCTAAGAGAGACATTTAAACAAAAGAATATAGAAAAATAAACTGATTGTTTATTAAACAAATTATTAACAATTTTCTTGTTTCAACAAAACTGATAAGTGTATCAAGTATTCTGGTCATTGGTGATTTCGAATAGGTAGGTTCAATCCATTGAACTACGGCGGTTAACCGATCCTCTCGCAAACATAATTTAGTACAGAGGTAAGGCGGGAGGCGGGAGTGTTGGTAATGTGCAACGTACATATATTGTATGTGGCGATGTGTATTACGTTATTGCGCAGGTCAGCTATATTGCATTCTAGGCTGGTGCAAGTTATATTGCTTTGAGTAGAGAGAAATAATTCTGATTTACTGACACAAATTTTGTCAATTTCAGCGAAGACTAGTCATCGTGTAGAAATATTATATCGCACAAAAGCTCGCTCAGGCATAGGGCCAACACGGCTTAACGTTTTGAGCTCAGCACAATAGAATTTCTTTTTTCATTCTTCCCAGTCCACCGTCAAGCAGTTGCATGGTCTTCAAAAAATTAAAAAAAAACCTGATGTATTAAAAAAAATATAACCGTAGATTTAAGCACTCAAGTCTACCGCGATTGCAAGCAAACATTACATAAACCATTACTCTTACTAGAATCACAGCAACATCTTCCCCTCAAACAAACCACAGAACCAGATAACGATCATTTCAACATTACCATCTACCTTATCCACTAATAAACGACACACGGCATTAATGTTGTCACAAAACTTACAACTATCTACTACCGCAGCTGGCTAATGAACACGTTAAGTAGCAATTACCTCAGTAGTTAGCTACGAAGACATTTTACTCAGGTGTACCAGGATAGCATGAAGCGTAAGGAGGATGCATCTTTTTAATGGTTCATGCATTTACATTCTTTACGTGCGAATATGTGCAGTGTATTTTGGAAATGCAATTTTAAAGGACTGTTTTAACAGCTTTGGTTCAGGAAGTATGCGGTGTGTTGTTGAATGAGGGGTATTCCTAGAGGATTATGTTAACCGTGTAGTTGCATTTGATATTTGGAACCCAAACCCAATCCCAAATATCAAGGTAGATTTTCCACTTGCCTTCTTTAAGGTAAAAAGATGAGGAATTTGAGATGTCAGAGGAACTGATTAGATGCGAAACATAACCGAAAGATAGTTTTCCAAGAGCCCGAGGAAACCTCTTTGTTTAAGTCTACGTACGTACATGCTGAAGCTAACCTCGAGTAACCTTAATGGAAACTATGTTTTCGAGCCGTTTGGGGTTGAAACTCTGAGGCCGTGGGGTTTATGTGCTCACAGTCTTTTTATTAAACGCTAAACGCCTAGTTGACGCTTTCCATGACACAAGGGCTGCTTTTTACCTTGACCTGAGGCTAAGCGTTGCCATTCAATATGACAACGCCGCCAGCCTCTGGGGCTCATTACCAGTTTTTGGATATCATTTTTGATGTACTATTTATTTAGTTACTTTTATTTATTTTATTGTTTTTATTTGTTAGTTTATAATATAATATGTAGTTCAATATAAATCACTACATGTACACGCTGTCTGTCTGTCCCTATGTATGCTTAGATCTTTAAAACTACGCAACGGATTTTGATGCGATTTTTTGAATAGATAGAGTGATTCAAGAGGGAGGTTTATATGTATAATACATGCATATTACAGTAGAGAAAACATTAATATCTACATTGCACCTGTGCGAAGCCGGGGCGGGTCGCTAGTAAATTATAAAGAGCATTTAATTACAAAAAAGTAATGTTTAATTACTCACCCGTCTAACACAGATTCCACATGTTTATAAAAATGGTACAGCTTGGCATCGTCCTGGTAGTCACCATTTTTTTCATCTTTAATTCCCCCCGTCTCTCTCTTCTTCCTCGCAGTCCCAACATATCCGGTGTTGGCTCCAAAGATGTCTACAGGGATCTGGGTTCGATTCCAGGGCAGTTGAAAGTTGGCTTGGAATGCGTAGTTAACGTTTATGCTCTTGGCTGCGCTTGGGAAGCCAAAGCCTGCGTTGAACTGTAAATAAAGAATAGTTTTTTGATTAGCAGAAGAAGTGTTTATGTTGTCCCTTAATTTGTGCCACAATAAATTTTACTTTTGCGCTATATAAACGTGAACGGGGCGTAAGGAGTATGTCAGTATTCGTGAAGTTCTGTCGATTCTGACATACCTTGGGTAAAGATGTAAAATTGTCATTGATAGATTATCTAGGTTCTAGTCGTATGCGAAAGTTTATAAAGACTAATTTTCAATTATGTGTTTTTCAATTGTGTGTTAGACTGAAGGTGCAAACTAAAACTGATGAAACCACAAAATTTTTAGGCAATTTTCAATCCACCTGTACTGAAAATTGCTTGATCAATTGACGTTCTTCCAAGGGCCGCAGAACAAAATGGGGACCCGCAAATGAGTTATAAAATGTTAAATTCAATCTTCGCCGTATTTTATTCACATGTGTGGTACACTCGCACATAATGTAGCCGATCATCCATTCGACAAATGCGATTAATTCCTCACTTCGGCAAAACGCGACGAGGTCGCTTATTTTTTGCCGGGAACCACATGATCGGATTATGCTGCTATATTTCGTTGCAAAGGGATCCCCTAACTCAGTTACCTCGTCGACGCCCCCTTTTGCGACAAAAGGGCTCTTTTCTTTCCCAATATATTAAAAGCTAAAACAGCCAGCATTTTCCTGAATATAACGTATTTAAGTTATGATATCTTTTTTGTGTGGCGACTTAGTTGATATTCAAAACAATAATGTTATTCTGTAAATATCTTGTTTTTGCTTTGGCAACACAGGAAAGCTGTGATTAAAGCAATGCCTGTGTATCTCTGTTTTATGGAATTGTATGATATATCGGGCTGGTGTCCGCGATTTCACATCCAAGGCGCGTATTTTGCGTACGGATTTAATATTTCAAAATTAAAATACTTATTTCACTAACATCAGCCCTGCAAACATTAAAAGGCTGGCATTATTGTAAATCATATTGGCAACTAACAACCAAAATCGACTTATTAGATATTGCGTATTTGCAAGATTAAATTATTTCGATTTACGAGTATCATTATCATTTACATCGATAATTTAGATTGCAAGATTCAAGATTTTAGTAGATCTTGAATCTAACCTAATCGGAATCTAATTGGTCCCACAACCAATTTTGCAATACCAAACACCCCCTTGCCAACACTACATTAACACAACCACAAATTAAGCGTCAAAATCAATTACACAGTACACTCAATTCCCACAAGCAACTGATTTATATCCCGGATATGTTCGCCGAGCAATTTTACAATAAATAATCACGCGGTACTGAATACCAATATTAGATTCAGTCAAAAAAGTATCGGGAATGTATGATTTGTTTATGGTTCCATTTTTTTTGTATTTTGATTGACACAACCGTTTTCATTTTGGCGCGGAGTTTGAGTTGCATTTGATATTTAACTAAAAACAGTGCTGTTTTTAGTTAAATAATATCTACTAATGGACAACGCGGTCGAGATGTGATGGAAAATTTGCCTCGCTCTGGTAGGCCAGCAACGTTTTCAACTGAAGTTAACATCGAAAAATTGAAGGAAATAAAACTGAAAATCCTCATTTGAGTTTGAGAGAGATAGCCGCTGAACTTTCTGTGTCTCACGAGTCAATCCGTACCATTTCAAATAATCACTTGGGTATGAAAAATGTTGCCGCTCGGCTAGTCCCAAAAGACCTGAATTTTCTCCAAAAACTCAATCGCATTAGAGCCGCTGGCGACATGCTAGAACGAGTCAATTCCGACCGAATCGAATCGAGGGCGATTAATGAAACGCATTGTTACTGGTGACGAGACGTGGGTTTACGAGTTTGACATGCAAACTTGTCAACAAGGTTCGGAGTGGCGCCTTCCAACTGAACCGAAACATGTTGACCGTTTTCTTTGATTATCGCGGTGTTGTGCACTCGGAATTTCTGCCGGAAAGTCTAGTAAATGAAGAATATTAATTGAGCGTTATGCGGCGTTTAAGAGAGCAAATTTGACCAAAAAGGCCAGATTTGTGGAAAGAAAATTGGATTCGATTTTGCACCACGATATTGCGCCTTCTCACAAGGCCATCATAGTGAACGAATTTTTGACCAAAAACTCAACAAACACCATCGAGCCAACCACCTTATTCAACAGATATGGCTTCAGCCGACTTCTTTCTCCTAAACTCAAATTACCACTTCGTGGCACCCGTTTTCATTCAGTAGAAGACATAAAGGAGAATTCGCGGCGAGAACTGAACTCAATTCCGGAAAAAGCGTTTAAAAAAATGTTTTGATGATTGGATTAATCGTTGGCGTAAGTGTATCGTTTCTGAAGGAGCATACTTTTAAGACGATAAAATATCTTTGGATGAATAACTAACATTTTGTGTATTATTGATCGTTTCCCGGTACTTTCTTGACAGAGTAGTATTACATTATAATACGATCCCTGATTGAAAGAAAATACGGCATTATTATGGTTTCCGAGGACTACACGTGTTTGGCTTTGTCATTGGAACGAGGAGGAGAAGGCAAAAGGGTGAATGTATTAAGGTCATACATATCCGCTGTGATTCCTTGTGTTAAAGCATTACAGTAAGAATTAAGCTTAATATAAGCGCATCTCATTAGTCGTGAGAAATCTCTCGTGACCAGAACCGAAAACTTGAAGACATGCCCACCAAGGTGGATTATGACCTTCATCACAGAGAGAAGGACTTTGTCCCAGCAGTGCAACCAATATACGTATATTATATTATTATTTTTGTTACATTAGACCTATAATATTAAAAGTTATCATGTTTGTCATGTCTGTATAATCTCGATATGAACGATGTAACCAAGATTTTGTAAAAACATATTGATTTAAAAGACTGTCCATGGAGTTTCTTGCCCATTCTTCTCCATAGGATCTACGCTTTCGAATGGGCAACTACAGTACTTTCACAAGTTATTATGCCCTGTGACAGGGACTGTAGCTTAGTTTATTTTTTGTGTTTTGACATTCAAAAGTGCCTGTAATGGTCTAATTGAAATAAATGCTTTGAGTTTGAGTTTAACTGCGTTTTAGTAACCGTTCGCGTCATATTTTAGTAATTACGAAGATAATGAAAACGGGTAAATAAAGTTTTAGCACTTCAGCTAAGTTTACGGCTATCATAAGATAGCTGATGCCTGAAAGTCTGACAACCAGACTTACCAAGGGGTATCGTATTGCTCAGTACTAACTGGGATATGGAGGTCAGATTGGCAGTCACTCTATGTAAAATACTGGTACTCAGTTGCATCCGGTGAGAGTGGAAGCCGACCCCAACATAGTTGAGAAAAAGGCAAGGCAGATGATGATGCAGTTTATCGGTAGCGAGCTGTGGATGAAGACGCTTTATAGCGTATTGATGATAGGAAAGTTTTGAGATGAAACTTGTAATGATTGAAAGATATGATCAGATTCGATAACTAGCAAAATGCGGGTGAAATATTATTAGGTACACCTCTGCTAAACCCTTCGGGGATTGCAGGCGTGATGTTATGTATGTTATCATTAGTGTAAACAAAAGTAAATTTATATCATTAAAACTTCTAAATGTTTCGTCTAATCTGGCGTCGCCATCAGCTTTTACCAAAGTAACGGTGATCCCAGAACATCCGGCTTAAAACTTTTTGCTGGAAAAACTTTTGGCTTTGTCCTTTTTATAATAAAACAACATACCTGCAAAATAGTGCTATTTGGCCATAGTAACTGTCTTTTACTCCTGTGTAGAATCTCATCTGATAGTTCCATATCTTTCCCGCTTATGGTGAAGAGTAGGTTGGATGCAATAGTAAGTGTAAAAAGAAGATCTTTGGGAAACATGATGTTATAACAACGCATGCGTCTTGAGTGCGCGTGAGTTGCCGAATTTGAATGACACACTACGTTAAGTGATGGTAATCGTTTTGTATATCCAATGGAAATTGATAGAGATAACGTAAATCTTTTTATCCGACTTAAAAGGAGGAGGTTCTGTACCTATCCTTTTACCAGTTTTTCAAAAATTTTGGGTGTTTCTTTTCAATTTGGAAGAAGACGCTCGTGAGTTATCCCCAAAAAAACACCGTGAAGTTTTTGAATTAGGTAACTTCAACGAAACCGTTTTAAGTTGGCCCACATTGGTGAAATTCTTGTAGTAACTAAGGCAAAACTTACACACAAATTAGTGTAATAAAGTTTTCAAATGTCAAAAAAAACCTTTTTATGGAATTTTAAATAAATTCATTTATTTAAGGTAAATAACACCCATTGCCACACACAAATTGATAGAAATTCCAAGACATAACAAAAAAGACCAGTAATTTAAATCCCGCATTTGAATTCAGGAGGTACCAATGGATCAAAATTAGGTGACCAATATATACATATCAATCTAGTTCAGTCCGTTAGATTGAATTTGGATGCTGGCCTGGATTGAGAGATTGTTGATTGAAAGTTGGATATATGCTGGCAACTCCAGAGCATATGAAAGAGCAGCACACCAAAGCTCTGGACAACCACCCTAGAAAACCATCGAATGCAGTCACTGAGGCCTTGGCTAAATGGTATCACCATCAGTATTATTAGTGTGTAAGCATCAGAATATTCAGCGTTTGACGTTCCCACTGATGGGACAGAGGCCCCCACTCTGCAAGTTTACGTCGTGCTAGTGTAGTATAGGGCCGCATCCTAATCAAAGCGATTGGCCGCGAGAAAACGTGATCATTGCCGTTAGGACGCGGGATATTACTGATACGCGCGGTACTGTAAGGGTTGGTCTGCCCAAGGCAACCTCACATCCTGCAGGTCTTGGTAACCTGGAACCTCATGTCCTGGTAAAATAATGGTTCTGTTTGGTTTTAATAACTTAGCTTGAAATGCATATTTATATTGATAGAACGTGTTGTTTATTTGATTCGATTCAGATTTGTATTTGTAGCGCTGATTATAACACGTTTTCTTGATTTTTTATTTTTTTTACTGTCCCTTGTCGTGTCCCTCTGCTGGTCAAAGGCCTACTCTTTCTATTTCCACACCTAGAGAGGTATGAACATCAGGTGGGTTACCATGATCTGTTTGTGCAGGAATGTTTTAGTATTATTTCGAGAGTGGGTAAGAGATGTGACAGCGCTAGACGGCCGTCTAGCGCTGTCACTTTCCCACTCTCGGAATAGTCCTAAAACAATCCTGCACTAACGGGTCATGGTAACCCCCCAGGGCTAACATGGCCAGAGATCGCACAGGATAGAGTTCCTGTGCGATTTCTGGCCATGTTAGCTCTAATGTTCTAGAAAATAAATACATGAAATTCAGCGTTGTTTTACAATGTAGCAGGTTGTGTCACAATGTTTCTGGTATCGGGACAAAAGAGTCCTGATAATACCTAAAGCATTATAACACCCGTATCTATAGTCGAATTAAAGAAATTACTTGAGCTTTAAATTACTTCTGCAATTTTTTTTATGCATTAGACTAGAATTAAAACGAAGTTAGAACCGTCAAAGAAAGCAAAGCTAAGAATTCAAAATTTTTGCAGTTCTAACTTAAAGTATAATAAAAATAGTATCTTAAAAAATGACATTTACTTAAGTATACACTTTGACTTGTTTATAGATACGGTTGTAAGAATACGATTGAATCAGTTATCCGTATAGGGGTTTTAATCGGGTTATTTTTAGTATTAGGTAAAAAACCTAGAGTAAAAGCTAACCCGTATTGTGAGGCTAATCATTCTGTAATAAAACGCACTGAGTTAATTTTTGAACATAAAAATATGCAAGAAACGGTCGAAGTTAGCCCGCGCTGTTTTGGTTAATCAGCAGTATTTAAATGGTTACCCATATATATTATAAGGTTAATGGTTAATCAAACATTATGGGTTATAGGTCTAATCGGTTAACCTCTTAGACCAGTAAATCGGTCCCTGGATTTAACCGTAACTGCACCCAGCTTGATTGACGCGTCATGAAATTACATGAATACCTTACGCCGATATCTTGTAGTGTCGAAAAGCGTGTTTTCTATAATTTTGAGTCCCAAGTTATACAGTTTACACACTAACCTTTTCTAGAAACTATAATCAAGATATAGCAAGGTTTAGCTGTCGTTTCATATGAATTTTGAAAGACTGATGAAGCAACTTAGTGCTGTTTATTGTTCTTGACTTGTTAAACAAACATGGCGCAGTGACATTAAGATTTTTAGAAAATGAATATCATGTATTATGTATGAATTGTAGCAGTTTTAGATGTGTATGTGTAAAAGACAAAGTTACCAGATACCACACCTCGATTGTTTAACAAGTCATGATTATAAGAAAAAATAAACTGCATTTAAAGTTGCCTCAAAATAGTGACAGATGCTACATATGTTTTGAGTACGAATAAAGTCTTACATACCTGTAAAACTGAGCTGTTTAGATACAATAACTGCAATTGTCTTCTTTCCCTGTGCACAGTCTCACTAGGACCTATTTCATCAGCATTTGTAACAAAACATAGCAAGTTTAGTAGCGTAAACGTCAAAATATTAGGTAAAGTAAGCATTGTGCGTCTGCAACGATCACAGTGGAGAGGGGCACTAAAAACAATGAAGTTCAAACGTTTACAATTACGTTACGTCAAGGAAATTGATGGAGCCCGTTATATGACTTCGAGATGGAGAAGCAGAAGGTATGAATTATATAGTATTTTTTTAATTAACCTAATTTGCTTGATATCGATTTATTTTGAATTATATTTTATTAAATCATCCAAATATTTAAATTATTTACTAATATTAGAAATAAAATAAGAATAAAATTATATTATTAACATAATAAATACAATTTAAACCTTAGAAGTAATGTAGGTATAACAAAGTTCGATGCCTGTACTAGGATTTGATATATATTTGGATTTGAATACCCTACTAAAATAATGCATAAAAATTAGGCTTTGATAGAAAAATTAACCTACATTCATCAACTGCCTAGCCTAAGTTGGGTTTGTTTCCAGTCTAACCGAAAAGAAAAAAAAAATGGAATCTGTTAGTTTCTTGATCGATTGGAACGGGGTAAAATGATTTTGGTATAAAACACAAAAATTAGTCTTGATAGTTTATTTTACACAATACGGAAGTACAAAGATTTCTTACATTAAATTACAAATAAAAAAAACGTAAAAATATTATGCGCAGTGTCTTTCAAATACGAAACTAGGTAAATCCGGATAGCAAGCGATTCCAAGTAGCACACGTAATACGTCAATTTTAAGGTGTTGTCTCGTGACCGTTTGTTGTTGGATAAACATATTAGTGGCTGTGGGCGGAGTCATGTGACTTCGAGATTTAAATTTAAAGCTGTGTTCATCATGGAGCAATCAGTTCTGCATTGCTGTCTGTGTGTCTGTATTAGGATGCGCTTGTTGGTTCGTCAAGATCGTGTTTTATACATGAAAACAACAATAAATAAAGGCCATCAGCTGCCGAGCCTTTTCTCGTGTCTTTATGTCTCTTACCGGATACAGTTGAATACCAGTATTTTCAATGGAGCGATCACCGTAACGCAGTAGCTAGGTTAGGTTATATGATACCATCTAGTAAAAGTGTTTCCAACTACCTAGAATCGATTGTCAAAGATCTACAAATGCAAAAACCACCATAAAGACCCCTGTTTTAAATTATTAGTAGGTTAAATGTTCAGATGGATATCAATCACAAAACCCACTTAGCTTCATTTAGTTGATTAGTAAAATAAAAATACCTAAGTTACAAGAAAAAACACTGATCCAATTTCAACCGCCACAATCCGGAATTACCCAAATCTACTTCGCAGTGTGAACTCCACTTTATAATGCCAGCTACAGTCAAACAGGTGCATTGACACCTTTTCCATCAACAAGACGTTGATACGCGAAGCCGACACACGTGGAAAATGTGACTCCCTACCTGCTCCCTGATTGGTTGGTTTATGATTAAAACTTAATTCGGAAAAATGGGGTAAGATACCTAAAGTTGTAAAGTTTTTTAAAGGTAGTGATTGTCATTTGTTTTGACCTTTATTGTGTTTATGATTTTGTAAATCGATATTTTCATGAAATGGCTAAAGGAATAAAGAAAAACTTAAAAAATTGAGGTAATTAACCAACTTGGAAGAGCTTTTTAAGGAGATAGATCAACAAATACTCGTAGCTATCAAAACATATTCATTAAAAAATAGGAAAACAAGAAATTATAATAAATTCAATGCGTGATGAATAGAATTAAGTGAACAAACTTAATTTAGTCAATAATGTTTAGTCTACAATAATACAAAATGCTGTACTAAAAATGTAGTGTCATTGTTTTCTGAATTCAATCATGTTTGAACGTTCTAAATATTAGGAGATTTTGTTGAACATTAGTAAATGTTCATGCGTCATTTTAGTAACAGAACAAAATCCAGTTTCAGCTGGATTATTCCGGCTCTGCTGGTGATCGCAGTGAGTGTAGCCGCTGACGACGAAGAGGAACACAAAGCGATGGTTATGAAGCGGCAGATCAACAGTTTACCTCTAATATATCCCCAAGGTGGAACTTATAAGGTACGAAATCGAATGATAGATATCTATCAAACTTGTTGGCAACATAACACCACACCTGTTTTCCTCAAAGGGTATAGATATTTAGTTCACCTACAATCCGATTAATGTGTTTAAGTTGTGTGTGATAGAGTGTATATTGCCTTTCATTTGAACTCGTTCATCTTTTAAATATGTATACTCGACAGTATTAAACGTGAACGTAAACAAATCCATGATAAATCTCCTGTTGTCAGGATTAAAACCACTCCGTACGTGAGAAAGTAAGTTCAGAGGGCAACTCCGCACAGTGGATCCATATTGAAAATTAGTGGACATGGGCAACAAAGTTCCAATATCGATTCGATATTTTTTTATGTGATTCTTCATGATATTCCAGACAACTTTTACTCTTGTGAAATTTCTTCTAAAGTTGATCGTTTGTCTGAAAAAAAATAAATTAGATTTTTTTGTATGGAGCGAATCACGTTTATTTTTTTTTCTTCAATTGTACGAATATGTTAGGTGTATGGCGTGAGTATATGATAGCTAGGGTCATTCTCTATCCACGAAAAAATATATCAGCGCCGGCCATCCGCGGCCGCGCGAGTAATCATTCGGTAAAAAAAAAAATATTTTCTATGAAATTTTTTGCCTTTTAAAATCAATTCAAAGTCATATTTTCTGTCTCACTTGGCTGTTTTCACCTTTTTAGTTAAATATATAGTTTTAATAGCACATAGGTACTCACAACTAGTAATTCTGGAAGAGGTTAAGTTATTATTGCATGTTATCGGTGGCACCTGCATTGTGATTGATATTTGTTTGTGCGCTCGGTTAAGTGCATAACAAACGAGTCACCGAAAAATAATTGTCTCTGATTGGCTGTTATTTTTTTAACTACCTGCACATTATCTATTGTTATCGGTGGCACCTGCATTGTGATTGATGACTCATTTGTTTGTGCGCTCGTCTAAGCGCATAACTAATGAGTCATCGAAAAATGCTCGTCTCTGATTGGCTGAATAATTTTCAGTCATGCTAATATGTTCACTACTTGAGTAATTAACACTGACTATAAATACAAAGACATTCACTAAGTCCCTCTAGTTTCGCTCTTGTCGCTTATTTGTGAACACAGTGAAATACTTTTATTTTTATATTTACTTTAGAACTATGGCTGGATTTTGTACCAACCTAGATCTTTTTGTGAAATTAAGAAGTGGTGGTGATCTGAAAAATTATATGTTTCTATATGAAAGTATAATTTCTGTTTTGAATACCACAGTTTCTGAAGAAGACAAAAACCTAATCAAGGAGTTCTGTCGGCTTTTTTGTGTAAGTCTAAATAAAAAGTGGATAGAGTCAAGTAGAAATCAAAAAACTTTTATGAACCGTGTAAATAATCGCAAGTGGTTGGAAAAAAACATCAACTGGCCTGTTTGTGACAGTGTTGACCTGAGAAGTGAGTTGGGCTTTTCGGACACAGCCTTATCTGAGCCAGTGGATATGAATTCCCATGTTCCTAATCTTGCAGTATGTACTACGGAAGCGGGAACATCTACAGAAAAGGAGCACAGAAAACCGTTCGAAGACTTAAGTAATAAGCAAAAAAAAAGACGTTCTACTTCCATAGTAGAAGAAAATTCCGAGGAAGAGTTGCAGCACTGGTACTTAACAAAATTGAAAGACAACGGCAAAACGAATCTCTGCAAAAGTGGTCGAATACCTTTCCAGTAATCCAGAAACGCTATCCGAAGTACACGAGCGACTATTCAAAAAGCAGAGCCTAAGTACTGTCTCTGAAGATAAGTGTTTAGCTCTTTACACATCACTTGAGCTCTCGAGATGGAAGTACTTAGCTCTTCGACAATTTCTGAAAGAAGAAAACTGTGCTGCCTTTCCATCTTATCCAAAGCTCGTTAATGCCAAGAAAAGATGTTATCCACCACAAGAGAGTATGGAGATTACCGAAAAAGGAGCTCAAATTAAATTGCAAGCGCTATTGGACCACACTGTGGAGAGGATTTTACTAGATGTGAATTCTGTTGATAGGTCTCAAAATGAAGAACTCAAGTTGACCTGGAAATGGGGGCTTGATGGTTCTTCGTCGCAGAGTAACTATAAACAGAAAACGTCAAACACAGCTACAGAGTTCGGTGATTCATCAGTAGTCATGATAAGCATCGTCCCTCTTCGGCTAGTGTCTGGCTCATTATCTGGGAATGAAAATATAGTTTGGGAGAACCCCACACCTTGCTCAACTCTGTACTGTCGACCAGTGAAGTTCACATTCACTTCGGAGACAGCTGATTTTATAAAGTCTGAAGAGTCGGAGATGAAAAAACAAATTGATGAACGAATATCTACTCAGTGTGGAAATATTATTGTATCACATGAATTGCATATGACCATGATTGATGGAAAAGTGGCCAATATTATTGCTGAAGTACCATCATTTGCAACGTGCCCCATTTGCTTGGCAAAACCAAGTGAGATGAATAATTTAGACTCTTTGACTTCCAGACCACTTCGTGAAGATATTTACAAACAAGGAATTTCTTCACTGCATATGAAGATTCGGTGTATGGAATGTCTTCTCCATATATCTTATAATCTGGATTTTCAACGATGGACAGCTCGAGGCGAACATAAGGCTTTGAAACAAGCTAAAAAAAATACCACGCAACAAGAGTTTCGTGAGCAAACTGGAATGCTGATTGATATAGTCAAACAGGTATGTATTTAGTTCGTTTTATGTTTTTTGTGTATTATATCTCTATGTGTCGTATATTACAGTCTTTTTCCCCATTTCAGGGTTTTGGAACTACAAATGACGGGAATACTGCGAGGCGCTTTTTCCAAGATTACAAAACATCATCCAGAATAACAGGAATTGACGAAAATCTAATTTTCAGATTTTCCGTTATTCTACAAGCCATATCATCAGGCAAAAACATTGACTGTGAAAAATTTAGAAGATACTGTAGAGAAACAGCTGATGTATACGTGCAACACTATTCGTGGTACTACATGCCAGTTAGTGTACATAAACTTCTAATGCACGGTGCAGACATCTGTAACCACTTTGGTGTTTTGCCAATCGGTAAGTAAAAAATAAATAGAGTTTGATGTATAATTTGACTCGATTGCTTTTTGAAATTAAAATGCATGTACTTATTTCTTTTACGTACCTTATCAGAAGAAGCTTCGGAAGCCCGTAATAAGGACTTCAGAAACGTCAGAGAGAGACACACTCGGAAAACGGACAGAATAGCAACAAACGAAGACATCCTCCATGGACTTCTAATAAGCTCTGATCCTCACATATCCTACATAAGGCCTAAAATAACGAAACAGGTTCATAGTGAGTTGTTGCCTGAAGCAATTCAGTTGTTACAGACTACCGAGCCTCCCTGTGACAGTGAGATTATGGAGGAAGAAGAATGCCTCATAGCAGAGTCCGAAAATTTGCCGGACCCACTTCTGGAATAAGAAATAAAGTGATCCGGCTATGGACTATTCCCACAAAAGCCCATCAGGGCTGGGAATATGACAAACAGCCCTTTTCAGGGCTACAATTATTTCACAATTTCCTTTCGATCATACGTACGATAACTTATACTATACTTTACATACGCTTGATTATGTAGATAATGATTATCAACGTCTTGCCCGTAAAAATTCAAACTATTTCACGTATATTTGATAAAATTAGTATACCCAGAAACTTATTACATGTTTATTTTACAATAGATAACGTGCAGGTAGTAAAAAAAATAACAGCCAATCAGAGACGACCATTTTTCGATGACTCATTAGTTATGCGCTTCTAGCCGAGCGCACAAACAAATGAGTCATCAATCACAATGCAGGTGCTACCGATAACAGTAGATAATGTGCAGGTAGTTAAAAAAATAACAACCAATCAGAGACAATTATTTTTCGGTGACTCGTTTGTTATGCATTTAGCCGAGCGCACAAACAAATGAGTCATCAATCACAATGCAGGTGCCACCGATAACATGCAATAATAACTTAACCTCTGCCAGAATTACTAGTTGTGAGTACCTATGTGCTATTAAAACTATATATTTAACTAAAAAGGTGAAAACAGCCAAGTGAGACAGAAAATATACTTTGAATTGATTTTAAAAGGCAAAAAATTTCATAGAAAATATTATTTTTTTACCGAATGATTACTCGCGCGGCCGCGGATGGCCGGCGCTGATATATTTTTTCCTGGATAGAGAATGACCCTAGCTATCATATACTCACGCCATACACCTAACATATTCGTACAATTGAAGAAAAAAAAAATAAACGTGATTCGCTCCATACAAAAAAATCTAATTTTTTTTTTTCAGACAAACGATCAACTTTAGAAGAAATTTCACAAGAGTAAAAGTTGTCTGGAATATCATGAAGAATCACATAAAAAAATATCGAATCGATATTGGAACTTTGTTGCCCATGTCCACTAATTTTCAATATGGATCCACTGTGCTCCGGTTTAAAAATAATTAAAATAACGGCAGCCATGATTGGTGGTACAAAAACCAGTGATGAGAAGGATCCAATAAAAAAATATTTTCATAAATTAATTCCTTATACAAAATCATTAAAATTAATAAATTAACCTTCTTCTCTCTCCTCAGCTCATCATAGGCTTCTCAACGCCCATCCACGCCGAAGACTACATCAGCTTAGCCTTCGCAGCCAACTTCCAGTACCAATACGTGCAGTTCGCGAACATAAGCCAGCTGTCGCAATACTACTTCATCAAGACCGTGTCTAGGGAACAGAGAGAAGCTGATGTGGCTGCCAGAAGAGATGAGAGGCTCACTTTCTATACTGCAGTCGCCGATATGTTGAAATCGTGAGTGTATTTAGTACTAATAGCCGAGTGCAATTAGACAAAAAATACTCAAGAGTTGGAACGAAGTTTATAGTGGTCGGATTTTCATGGGATTTTTTTTAATGATGTTCTAGGGGTGTGGAAAAGAAAATAAAAAAAAATCCACTCACTTTTTTTTAATTTCTTTTATTTTTTTTTTTCACTCGACTATTACCTGAAGGAGTAGTCTGAATATTGTTGTAAACTTAGTTTCCAAACTTTTGTAAATAAACGTTTTTTTAGAAAATATATTTTTAAACCTAACACATAAAGTTCATATTGCGCTACAACTTAAAATATTTTTATCATGATATCGACTTTTAGCCAGTGTAAATTAACTTGAGTAATTTTAAAATCAACTTAATTTACTCTGACAATAAGTTGATTGCTCATCGTGGTGAAAGGATTAGCCAGTCAGCGTGGATGGTCGCTGACTGCTTAAGGTGCGCTAATCTCGTGGCTCACACAATTTAGATGACCATCAACACGCGAAGAAAAATAATAAGTTGATATTCGTTTAAAGTTGACAGAATATCAATTGGAAACATGGGTTTGAACAGACTTTACCCCGTACACCCTTTGTCATAAAAAACTTCATAAACAAAGGGTACACTTAAAAAGGAGTGACTTAATTACAAGGAAAACGGGACAATAGTTCACGTAATTATTTATTCTTGTTCAGTTCTGTTCACAATCATTTATTTATTTAAGGACAACCAACAAAGCATACACCAAAATACATGTTAAAGTTCTCATATCATCTCACTTGACATGAGTTACTAATCATTTTCAGAAAAGGTTTTAATGGTGAGGAGTGCGTGTACCGAGCAATTTGTGAGGCTGCGCAGTATCCCGTGGAAGAAGAAGGTCTGATTGGAGAGATATTACACATACTGCTGACGTAAGTTGACAGATAATATAATATTTTAGTTATATCTGATTGCCTCGTTGATCTACTGGCCGCAAGCACGACTGCTGAGCATGCGGTGCTGGCTGCGATTCCCGGGTCGGGCAAATTATTATTGGGTTTTTTCTTCAGGGATTTCTCAGTAGCAGCCACGGAGTCGGGATTTGTGCCCGGTTGATAGATTGCCATGAACTGGGCACAAATCCACCCATACACACACACACAAGTCCCATGTAATACGAGGCTATTACTGACTGACTGATTTAAACATAACTGGCGAAATGTGGGTGTACTTTGATCTTCTTTTTTATCGTGTGGTTAGTGCCTAACCTGGTGTCAGAGTTTTTATGCCGCCCAAGGGCCTCTGACTTGGCTTTTACATGCCGTCGAGAAATATCTCTCAGGCATGCTGGTTTCCTCACGATGTTTTTTTTTGGGTGTACTATTAGGTAGGTTTTTGAAAAAAAGTCAGTACTTAACTTTTAAACCGACTTCAATCAAAATTCTATGGTATGCATTCGTTAAGTTTCCACGATAACGTCAAGATCAATTCAGAAATTATGAAATTCTTCAACCAGTTAAATCATGGAGTTTAAATAAATGGATGAAATTAAAATTGTCACTTTATTTGACTGTCAATTTCCACTCAGGTCAGTGCTTGCATTCTCTTCATTGTGAATATTTTATACTTAATTAAGTATCAGCTTTAAATAATGTGTAAATATGGTGTCAGTTACGAAATAATGAAGAGCATTAATTAGCTAGTTTTAACATTCAACACGAGACTCGACTGGCGGTAAACCGACTTACTACCACATACTATATTTATGATGGAATAGACTTTGTTTATTATCTAAATCCATTTTTTTTAGCTAAAACTGTAAAATATTATATTGTGCTATAAGAAGTTCCTAAAACATCCATTAGTGGGTTTTTAAATTTTTGTCAATCTCTTATTCTGAACTGGTAAATGTCTGGACTTTGATCATACTACAATGCTGAATGATTATGTCATGCTTGGAGGTCAGAACTTACTGGAACGTACTATCAGGTTCGATTCCCGGGTCGAGCAAAGTGTTATTGGGTTTTTCCATCAGGAATTTCTCAGTTGCAGCCATAGAATCTCGATCTGTGCCCGGTTGATGGCAATAGGCTCGCCCCCTATTATAGGAGACTTTAACATAATTGGCGAAATCTGGGTCTACATTTAGGCACACCACTGCCTAACCCTTTGGGGATTGCAGGCGTGATGATATGTATGTACTACCAGGATAAAAAGTATCTAATGTTACGTTAAGTTTGTTTCTAACCCAGAGTGTTAGGATCCTGGGCCTAAAAGTGCGCAAATTTTTACAATAAGGATGCTCCGTTGGTCTGGGGGTGGCATGCACGACTGCTGATCAAGAGGTCCTGGGCTCTATTCCCGGGTCGACCAAAGCATTATTGGGTTTATCCTTCATCTCAGTAACAGCCACGGAGTCTGGAACTGTGCCATGGGACTTTAAAACGAGTGGCGAAATGTCGGTGTGCCAATAGGTACTCCTTTTGACTAAGCCTTCGGAGATTACAGTTGATGTTACGTTTGTGATATTCAACGTCGAGGGACCACACTTTATGGGACGTAGTTTTTAATATATTTGCTTACAAATTCCCAGATTCGTTCTACAATTGTTCTAAGCCTACTACTAAATCCTAGGATTTACATTTCGCGAATTACCATTGTGGTTCCCCAGTTCACACGCACATCCCCAACTCACCCTAGAGGTCATGCATACTCATAGCATTTCTTCTACTTTCGTGTCACTTTATATCATGAACCTATTTCTCACATTTCAGGCCCGACTACGGAAGGACGCCTTTTGACGAAAAAGATGAAGACTGGGAAGATTTAATGGGTGCATACAATGATGCAGCTGTTGCTGGACGGCAGATGTTCAACTGTGCCTCTGTTTACTCCGAATGCCCTGAGGGTCAGGGGCTCATGGAAATGTTCAGTATTCTGAGGGATGAATGAGGAAGCTATGGATTATTCTTGTTTGATTTGTCTACTGGGTTAAGGTGCCTTTGAAATATTATGTAGAACATGAATGTAGTAGTAATGCGTTTTGTAGATGGTCCTTTGCTGTCGATAGTTTTACGATTAACTGGATTTAATACGAATATTTGCAGAAATTAACTATGTTCCTAATACTTGGACTATATTGGTCACAATTAAAGAATAGTTCAAGTCAATGTACTTTGTTTTTCTTTTGAATCCGTTGAAGTTATCGTCATCATTATTTTGAAAGCGCCTACTGAAAAATATACGTAGTAACGTTTACAACGCCTATTTTTTGTATTAGTAATAAGTTGAGTTTAAGTTTTCTAACTCATCTAGAACTCGTCTCAAAGCTTTGATCTTCAAAACCCAAAAACAAATGAACAACTTAAGACCAGTAATATTTCTGCGAGATCTGACCAAAAGACTAAAATGTGGCTCAAAAGAAACGTCTGGACGAGCAGTAATCCTGAGCAGTGCCGGTTATAAAGTGTCTACAGCAAAGCCGGGCTGTTTGCCCGAACCGCTGCCTCCGACAAATTAAGTAAATCTCATATGTGAAGCCGGTCACGTACAGGCGATCTTTTCCTTACAATATTTACATTGACTTAGTGGTCTGTCAACTATCGGTTCTCGATTGCATTTAGTTTAAAACTGTTTGTGTTTGGATGTTGGCTGGTTGATTTGTTTGTGGTTTTTAGGGTTCCGTACCTCAAAAGAAAAAAGGAACCTTTATGGATCACTTTGTTCTCCGTCTGTCTGTCTATCAAGATTCGTTTTCTCAGGAACGCGTAGAGGTATCGAGTTGTTTATATCCAATAGTTGGGTCTACGGTCTCTTTCGCCTATGAAATCTAACTTGTTGTGTGACTGTTTATGTCGCATATTTATGCATATTTTGTGATTTCACCAGGTAATTAAAACCTATAGGATACTTCCCATTGATCGATCTAGGTGACCTCAAGACGGCGTAGCTAAACTGGTTTCATGTTGGTTCTGTGCAGGTGAGTTTTGCTATAATTTTTCTGTCAGGAATTATTTGATTCGCAGATAGGAGTTAAATCGACACTGAAGTTTAAAGAAAACCACTTAACATATAATGCGAAAGTGATGTACCGGGTAAAACGGGGTGAATAGAGATGCAGGGGTGTTTCTATTCACCCCGTTTTACGGTAAAAATTGTTGATAGAAGAAGTCCTACGTTTCCAACTACGATTGGCTACTTTTTTCACATGCAAAACTAAAACGTATAAGTGTGATCGATGCTTGTGTTGAATAGGTAACTAGGAACATAATACGTTGGAAAGATGACCAGCTCTAACCACGCGTGTAGGACTACAAAGTGTAGGATTGGATGAATGTTAAAAAACAAAACTTGCCTACGGGTGACCTTACATTCTGATTCCACTGAGAGCACTGATTCGAACATATAATGTCTGCGTTTAGGTTAAATAACAGGCTGACAAAATTGACATCAAAAGACGATTCAAAACATCTACAAAACCAAACCAAACATAATCTGCCTAACAAAATCCTCTTCACAAGCTCCAAACGTTTACAAAAATAACAGTATGTGTTTGAGTTCGATTTTGGCTACAAACGGATTAAAATAAGATGATAGTTGTGTCGTAATTGGTTGTCCTGGTATGGGCATGATATGCGGAGGAATGAGGCAAACGTCGAGAGGAAAGTTATAAATGGATGTTAGTTATGTTAGGTACGATTGTTGTTGGCTATAAGAGTTGAGGAAGAATTAAGAAATGTTGTATGGACTGTGTGAAGGATGATATGACTTGGAAGTAGGTGTCTCATGAGATGACGAGTAATAAAGAAGTATGGAATAAGAAGATTTGCTACGCCGACCCCAAATCAACTGGGATAAGAGCAGATTCTATGGTCCGATTTTTGGATTAGGAAAAACTTTTTTGAAAAACAGTTTTTTATTTTTCCATTTTTGGTTGTAGGTAATATCCTATACAAATATTTGATATGCATTTATTTTACATAGTTATCAATACATGTCATTATAATAGGCTTATCCCCAATAAAATTTAACTTTACAAACATCTGCATACCCCGTCAGAGCAGACAGGCGTGATGTTATGTTATGATATTGTGTGAACAAAAAACGTCCAAGCGATTGCAGCAATCACGACAGATTTGCTGTCCATTTTTGAAGAGTTCCGTTGTCTATCTCCGAAATTCATCATCAGATCTATATGAATTTAAATGGGACCATTTCAGAATAAACTGCTTTCGAATAAAAAAAAATGTTTGTAAATCCGTCTAAATATGACGGAGTTATGCCCGAACATACATAAAAAAGTATAAACATCCGAATTGATAACCTCCTCCTTTAGGAAGTCGTTAAAAATTATAATAAGAAATATAATACACACACGGCACAATTAGCGGAACACAAAAAAAGTGACGATTTGGTTAAACTTTTGGGTAATTCGAGAAGTTAGCTTTTTGGTGAGTTTGAATAAAAGCCATGTTTCACTTCTTTATCCCACTTCTAAGTGTCATGCAATCTATCTCAGGAAATGAAAAATGCTAGTATTTTATTCGAATAAAAAAAGTGATCTCCCCCAGGCCCCATTGGGCAATCAGCTCAATAGTAGCCGATTTAGACGCCTCGAGAATTTATTGAGTGGTCCAGTGGTACCTAACCGGATTTATTTTGTGCTAACCACGCACTGAGCTTTCATTAGTACAGTCCTCGGCGTAGATAGAGATGAGAACAGGCTGATTGTAGTAGTGTGAGAGAGATAGGTATAGGTTTATTTGCATGTAGTAATGATTTCGTCCTGCCCTTGCGTACTACTTTGCCTTCCTACCCTTAGGAATAATAAATCTTCAATTTAACGATTTCTTAATTTACTAAAAGTGGACTGCAAAGTCCTTTCTTACAATTTATCCGCCCTTATAAATGCTTAGGTCTTAAATAAGGTCACGATTTTCCAAAGATAAAATAGTAAAAAAATGTTTAGAACTGCCATAGACTACCAAAAAGTAAAAATCAATCTTGTTGACAGTCGTTGCAGAAACACGAAACGCTTTGAAAGCTATTGTCATTTGTCTAGGCCATCAGGTTAACCTACGCAGTCAGTCTCTTGTTGAGGGCATTGTGGAGAATACAATAGTGTCCACACACCCCAGCCAGAAGTGACGAGGGGGAACAACGTCTGGTTTTAATCAGTAGGAGTCCGACGGACACCTTCGCTGGCCCAACGGCGGTGAACATCCATCGAGGATTTACATACGTAAAATAAAAAGAAAAAAGGCAGTTCGTCTCGCTACAGATATTGCAGTCGTAAGATTAAATTATCCATCTGTCTTCGATTCAACAAAAAACATCGTCGTTACCAAATTACTTTAAATTTAATAATTGTTTTGGAGGCATGTTGTATGTTTATTATTTGCATTTAATTCCTGCATGTGCTTAATTTTTCAGGCTGCGAATGGTGCTGGATACTGCATCGAAGCCTGAATCTATTTTCACAATCGTTATATTATACAACATTTAATTTCATGAATTTCCACAAAGTAGTAACTAATTACATTACTTACAAATTACTTATTACACATCAATATGCATATATTTCCTGAATATATATGCAACGGAGCTCGTTATTCGGGCATACAATATCAAAACTCTAGACGGCTACTGTGCCGCACACTCAATTTATTTACATCAACGACGTAACAACTAGAATATTTTACATAAAACCTGCAGTGAAAGTAAACTAGAATTCCAGGCGAATAATTTAATTAAAAATGACTGTAGCCGTCGAGCGGGCATCCGGGAACAGCTTGTTAGTGCTACATTTATTATATGACATCATTAGGTAGGACGAGTTTCTCATTCTTGGATGTCAGTTTTTTCTGCACCGACTTGTATTTTTTTGAGGTGTTTTGAGAAAAGTTCTCCTGTTTATACAATTTGTCAATCATAAAACAATCAACATTTCCATTTTATTTCTTTCTTTTGAATACTATTTTTGTAATGTGCGTTTTTTTGCGAAATATTATTTCTTTTTTTGTTGATTTCTCCAATTAATGGGAACTACCGCAATGTGGGTCTCCCAAACTCGGGGGACACTTGAAAAGGACAGAAATATTTTTATATTACAAGTTGAGATATTTGTATAGATGGTAGATCGTCTGAATTGGTCGTAAGCCTTCCCAAGATGTACCATATCTCCAGATTTTCATTTCCCCTCTTTCATCTAATTACAGTATGTTCTAACTTCGCATCAGTCATCCAGCTAGACAATACAGTATTAGGCCTGCTATACGCTTGCTCGGATCGACGTGATGCGGGACACCATGACCGCGAACTCGAATACAATGTTGCAATATTTAAGAAAAAAGCCTCTCGGCTTTGCTCGATGTGTCAAATCGAAAATGATTCAACGATGGATGATGCTGAACGGAGTTTGCCGATCAGCATAAGCCGAATATGTGCAGTGATGGGGTTTGTATGGTAATATTTTTTAAAGTTTCTGGACATTCATTGATTTAACCCTTGAGTGACACTCTAATGACAGTTTGTTTTTAATGGCTAATCCACATGAAGCTAAGGGCGCGATCAGACACACAGGAACCAATCGTGCGGTTTGTGTATTCAGGTGGCGGTGGTTAGTAAGCTATTGACGTGCGCGGATAGCGTCAGTATGAAAAATGAAGTCGACGAAGAAATATTACTGCGGTTGCTCATAACAAGAAAAGTAAACGGCAGCATTGGGTCTGTTGTGCAAATAAATGCCAAATGTGCCGACCCGATTAAATGTGTAGCACCCCTTAAGTATGTAGACATGTAGGTATGTTAGCAGTAACAGGTTGCTATTAATGTGTTAAGGCCCATCATTTACGAGCATCAGGGGAAAAATAAAGCAAGGAAATTACTTTCTGGGACTCAAATCTGTCTATTACACTCTGAAGGGTCATAGATTTTCTAGGTACCTATTAATAACAATTTTTTTTTGTAAATAATGTACCAAAGCCGTTTTATTGATGACTTCCTGAAAGAAACTGGCTACCTAGAAATACAAGGGAACTTATAATGGAAGTCAATCATTTTTGGATTAGGAACAGTTGTTTGTTACTTTTCTTTATTATAATTAAATCATCGATAATACTTTTCAAATAAATCATTTATTATTCTAGTCAGACTTAAAATTTAAACTATTTACAGTAGAGAAATGTCAGACTACTTTGGATCATCAAAGTTATATATCGGTATACAGAGATACGTCTAGGAATGAAAATGGGCATGATGACTGGGAAACTGCACAATCTTCAGCAGTTCTGTTGTGCCATTTGTCTGTGGCTGATGACTGTTGCCTGAAAACAGAAAAAATCACTAAGATCTGTGCAGGTAAAAAATAAACCTACTTCACTGTACATTTTTAAAATACTTTATTTGAATATGGGTTTTCACATTTTAGGTTGAGTTCAAAATGTTTTTGTTAAACTTGTCCCAACTTTTTGTTTTCGATAACATAGATAGATATACAATAGTGATATACTTCACACATTTCAATTTATAATATATCTTCTGATTCAAAATCTAATTCCCAGAAATAATGTTTCAACGGAACCTTTAACTTTTGTTTCAGCCAGACCCACATTACAATTTCCGAACGTAAATGCCCATTTTAGCGTAAAATTCGCTCGTAATTTCATTTCAGCGTTTCAACGGGCGTCACTTAAGAACATAATTTCATTAAAAATGTCATTTTATATTACCTGAAAACCATTTTTAAAAGTTTGTGGTATATTTTTCGCGGTTCAGAGATCGTTTCCATTTCGCAAATGGCTCGGCGGACGCAGTGGAAGCCATTGAGGCCGTTCCTAGGGCAATCAATTTGTTTTTGGTGAATGTTTATGGTATTTTATGAATTTATGTATTTATATTGACGTGTATGTGAAAGGGGATAGAGTGGGAGTGCTGCAAACAAGGTTTTAGTTTAGTTAGGCACAAAGGTCATTTCGGTGAAAACTTAGTGATAAAAATGTTATGTCTATCAGTTAAAATTTTGTTAGTTGAATAGTGCAACGATTGCAGGCAGACAAATAAAAAATGTAATTTATGAATATAAAAATAGACCCGTTAACATCGAGCTAACAAAACAAGAAAGATGTGATTTCTGGTTAACTAATTTAGCATTCCCAATTATACTGCCATTGAAGTTTGGTCAGGATAAGACTAAATGAATAATAATTTATTTGACTACTCAGTAAAAATCGTGAGGGTAAGAGGCGTATTACAAAAAAAAAAAACGCGAAATTGCAAGGTTTCCTCGTTGAAATTGTATGTTATCCGTTCGATGTTTGAGATAACAATTACTTGTTAAAAATAGTTTGTTTCCTCTACTACAATAATAATAAAACGAATTTTAGATAAGTTATTAATTTATTCAGTAATAATCATTCTCCTGATGCATGTTTAGACAAAAACTTACGGAAACGTGATTTGGGAGCTTTAATTTGTAGATTCAATTGAATATAGACCATCAAAATATTTTTTTCATCTTACAAAATAATATCCCCAACTTCAATAATGATTGAATACATTTTCGTTATATGCCTTTATTTTACAGAAAAAAAAATGGACCTAATTCAATTATTGACCGAAAAGACTTCGAAACAAGCCCCAATATAGCCGAAATTGTACATCGTTTTGACGTAATATTTATACCAAAAAAATCTTCGTCGTTTGCCTAAACTATAGCATTTAAAAAACATTTTTGTAAGTCTTTGATGTAAAGCAACCTTTCATGCTGGTAGGTAATAAATAAGAAAGAGTTAAGCAGTGCAGACAAAAAACAGAAAACTTTTTCATCGAGAAGAAAACAAATATTTATATAGAAATGCGGGTCTTACTTGTCCAACAATGTCTCTGTATGACTGTAAATAGTTCTTCTATGAATGAAATGGTTCCGATAAGGATGGAAGGTATCTGGTGGAGTATCCCAATTAATACGAAAGCCGAGGGCTTGCGCGAAGATCTGGTTCCAGGGGACCATGTTGATCTTGCAGTTGAAACGTAGCTGAAAAACGTTAAAGACATGGCAATTAGAAATCTTCGTTATAAGCATTAAACAACAAGCAAGGTTGACAAAATCACAGCCCGTTCACACGACGACGATTCTTTTTTTTTTGACGTATCGTATTTTTCACGATCCGTCAATTTTTTTAACGGCGGCAGTTCTTTTTAAATGCCCGCGTTCACACTCATCACGAATCGTGAAAGTGACTGACACGTCTTAAATCACGTATCGTCTGTTAAAAATCAGGTACGTTAAAAACACGGATCGTGATTTTTTTTGTGACGGATTCGCTTATGCGCTCGCTCCGGAACTAATGTGAACACGTATTCGTTTTTTTTGCCGGATCATGATAAAACACGATTCCGTATGCCATGTGAACGTCCATCCGTCATGACGTATCGTATTTTATGACAGATCGTCAATGACGGAAGCCGTGTGAACCAAAACTTAGTGAGAGATGTTACTTCGTAAGTCCATAATTATCTGGTTCAAAAGTATAAAGAAGGTAAGGGGACAAGTAATGACGGATCCTTTCTTTTTTAACCGACTTCTAAAAAAGGAGGAGGTTATGTATTCAATCAGCATCTTTTTTGTGGCAAATAAAGTCAATGAAACAAATAAATCACCGACTTGTGAAAGTAAAGTTCCATAAAATTTTCCACTTTTAAGTGTTTTTTTTGCAAAAAAAATTCAATACTTGTGATGGTGTTTACCACTACTAATCAATCGATCATACAAGCCCGAAAAAATATTAATTTTCAAAGCATAGGATCTATCATTCTCGATTAGGTAGAAGAAAGGTACACCATATAGTGGTATAAAATAAATAAGGTAAGGAGGTCGTCTTCTTGTCTTATTTCTTTTATTTTTTATACTTAATAGAAAACATGTTTTGAACTTTTGATTGAAGCTATAAGTATGAAAAAGTAATACTTACGAAAAAATGCGTCATATTCTTGAAACTGAGGTACCTTCTCTGACGATGATTGGTGGATTCATTAGCCTTACCAAAGTCAATAAGCATAAACACTACAAAACACACATAGCACACCACACACACATGGACGTATTTGTTCATTTTGTTGCAATAAAGTACCCAATACTAATTAAAAGTAAAACAGGATTCAAATAATAGAATAAAAAGTTTGATACCCGCTTCAATCAAGCAGGCAGTTACAGTACAATTTATTTCATCGTGATCATTTATGTATATTGTTTTAAACTTAAGTTCTAACAATAAAACGTGGGCCAATGATTTGGCCTGTCTGGTATTTGGAGCAAATTATGTTCACTTTCTCACTTATCCTTTTATTTAAGTCAATGAGTATTACGATTTAATTGGTGAAAATAAAATCCACTTTTGTCAATATGCTCACTGATTCTAGTTTCTATAACATTAATATTTTTTTTTCACATAATGTCTTTGCTAATATGTTTCGTGTCTATCACATTTTCGTCCAATAGTTTTTTTTTTAACACGATTTTCGTTTTTCACAACACACTGTAAAGATGAGGTGTAACATAGAAATAATAAAAGCGACAATATTCATACGGGGTCTTCATACGAGTCAAAAGGGGGTCATATTTGATGTATTGTTTATCAACAATTATTGTGTTTGGACAACTTAAACTAGTTTATTGGATGTGGGTTGAGTCGGCTAGTGTTTTAGAATGTAGCAAAGAAAGCGTCAATTGTTCCAAGATAAGGGTCTAGTTATATTTAAGACATTTATTATGTTTTTTTCAGTCTGCATTATTAAGTTTTTTTGTTGAATTAGTGATACACGGTTGAGTTATGATTATGGATCAAATAATTATTCCTTTGCTAGTGTGTACATTAAAAACTACAAATAGATCTAAAATATCCATAAAAATATCTACAAGTATCAAAATGGGAAAATAATGAAGTGGCGTCAAAAAATTCATCCACATCGCTGTCAGTGGGAAAAGTGCCCAGAAGGCTGGCAGAATTGCCACGTTGGATGGCAATGCTGATTCTTTGGCCAACCGCTTGGCGATATCCCGAAATACTAGGTGGGCACTCGGACCATGTGACCCTAGTGTTTCAACCCCAAACGGCTCAAACACAGAACTACCAATTAAGTTATTGTATTTGCGCCGTTTGAGATTTTCAGCACCTGTAGCAGCCGTGTTAGGAAGATGGGATGGCGCAAGGGTGTGGACGCTATTTTTGCTAGTTAAGTCTTTAGCTTAGTTCCGTTGATTTGGAACTAGCCATACAAATGAACGTAACACAAAACCTGTCAGACGACATCCCGCCAATAACTCTAATATTTTTTTTATATTATTTATCTTCTTCTATCTTATGTTACCTTTCAAATGTGTAAGTGTGCTCACTCCTTACCTTCGAGTCATGAAACTCCATAATAAGATAAAAACACGTCATGTAATTTTGTAATCGATTTATTAAAAACTTTGACGAAAGAAAGAAAATTTACAGAATCTTAAAGTCATGCAATATCTGTGTAAGGAGCAACTTGTAATAGCGACAAGGGACATGAAGACAGTGAAGTGTCACAATCTTCTGTGGTTGTGTTGTGCCATCGTTCAGTGGATGATATTCTCCTGAAACACACAATACATGAATAAATAAATGAGAAAATTATATGAAAGAAAGTACTAGAGATGGACCGAATGCGGATTGTGCCGAATGTCGAGTGCGGCCGAACATTCGGTTGAAACATGCGCAGAACCCGAAGTTCGGCCGAATTTTGGTTGAATTTCGCGCGCCTTTAGACGGCGACAGGTTCAATCACGTTTTTTACATAATTAGTAAGGTGTGATGGTAATGGGGGATGGTTTGATGGAAAGATGATAATTTTTTTTTTGAGTGTTTGCACGGCAAAATTTCATGAAAATCGGTCCAGCGTTTAGAAGCAGTTCAGTGACATACACATGCAGAAGAATTATATATAATTTAGTAATTTGTTATGATTTCTTTAACTAGCAGTGAGATCAGTTGGCAAAATGCAGGACGCAGACAATTATTCTGTCCTGCATATTGGTAAAGGTTTATGAAACCGAATGTTCGGTCCATGAACCGATCTTCGGCCGAATGTCGAAATTCGGTAAAGCAGTCGAACTGCGGTATTACCGAATGTGAAACGAATTTCGGTCCATCTATAGAAAAAAAAATTAAGTTGTAGAGACAGTCAAAGCATCTAGAAGTAACACTTCCAGAATTTTAATGATCAGCAAAGAATTATTAGTTGGAGTATTCATCAATTAGGTATTCCTTTCATTAGGTCTCATTATCATCAACTTAGCATTATCGCACCTATGTTGGGTCGGCTTCTACCGAGTTTCCTCCGTGCCTCGGGAAGCACGTTAAGCCGTTGGTCCCGGTGTCAATTGTAGATCTTTGACAGCTGTTACAGGTAGTAAGTGGTCCGAAAGGCTGACACTCAGTCTTACTGAGGTATATCGTATTACCCAGTTCTAACGGGGTTGTGGAGGTCAGATAGGCAGTCACTCCATGTAAAATACTGATATTCAGTTGCACCGGTTAGTCTGGAAGCCGACCCCGACATAGTTGGGAAAAAGCTGAGCAGATGTTGTTGGGGTCGACTTCTAGTCTAACCGGATGCAGAATATCAGTTTTTTACATGGCTTACTATCTTGACTTTCTATCTGATATATTAACCAGTTACTGGGCAACACTATCCCTAGCTATACTTCAACAAAAAAGTATGATATCAAGTGACGATTCCTGCCTTCAATCAATACAAACTAAGTCCCGACGAGATGCAGAAAGAATGAATTACTCTCAACCAACTTCATGACGCATTTACATACCTACCTACATCTTTGTTTCTCCATTAGCATATAAATAAATCCTATTACAGAAACAGCATACGTGCATACGAAATAAGTTTATTACCTAAAAACCATTTTTAAAAGTCTATGGTAGATTATGTTGGGTTCCGAGATCATTTGCATCTCACAGATGGCACGTCGTACGCAATGGTAGCCATCCAGACCGTTTCTGAAAAAGGAGAAGTTTTTCGTTCAAATATTTATGTGGTTTTTCAGTTGTTTTTGAATATTTTGGGGTTGCTCATGCTTTAATGTTTTGAGAAGTTTAAACGCCGAAAAATGGATTGATAAGCAGACGTAAATGAAGACTTAACTTTCAGCAGCGCATATAGGAATACCAAAAGTTAGTTATTAATAGTTTCCTTCTCTAAATAATGAACAGTAACCATAGGCAAAATGAAGGCAATGGTTTTTTTTTACTTTTAGGTGATCTTAGAGTAAGTTTCAAAGAAAATGTGAATGTCTTTTCAGGAAAAGAAAGAAGAAAAAAGGAAGTATTGAAAGGGTTTGTCTTACCTACTGCTAGATATCTATTTATAAGGGGTAGAAGGGACACCGACGCGGAAACGGAAACCACATACTCAATACATCATTCTGAACCCCCCCACATAGAAAATTTTTGGTCGGTTATTTAAAAAAAAAACAGCTGTTTCCTACAAAAGTGCAATATCTATACGGTCAAAATGTATGGAACACCTGATTTGCTGATCTTTTTTTAACCGATGCAAAATTTATATGTGGAGGGGTTCAGAATGATGTACTGAGTATGTGGTTTCCGTTTTCGCGTCAGTGTATTCATATTCCATACCGTATTGTTGATGTTTTAAAAGGAAATAATGGCCATAGATGAGCATAATGCTACCTACTTTAAAAGCATTTTAGTATTGTAATTTAGTATTTATTCTGAGGGCCGATTTCATCTTTAAAACTGAATGCGATCAAGATTTGTCAATTTCATAATTGTTAGGGAATATTGACGTTAATAGCGATTGGCTAAGACGAGCTGATCGCGATCCGTTTTCTTTGTTTTGTTCTCTTAAAGTCTTTAAAATATATTTTTATAATCCATAATCTTACTTCTAACAAATAATTAAACCTATAACTAATACTTACTTATCCAACAGCATTTCCACGTAATTATAAATATTCCTGCGGTGTATGCGGTGGAAGGTACGAAAATTTGGCGAGGGAGCGTCCCAATTCATACGGAACCCTATAGCTTGCGCGAACAGCTGGTTCCAAGGAATTATGTTTGCTTTGAAGTTGAATTTTAGCTGAAAATTTCAAGAATATTTTTGGAAATTGTTTGTGTTAAGCATTGTTTGGATTTAAATTTGTGGAGGCGTATAATCGAAGTATAGAAGAGGCTGGTTGGTAGGTAGAAATCGTTTCTCCTCAAGAAAAGTATTGAAGTTTTCTAGCGTTGTTTCGGAAACCACATTTATTAAATTGTGTATCTTACAGCATTGAATAAACGAATAAACTAAAATTACATTTCACAATAATAGATAAAATCAGAATTATGTTTAAAGGGTAACTAACGTTCATTATATGTACGGGATACTGTAAAAGCTCTAATATTGCTAAAGCATTCATATAGATGTTGCTTAGTTTAAAAAAAAAACGGCCAATCGTAATTCATGGTTTTTTTTATGGTAATATGCTCGCCCCCTATTACATGGGACGGCAAAATGTGGGTTTACTATAAGATATACCTCTGCTTAGCCCTACGGGAATTACAGGCTCTTCACTAAAAGTGGCAGAGTCAGACTAAAACTTAACGTTCGTTGTATTTATGTATTTAACCTTTTGAACGCCATTGTCACATATACGTGACAAGCAAGCGCGTGCCCTGTACGCCAATGACACAAATATGTGACAAAAAATGCGTTACACTATAACACGAAATAAACAATTAAATCATTACTGTTGTCTTTTTATTTGTATATCTTAAATATTGAAGGTCTTGTCTTGTCTCTTTAATAATATTGGATGACGATAAAGTTTTGAAATCTATATTTTTTTTGTATGCAGTGAAATTGTGGCTTGGCGTGGAGGGCACGCGCATGCTTTTATGCTCTGGCGTTCAAAAGGTTAAAAAATAAAATAATGTAATCTTAATACTCACATAGAATCTTGTCATATTCATGAAGGATAGGTATCGCCTGTTCCTGTGTACCACCGTCTTTGTATCGTTAGCCTCGCCGACATCGATAAGAATGAATGCTACTACACTTAGGTAGCATATCATCACTAATGGAATGAATTTGTTCATGTTTGTCGATGTAGTTTTGCCGCTTTAATGTGTATGCAGATTTATACTATTCCCATTTTAAAAGTTCATGTTTTTCTAAAAATAAGGTCACATGTATATATCAGTCATTCCCAGGAGGAGCTCGTGGCTAAATAATACCAGCCGCTTGGAACGATCGTCAGGTTAAGCCGTGCTTGCCTGGGTTGGTCCATGGATGGGTGCCCACCCATTACATACCGAGTTTCCTCGTTAAGCCGTTGGTGCCGGCTGTCATTTGTAGATCTTTGACAGTCCAAAAGTGGCCCGAAAGTGTGACAGCCAGTCTTATCAAGGGGTATCGTATTATCCAGTATGAACGGGGTTGTGGAAGTCAGATAAGCAGTCGCTCCATGTAAAATACTGGTATTTAGCTGCATCCGGTTAGACTGGAAGCCGACCCCAACATAGTTGGAAAAGGCTAGGCAGATGATGATGTATATATCAGTCCTTATTTTTGTATGTATCAAAATATCAGTCTATGTCGATGGATATAAGAACGGAACAACGGTAAAAAAAAATGATTGTAGAAATATAGTCTAACCCGGATCTTTAGACAATTTAGTAATTGCTTGAAGTTAGAACTGTGAAAAGTTAGAATTCTTACCTTAGCTTTCTTTAACTATTGCATAAAATGGTTGTATAATTAATTACTTAAACTCAAGTAATCACTTTAACTTGACTATAGATACGAGTGTAAATATAATTAGGTAATCTATACACGGACGATACAACGGAATATACAACACACAACAACGGATAGGTACCTACATGATCTGGTAATCCCAATTGGATACAAAATTCCATAACAACATTCACTTTACATCGTGATTTTGAATCAGTTATAAAGTTCAAAAGAGAAAATTCTTGGAACACCTACAGTTCAGATCATGAAATTTTAGGTCAATAATAGAAAGGCGTAATTGTGATTTTGATAAACAACATTACTTAAAGTAAAAAAATCATTGTGAAAAAAATCTCTTATGTATCTATATAGGTCCAGTTTAAGTTATGCTAGCACTTACCAAATTATCTTTTTTCGTTTTAAAAGTAACTAATAGATCAGTCTAGATCTCTGACACAAAATATATTTCGAAAGATTGCTTTCTGAATATGAAAGACTGTGTGTATAAAAACGCCATACGATAAGACTGTAAGAGAAAATGTACTAAACTATTTCAAGAAAGTAGGTTTTATTTGATTTTTTTATTCATATATGGCTATTCTGTGACCTGGCCTAAATGTTTTTGGTAATTCATAGTGGCGTTTATACATGGTGTTTCCACAATTGAAAAGCGTCTTAGTATGAATAAGTAACGCAACATAGATTTAAAACGTGCAACGATTTTAAATACAAATAATTTTGACGAAAATGCGTGAACAAATTATAATATTTCACTGTAATTATGTTTTCATAATTAAGGCTTTACATAGGGTTTTCGAACACGTTATCGATTTAACAATAATTATAAGTTTCCTCGTAATGATGTTTCGCCTGTGCCTGAGGACACATTTTATGGGAAATGAGGAGTCATGTATGAAAAATAACCATCCTGTATCAGAAGAGTTAACGGTCAGCCATTATTTGTTAGTCGTGATCAACGGTACGTTAGCCGCAGATAATCTTGACATTGTTAACGTAGAACCGAATGCGATACTTTGCTTTACATCTAAAGAAATAGAAGAATAAAAAATTTAATAAGACGAAAACCGATCCAATGTTGGGATTATAAACAAAACAAAGAAGAAACTGATAATTTAAAAGAATTCAAGGAAAGTCAATTCAAGAAAATGATAATCAAAATGAATTTTGCTGTAAATTTTGCATTGCTATTAATAGCGTTAGGAGTTGAAGGACAAACACAAGTAAATGATACAAGTGATGAAATAGAAGTTTACAAGAAAAGTGAAATCTTGTCCAGGAGGAAAAGATTTATCATATTTCCTGAAGGCAGCTCTCTTCAATTGGGTAAGTCTGGAATTACATGTTATGAGAACCAAACATTCGAAGACATGTGACAACTATCAACCCGCATGAAACCGCGTAGTGGATTACATTTCAGCCCACTCCTGGTCAAAGAGCGGAAGCCTGTGTTCCTGCGGTGTGACTATAATAGGATGATTAAGATAATGTTTCTATGGTCGTAATTGTGAAATCATACATATTACTTGTGACAGTATGCAAAAATATTTTCAATCAAAGTCGATGTGTAAAGATCGATATGCTAAACGACCCTCTTTATAGTATTTCAACAACTAATAGTACCAGAAAAATACACCAAAACATGTCACCAAATCCCTACTTCCCAGCTCAGCCATTTTTAATTCGCCACTCGTCCGCTCAAATCTGAAGAGCCACAAACATCTAAACAGCATATTGGATGCCGTGTGGTCCACCATTACGAGCGGGCAATTGCACTGAGCTCGTAACAAATGGACTTGTGACGTAACATGTTCTTCAAAACACGGACCACGCTGTTATACCAGATTCAGTCGTATCATTTATAAAGTAAATCCTAGTCTAAATTAGGAGATGTTGGAGTACTGTGGAATCTCGAACTAGGAACGTTCGTGTTTGAGGAATATGTTCACTGATTTCCCTGAAAGCATAAGGTGTTTCGTATGTATCATATTAACTAATCTTACGTCTGGTTTTGCAGTAGCAGAGTCTAATCCACAAATTAACTAATGGGTAATGTTTTTGTGTGATATCTTTTGTTCTGTTGGTCCACCGACCAAGTGAGTATTTAATACGAGAAAAATGCTCTGATTGTTTCGGTAGTTAACGAATGCAGGTTAAATGGCGACTAAACTTTTTTTCTGCTATCAATCATTATCAATATTGTGGCCTTGCAGCGCGGCTAGTTATAAATATCACAGCAGTTAAAGAGTTGTATTACTGTTCTTCTTCTTTATTGTATGGTTAGATCTAACCCTTTTATATATTTTTTTTATTTTAATTTTAGTTCTTAACCTAGTGTAAGGGTTTTTATGCCTCCCATGGGCACACGTCATTAAAACTTAACACGTTTATTTTCCAGTATTCTGTACGACATATGCCATGGTATTCAGTATTGGAGACATTTTCCTGTACGGATCGACAGCTGCTTTGGCGTGGGAGTTGCCTCAAGACCCATACTCGCCATTCAACCATAAGGCAGACCCTCTCCATCGGAGGGTAGACACTAAAACAATATACTATACTGATGAATATGGAAGGGTTATTGATAAGAAGCCGTATCACAGGTAACAAAGTGAAATACTTTTATTATTTTTGTACAATTTCTACAAGACTTTGAATTTTGGTGTTGTGTTTGAAGACACACTTGCTATAATTATAATTTTTAAATTCAGTCACAGGCGGACTAGAGACTGGCAATATTAACTGATGATACTCTTTCGTTTGAATTCCTTGAATTTAGCTATTATTGATTCCTTTATCAAAACGACAGGAAGAAAAAATTCCAGTAAATAGTACCAGTAAACAATTCGTAGAAAAATACTCATACCTACGCCAAGTTACAGTAGAAAATCAGGTAGTAATTGTTCCGAACACAGTCTTTGAAATGAATTCCGAACAGACTTGTAACATACGGGCTAACTTCTCTCAGTGTAACCAGCCCTAACAACTAACTTAGGCAAATAATTAATGTCGCGTTTGCCAACTTGCAAAAGTAGGAACTTAACTTAGTGCCTCAGATTTGTGTGACCACATTAATATATTTAGAAATCATTACTAAAAGCAAATTCTTTCCAAATTCCAATATGTTATTGATTGCTTCAGGAATGATTTACTCCATGCCATTTACAACTCTTAACTTTAAAACTGAAGAGTCAATATCCGCTAACACGCCATTTTAATAAAACCCTGGCATAGAAACACAAATAGAAACCTAAAAACTCCCAGCAAAATTACAAACCCTAGCAGACAGACTACAAACTATGCGGAATTAACTATCCATGAACAACTTTCAGAAAACCCATAGCGAACCCAGCGTTCGCAAAACGCAGTGTGGACTGGCCGGATAGAAAGGGAACTTTAGAGAAATTCAAAATAGACAGGAAGCAGATGCATGCTTCGGAAAACAAACGGGAATATTTGAACGGACGCATAGAGCAGCGGAGCGTCGAATATCACAGGAGCAGTCGCGCCTCGTTGTACCAGAAAATAGAGACGATGCTACACGGGTCGGTATTATGTTGTGGGGTTGTTCATCGTGTGAAACGATTTTAGATTTTGATTGCGTCTTTTTAGTTTTGATTCTGGTTCGTTTTTACGTGGACGCTCCAGAATCAAACGTGGACGATCTTTAAAAAAAAAATAAAGATTAAAGAGAATGAATGAAATTGCTTACCCCGGTGTGTGTTTGTCTTTACCTAACCTTTTCGGATTACACGCATCATGTTACGTGTGTGCGTTTACATTTCTCTTATTGTAGTTTCAGCTGGGACACAGGATTTGCTTAATGCCTCTGTCTCATCGAATGTGTCAAAGTCCTTCATTAATTCAAAAATGGTTTCAGCTACACAGACGTATGCTAACTACAGTTTTAAAGAATGTCATGTTTTAAGGTCTACCTCTTCTTTTTTCTAGTCTCGGTGTGAACGGCAAGAATTGTGTGCTGAAAACATTATGCCTGGTCGGTCAAACACAGGTCCAACCTCAAGGCGAGTTCTTCCAAGAAATTATGCGAGCCGTTTTCACGTAAGTATTTGTTATAGTCTGGAATTTTTGGACTATGTGAGTTATTTGTATAGGCCGTAAAAACCTTTTTAGAATTTTGATATAGGAAATCACCACGCTTGGCAAACTGGTTTGCGATTGAATTTTTTTAAGAGTGATTTGAGTATCATGAGTGGTGGTGTTTCACAAATAATAAAACACTTAAAATCGTACATATCCATAATTCGGATACAAATCCTCCGTCCAATCATACTCTTTGTATAGTACAGCTTAAAGTAAAAGTCTAAAGTATGGTGAAGTTTTGGCAGATTTTGGAATTTTATCAAAACTGCAAGCTAAACCTATCATCGTAACTAAAATAAAATTTGTCGCGTAAAAAAGGAAAAAAAGGAAAATGAAATTATTCATGATTAAAGACGACAAGATTTAGCTCGAATATACATAATCATATTTGATTAATTAATTAGGAGTCTCGAAATTGAATAATTAAGAATATAATTACAGAGATTTTGTTACAAGCCGCAAGTGGTCAGATTTTAAAGGGAGATATTTGATACAACACTTGTTTGAAGGCCAACATTATTTGTAAACTTGGAATTGTCTACAAAGTCATATTTCTTAAACAATGTTCATTCACTATATCTTTTGCTATCTTATGTTATATTTTGTCATCTCTTTATAAAATCGTGGCTTAAAGAACTCTCATTACAATTGTAATATAAATACCGTTGAGGCAGAAGATTTTAAAATGTTTTGGTATCAAAATTTCACAGACAGTATTATGAAATCTGTAAAGATGGCCTTGCCGTTTATTTATCCATCTGTCCCATCTCTTAGAAATACAGAGGAGGTAACTGATTTTTGTTTGCGTAGAATTAAATATCGACACAATTTAGGCTTAATTTGGATAATATAGAACTGTTTTCAACGACCCTATTACATGGCTTGGTTTCGAGAAAAAAAATGATTAATTTCATTTCACATCTATTTTCAGTTTACCAAAAAACTCGGTGGGTGTAGAAGATAAACACGCTGAATACGATGCAGCTCTCTCAGCCGTCGGGTCCTGTGACGAACTGTATCCAGAATGTGACGAGCCCCCGCTCGAACCAGACGCGGCGAGATTTGCTTACTAGGACTTGCAGACGAGAGACTTTTTGCAGATCAGAAAAATCGCCGGATGGATTTTATGTAGAAATTGAAGGGGTAGATAAAGTAACATTGTGTCAGCAATAATGTTGACGGAAAAGTCGAAAATGTATTGGATGATGACGAGAATGCTGATGATGATGACGTCAATCCTGTTGAAAGTGGTAGTAGAAATACGAAAAGCTAAAAAGCGAACACTTTAAGTCTTTTTTGATATTTATGTCCATAATTTTTTATTTAGGAAGATCAGTTGCAAAGTAAAATAGTGAAAGCATGTGGAGAAATTCAAAACTGGATTTTGCGCAGTCGAGTAACTAAATCTTAAAAAAAATATCATACCCATTTTGTTTAGCCGTTGAAGCATCAAATCTCAATAATATTCATCTATAATTGAGTCGTTCATAATTTTATTTTGAACTTAAATAAGACAATCTGACCAGAATTGATACGACACGACGATACACGACGATTGACGTACATGTCGTTCTTGCTGTCAAAAGTAGGCCTCTAAATAGTCGCTCGTTTGTGACTTACCTAGTTTAACTAGCTCGTACGTTTGAGAGGTCAAGTAACGTTGGCCGATTACTGTTTGCAGTTCCTATATAGAGTGAAATCTTATGTTTTCATTTTTACAGACTAATGGTTTACATTGCCAATTCGTAGAAGAATTGATTAAGAGTAAACTTGAGATATCTTAGGTACACCTCTGCCTAAACCATCGGGGATTACAGGCGTCATGTTATGTTAAACTTGATAGTAATTCTGCCATAATAGACCTACCAAAATCAAAAACTCCCATTTTCCGATGTAATTGTAATTATTTAGGATACTAACATAACATCACGCCTGCAATCCCTGAAGGGTTAGACAGTACCTAATAGTACACCCACATTCCGCCAGTTATGTTTATAGGGGGCGAGCCTATTGCCATCAACAGATCCATACTCCGTGGCTGTTTCTGAGAAATTCTTAATGGAAAAACCCAATAACCCTTTTCCCGATCCAGGAATCGAACCCAGAACCTCTTGTTCAGCTAGGCCAACGAGGCAGTCAGGGCAGGCAGTTTAAGATATTAAACGCTAATTAATTTAAATCGGTTTTGAACATACGTTTTGGATGTATCTGACACTTATTTTACTGAATAGTAATATACCACCACCTTTATCGTATATAACTGTATTAATCAGAGATTCTGTTACATGGAACTTAAACATTACTGGCGTATTGTGGGTGTACTATTTGGTACACCGCTGCCTAACCCTTCGGCGATTGAAGGCGTGATGTTATGTTATGTGTTGCTCGGTTACAGTTGTTATAGAAGTAAATTAAAGAGTTGAATTAACTAGATTTAAGATTACTTTGAATTTCGACAGTAGTACATTCAGATTCAAGAATAACAAACTGTCAAGACGATAAGAAGGGACTAAAAGTATTGCGGAAAAGGTTTAATTCCTAAGTGTATTAGAAAGTAGAAGATTTATCTGGCAAGCCTATCGGCGACGTATTTTGTTGGCGATCGGCTTGTCTCATGTATTGTATAACGGGCTGGTGTCCGCAACTTCACGTCCAAAGCGCGTATTTTGCGTACGGAAGAAAGATGTATATGCCTCATGTAAGATAGAATAGATTTTTTAATGTAGATAGCTTATTTTAACAAGATTTTATGTTTTAGATAAGCCATAAGGTGTATGTAAGGATTCGCAGGTGTCTTGGCACGTGGCGTTCTGTTGTTTCTGCCAATCCCTCTGAAAAAGGCGTGAGGTTATGTGTGTAGGGTTTTATGTTTGCATTTTGATCTTATGTTTTACCTCATTGTAGTGAGATCTATTGTTTTGAGCAGCATTTAGTTTATTTAATTGTTAGAATCTAAGATAACTTTTAATTTATAAATATTAATAATTATTTTCTATTAGAGTTAACTATTGATCGGTGTTTTGTTTTATTTATTACTATTCCCCAACGTACCCTCATTCAATCGGAATTTTAAACCGTAAAACACTGCCTCTCTAATAAGGCCTACATTTCTTTCTTTGTTTCTAAGCAAACATTTTATGTTTTTAACATTCTGAATTGTCGCACGAACGTAACAGTAAATCAATTTACACAGTGTTAATTGACAGATACATTTGTGACATTAAGGTTTCAATAGTTCAAGAACGGGACAGTATATTTTATGATTCTTAACGGGCAACTCTGAATCGGCATTTTGAAATTCGTATTTAGAACCTTGAAGTTTGACATGTGGCCAGTTGTAAATAAAATCCGTTAGGAACAGGTTGCCTTCCTATTTTGAAAAACACATTTGAATAACTGTTCGGTATTGTTCCAAATATGAATAGTATATTTTTTTATTTCGTAACGCTCCTAGTAGTACGGACAGTAATTAGTGCAAATGTAAGAGACAATGGAAATAATACGGTAAATGAAATTCACGAGGAAAATGAAGGATCAAGAGCATTGTCGAGGCGAAAGAGATTCGTAATATTTCCAGATGGAAGCTCTCTGCAACTGGGTAGGTGAATACTTATGTGTGCTAAGCATTTGATCCGTAATGGGATCATATTTTCCAGGTTTAAAGTGCAACAGTTGAAGTTCTTTATTCGGTTACTTTTTTGCATTGAGGTTAGTGTAAGCGAATGCATGTTGGGGTATTGTTTGACATTCTTGTGCTTGGACTAAATATGGAGACTGTTAATTAATCTTAATTGAAAGGTATTTGTTACCAATAATTGTTAACAGCTTCATTTAAAGTAACATTTCATATGGATACATTGATATAAGTTTCTATTTTTACTAATTGATACAGGTAGATTTCAGCCAAAGTCAGCTTTTAAAATTAGTCTGACTTAGGTAAACGAGAGCTAATTCCTACCTAATACGTTCACTGAGAAACGCTTAATTAGAGCTTGTTTACATTAGGATGCAAACCCCACAGTTAAGGCTAATACGCGTACTTTACTGTAACGTGATATTCAGTTGTAGATTTAACTGTGAAACTTTTAACTAGTAGAAACACATAATTCGCGTATCGACCAATCAGTGTTCCGAGGTCAATAGATCTTTCATGAAAATGATTGGCAGCACAGCCGCTATATTTCAGTAGTTAATTAACGATCCTAAATTCTAGTCCTGAAAGTCGAGATTCAAAAGGCTATCTGAAACCAATCTTCGTTTTGATTGTCTTTAATTCTATCAGTCTCAATTCAGTATAGTAGGATGACTATAAATGAAGCGGTGATGAACCAAAAGGAGTATGTAAGGATTTGTAGGTGTCTTGGAAGGTAGCGTTCGGCAGTTTGGTTATTCAGGGTAGAGTCGAACCTACCAGGGTTGCGGGTTGTTCGAAAGAGTTACCGTGGCCCTTGCCACAGGCAACTGAAAGAACACAGGTGGGTTTTAGTCAGTAAGAGCCTGACACGTCCTCCTGCTTCACCCAGAGCGGGAGAGGTCATTTGATGATTTCCCAACCCAAAAAAAAGGATTGAGTCGAACGCACGAGACCACATGGTCGATCACCAACTTGTTGGACAATCTCCATCAAATCTGTCACCAAGATCTCTGTGGTAGAATGTGCTCGTCATGCAGCTAATAGAGCCCGGTGCGGTGGAAAAGCATTGCGAAGGCAGCGACCACAGTTCTGGCCAGCCCCTCATGACCACGAGTACTCTGCCAAGAGGTTCACTCTTGACTTGACTTAGAAGAAAACAGATGAAACGTCACTAATTCCTCATCATTCTCCTGCTCTTGTCGTTGCTCCAACTTAGACATAATTATATTTCTATATTTCCAGTATTCTGCTGTCAAACTGCAGCTGTGATCCCGATTGGCGACATCTTCTTGTTCGGTAACACTGCAGGTCTAGCCTGGAGTCTGCCAACGGACCCCCAGATATTCCACATGTTCAAAGACAATGCTAAACTGAGGAGAAACGATGATGTCAGAACTATCAACTACTTGGATGATAGGGGGCGTATTATTGCTAAAGTTCCTTATAAGAGGTAAGGTTTGTCATACTCGTACAATTTTGCGATAGTAGCGCTCCTTAAAAGAAAAAAAAGAGAAGCAGAAGTAGATCAACCAAGTGGTCCTGCAGCAGCTTGTAGAAAAATTAAAACGTACCCAATAAGAGGGTGTTCCTAATAAATATATGGAAAAATCAATAAACATTACAAGCCTGATAACTCGTCGCCATACATTGTGATGCTCAAACCGAGTCGGACTCTCTTCATTTACAACACTCACAATATCGATTATACAAGATGTAGTTTTGCATCCTCGTCAAATTCAAGGAGGTAACTATACTAATGATTCTCGACCCGAATCGATAATAAAATGGGTAGTTATATTTTTATATTTTTTTTTCTTAATATCGGAAATCGGTAAGTGTATACCACCCGTATTAAAACGCGGCCCGTCTAATACTAGCCCTATAACCGCGCTTTAACACACAAAAAAACGCAGACATTTATTCGATAAACGAGTGATTATCCTCTTTTGAGAAGGGCTTCATTCTGAAATAATGTCAAATTAAAACAACAAAAAAAAGCAACGGTTATTATTATTAGTGACGTACCGTAATTTATATTGATTATTATTGTCTTCTATGACATCCTCCTGAGATTTGACGAGGATGCAAAACTACACCTTGTATTTGTTTGTAAATGCTTAGTGCCATTAAAACGGGATCAACCACTGTGGCGAAGCTGTGTAGATACTACACAACACGAAATTAAATTATTATTATTATTATAAACTATACAAAAACTGTTTTTCCAGGAGATTAATAGTAAATCCAGCCTTTGCAAAAAGAAGTGTGGAAGAAAAAGAAACACTATCGTTCAAAGAAAAGTTGAAACTGAAGATAGATAGGAAGAAGATGCATGAAAAACATCTGAAAAGCGACTATTTGAAGGCACAGCATTTAGACAAGAACAGTATAGAGTTTCATAGAAGTAATAGAGTGGACTTGTATTCGAAAATTGAGAAATTACTATTAGCGTAAGTATTAAACGATAAAGTAACCTAAATTTTTTCATATGGTGTTTGACTGTGCTCACTAGCGCAGCAAATCGCTTAGGTCTACACCCAGCTGAGCATATTTTCGCCAAAGATTCGACCAAGACTATTGGATAGTATTTTTTATTATTTTCTTCCTGCAAATGTCTTGCACCCGTATCTATAGTCAAGCTAAAATAATTACTTGAGCTTAAGTAATTACTTGTGCAAAATGTTTTAAGCAATTGACAAGAAATCAAACGAAGTAAGAACCGTCAAAGAAACCTAAAAATTCGAACTTTTTACAGTTCTAACTTCAAGCAATTTATTAAACTACATAATAAAAATCGTATATTAAATAATGTCATTTACTCAAGTAAAAACTTTGACTTGTTTATAGATACAGATGCTAGTTTTATTTATCATTTTCTACCAGAAAAAGTTACACTCTACTTCGCTGGTAGTAGTCCGCTATCGTTCTACTGGTAATAGGACAGGTAAAGCGGGCAAGTCAGCATATCAACTGATATTCATAATCAGCCTAGAAAGTTCCAACTGCTGAGAAACTGGGTTCCTCTCTCAGAGAAGGACTGGGCTGAATCCACCACGCGGCCCTTGTGCGCACGTTCGTTGGTGGATGTCACATTTCTTCGGATTTACCAAAATTCATTATCCATCCAACCGAAATATACTCCTCAGTAAAGCATTTTCTAAACAGTTTAACGTGGTCTATACAGGATGGGTCGAGACGGGCGACAGTGCGTTCTCTACAAACTATGCGAGGCGGCGCAGCGATCTTCATCTCAGGGGACATTCTTACAGGAATTCTTAAGAGCTGTGTTTACGTAAGTATCGGTTTACGAATTACTTTTCTCACGTTGTCCTTCATTCCTCTACACATCCGTACAAACTCAAATAAATACTCTGCAGTCGGCAGCTCTAGAAGTTTTCTAACACTATCATAATGATTCAACGGATAAATAAATTGGTCATTAGGCAGCTGTTATCTCAGAATTGACCCCCTTCCGAGAAAAATTACACGATGGTTTCTATCATCTTCTTCTACATTTACTGTTAGGCCACAAACTACACGTTGAAGCGAAGAGTCGGGGGGAGAAAATAGATGAAAGAAACTGCTTAGAGCTTGCCATGAGTGAACACGCAGAAAACGTACTATCGCGAAGAAAACAACAGTCGCTTGACGCTTTCGTCGCAAGTCGTGTACTCTAAATTCCTTCAACAGTTTGCCAAAATTCCTTTTAATCATTAATTACCTTGGTCCCAATTACAGGTTACCAAAAGGCGAGGAGTTCATATACGATGAACATAAGGAGTACGACTCTGCACACGTTGAGACTGACGACTGCTCGGCGCGGTATCCTGGGTGTGTCGACATAGATGAATCGATAGTAATATGATTAATTTATTAAAAATAAAGAATAAAAATATCGAGTTTTTGTTTTTTTTTTTCTACATTTCGTTTATCGCGCGGGGTCTTGAGTTCGTTACGAGTTTCTTAGTAGCAGCTCAGATCGTGAAAATTGGCGGGTTGATACGCCTGATGGTCCTGCGCTTGATCTCTTACCATCAGATTGCCGTCCCATTGGACTATAAGAGTGAGAGAGGAGAGCGCACCTGGGTCTGCGCATATACGTGTGTACTATAACATCTCCGATGACTTATCTCCTCTGTGATTGGCGGCCATGACCGGAAACGGTAAGTAGGACCATTACCATGAAATCACACCTGCCAGCATCGATTCATATTTTATCTATTGAAAATTGCTATTTTAAAGACATTCAAAAATAATTATATTATATTTTCATTCATTCGACGAGCGATAGACGGGACGAGAGGAAAGAAATCGTAATCTACTACTTGTTACTACTTTGTAACAAGCCGGTCTGTCTAGTGTCAGACGCCCGCCTGTCACGTAGCATTCGTGTCAAAACCGAAAATGTTCGAGATTAAATTTTTTGTAAAACAATACACCCAATGGCCGTGTTATAACTCTTTAAATCTCCTTGAAGCTGACAAATGGGATGTCACCCTACTCGTTATTAATGCCGTAATTAATTTATTGTATCATCAACCAATCAACGCAGCGTATCGCAGTATACTGTAGACATAGATCTAGAAACATTACTGTAACATGTTTTATCATTAAACATGATTAATGTGTATTGAGTAAGTAATAAATAACTACAACTTTGCGAGCATTGAGTAGAAGTAAAAGCTTTAAAAACAAAAAAATATATAGTAAAATCACTGGATGCAGCAAATGCCAGTTGCATAAAAACGTATTATAAAGAGATAAATATGAATGTATCATGTTCAATTGTTTAAAATTAAAAATCATTAGAGGTCCGAGAATATCGCCCTGTGATCCTCTATGGTAAATCTCATTAATCAGAGGACCTAAGTGGTTTTTTTAAGGTGTATACACACCTAAAGTGGACTAGAACATTAGTCCAAGTTCTATGCAAGTTATGGTCTTAGTAGAATTATGAATATAATAAGGGATTCTAAAAATATAATAATAATCTACAGAGTCAAAAGCACTACTGAATTTCGAAAATACCATTTTAGTAAGATCCAGCACTGTCCAACGGATGTTACGATGCTGTTAGCAGGACGATTCCACTTAGACTGCTCTTGCTGCAGTTTAGACTGGTAAAACACAGACACTCTAATAAGACCTAATTCGCTTCTTTTGTTTCTAAGCTAAGCCAACATCCTCAATTGGCACTTAAAGCTAACAGTATCTCAATACGGTGTTAATTGAACATTTCCATTGTTTTATGACTGGGGATCTATTTTTGAAATTCGGAGCTATAATCTTGGGTTTTAGTTTAGTATAATAATAATAATAATAATAATAAAAACGTTTATTTCGGAGATTTGCTCCATAGATCTTTGTTAGTGATACAACTTACGTAACTATGTTAGTACTTACATTTAATTAAAAATAATAAAATAAAATTAAAACATACAATCATATTAATTCATGTATTTTCCTGCAGAATCAGACCCGAAGCTATGCATACGGGTCCAATACTCCAGGAAAACACCGTTCAGCCTATCCCCAATCACCCTCAGGATGCCATTGGCACTCCCCCGAATCCTGCGTAACAATGATGCCGTTCTTTTCCTCATGATTGCTGAAAAACCATCAGTAGTAGATTCAGCAAACATGGCTGACGCGCTACAGAATCGCGGTAGCCCCAACAACACCCGGAAGGCGTTGTTATACTGAACACGAAGAGCGTTGTAGGCCCTCTGCGTATGCTTAACCCACAGGCTGCATGTATAAAACGATTGACAATAAGCCTTGAAAAGGGTGATCTTGACCGGTCTCGAGCATCTTGCAAACCTACGGGCCAACATATTGCATCGGACCGACAACGCCCTCCGCTCCCGTTCTATGTCCTGGTCATCACTAAGATCCTCGGCTACAATGTGTCCAAGGTATCTAAAACAGGGCAGTATAGCCAGTCCAAAATAAACTACGCAAGGTGCAGCTTGCTTGTGATTTTTTTTTGTTATGAACTATTAATTATGAATAGTTTGTTATTCATATCGTTTTTAGTAATACAAACAGTAATTAGTAAACATGTTATGGACAATGGAACCGTGACAGTTAATGAATTTTACGAAGAACGTGAAGAATCAAGAGCGTTGTCGAGACGAAAGAGATTTATAATATTTCCAGATGGAAGTTCTTTTCAACTTGGTAGGTATAAGATTAAAGTATAATTATTAAGTCTTTTAATCAGCATCATCAATTTGGTATTGCAAAGATTAATGCCTGCGTGATGTGTTTTATCTCAAGAATCAGAAGTAACGTCTTTCAGGACTTCAATCATTCTAAGGATGGTAGGGCCAAAGTAATTATTATTTTTTAACATAATGTTATAGAGTGTGAGTATCCAGTATTAAAGGAAAAATCTAATATCCGTGATCATAAATACTAGGTGACACCTAAACAAATGTATTTCAACACTCGAAAGTTGAAATTCCAACAGTGCAATAAGAATTTCCAGTAAATCTTAAAAAGTCGTATAATTACCACGAACAAATTATTATTTTCTTTCCAGTGTTTGTACTACAAACTGCAGCACTGATCCCTATCGGTGACATTTTCCTGTTCGCTACTACTGCGGGTCTCGCCTGGTCACTGCCTGCGGACCCGAAAGTATTTTACGCGTTAAAGGAGTTTGAGAGACCTCTGCGAAGAAGTGATGTGGTCAAGACTATTAATTACTTGGATGAAGATGGGAGACTAATAGCTAAAGTTCCATATAAAAGGTAAATTATCTAAAATATACATCGATGGAACTTTATTACTATAATTCTTGTCTTCCGGGAAAAAGCATGATAAATATTGATGATTTTGAATGAATGGCAACAACAGTTAATGGTCTGACGAAAACTGCAAGAAAGAAAGAAAGTCCTAATGTATTTTTAAACAAGTGTCTCTCAAGGAAAATATTCAGTTTGAAGATATGATACAAACAGCGAAGTAAATTTTTGTGTAAATTCTTGAAGTACTAATAACAATGTAAAAATTTTGCATATTCGAAGCCTCCATTTTATTTTAATAACCCTACTTTTATTTATTTTAGGAGACTTATGGTGAATCCAGCCTTTGGTAAAAGAAGTATAGAAGAAAATTTGATATTAGGCGAGGGAAAGATAAAACCAAACATAGATCGGAAAACGATGCATGAAAACCATTTAAAAACAGACCATTTGACACAACATAACGACAAGGACAGTGTGGAGTTTCATAGAAATAAAAGAGCCGAACTGTATAAGAAGATTGAGAAGCTATTATCTGCGTAAGTATAACCTTAGAAGAAGTAAATGAAGCCTTATGTCATAGGGATGCAATCCAAGATGGACAGAAAGCAATCGGATTAAGGTATAAGTTGACGCATAGGGTGATATGGACGTCTTAGGAGAGGCCAGTGAATATATTTGTCTTGAATCAATAACCACATTTAATGCTCAGCATCTTTTAAGACTTTAGTTTATTTCTTTTGTGATATTATCTTTACAATTTGTCAATTTTATTACTTCAAGATGACTTCAGTTGGTATTTATATTTTTAGTATTGTGTCAATTGTCAATTGAGACTTAGCAACTTCGCGGCAGTTAAGCCTCGATGTTATCCAATATCCCCTTGAACAAAATCTAAATCATTCACTCAATCCCAAACCATTGCAAAACTTTTACAAAGCTTCCATTATGGCGGTTTCATCCTTACCGTATAATGTGTGCGCCACAATAAAGCATTTTCTAAACAGCTTAACGTAATCTGTGCAGGATGGGCCGAGACGGGCGTCAGTGCGTTCTTTACAAACTATGCGAGGCGGCGCAGCGCGCTCACAGGCAGGGGACATTCCTGCAGGAATTCCTTAGAGCTGTGTTCACGTAAGTATCGATTTTCGCACTTGTGTTCTATTGTTGTGTTCGTGAGTGGTATTGCGGGGAATTCTTCTCTCGTTAGCCCTGTTGTTTGTGGAAGAATTTAATTTATTTTAACGCGCGTTTATGTTGAGTGTTTTCTGATAAGGTACAGATTAGAAGTTTTCTGAATCTTTCAATGGATTTTGTGTAGTGGCTTTTGGATAAATTATTTTGGATGTTAAAGCGAAGTGCCATAATCTGGCACAGCCGAGATTTTGTGGTTGTCTAGAGATTGTAAAAATACTTCTTCTTTTGTATCCATGCCTTGGTAGTTTTTAAATCAGTTGGACCCAGTAAGTGACCACACCGTTAGCAGTGTCAACGGCGTCCAGTAGGTCTTCAAAAGTGCAGTTGTATGGACTAATAGGACAGTACAGTAGGTTGGTGATATTAATAATACTTCATTTCAACATCGCAGGTTGCCAAAAGGTGAAGAGTTTCAAGATGATGAACATAAGGAATATGACTTGGCTCATGTTGAAACCGATGACTGCACAGGGCGGTACCCCGGATGTGAAGACCTACAACAATCAATGATGTTATAGTTATAAAATATTTTATATAAATACAATATGCTCTCATTCAGTAAAAGTATTACAGACTTTTAAGTAACTGTATATGTTTCGTCGAATAAAATACCATGTTATGACTGAAAATTAAATAAATGAAGTACACTCTTGGCAAACTTAATCTAGTAGTGTAGTTCGGTTTTTTTTTACAGATAATATGTAAGTTATTGTCAGTCTTAATTATGTAGTTTTTTGTGAAACTACATTAGTTGATTTAGAGTTGCACCCAATATTTGGAAACTAGCTATAGGAGAGGGCAAGAGTATCATCTCTTGTATTGTGAAATTGTTCACACATTTTGGAAGACTTGTGCATAGTTTGAGGTGGCAACGTTTTGTCCCTCAGGTATGATTGGAACCAACCAATACGTTACCTTTAATTCAATTTGAGATATTTACTTACCTGTAATAACTATTGCTTTAGAAAATAAAAATAGAGAACCCGACATTATTACTGGAATCCGCTCTAAATCAATAATGCCCAATTCTAGGCTATAACATGTACTTGGGGTTTTGTCATTCTTTATTTTCGCAATCATTCTTTTTTAATCTTTTTTATTGCATTTGTTTGAAGGAATATAAACCATTATACGAAAAATTGCAAGCAGAGAAAGAATAACATAATAACTTAATCCTTTTCTGTTTTTTTTTTATTAACATTTGGCAATTTTCCCAAAATAGCTGATGATGATGTTAAAGCAAACCTCGTGCATGTAACACGTTGCCATGATATTACAGATAAGGCGAAATTATCGCTAAAGCGTGGCTGTTAAAAGAAAAGCTCTACTTACTAAAATGATGAATAGAACTTATTATTTTCAAAGAGCTTAACGTTGGTTCTTCACATAGGGCTCTTTAGGTAGGCAACATAAAGTACTTTTTTGAATGTAGTTTTTTTTTTTGTTTTTCTCTAGCCTTAGTCTTTGCTATGATGTTCTTGGTAGGCATACCAGTCGGTTCAGTCAGGTATTTAGGTTCTTTTCAAATCTCATTACAAAACATCGCGCCTGTAATCCCCAAACTGTAAGGCAGAGGTGCATGTCTTTTTTGATCATCTAATTATTGTTTAAAATCAACAATCACTGTTTAAAGTTGCAGCTAAAAATGTTTGGCGTGGCGTTGTTTTGATTAATTATTATTTCAGTATTTATTTTTCAGTGAATAACTTGATTAACATAAATTAATCACTGTAAACACAAACAAATTAACACGTTTTATTACCAGGTGTTGTGGTCACCTTTTATTTAAAGTTGAATAATATTGAAATGACAGAAAAAAAGTGCTAACCATTATGGTTTCCGTAATTGTTTAATTGATGATATCCCTGTATGGTATATCGCAGATTGTAAATTGAAGGGTGGGTCCAGGGCTCATACATTTGTTTCCCATTCTCCTTTATTTTTGGCATTTTCACAACTTCCGTGCTATATCTAACAATTCATCAGGACCGTATGATTTTTATGAATTAGTATATAAGTTAAGTGGCACAAAACCAGTACATCATTGAACTGTTAATATATTCTGTTTGAGGCTGGGGTCCAGTTTAGACCGACCGCTGTGGCTAACGCTAATTATGATCTAGTTGCAAAGCACTAGAAGCTACTACGTTCTCCTGTGGGTTTATGTGTTTTTAAATCATTGGTACAAATGATTTTGGGTGAATCTTCTAAGTGAATGGAGGTGGTTTAATACGGCTGTTCTTATCTGATTTCATCATCTGCGTAGCCTTTTCCCAACTATGTTAGGGTCGGCTTCCAGTCTAAGCGGATGCAGCTGAATACCAGTATTTTACATGGAGCGACTGCCTTTCTGTCCTCCACAACCCAGTCAGTACTGGGTATACTGGAAATGTTGAAAAGTGGTCGACCCGCAGTGAACTCAGTAGTACCTGCAACGTATTCATAACTATTGTTATTATTGTAAACGATCGAGCGTATGGGCAGTCACATTACGGTCACATGACGGTCACATGACGGTCACATGACGGTCACATGACGGTCACATTACGGTTACATTACGGTCACATGACGGTCACATTACGGTCACATTGCGGTCACATTACGGTCACATGACGGTCACATTACGGTCACATTATGGTCACATTACGGTCACATATCGTATTACCCAGTATACCCAGTCACAGTAGGTACCCAGTACAGTGATTGAAAAGTCATATGGTTGAAAAGTGGTCGACCCTCAGTGAACTCAGTAATACCTGCAACCTTGTTGTACACGCCTAAACTTCAAGAACTCCGGTTTTAGTTTGAACCAAGAATGCTTCGTAAAATAGGAATGTGGTTCCAAATACTTACTTACTTACGCCCAAGTGTCTATTTATTATTAAAAAAATTGTCTTAATTTTTTTATTATTATTTTAGTTAGTCTATTTTTAGTATGTATATTTAAATGAAATAAATAACTTATAACAATACTTAATATATAAATTCTCGTTATTTACCATACCTACTAAAAAAAAATCATTGACATAGTCACTTTATAGTCATATACATAGATTGCATTATTTCGAATAAGCATTTTAACAGCAATCCTATTTATTTTAGCATTCAGTAACATGATAATTGCTCGTATATTTTAACGGTTAATTAATAAAATGTAGTTAACGCTGCGTTTTCGTTCAATTGCTAATATAAATAATGAAGTCGAGTTTTGAAATAATATGTTATTAATTGCTTGGGAATAAAATATTTTTGACGATCTGAATAAAACCGGCTAACATTGGTTCTTGGGCTTAAATAACTGGGAATCAAGGAGACAGGCCTTGATTGGCAGTGGAATTATGCAGGCTGGCAATTAAATAGCAGAACCTTTTTTTTTGTTTTTAATATTAAGACAATTACAAGCTAATGTAATGGCATTTTTTTTAGCTGCACACATTGAGTTTTCTTCAGGTCATCAAGATGAACGATAGACTAAAATTATTTATTTTTCTTAAACTAACGATACCTAAACATTAATAAGTAAAAGTAACTAAAGTAAATAAAGATAAAGATATATTTATTGCATAACTGTGTACAATTAAATCTTATCATAAACATAACATTTTTAGGTTCAACAGTCTACCCATGTCGGATATGCAATAGTATTTAGTGAAATTACTAACAAATATTATTATTTTTTTATCAAAAAACTCATGCAGATTATAAAATACATTATCAATTAACATTTTCTTTAATTTAGTTTTAAACATATTTCCATTTAATTGCTTAATTACTAGCGGCAAGTGATTGTACACACGAATAGCAGTAACGTAGGTACTTTTATAAAACATCATATTGTTAATAACCAAACAATAAACTAAATAAATGGCTTCATAAAACTACTCCGCAATGCTGTCAACTGGTAATGTTCCCAAGAGACTGGCGGCGTTGCCACGTTGTATGGCAACGCTTAGCCTCTAGCCAGCTCTTGGGTCACGGGAAGTGCCAACTCAGCGTTTTGAAATTACCTTAAAAATTGCTTAAATAATTGCCCTATCCAGATTTGTAGTTCAGTATCTATGTCCACAAGGACGTGGCTAAGAAACTAGTGTACTTCAGTGAAGATAAACGATTTTTTAACCTATTAAGAAAGGCAAAGGCTGTTTAAGCTCTCGTCTAACTTAGAATTTATTTTTTCTACTCAAGCTTCCTTTTTGTATAGTAGCTAGAACATTTTTAAATATCTTTTTCATTTTCCGCTTGTAAATCTCAGCTCGTTTCTGTGAGAAAGAGTAGATGTTTGGTTTTTTTTTTATAAGAAGGCTTTGTTCTTCACTATATTAAACTGGTATGTTGGGAATAGCAACGCCAAATATTTACCTGATAATACGATTATTAGGTAGAGCTTTTCATATGAAACCATGAATTCATAGCAAATTTCGTGATTGTTTGTTACCCTATGTATTGAAGTGGATTATTTTTTAAGCTGTTTTCAGCCCTATATGTCGCATTCAAGTAGGAATTTCTTCCATATAGGAGGAACATGAACATGAATGTGAACATGTAACAACAACCAGTGTATTACGCACTTTGACTGTATTGCCATTAAAGTCACCTACCCTCACCATGCAGCATTTTAGCTTACCTTAATCTATACTTATATACCTATCCTAATATTATAAAGCTGAAGAGTTGTTTGTTTGTTTGGTTGAACGCGCTAATCTCAGGAACTACTGTTTCGAATTGAAAAAATCTTTTAGTGTTGGATAGCCCATTTATCGAGGAAGGCTATAAGCTATAAAACATCACGCTGAGACCAATAAGAGCGGAGCATTAATAAAAAATGTTACGCAGACGTAGTTGCCCCGGTCAGCTAGTCATTTTATAAACTTCAGTGTTTTATTAAAACAAAACTTAAGTGCAGGACATTTATCGATTCATCAATTTCTATGCTACGCTATAATATATATAAAGGTTGATACTCTTAAATGCTTAAAATTCTCTTGTAACCTATTTCGGTTTATACTCGTATATGAACAATGTCTTCAGTCTTCTTTGAGGCATTCTTCTTTTTCTTTTGTTTATTTTCTGTAAAATAATCCTAAAATACAAACGAACAGACAAAGGAATATTTAAAATAAGGGTCAGATTAGTCCGTTGTGTTTTCATTAGCATGTTTCTCAAAAACAATTTGTCGTTATTTGCACGAAGCTTGTAATTTTATGCAAATATTCTAAATACGTGGGCCATTGTTTTACACTGCATGCCAGTCCTTTCTTGGAATCCGAAAGGGGTAACATTCTTTGGAGAACTATATAAAATGTAAGTGTATTATGTTAAGTTAATTAGTTTGTACAATATTTCTAATTAGTACTACACGTTTTGTTTTATGGATCAGAATGTTGGGCCACAAAAGGAATGAATGGAATGAATGTGGCTGAGATGAGAATGCTAATGATGAATGATAATGTAAAAAAATTGTACATAGACACAAGAAGTCTGAAAGTGGCGCCGAGTGACTGAAAAGTTGTGTGGTAGTCGGTTGTCTTGGTGTGGCCATGTGATGAAGAGAAATGAGGAAAACGTCGTGAGGGAAGTTTTGATTGTGAATGTCGATGACTATACGAGTAGGGGAAGACCAAAGAAACGATGGATGGACTGTGTGAAGGATGATATGGCTAGAAAAGAGGTGTCTGACGAGTAATAGAAGACTATGAAAGAAGAAGACATGCAGCGCCGACCCCAAATAAATTGGGATAAGGGCAAGAGATGATAACGTTTTGTTTTATGACAGCTGATAGTTATAATACGACCAATAATTGTGAGTTTCTTAAAAATAGTAAACCTTAGGGCCTAGATGAAGTGAAACGATGATGAAAATGGCGATAATATGTATATGTCGGAGAAAGCGATAACTTTTAAACATCAAGTTGCTGATTTGACCATTGTAGTAGGGGTAAACGCCGTGACGTCAGATGTTGTTTTAATGGCGGCACGTGGACAGAGTCGTTTTGTAGAGTGGGGATTGTGCCGAGATCACTTTTGCTCGGAACTCCAACCAAGTCACTCCTTCAGAACGAAACTGTCGGTTTGCCCATTTTGTGGAGATTATTTTTGTTAGTGTTATTTAATGTAAATTTGTGTTAAATAATAAACTGTGATTTTTGTGTTCCGAAACCGAAACTATTATTTTAACATTTCATCATGAACTCGGTACCACCGAACCCTAATGACAACGGCGCTATCGCTCAGCCATCGCTTACGCCGTCATCAGAATTGGGATCTGGACTCGACTCCCACTGGCGTGCTATGTTCGAGATGCAGCAGAAGAACATGATGCAGCTGATCGAAGCCATCAGGACACCAACAGTGGCACCTCAGATCATGCTGCCAGAAATTAATCCGGAGCTACCAGATACCGATCCACGTGCTTGGTGCGATACTATCGATATTTGCCTCGACGAACGTCCACTGGAGGGTGCATCGCTTATTATAGCTCTGAGCAAAGCCCTGAAAGGTAATGCGTCATCGTGGCTGTCGCAGATTTCGCATGCAGGCATGACGTGGCTGCATTTCCGCGACTTATTCCTTGCGCGTTATGCATCCACTGAAACTCTTGCTGCATCGCTTGTTAACATCCACAACGGCCGGCCGAAGGAGGGCGAATGTCACGCAGCGTACGCCAGCCGCCTAATTGCGAAATTATCGGCGAAATGGAAACATCTGTCACCAGAAGAAATAACGGTATCGTACGTACTTGCCCATACATCTCAATTTGATACTCGTTTACATCGCCTCGCTTTCACCACTGAGATTCTTGATCGGAATAAGTTGCTGCAAGAGATGAAGTCATTGATCTACTTGAAACGGAAACACACTGAAGATCATCCCGCTACGACAGACGTTGAACGCTTCAAGTGTACACAACCAAATTCATTCTTGTGTAATCATTGCAAAAAGCCTGGGCATAAGGCCATAGATTGCCGCCTTAGGAACGCAAGAATGAACTCCACTCACTATAACACGTCACAATCCAATTCTACGCGAGGGGACAAGCCGATGACTCCCGCAACTGCAAGCACTACAAAGCCGCCGGCTTCTTCGTTTAAGAAACCCATCACTTGCTTCCGATGTGGCGAGAAAGGTCACATCTCCTCGCAGTGCAGCCGACCTGGAACGAGCACAGCCATAGGCGCTCACGGGACCAGCGATTCCGGTCCGAGCACCGTCCCGCAGCGACGTGTGGACAGTTGTGAGGTTCGCGGCGTCCTTGGACAGCTACAACAATCCGGTGAGTCGTTTTCATTTTGTTTTGATTCCGGCGCCGAGTGTTCTCTCGTTAAACAAAGTGTAGCTTATAAATTCTCGGGCAAACGTTCACTTTCAACCGTGCAAGTAATTGGTATCGGTAATAATTCGAATGTTTTTAGCACTGAACAAATTCTTAGTGATGTTGTGGTCGACACTAACGAACTGTCAATTTTATTTTACGTACTACCCGACGATTGTATGAAATACGATGTTATGATCGGACGCGATATTTTGACACTTGGCTATACGGTACATTTAACTGAATCTACCCTACGTATTTCGAAAGTTACAAATGTAGGTTGTTGCGATTTACCTCCCGTAATTGATCTTTACAATGTTGATTCTGATATTTCAAACGAAAACAAGGACCGGTTGACGTCCCTTTTGAATGAGTATTCGAATGCTTTTATCAATGGCTTACCGTTAACTCGAGTGACTACGGTAGAGACATCCGATCGATCTTGGCAAGATGCACTAGAAGACGTCCAACTTGCATTAAATTGTTCTGTCCACCGTGTCATAAAAGCAAGCCCTCTCGAACTTTTGATAGGCCGCGTAGCTAGACCCCTAAATCTTTTAACGTTAGACGATACCGAAACTGAGATTAACCTTCACGAGACGAGAGAACAAGCGGTAATAAATATTGTCAAAAATGCAAATTATGAAAAATCTAGATTTGATAAAGGTAAAGCTAAGTTGGTAAAATTTGATGTTGGTGATTTGGTTTTAATTCAAAATGAAGAACGGAATCAGACTAAATTAGACCCCAAATATAAGGGACCGTTTAAAGTTGTAGAAGTACTTGACGGTGATCGTTATCTTTTAAAATCTTTGAATGGTAATAGAACCTACAAGTACGCTCACGATCGTATACGAAAGATGCCTCTAAGTAGAGTTCCTAATGAGTTAAACGTAGAGGACGGTGATGAAAGTACCTCCACCGAGTAGTAGACACATACCATGGCTATTTGGTCGCACCGTACGCACTAGTCTGTAGTCGTAACTGCAGCTCACTTGTGAGCTGTTCAGGGGGCGATGGGCAGCTGGTGGTACGGCGGGGACCTGGGTCTCAATGGAGACTATTGTTGTTTTGGTCTTGTACTTACTTGGGAGTCGCAGACTCTATGTGATGTGTGTGGTCGTATCACATGAGGTGATGACGATATGGGTGGCATAAGTGTCACTAGCTGCTGCGGCAGCTGGGCCATGAGCGTTGTATGTGATCGAAGTTGATTTAGTTGCTGAGTAAATATGATTGAGACTTAGAGGAACCTTTTGTTTGACAACTGATATTTTCAAGTTATGCTTTTCCATAAAGTTGTGGTCAGGTTGACCGAGCCTGTACTGTTGCTCCAAATTTGACTGTTTGGTTACAGGTACTCACGAGGACGTGTAACTTGTCAGGCTGGCCGTGTCGGAGAAAGCGATAACTTTTAAACATCAAGTTGCTGATTTGACCATTGTAGTAGGGGTAAACGCCGTGACGTCAGATGTTGTTTTAATGGCGGCACGTGGACAGAGTCGTTTTGTAGAGTGGGGATTGTGCCGAGATCACTTTTGCTCGGAACTCCAACCAAGTCACTCCTTCAGAACGAAACTGTCGGTTTGCCCATTTTGTGGAGATTATTTTTGTTAGTGTTATTTAATGTAAATTTGTGTTAAATAATAAACTGTGATTTTTGTGTTCCGAAACCGAAACTATTATTTTAACATTTCATCATGAACCCGGTACCACCGAACCCTAATGACAACGGCGCTATCGCTCAGCCATCGCTTACGCCGTCATATACTTATTAGATTGACTTATGCTATCGAAAAGCAAATACTGTAAATACTGGTATTCAGCCGTATCCGGTTAGACAAGAAGCCGACCCAACAAAGCTGGGAAAAGGAAGGCTAGGCAAATGATGATGACGCTACCGGGATTTTTTTTCAATCCTTAGAGCGTATTCACACGGCTTCCGGCATAAAACACGATACGTCATGATGGATGGACAATCACATTGCATACGGAATCGTGTTTTAGCACGATCCCACCACATACACGTATTCACATTAGTTCCGTGATTTTTCGGGAGCGTGCGCATCAGCGAATCCGTCACAAAAAAAATCACGATTGGTGTTTTTTGACGTACCTGATTTTTAAAAGATGTTACGTGTTTAAAGACGTCTCCGTCATTTTTCAAGATTCGTGATGCGTGTGTACACGGGTCGGGATACGTCAAAAAAAACGAACCTTCGTCGTGTGAACGGGCTGTTACAGTATTCCGCTTTGAAATCAATGGCCACTAGTCTATATCTAGGCTCTCTTACTACAGAAATTATTTGAAAATAAAAATATTTTCTTTTCAGCATAACATGAAGATTTCTGTTTACATGTTTATAATATCAATAGTCATATTTGTTGAAAAAACGACATCAGATGCAAATGTAACAACAGTAACACAACAATTTCATAATAAGAATGAAAAAACTGGGGTTAAAGTGTTGTCTAGAAGAAAGAGGTTCCTGATATTTCCAGATGGTAGCTCGTTTCAAATAGGTGGGTAGTTATTATAAATGAAAGTACTACTTTTAATAATTAATTTACTAATTGAATTGCGTAGGAAGTCTTTGGCTAGAAACAACCTAAAAACTGAATGGCAAGCAAATACTTATCAATCAATCAATGTAGCCTGTTCATTGTAATTGATTGCCAGCAGTGTATTGACACTGCTGGCAATAGGCCTCTCCAAAGCTGAACCACAGCACCACCCGGATTACAAAGACAAGAAAGATTATCAAGAGTATACTATGAGTGTATTATTATCAACTTATATATACAAGGTGTAGATTTGCAACCTCGTCAAAATTCAGGAGATTGTCATAAAAGACGTAAATAATCAATATACATTACGGTACCTGGACAATAATATTAAACGCTGCTTTTTTTAGTTGTTTTCATTTGACACTATTTCAGAATGGAGCCCTTTTCAAAGGAGGAGAATCACCCATTTATCGAATAAACGTCTGCATTTGTTTGTAAATATGTGTGAAAGTGCGGTTATAGCTGGTTAGTATAAGACGAGCCGCGTTTTAATACAGGTGGTGCTCAATTACCAATTTCCGATATTAAGAAAAATATAAAAAATTACCTACCCATTTTATTATTGATTCGGGTCGAGAATCATTAGCATAGTTACCTCCTTGAATTTGACGAGGATGCAAAACTACACCTTGTATAGAAGTAAGAGTGTACATCGGGTGTGGGAAACATCGTGAGGAAACCAGCATGCCTGAGAGATATTTCTCGACGGAATGTAAAAGCCAAGTTAGAGGCCCTTGGGCGGCATAATAACTCCAGGTTAGGCACTAACCACACGATAAAGGAGAAGAAGAAGAGTTAGAGTTAGAGAACACACATTCACATTTTTTTTTCTAAACTACAAAACTTATCAATTCGTGCAGTAGATTTCCAGGGGTGTATGGTTGAATTAGAATCATTTATCGTTATTTCAGTCTTCTGCACCCAAAATCACGGCTACCTCCAAATCGGCAACATCGTTTGGTTTGGTTCCACTGCAGCTATGGCCTGGGAACTGCCCACGGATCCTGGCGACTTTGACATGTTCAGAGACCAATACAAAGGTTTCGAGGGAAAGAGACGAAGCGATGTGCTGTACTATGTGGATGAAGATGGGAAAGTAGTTGACAAGTTTGAGTATAAAAGGTAATGTTGAAGACTTGAAAGTCAACCCCGAAGTTCTAAATGCGGTAGGTCCAATAGATCAAAAAAAAAAAAAAACAAATCCAAGGAGGTTGACTTCAGCAAATAATCTGTATCATTGAAATTGACATTTTATAGGCTGGAATAAGGAATTTTCACATCAATCTTTTTACAGAAAAATCCTGGTAAATCCAGCGTTTGCCAAAAGAAGCATCGACGCAGCCGAAGCAAATGCAAGAAATGTGACGCGGGTTAATAAAAAGGAGATGCATAACTCGCACAAAAATAAAATCTCCTTCAAAGACTTAGATACAACCAGACTAGAAAGCCATAGAAAAGAGAGACAGAAACTTTATGTAAAAATGGAAAAGTTTTTGCAAACGTAAGTGGCATTCATAAATATGAAATGGGATTTATTTCCAAGAAACTTTTAAATATTTTATACTATCTACTTTATACTAGATGTTGCGAGTAGCGTAATATTATAACATCACTCCTGTTTTCCGAGACAGGTTAAGCAGATGTGTGAACACCCAGATTACGCCTGATGTATTAGTGAGAGAGCCTATTGCCATCAGCCGGGCACCAATTTAGACTCCAAGCTGCTGAGATATTCTGTAAAAACACTTTGCCCGATCTGGGAGTCTAAGTATTGTTACATATTTCGTATCTTTTGATATTTTGTCAAATGTTATCCTTGTTCAAACAGGCTAGGTTGGAACGGCAGAGAGTGCATCTTGAAAATGCTGTGTTTGACAGGCAAGGGAGTAACCAAACAGGAATCGTTTGTGGGAGAAATTCTACGGGCTGTGTTTACGTGAGAAAATAATAAATTAGTAAATTCACGACTAAAAAATGTGAAGGTTGATTGGATACAATAATTGGAGAACCAAGAATCGCAGTGAAACTTGGGAGAGTCTTATTTCGAGCAGTTGCACGGCCAACCATATAGATTATAGAAGCTTTATGTTGATTGATTGCATGATAATGTTGAAAATTCTTGACGCTTTTTAAGTATTTTGATCCTGACACGATTTTGTTCTGAATCATTATTTTTACTAACCGACTTCAAAAACGGGATCAGGTTCTTAATTCGATTATATTTTTAAAAAAATGTTTGTAACCTCATAATTCCGTCATTTATAAACCGATTTGAATAAATCTTTTTTTATGTGAAAGGATATAAAAAATAAAATAGTTTATTTTCAGACAAATAAGTCCATAGAAGAGGTTAATAACATAAATCTTAGGAACTATGGTAGTACAACAAAAATAACAATCACAATTCGAATACACAATCTAATTCATTCACTTAACCTGCACCTGTCACATGCAGGTTAGTGAAGCGACGCATGACCGCAGAGTCCATTCATTTTCAGGATGCCGTTACGGCTTCCCCTCATACTGCGCACCACGGACATGGTTTTCCTACGCATAATTGCATAGAAATCATCTATGTGAGCATCTGCAAACATGCCCGAAGCACTACAGTACCGCGGGAGCCGCACCAGAGCCCTGAAGATGTTATTATATTGCACTCTGAGTGCATTATAGGTCCGCTGCCTGAAACTGGCCCATAGACCACCTGTGTAGAAACTTTGACAGTACGCTTTAAATAACGTTAATTTAACGTCAATTGTACAACGAGCATATACTACCCGATACTGTATATGCTTCCCGATTGGTCCCATAGAAATTTCATCAAAATCAGTTCAATAATTTGGTTTTTAAATCAAAATAGCTGGAAAAAGTACGTCATCATTGCGTATTTTGTTTTCCTGTGACTTTGATCTACGAATTACGTACTAAAAAGTACTAAAAAGCGTCAAATAAACACTTTCTTGCAAAAAAGTAAGTTACAAAGTCGCCGACTTCCGAAAGTAAAGTTATTTTAGACTTTTTTGTGTTTTTTGGAAGTCCGTTTTTTGTAATTTATTGGACCCTATTCATATTTGCTAGCTGATCCCGATCCAAGGCGATGCAAAGCCACCGTAGTTTCATAGAAATTAACCAAACTGCTCAATTGGGGGCAAAGTTTATGCCTTACAGAGTTTATTATAACTATACCTTGACTTGAAACATGCATAGCTTTAGTCTCAACTTCAAGTAACGCTACCTACAACAGCGCCTGATGCAATACAAACTTTATACTCATAGAATTCCCCTCTTAATGGCTAGCAGACAATACACGCGACGTTTCCTTGTATACCTAAACTTGGAACATAATTTCAGATTACCAGAAGTCCCTGGCTCAGTGTCCGAACTTCATAAGCAATACGACGACGCCCGTGGGGGCTATGGAAACTGTGCGGAGCTGTACCCGAATTGTGGAGACTTGTCCGTGGGAGTGTAGTGTTACACGTCATGGTCATTTTTGTTATGTACAAGCTGATGCTCACGACTTTGTGTGTATTTTGTATATCATATTTTTTAATGGGAAGGAATTTTCCGACCTCATCGGTTACTTTGTTGTTCAAATCAAATAAAATAATTTATTTACGAGAATAATTATGTGTTGATGAGTTAATTATGGATGTATTAGGTTATTAACTTGAAAATATTTTATTGTTTGTATTTGATGTATGTATATAGCTAGTAAATCCAAGTCAATTAAATCCGATACTTATTCTAAACTTTTGGAATAAGATATCCAACGGTTGAAAAGTTTGACGTTTAACAATCAGATCTGTGGTTTAGATGTTAAAGGTTAAAAGAAAGACAGACAAAGTTACTTTTGCAATTTATATTGTAAGAATAGATTTTTGTATTGGCAATAAAATTAATGGAAGTATCGTGTGTTTTTCTTTTGGATGGTTTTATTGTTTTGGATTGAAATTGAAGATAGCTTTATTTATTTGTATTGTAGTTCATAGAGGGACAAGTATAAGCGCTTAGCTCGCATGAATATGAGGTTCTTGGTTCGATTCCCCCACCGGGCAAAATGACATTGGGTTTTAACATCATGGATTATTTAGTACCAGCCCGGGATCTGGATTTGGGTCTCATTCATGGTAATAACCTGGACACTTATAACATGCGATTTAAACAATGGCGAAATAGTTGTAAATTATGGGCACACCTCTGCCTACCTCCCTCAAGGATTACAGGCGAGATCTGTTATGTTTCATGGTTTTTCTCAAATCTAGCAATTTGGTAGGATTACCTTTTGGTTTTGGTAGGTAATTTGAATGTTTACTGGATAGTAAACATTCAAATTAATATAATAATTATAAACGTCCGCCCTTATCAGAAAAGCTTAATAAATCTATGTATTTATTTATTTCTATAATTTTTACACCACAGATTACCTACTGTGCCGTGTCTCCTTCTCCATTATGTCCATAAAAAAGTTGTCTTGAAAATATCGCTTTTAGAACTGGAATAGAACAAGTGGGAATAAAGACTTCCATTAGTTCCAAGATCTTGTAACACCTAATATGGTAGGACTATTGAGAAAAAAATCCCATTAGTTCTACCATAGAACTGTTTGGTAGAACAAATGTAAACAAACGAATGTGCCACCCTATGCATGAAGTTCTAAATTGTAATGATACCTGTTATTTGTATAGTGATAAAGAGTATTCTTTCTATATTGAGAGTGGATGAGTGGAAGGCGACTATCAAAAGGTTTTTTCAAGGCAGATGTGAGTGGCAACGCCGTGAGGTTACGCCCTAGAAGGACATACACTGACCTTATTGGTGAGGTTCTTCAGAAAGGTCAGGTGCGTGTTTCTCGCAACCAGCTTGCGTGTATGTTCAGATGTATGAACGTGGACAAGCCAAGGAGTATGTGAGGATCGTAGCAGGCGGCGTTCTGTGGTTTCTGCACACCCCCATGGCAAAAAGGCGTGAGTTTATGTACGTATGTATGCATGTATGTATGTATGTATTTTGATACTCAAACAGGCTTAGTTTCCAAAACTTATTAAATGCATCAATCAGTGTAAAAATTCTACAGTACTTTCACAGTTATTATGTCTTGTGACTGGGACTGTAGCTTCATTTTTTATTGCTGTCTTTGTTTCGACAATTCAAAAGTGCCTGTAATTGGCCTACTTGAAATAAATGCTTTGATTTTGATTACTCCTTATTACATTGCATAACTACCAGCTTGTGGTAGACTGCGACGTTCAAAACTGCAGGCGACAGACGTACTCTAATTACTTGATCAAACGTTGAACTTGGCGCGCCGAACGTCGCACCAGGACATTGGCTTTGTATGGACGAGGTTATGAGGTTCACTACTTCAATTATTTTAGGACTGTCTGGTAGGTATTGATATTCATTTGCATGGTGGATTTATGCATCTATTCAATCACGCGTGTGTGCCTAAAAGGTTAGGCAGAGGTGAACACCACACAATAGCAATACAACAATAGCACACCCACATTTCGCCAGTAATGTTTAAGTCCCATGTAATAGGGGGCGAGCCTATTGCCAGCAACCGGGCACAAATCTAGACTCCGTGGCTGCTACTGAGAAATTTCTGATGGATAAAACCCAATAACACTTTTTCCGACATGGGAATCGAAAACAGGTCCTCATACTCAGCAGTCGATGATGCAGCCTGCTATTTATCTTTTTAAATTTTTTTATGCTGCCTGGACTGAACTAAACTGGAGTGGCAGCCTATCTGACCTTTAAAACCCAGTAACTGTACTGCAAAACTGGTGGTCAGACATTCGTGCTTCTTTCTGACTACCAGACTGTTAAAGATCTGTGTACACGATTTTAGCTGGTCTGCACATGACACTACACAAAGTTAATAGCCCTTTTCGCTTACTAATAACATAACATCTTCTTCTTTATTGTGTGGTTATTACCTAACTTGGTGTCAGAGTTTTTATGCCGCCCATGAGCCTCTGACTTGGCTTTATATGGTGTCGAGAAATATCTCTCAGACAAGCTGGTTTCCTCACGATGTTTTCCTTCACCGAAGCAAGTGATAATTATACAATACGCACATGATTCCGAAAAATCAGAGGTGCGTGCCCTGGGGTTGGCCTTGGCAGTCCAACGGTCACACCACTAGGCTATCACTACTTACTACTTATATAACATAACATTTCGCTTGTATTTCCCAAAGTGTTGGGAAGAAGAGTACAGAAACACTCATAACAGAATTATGTCTAGTTAAAACATGTTTGTATTGAAAGTTCTCGTGACTGTCTGTCAACTTAAGTCAACATTTCTGCACAATGTGCTAAATAGACAACTGGTAAGGTTAAAACCATACACGGTCATTGACCTTAAAAGTCATGTGCCAACCAATCATTCAAAGGCAACAATATTTATTTTGACTTCGGACACACTGCAAGCAACTGTCGGATACGCGAAGAACACGAAAATGACTAAGTGTGAAATAAAAATAAACAGAGAGTATCCATAAGACGCCATCTTGTTTTTTTTTAAAGTCACGTGGTTGGTGGAGCTAATGTCAACTTTTGACATTGTTTCAAATATATAGTACGTTCCAAGCAGGAATATGAATGTGATACATTTGTTAGTGATAGTTTTTGCAGTAAATGAACATTTTTTAAATGTGAATGGCAAAGGGAAGGACCGTTGTGATAATGTGAAGACTTCCTTGAATGTGTTGAGGAAGAGAAGGCATTTGACGTTTCCTGAAGGAACAAATATGGTTGTAAGTACAATGTTGATTTATTATGCGGTTAAAACGACACACAATAATAATGAGGTACTATCAAAGTCATCACCCCTGTCAACCCTCTCAAAATATGAAGAGAGGAAACCAGCTTGTCCTAGCAACAAAAAATTGAAGACATGTACGGTCAGTCATGTGGTCTACGTGGTGGATTATGGCCCAGCTCCTATCTGTGCCTGGGTTCTAGCGGTGGAAACATTGTAGGGTAACTATTACTAAATATGTTACAGGTACTATTTTAGGTACTATTACTAATAGATTTTTAGTTAAAATATCAAATTTGTGCTAACTGTTTACAATAAAGTTACTGTAACCAGATTTCTTTATGCTATAGTTATGAAAAAGTTTGGTTAGTTACCTTTTAATCCTTAAATATTTTCAAATTTGTTACCTCTTAACTATTGTGTTACCTTGAGATTTTCTTGACTATCAATGTATAACAAACACAGTCAGTCTGTAGTTTTCCTTAAAACAGTACTACAGCAGAACATAAACAGTTGTGGTTTTAAAAAGTTTACTTCATTTAAGCGGAATTAACTTAAAAGACCAACTTTGAAATAACTTTCCCATATAAAATGCACGGATTCTGAAGTTTTTATGGAAAACGACTTCCTCAGTCTTCGTTATAATGTATAATGACTACGATTTTAAACTTTAATGCTATGATGAAAACGGTACCTGGATTCTGGTCTTTATAATGTATGAATAAAAGATATAGTTGTGCTTGGACGCAAAATATGTCACTTACTTAGTTTAAGTTAGGGATATTCTTGTTCTTTGTGTTTTACCAAATTAAGCAAATATCATAAGAATTAGAAGACCACCCTTTAGGCAAAACCGATATTTTAGAGCCACCATAGTATCATCCGAAAAGAAAGAAGAAGAAGTCTTTTGTGCATCACCATCATAAAAGAGGTTATGTTGTGTTATAATTAGTAGTAACATAACGGTTAGAATTATATTCTATTACACTAGTTTAAGGTTCTCTACACTATCCAAAACTAACCTGTAAATTCCAAATAGGACAGTTACAAGTCTCTCAAATTGTTAATTTATGTTTCTTTCTTTTTTTTCAGTTGACAATGTCGGTGCTAAAAACTGTGATGGTCCACGCGCCATCAGGCTGGAACGTAGCCGTTGAGATAGACGTGCTGTATCCTCTGCTAAGTCCAGAGATGACGAACGCTTTGTACAGGAAGAAGTTCCATCATCGACAGAAGAGAGACTTCTGGGAGAGGATAGAAAGGGCTCTTGAGCAGTAAATATACAAAAAAGACTTTATTTAAACTGCCTTGTTGTTCTATTGGTCGAAAGTTCTGCGGCCTGGGAGATTTTGGGTTCGACTTCTAGGTCGGGCAATAAGTTTTGGCATTAAAGATTTAAGGATCACCAACCAAAGCAAAGTATTCCTTAGTGTTCAACTTCGGTAAATAAGGAATTTGTGCAAAATTTGATGATTCTGGATCCAGCGGTTGAAGCTGTGGTGCATTGTCTCTCAGTGACTTGAAGATTACACTATAGCCCGGCATCATAAAACACTTTTCTGTTCCATAAACGAATTTCCTAATTACTTTATTCCTTTTACTTGCTTTGTTTCAATTGTTCTCTCGCAAAACTATGTAAGCAGTAAACCATTACACTTACTTATAACAAAACCGTTCCATAAGACTAAGTTTCGCGTAACAAGTGTTCAGTAAATCATTTTGTTTTCAGTTACAACTTGAACGGTCGCTCGTGTATTTATCGAAGCATATGTGAAGCGAGAACACACTTGGCTCCACCGGGAAAGTCTTTGGTGCATGACATTTTCAGGACAATATTTTCGTAAGTTTCTTTTTCGTCTAAAGGCTGATGTGGAACTACCTGGTTAATTTTTGTCATAGGAATAATGTTGTGGGTTTCTGTATGAGCTGTTAAATCTTTCACATTTTTCTTTTGAATATTATGCCAGATAAGTTTAAACAAACGAATATATTTGCATTCAAGATTACCAACGACCATGAATAAAATTGTTGCAAAGTTAATTAAAGATAGTAAAACTCAATTTATGTTCTTGATAGGCAATCATTTTCCCTTGCATTGTATTTAGAACCGGCATCGGGAATCGGGTTAACTTAAGCTAACTGCCAGATGACTCAACTCTATTACATTACTATCATTATTACATCAGATGAAGATTTACACCGTGTCAACAATGACAATATTAATTTATAAACTATTTTATTTCTTTTAATGGCATTTTTCCCACTTCCCGTTCGTGAATTAAAATGAGCTTTGATTAGAGTTATCAGTCTGCTTTCTTGGTTGAAATTATCTTCAAGTAAACATAACGTAACTATTATCACACACGCGGGAAAAGACCAAAGGTTCGGTCAAAATGAAAGACAATTAGCATGCCACCTACGGCCACTGGAGAATGAGTTTAGACACCTTTTCGTACAGTCTATATTCTTTTGTATGTCAGGAGGAGAGTCCACCTTACCTTTCGTCATCTTCGTTAGCCAATTGAAGTTCAATGTCCCTCAAATTCGTTGCCACTAAACTCGATCTCCAACAACATTTTATCCAGCTTGTACCAACCCAGCCACCTAACAAAGATCGCTCCACCAATCATAACTTTACAGTCTCTGTTAAGTATATCGACGAAAATTTCATAAAGCCTTGTTTAAAGTTACCCTGGCCAATAATAGAAATCGTTCGTTTTGTTTCAAGCGCCCCGGTTCACGAGAAAGGATTTCAGGAGGAACTTAATGAAACTTATTACGAGTTATTGGAACCAAACGTCTGCGAAAGAATCCACGATTGCCCCATTTCGATACTGGAAGTTGTATTAGGTCTGAATAAATATAGCTACATATAGAAAAAATAACATTACTGTTTTTTTATTTTTTTGGAAGTACATAATTGTGTCTATTGTTTTGTGATTTTACCTGAATCCTTAGCGTAAACGTATTACTTGGTGTAACTTACATCTATAATTAATATTATAAATGCGAAAGTTTGGATGGATGGATGGATGTTTGTTACTCAGTCACACCATAACGGCTGAAAGAGATAGATTATAGTTTGGAATAGCACATAGGCTACTTTTCATCCCAGTAGGACGATCCCGTGGGTCAATTATCGAACTTCAAGCGGGCGAAGCCGCTGGCATAAGCTAGTATGGATATAATTAGAGAAATAATATTATTTTCAATGATATTAAAAGAGGGAACTATTATACAGGGTGTAAGGTATATTGCCGCAAAAATTGTTACCATGATTTCAGTACATAATTGTAGACCCACTAACGTTGTTGCCCCTGACACTGAATATAGGTAATCACTTCAGCTGATAATAAAAAAAATCAGTACGATAAAAATGACGCAACAGAGTTGAAAATGAAATTGTCTCGGAATAAAGTTATCAATGTCAGAGTACAGAGAAAACCTGACCAGCAGTAATATTATTTGAACGATATGAAAGGTTATCCATTACTCCAACTTTAAATACTATATCCATTCACGCTTAACTTTGTGGTCGATGACGGAGCGGAAAAAATGTGCTAGTACCAAATCTGCCGTAACCTTGAAAGTTTAGGGTTGAATTTTCTGTAGCAAAGCAATCAGATTCCAAGGAGGTGTGACTCGTGACTGAGCTAATGAGGGTAGGCGAGGCTCTAATTCTTTGATCCAACATCCCGGGTCAGTGAACACGCTGGAAACGCGCACGAATCACATTTTACGATATCTTTGTGTAGATAAGGTTTGCATGCAATTCCGTTTTTTGGCTTTTTAGTGAAAGGCTTAGTGATTACGGTTGCTTTTTAAATGTAGAGATTTACAAGACCATAATGTACCATATTTCATGCAAATAAAGAATCTTCTTGAAATTTGATTGTCTTATGATTTTTTACACAACTTACTATAATGGTTGGGTAATTTGATAAATTAAAAAGGCTACTGTGCCAAAGGTACTGCTGCAGTCATAACATCAATAATTGGAGGAGTCTCGCAGTAAAATTCACAAGCATAAACTTTTACACCGATTTATGTACTGTTTATTCTTTTGTTTTATCTAAAAACTATACGAAAGATTCCCCGTGGAAATTCATTACACTCATCTTATTTGACGCACATTCAATTATTCAAATTGCAAATAAATGTTTAAGAAACCAATTGACGTTTTATCTTTTATTTGCGTAAATCCATATCCACACTAAAAAATACGAATAAAAAAGACGAATCGGCGAATAACTCTTAATGCGTCGTAGATTACTCCGGTAGTAGTATTTATTCACATTGCAAAAAGTTCAGTAGAATGGATAAATAAATAGTTATGTTCGTTGTAGATCAACAATTTATTTCTGGATTGAACAGGTAGATTTATGTGTTTGTAACTGCATAACAGCTGTTGCTGTTGAGTTTCCAAAAAACTTGGAGGATATAGATAACTATGCAGGATAGAATTTTGGATTCACTTGAAAGGGACAAGATAGATCCCTGAGGGACCCCTCCAGTTGTGGAAGAATTAAATAATATCACATGAACGGCTTTATGGAGTATTGTATTGTATCACCAGCGGGTTTCTCAATTGAAGTTACTTTTCAAATCAGTTTTGTGTGTCAAACCCTGTCAAAGGCTTTGGAAAAGCCTATATATATAAAATTAAATAAAAAATATACTGCAGAATACTGCACAATCACTGCAGATCCAAACTTAAAGTAAAAATTGTTTTTATTTCAAAAAATCTTAATTCGAAATACCTATATATACGATACAAAATAATTGCAAGCACACAAAAAATATATGACATTGAAGCACATTTCACAAACAAAACTAAAACCAGAAATACAGATTTTTTTTCTACACTCCACAAACTTGCTTAAACTGATCCCAAAACACCCATACTAAGCCATCACCGTAGCTTATCCCATCCGATCAGTGTGTGCAATGTGTGAAAACGTAAAGAAAAACGTACACGTCATGCTCTGATACATATAACTGATTACCAACTATTATTATATGGTATCTGGTACAACTTAGCCGCACGACAAATACCTATAGACGTGGAAACAGAAATAGATGGATAAATAAACTAGATAAATGCTGATTGAGCAAACATTTACAGTAATTTTAAAGTTTACGCTAGAGAAACCAAAGACCGTTTTCTTTTTTAAAGATAATTATTTTCTCGATTTTACCATGGATTTTAAATCGTATTTGTTGATAGCATTTATTTTAGTAAGTAATGTTTCTAGTGAGTTCTCTGTGAATTCTACAATGAAGGAACAATGTCCAAATGATAAAACTTCGTTGGTGTCTGTGAGGAAGAGGCGCCATCTTGCCTTTCCACCAGGATCTGCTGCTTCGGTGAGTAATATTTTCTTAATTATGTTCTATTCAAATATGTGACGGTCTTGGGACTTTGGGAGTTGATCTTAACGCACGTACTTAGTTGAAATGGAGGTTTGGTTGGTTTGGTGCACTAGATGTTGAAGATGGTATTTTTTAGACAATAATAGAAGTTAAATTAAGCTCTGCATCTTTTATAACTTGAAAAGACCACGTTATAAAAGATGCATAGAAACAGTATTTTAGTAATAGAAAAGTGAAATTTCCAGTGGAATTGAAGGTTTAACACCAAAAATAAATGCAGTAAATGAATATTAAACCTGAACCTATGCTTTCAGTTGTTACCTAAGATTTGATCATCTCTCTTCAGTCAAAACAATTTAAGAATAGATGGTGTTTGCATTTGTAACTTCTTCTACTGTATACAATGCTTAATGCAGATTATTTTAAAACTCGCTATATAAGTAAAATGAGACCAAAAACCGTCCACGTAAGTTAACAATTTCCATTTCTTGACATTGATTTTATCCGCCAAAACCTGTTTCACCGTTTCCTTTATCTGTCAAAGCTTAATATGTACCATTCAGCCATTTTACAAATGGTATGAGTACACGGGGCAATACAGAAATGTGTTTATGCATGAAGCCTCATGTGGCTACTTATAGCCACATGAGGCTTCATGCATAAACACATTTCACACACACCCTACCTTAGAAGGGTTGCAACGATGCATGTAGAAAACCATTTGTATGGCTGTGAAGCCATTTTGTTGAAGCAATAACTCTGATAACTTGCGAATAGTGTGGATTACTGGTCGTGATTTAACGAAGCTTTTTCATACCACCTTGCTTTTGAGCACCATCTTATAATAGGTATCTTATAACAAGTAGGTACATACGTACCTACTTGTCTAAGCCATTATAAGATGGTGGGTAAGATGGGGATTATAAGATGGTGGGTAAGATGGCATCGCTATGAAACCCGTATTTCATACCAACATTCAGCGGAATTGACGTAAGTTTTTTGGTCTAAGACTGACATAAGTTATGTCGGTCTTTAACATTTTTTACTCATTGAATGTCGTTTTATCTAAATAGGCCCTCTGGTGGCAAGCAAAGAGGTGGTCTATCGATAGTGAATAGAAAATTAGAAATCAGTTGATATTTAAATTAATTAACCAGCTTTTATTCAACTTCTTTTTATATTCTGAGATAAACGCGACGTCAATGCCTTCTCTCTACCAACACCCAATGCGGAAGTATCTTTATTTAAATCGAGTTTCTTTAACGCGAGTAAAGAATAGATCACGAAAATCATGATACGTAGTCATTTTATTTTGACATGCTGTTTCGGCATGTAAGATTTGAACAAAATTTTTCATGCAAAAAAAGATAGTTAATCTATATTACCTTATGATTATCACTTCATTCATTGTATTTTCAAACGATAAGTAATGCTCTAACATCGCGCCTGATGACGTATAAAGTAAGGTGTTAAAATTAGTACCAATTAGCGACCAAAGCATGCATAGGTGTTATGTTTTAATAAAGCAGTCGGCAAATAAATGTATATATAATACAGCTGAATAGAGCTGCCTTAAAATCTTTCTAAAATATTATATTATATAGTACCATTCATAATGAGGAAAATGTCGTGAGGGAAATTTTGAGGATGAATTAGAATGAAATAAAAAGTGTAGGGCACGAACAAACTAATGATTGATGGACTGTGTAAAGGATGATACGGCTAGATACGAGGTGATTACTGAGATGACTAGTAATAGAAAGGTATAATAATAATATCGCTGGACATTACACACAGCGCCATCTAGTGCCACACTAAGCAACGAGGCTTGTGTCGTGGACACTAGATAGTTGATATACTACATAGATACTTTTTGTTTGTAAATACATACTTATTATACATATAAACATCCATGACTCGGTAACAAATGTCTATGCTTATCACACAAACACTTGCTCCTACCGGGATTCGAACCCGGAACCCTATGAACGTAAGGCAGCCTCACTACCGCTGCGCCATTCGGGTCGTCAAAAAGGTATGGAAGAAGAAGACATGCTGCGCCGATAAATACTTACTAAGAAAGAAGGACTTTTACAGTAAATTAATTATCAAACGGAGGCTTTTTATATTTCAGTATAATACTGTTTTTTTTTTAATATTAAATAGGCTTGCGTTTGGCTGCAACTCGCCTGATGTGAAGCGATGATGCGGCCTAGGGTAAAGCACGCTTGCCTAGAAGAAACCGATACACTCGAACTTTGAAGAGATCCAGATTATAACAGTGCACTACAAGAGCTCTAGACCTCTGCTCACCGGGGTAAAACACACAAGCCAAAAGATTTAATTACTACGAAGTTGCCCCTCAACTAACACACTAACACAGTCTGAACAAATCTTTAAGACTAACGAACTGTCATGTACTTACGTACAAAGTTCATTTGGGCGCCAAAACTTAGCTTTTGGGCGAAGTAACGTTGTTTTGACAAGTTGGTATGAGCAGGTAAATTCATTCAAGACTGCCATTCACTTTAGATGTAGGTAAGATATTGATTTTATGAGACAGTATTTGTAGAGGCACACTTCTATTTACAAGAAAAATATTGTAGCATTTGTTTTGCTGTGAGTTATGATTGAAACAATTCTTACTTTCTTTGAACGTGACCTTTTCATCTTGTTGACTTTATAGAAAAGGGATTTCGGGTTGCGCTAAAACAATATTAGATATACAACTCTAGCTTGATGAATAACAAGCCATCAGAAGTGATGTTATAAGTATTATCAAGGATCCACTTTCATTTTTTCCCATTGGGGATGGCAACTTTGAAATTAATAGCACTAGCTTATCTGAAAAGCTGATAATGTCACTTTATATCGCCGAATTAAAGGAAAAACCAATTATTTATTTTTTATATCAGTGATTTCAGTCTAATAATTATTTCATGTCATAATCGGTTTATAACTCGTTTCGGTAACTCCATAACTCCACGGAACGGTAAGTACTGCGGTTTAGTTGGTTTTACCATTCCTTAAAGAATCAAGTGCCGATTCGACGGGTATACGGGGTAGACAGGACACCGACGCGAAAACGGAAACCAATAAAAAAATCTGTTATTTCCTACAAAAGTGCAATACCTACACGGTCACGGTCAGAATGTATGGAACAGCTGTGAGTATGTGGTTTCCGTTTTCTCGTCGGTGTCCCTTCCACCCCGTATTAAAGTGAAAAACTGAAAAAAATCGCAGATAGTTGGTTTTGCCTTTAACCCGGCGATATATCAAAACAGCTTGACCTTATTCGTCAGATGGAGACCTAGACCGACCGACCTATAGTCGTCACGCCACGTCGATTCGCCACGTGCCATCTACAATTAGCTTTTAAACGGTCTTCCCCATTATATACTTTGCCTAACAGGCTGAATGGATATAACCAGAATGACATATTTGACAAAATACCTGCTGACATTTTGGCTGCTCTTAAGTTCAATTCAATGTAATTTCATTTTCTTGTTGTCTTTTAAAAATGCCTATAAATCGTATAATTAAAATATTATGGGGTACAAACCTTAGTCCTGTCCATCTGGCCTCCTTTGATTTAATAGCGACACCATACAACACGTTTACTGACATGCATGCACTGACTGGACAAGTCTTTCTGTGTAGTTTTTTCTTCAAAAAACCATCTCAGACGAGAAGCTGCACGGTCCTTACATGATCTGGTGGGTAACCCCCTTGAACCTGCGTCTGGACTTTAGAAGAGTTTGAGTTTGGTTTGGCTGTTTCTTCTCAAAGTAGTCAGATAGAATAGGATAGTCAGATGTGGGTGTACACCTTGGCGTAACCATTCGAGAATTACAGGCGTATGTACATATGTACTCAGTAGAATAGAATAGAATAGAATATACTTTATTGTACACCAAAATTGATACAGAACGGTTTTACAAAAATTGTTAATTTTATGGTTACAATGGCGGTCTTATCGCTGATAGCGATCTCTTCCAGACAACCTCAGTACTCAGATAAGAAACGCCGACCTCTACTTGTTTGTAAAATATCGACTTGTATTTGTGTTTTTAATACCCTGCTTACAAAAATACGTTAGTAATAGTTCGATTCATTCGTTCGATCGTCTAACTAGTGAAATTTTTTTTCTCATTTGTCCGACCGCCGAATTTGGGGTATTTTTCCAAGCGCACCAAATGAAGCGCACTAAAAGTATTCTTCGGTAAAACGATGAAATATAGAGAAGAGCAATTTTAAAACTTCTATCTATATAATTTACAACGACGAATCTTTTAAGCTCTATGTTTCATCGTTTCAAGGAATAAAATGATGATATTTTTAATTGATTTCCTTAGCGCACCTGAATGGTGGGTTCCGAAGAATATTTTTAGTGCGCTTTATTTGTTGCGGTGCGCGTGGAAGATTTCCCCCAATTCGGCTATCCAACAAATGAGAATAAAATATATAAATTTATAACATTTTTAACTGATTTCCTTAGCGCACCTGAACGGTGCGTTTCGAGGAATACTTTTGGTGCGATTCAAATTTGGTGCGCTAGGAGGAATACCCCAAATTCGACCGGTGAACTACTGAGAAAAAAATTCTCACTGGTTCGACGATCGAACTAGTGAGAACAAACGCAAACATAAATATCATTTTACCATTTCATTTCAACAATTTCAGGTAACCACATCAGTAGTGAAAACCTTCATGACGCACGCACCATCAGGCTGGTTCTCGGTAGTCGAGGCTGAAGTGGTGTACATGCTGCCGGATCCCAAGGTCGTGGCCGCTCACAATAGGAAGAAGCTGCATCATCGGCAAAAGAAGGAAATCTGGGAAACTATTGAGAATGTTTTGGAACAGTGAGTGTTTTACTATGCTGTGTGATATACTTAGCTAAGTATAACTTACTTAAGGGGGAGTGCCAGGGTAGCACATGAAATTCAAATTTTCTTTAGTTTTTTGCAATTTGCAGGACATTGTCAGGTTGTTTGTTAAACAAAATATGATTCGCGAACGTAGTAAGTCTGTAGTTAAAGAATTATAATAGTTAAAATCATCAAAACAACCTTCGAAGTTCGTTTAATCCCAATCAATGACTATTTCACGGAAAACTCATTAAATAGGTAACTCGATAAAGCCCTGTTTGTTACGTGCGCGAATCATATTTTTACGTTCAATCTCAGAACATCCATTACCCAGATCCATGATGGATATAGCGACGATTGTTTTTCTCATTAGATCTATTTAAATAAAAAATTAAGTAAAATGGATCTAATGAGAATTTTTGAAAAAAGAAAATAATGCTACAAGAACAAATAAATATCACTAAAACAACTGAAAATCAATAAATTCAACAAATTACTCTGACGCCTGTCCTCGTGAAAAAGATTCTTTGAGAACCAAAAGGAAAGATGAGGCAATTAATGAGGAGATGAGGAAAGAGCAGTAAGGAAAAATCGAAAACATTTAGTCACAAGCAAAAATAGGTTTATTTTTAAAGAAAAATTATCACTTATTTTTTTTTTATATTAAAACCCAAGTACTCAGACGAAAATAAAAAACAAAGAAAACTGCTTGACAAACTGTCAGAAGAGGGAAAACCACGTAGAAAAATAAAATTACGATAAGTATTTGGGGTAAGTATGTAACGACTTATCGTAATTTGTCTGGCCGATGCCAATTTCGACATTTGCGAGCTGCATTTGTGCGAATAAAATGCTATTAACTACAATAATCAAATTATTTTATTCATATCAAAAAGACTCATCATGTAGGTTGAATAAGATCCATCATGGGTCTGGCTAGTGGGTTTTTTGAAAAAAAAAAACTCAGTAGATCCCACAGCTTGAAATCAGGATCCAATGAGAAAAACAATCGTCACTAGATCCATCATGGATCTGGCCAATGGATTTTCTAAGATTGACCGTATTTTTATCAACATACAACCCTAAACTGACCAGTAAATTGCAAAAAACCCAAAAAAATAATAATTTCGCGGCCTACCCAGGCGCTTTCACGTTAGTGGCTAAATTAACCACCTATTGGCCATTAAGTTAGATACATTTATTGGCTATCACAAGCGAGTCCTGTTGGCTAATTGATACTTTAGTATGATAAGAAAATAGATGTGTCCCCGAAGTTCCTTTAAAAAAAACTATTTTTGTTGGAAATTTACTAAACAATTGTGTCAGATTAAAATTACTTTATTTGTCTTTGGTTTCGTCTGTTCAATGAATAAAATAATGTTGTCTCAATTCCAGGCGCAACATGAATGGTCGTTCCTGTATCACTAGGACGATATGTGAAGCACAAATGAGTCTGTTGCCAAAAGGGCAGTCTCTCGTTCACGACATACTGAGAGCTATGTTTACGTAAGTAAATAAATAAATAAATCTTTATTTTCAGACCCGAGATCCATAACAAAATAACATGAAACAATTGGTACTTACTGACTAAAATACGTCTATAATCTCACCTTACATATCTAAAAGACGGCCTGTGTGCCGCAATCCACCAGTGGCAAATTATTTTGGCCATCCACCCTACCGGCTACAGTAGCCACGAGGCTGTTGGGGCTGCCGCGCCCCCGACCCATCAGTGATGCGATTCGCAGACGCAGCAGCGAGCCGAAATCTGGAACGCGTGCGTCCGCGAACTTCCCCGACGCGCTACAGAAGCGAGGCAACCCCAGCATTACCCGGAACGCGTTATTATATTGGACTCGTAGAGCATTGTACGAACCCTGTGTATATGTAACTGACGCACAGGGCACACGTGTACAGCGACTGGCAGTATAGTAAAGCCTCGACGAAGTTGTTTCCAAAAAGGTGAAGGAAAACATAGAGGAAAATACCATGTCCTAGGAAATTGCAAAATGCCTTCTCTCCCTCAAATTCCCAGCCTTGGGATTTTTATAGACTAATAATTTATTGTACAATTTATTGCAAAAAGTCTGTGATAGACAACTAACATCAAAAGAAAAAAAAAATACATCATCGTTCATCTTCTATTTATTTACATTTAGCGCAGCTTTTACTATACACAACATAAACATAACGTCATGCCTGTAACTCCCGTAGGGTTAGGCAGAGATGTACCTAATAGTACACCGATATTTCGTCAGTTGTGTTGTATGGGCACGAATCATGACTCCGTGGATGCTACTGAGAAATTCTTGATGGAAAAACGCAATAATACTTTGCCCGACCTGGCAATCGAAGCCAAGACCTCACGCTCAGCTTTTTCTATACTATTCTATTAATCGTCATCTTAGTATTCACTCCATTTCTAGCCATTATCATCTTTCACACGGACGATTCATAGATAATAACGTTAAAATAATGTTTGCGAAACAATAAACTGTTCTGAATTTTTGCACTTCCCCTGAAAGGATTAACATCTTCACTCTACCTTACATAGTACGCAGTTTCTTCGCAAAAAAGCCCAATTTTAAATCAGCAAATAGCCCAAGACGGTTTATCAAGAAAAGATAGGTGTATTACCGAATTAAGACCCTCGCCTTACGCAGAGATTACCCAACTTCCAATTACACTACGCCACCGACGTATTACATTTGGAGCGTTTAGAGACCTACATAATTATGTAGATAGTTCCAATACATAATCCCTGCATATCATAACTAAATTATGTAAAGCTAAACCTTTAAATATGTATACATTATTCAAACTGTAGATAATAACTGGTGTAAGATAACCAGTTTGTTGCTGAATGTTCGTACTCCGCTAATTGCCTTATAATCCAAATACGTGACGTTTATACGTCGTGGGATTACGTCATAATATTGTGTACTATGGAACAGAAGACACCAAAATCACCAACGCTCAATACTCGACATTTACCTACAAGCTAAACCTCCATTGCCACATTTGTTAAATTAACAAGATTTCAGTCTCTTTAAAAGCGCGCAATGGATTTCTTAGAAAAATATTCAGGGAAAATTCGGGATATGGGAAGCCTGGCGTAGGCGCGCCCTCATTGTTAAAATTTCCTTTAAACTTTCATAAGTGGTATTGTGAAGGAAAATTTGTGAATGACGTCGTATGGTAGTAATTAATAGATACTTTAAGTGAACCTTGTTTGGGAGATCGCCTTGGGTGTCGTAACAAGGTAGGGTAGAAGTGAGTTACTGTCAACCTCTTAAGAGAAATGGTTAACATAAGTACCGCAACTTAGTTATTATTATACCTAATAAATTTAATTTATATCACGTTTAATAAGTCTTTAAAAGTTAGAAAAATAACATCAGTGTATAGAAGCCGACTCTAAAATACATAGTTGGAAAATGGCTAGGCAGATGTTGAGCTATTTTATTACTTTTTAATGAATAATTAACGTAAATAGCTGAAAAAATTACTTACATTTGGCATTGAAATTAAAACAATTTATGTGAGTTATTAATGATAAATGATGTTTATTTCGCAAATAGGTTTTTACAAACACTTTTACACGTCTTCTTTTTTAAAACTAGATGAGGCCGGTGTTTCGTATCTGACTACTCTGAGAAGAAACAGCCGAAACAAACTCAGAGGCCATAGTCTCTTTTATACAGACATAATCTTGATAAACTCACATGAGGACTATGCAGATGAGTGTCTGAGATGGTCTTTTGAAGAAAGAACCACACAGCTTTGAGTGGACCTGTCCAGCCAGTGCAAGCATTTGTCAGTTATCGTGTAGCTCGACTCATAACTCAAGGAGCTCAACGAAACGACGAATTACCAAAGAAAGGACATTTGTGTAGGTTGCTTAAAGTACTCAAACTGCCAGACAATAGTAAATACAAACAATAAACATAAAAATGTCCCACACTGTCCTCACATTCACACTAATCAAATAAAATTTATAAAAATAAATGTTCCTAAAAATCATTACATGTCACACATATTAATAATAAAAAAAAAACAATAAAATAATTAACAAAGTAAATATTCATGTTAAATCATTAAATGTCAAAGTGTATAAAAGAAAGGAATAAACAATAAACAAATGAAAGGAATAAACAATAAACTATTTTCCAACATACATTATGAAACCAAATTAAAATCATTTGCACCAGATGTTACAACTTTTTTCGACTAAACCGTCCCGATTTCTAGTACACTTCAAACTTCTAGAAAACAGCTAAAAGAAGCTAATAAAACAACATATCATTGAAGCTGTTCTTGGCAATGTATCATAAGAACACCTCTTGGACTGAGAGGCGCTAGCTCCCGTTATGAACAAAATTTATCGGAATATGTACGTGCGATGTACGAATAACACTACTTTGTTTGTAGATGGTTGTTTAAGATGTCTTATTTTAGGTCTACTTTTTCGGAATTGGCTAGTTGTGATCTTGGTTAAATCTTCTTTATTTATTTAATACTTCAAGCATAGAGTAAAGAGACAGACTTAAAGCCATAAGCATTTCCTACCAGTCAACCTTTGGGTGTTGCAGAGACAAACGGTGGTAGGCTTTTTCTCTCGTAACAGCACGTACTAGAATAGGATGAATGATAATGATAATGTTTCCACTTCTGTGACACAGCCCTCCCCTCAATGGACCCTCCCATTTGTTGAGGTTGGTAAATGTCGCATAATTTAAAATTTTCGGTTCTAAGACACACCAGTTTCCTTACAATGTTTTTCTTCAGAGTTTTGAGAGCATTAGTGATGTAATAAATAACATAAAGTAACGCTGCCTGCCACCACAGCTAACCTGAGTGACTTCCATGAGCTACTAACCGTAGTGGCAATATTAATATACCTCAAATGTTATGTTGATCATCACGATTAAAATAATATTCCCTAGTTTTCTCATTACAATATATCTACTCGTATATATTTCTGTGAAGAGATTTATCATCCCTTACAATAAAAAAATCCTTTAAATATGAAATAGAAACAGTTCTAAAAATGTCAAGAGCATAAAATTCAAACACGAGTATATTGCAGTGGGTGGCTCGCAGCTGTGTTTCTCCACAATCTAGCTGGTAACGATGGAATAATCGGCAATAAACTATTCATAGCTCGTATGTAGAAACAGCTGGTGATACTAGCCAATGCTGTGAGGACAGAAATTGTTTGAATTACTAAATGTAACCTGGAAGCTTCCGCGTGTTGTATTTTAATGTACTGCTTTGTCTCTGAAATTTTCTTCTTTGTGTCGCTGGCATGATAATACTTATGTTGGCCCAAAAGCTCACTACTTTATCTATCACGAGGTCAATTTATCTGCAAGTTTTGGGGCGCCGAGGGCAGGTTAAGAGGTGGAATATAGTTTGCGTCACAGATCCACATCCGTACTCTGCTGTTGTCTCAGGGATGGTAGTGCAATTGCAATGAATCTTGTGGAGCAGATACCCATGGGCATACGATGGTAAGCCGCTTCCTTGCTTTGCCAGGCCTAAGAAGCACGAATTCGGTCTTTATGCCATTTAAGTTGCCTGAAAATTTATAAAGAATCAACAAAACAAACATAAATAACTGTTCAGAATATAAAGATAGCCCCTTGTATCTCCGCACTGTAGGACAAAAACCTCTTATATTTTCCAATCCTCGCTAATTTGAGCTTGCTTTTCAATTTTGTCATACGTTTTCCTGCAATTGGCAGCATTCAGCATGCTGCCATCACTCCTTCGTGTCTTGCCTTAAGGGCCATCCATAAATTACGTCACACGAATTACATGTTTTTTACCCCCCCCCCCCGTCCTTGTCACAGCTCTGGTTACATTTGTCAGAATCCCCCGTCCCTAGTGTGACGTCAGATGTTTTGTAATTTAACTTAACATGCAGAGTAGGAAATATTTTTTAGGTTTTCGATAACAGTTCAAAAGTGTTTAATACTTAGATATATTTTGAAAAGTGACGTCACAAAATTTAGGACTCCTCCCACCCCGTGTCACGCAATGTCACACTTCGTCGACCCCCTCCCCACCCCTTAACGTGTGACGTAATTTATGGATGGCCCCTTAGCTCATGTCCCGTAAGACGACCGCCTATACTGTGCAGGAATGCAAGGATATGCTAGGAGAAGTTTGCCACGTTCATTTGCTTGCCACCTGAGCATTCGTGCATTTCGTGGCGGTGGGTCGCACTGGACCATCCTTCCTACGTTTTCATACACAGGAAACCGTGCGTAGCTTTTAAGCTAAAGTGACAAAAATGCCTAGCATCACGCGTGCAACGAAAGAATTCACATTCTGCCATATTAAACCAAAATGTTGGAAGATTTTTCAAAATTGCTGAACTGGATAAACGGATTTATTATTGCAGTTAGGATTTAGAACAACGGCGGGTTTTTTTTTGTCTAATGACTGGTAAATAATATAACTGCTTTGTCACACGGAGAAAGAAGACTCAAATCCAAAATACGAATTGCATTTATGCAAACGTATTTTGGGTTGAGTCTGTAACGTATCGGAACAAATGCCGCAATCTTGTTTATTGCAATATAAGTTCCACACATAATTTCACAAATTCGTTTAAAATAGAGCCCTCCTAACTATGCTACTCAGGCAATGAAAGAACCATGATAAAAGTCAACAAAACTTACAAGAACGTAAATCTAAACAGTTTCAAAATCCACCATATTCCCTGAAATCTTTACAGGTGCATCTAACCGCCCGCGACGCCATTTTCCTCCAGAAACTGTTTTAAGATGAATCCCCACTATTCCCTCAAGTAAGCTTTCATAAATTATTTTTATTTCAGGGCGCCTTTGCAGGAACACGAGTTTGTCGAAGAAATGGGCCTGACGTATAGTGAGTTATTGGAACCAGACTTTTGTACGAAAGCCAACGATTGCCCACTGTCTATATTAGACTTTTTGTTGGACTTAAATCAAACGAGATAACAGTTTGTAAATAAATTGTTTGTTGTAACGTTGTTGTTGTATTTTTATCCTTCACATACTTATTTTTATACATACTGATACTTATTTCAGGCACAGGGTGCAAGTTACCCAGTAACTGGGTTGTGGTGGTCGCTCCATGTAAAATGCTGGTATTTAGCTGGAAGCCCACATATCATAGGGTGGTTATGTTGAACCTTTTCCCAATTACACTGTTTCTAAAGAACCACCAGTCACTAATCATTACTTATATTATTATAATATTATAAACGCGAAAGTTTGCATGTATGGATGTTTGTTACTCTTTCACGCAAAAATTACTGAACGGATTTAGATGAAACTTGGCATACTGTTCATAACCTGGATTAACGCATAGTCTACTTTTTATCAAAAAAAAAAATGTGGGACAATAACCGAACTCCACCCGTGCGAAGTCGCGGGCATAAGCTAATAATATCATAAAAAAAATGAGGTAAATTCAATCCAGTGTGAATTTGAACGATTAGATATCAACTTACTACGTATAATGTCGTTATTCAATTAGGTAGGATATAAACTCGGTAAGGTGTGTTTGGTTCAAATTACAAGCGAGGCATTTGAGAGAGGTAATTTTTTTCGCTTACATACTTTTACGAGTTGGAAAATTTACCTAAACATTTGAAGAAAACAGATCGTCTATTTTATTGATAACTTATTCGTGCCATTTAAGCTTAATCATACAGATTAACCATCAGCAAGGAAGATACTAGCGACTGAGTATTGGACCCTGATGCCCTATTTAACCTTGTTAAAAATCTGTGGTAGTAAAAATAAATCGTTTTCAAGGGTGAAGGTAATATATATATATATGTATACAAGGTGTAGTTTTGCAACCTCGTCAAAATTCAGGAGATTGTCATAGAAGACGTAAATAATCAATATAAATATATTATTTACGTCACCTGGTCAATAATAATAAATAATGTTTTTTTGTAGTTTTAATTTGACACTATTTTAGAATGAAGCCCTTTTCAAAAGAGGAGAATCACCCGTTTATCGAATTAACGTCTGCGTTTGTTTGTGTGTGTGAAAGCGCGGTTATTGGGCTAGTATTAGACGGGCCGCGTTTTAATACGGGTGGTGTACACTTATCGACTTCCGATATTAAGAAAAAAATATAAAAAATTACCTACCCATTTTATTATTGATTCGGGTCGAGAATCATTAGCATAGTTACCTCCTTGAATTTGACGAGGATGCAAAGCAACACCTTGTATATGAGGAATAGGGTAAAAAGTTCTTCAACCCACATTGAAAAGTTTAAATTACTTCAATCTTTGACAAAAGTATAAGCTTAACGTAGCAAAATTCCCGATGTCTGACCATGGGTACGATAATATCTATCTCTGTACTAATTTATCTTATTAAATTAAACCAAGATGGCTGGCTTCCTCATAAATTGCCGTGAAGAGGCCCAACATCGAGAGAAGTAGAAGGGGGGAGGTCATTGCTCAGAAGATATCCCTCCTGTAGGCTGCAGTACATCTGTAAGCAGTACAGGTTAATAAAAAAAACACTTGAACTTGGACCGCACACAGCAAAGGGTTGCAGCCCTTCGGATCGGGGCATACATTAGGATCGATCATATTCCATAACACGCAACACAAATTTGCATCAGATATTGATCATTGGCTCGTTCTATATTATAATTAGCTCTTTATTATTCACCGTATATATTAGAAAAAATCTATTGGATTAATTAGAGACTGTAATTGATACTTTTGCATTCATAATATATAATTATGTTGTAATGGCGCTGTTCTTGTTTGAACGAATGCGCCAGTGAATCTAGACATTTTCATGTTAACTTTGGGTCACAAGAGCAGTGAAATTAATTATATTTAGGGCGCTGGGATGCATTGGACCTACAAATGAAAGATAGGCTAGACCTGATGAACTAGACAAACTGATTTACTAACGGCGACAAGGGTGATGGTAAAGTCAAAACTGTTGAAAGTCTTTGTAGGATAACGAAACGCTTCAAAGGCGAATGCCACTTTTCTAGGTCTTCTGAATGAGAGTCACCCAAACCAGGGACCATGCCCCATGAGAAGAGGTAATATTATGCAGAACAGGGCCGCCTTTATAATGAAGTGATTTGATTTAAGTTTCACTATGTGGACACGCCTAAAAATTTTTGCGTGTCCAGATGACGAAATAATAAGACATACTAATTTTCAGTTTCACTAACTGGACACATGTGTGTCCAGTCTTTTGTGTCGAGTTGGTGACTAACCCAACTAAACTAGTAGCAAACATTTTTTTTAACGAACACGCAATGCTTTTGTCTCCAAATCGCGAAGTATTTTCTTGTAGATAGACAAAGCCGCCATCTAATACAAAAACTGGCTACTTACAAAAGCCAGCTGAACACAAGCTCAGCTTAAGTTCAGCTCAAAACACGTTCTTACCGATTGGCAAATGCTTTTTAGTGCTGGATACCAAAAACGGTTATCGCCTTACACACCGGTGGCTTTTATGTGCCCTACCATTTGTGTTTAAATCGTATTTCATGCTATGGTGTTGTTTTAACTTCGTACGATACAACAATATTGTAGTGATTGACTTAAAAGTCTTATTTTGAGATAGTTTCCTCAACAAACGCCCTTTCTCCTTTCAATTCAAATTTACCCAAAATCGAGGCTGTTCAAACATGATTGATGAAATATGTACGTCATAAATCAGTGCATAGCGCAGAATCTAAGAATTCAATTTGGAGGGCGTTGTCAAGACGTACCAGAGTTGAGAATGACTATATCCCTTCAAACGGCCGTAGAATATCGGTATTGGTCTTGGACAGAAAACGGCGACACAGCATAAGCCCATGTAGAAGCTACACGCAAGAACAAGCAACATTCAATGAAATAAAATACAGTACCCTGACGCTGAATACAGAAAAAACACCAAAAACCAACCCGATCCATCTGCAAACCCCGAAAGTATTAGTAACCGAACCAGAACCACTGAAAAACAACCGATGACCTCATTCACCTAACACACATAGAATTTGTCAAGTTTTTGTCCAAGCCATTGGGCCTTTGTCCTCAAATAATAACGACGGCCATAAGTATCGTTCGTTAGCCATTAGTAGGGGAGGTCAACTCGCCACCGTGATGTATGTTTTCATAAATCTTTTGAACGCTGAGACTGTGCGAATAAAGGGGGTAAAGACCTTAGTTTTGGGGATCTTGCTAAATACAGGGTTTTGATCGTGGGTATACTAACGGATATTTTCGTAGCAGATGACTTTGATAATTCCTTGCGGCTTTGTTTTTATTTTGTCTTTCTTCTTTCGTCTTTAAGTTTATAGTGGTCGGATTTTCATAGGACTTTTATTTTGAGTTCCTAGAGGTGTGGAGAAGAAAGTTAAAAAAAATTGTGCCGCTCGCGACTTTTTTTTAATTTCCTTTATATTTTTTTTTTGCATAAATGAATAGTGTGACTGGTGTGCATTCTTCAATTTGTCTGTTTATTTGTCCATTGTTGTCGATGAAATGCCTTTTTCAAGTTTTTTTTTTGAAAATTTCCTATTTTCTTCAATTATTTTTAAAAATTTCGGATTTTATAATTAGGGCTTCTTCTGTGATTGGTAACTGATACTTTTTCACAGATAACTGGACATAAAATTTTTCAAGAAAACCACATTCATGAGTGTAGCGACTAAAAATTCATTTGCAAATATCAGAAAATCGAAATTTTGATTTTTAACTTTCATCTCCACGCCTCTAGGAACTCAACAAAAAATGTCCCTTTAAACTCCGACCACTATAAACTTCGTTCTACCTTTTTGTCTAATTGCACTCGACTACTATGCCTCTCTCGCTGAATCAAATTCTATCACTAGCGTAATCTTTATTGTAATTTCAGTAGTGCTAATAATGCAGGAATATGTTAGTTCTTTTTCGAGAGTGGGAAGGAAATGGCGCTAGACATTCCTGCATAACCTCTTAGGTTATAGTAGCCATGCAGGTCTTCTATGACCTTACCTCCTATACTTGCTACATGACATTTTTACTTAGTATTACAACAAATTCAGCTGAAATTTCAGTTCGGAGCACAGTAGTTATCAACCTTCACTGCACGAGGGAATAAAATCGTTAAATTTTATTGCTTTCAATCTTGACTTGAATTTCAAGTGGCTTTATAAGAGCGAGAGGAATGAGATTTTAAGGGCGGCTACAGAGGTTGTAATGACACACACACACTTTGTGATATATAAAATCAGGATAATCGTAGAAGTTTGTTATGTAGCAGGCTTTTTCCAAATCCGTATCGGCGATTTTGTTTGTCTGGTTTGTGTAGTTTGTTATACATTATGCGTGCCTCTTTTTATATTGGATCAAATTCTTATTTGATGCAGATGCATGTAACTACGGTGAAAGTATAAAAAATATAAATAAGGTGCATATTAATATATTTATTCGATGTCCAGTATAATGTTAATAGGATAATAGCAAGCACCAGATAGTTTAGAAATACAGGATGGCAATATAGATGCCGTTATACAAAATAACTTTCGCTGTGAAACTAAAAAACCGGTCAAGTGCGAGTTGGACTCGCGCACCGAGGGTTCGGTACAAACCTGTGGGTATATAACTTTTTTTTATATGACGAAACTAAAAATTTACGGTTTTCGTAATTTTTCCTATATCTGTACTATAAGACGTGACTTCGTACAAAATTTCAAGATTCTAAGTTCACGGGAAGTACCCTGTAGGTTTTGATTCCCGTGCGAGTTTCGAAAATTTGCGGAAATTTGCGGCCTAAGTGGCTGTATCTTTTGATTGCGTTGACTTAGAAGGTTGATTTTTCTACAGCTTCCAGGGACAGTAGAACTAAGTATCATATAGAAATTTCAGTTTGATACCTCCACGCGTTCCTGAGAAAAACGGTCTTGACAGACGGACGGACGGACGGACGGACGGACGGACGGACGGACAACAAAGTGATCTTATAAGGGTTCCGTTTTTTCCTTTTGAGGTACGGAACCCTAAAAACTGTATACAAAAGTAAACAGACTATTTCGAGCATGTGTGAATTTTGTGTGTGTGTTAATGCTATTCTATAAAATAGTATATCCCAAATATCACCATACCTAACCCATCCAAAAACCGTAAAGATCTCATCGATTTCGTCCACAAACGCAATAGAGACATGATTTGTATGCCAACGGATTTGGGGTAATGGCGCCACCATATTCCGGCCTCCGTCGCGTTACAAGCCTAATGGAATGTCTGCTATCAGTCATCGTGTTCAGGTTTTTACCCCAACAATATGCAAACTGGGGCTCTTTTTACCCTAAGCCCACTTTTATGACGGGTAAAGTATTTACACATGATTATTTTTTGCAGGAGTACCTACTGTTTGATGTTGTTCAAATTAAATTATGTTATGTGAGCACTTGATAATGATACATTTTGTGTAATTGTAGGATCGTTTTATTCATTATTTTTTACGGTTTCTTTAATAGCGGTTAGGTTTGCCAGCATCGAATGTCCGTTTCGTATGAAGCCCGAAAATCGCAAAAGACCCATTTTGATGCCGCTAAAAGTTCGGCTTTAAAACTAACGGTATCCATTAAAGCGTGTCTAGACAAACCCATATTATAAAACTCTGTTATTAAAAGGTTTATTTCATATTAATAGTCAGATTCGATCCATTACTAATTGTTATTTATAAACTTTGATTAAAATTCAACCCTCTCTCTCCTAAGCCTAACGAGTTTTAACTTTTCATTCCAAAAACATTTCAAACATATCGTGGTTTCGAGAAACAATGAGAGCAATCTTTATTGATACTAATTTGTCAAATAAGGAAGCACTTTCCTAAAACTATGACACATCGATTGGTGTCTTTTAGCGGCATATTAAACTATACAGTTATAACTTTTGAACAATAGATGCAAACCAGTTTTCCGTTAGTCGTAATTGTACTGCATTCCACTGATCTACCCTCTATCGGAGTGATAGAATTTTATTCGAATTATAAAAAAAAGTTTTATAAAAATGGCGGTCTTTTATTCTTGATCGGTCGAGTCTGGTTCAGTTCTGATTTTTCGTCAACTTTTTTATTAGTCCTGTTTTTATTTTATTTTAACGATGTATTTTTATATGAATTTATTCGTCGTGATATTTTTAAGTTGTATACAGTTTAGTGCGTTATCGAATACAAGCGATGTTTCGCGGTCAAAGATTTTGTCCAGAAGAAAAAGATACGTCGCTTTTCCAGAAGGATCCAGTTTTTCGGTGAGTTTTACTTTACTTTCACATAATTAAGCTACGAAGTACGATTTTTCTGAGTTTAAAACTGCTTGGCAATAATTATCCTTCCTGCTATGAAGGGTAAGCAAGCATGTCCTGAGCAATTCCTGTCGGTAAACGTATCCTTCTCTCGATGAGACGAGACCTTTGCCATGTGGTACAGTCAGGTGCTGTTTTAAATATAATTACTAAAGCCTGCGACATCGTTAGCGTTGAAGAAACAATTATCAATAATCTTTATTACACAAGAAAGTGGTTACAAATTGTGTGAAGTCCCTGACTCCTGTGCTAGGTGAGAAACCTGTGTTACAGGAGCCAGTGCCCTCTCCCAGAAGGAGATATTACAGAACCTTATGCAAAAGATTAACACAAAATAGAAATTAAATAAAAAAAACTATAGTAACAACAAAAAAATAATTAAAAGCTGTTAAAAGAAGCCTGTATTGTGTATGAGAGTGACTGCGTGAGTGTTTGTGTCCGTGTGTGTATGTGTGTGTGTGTATGTTTAGTATTATTAAATGGCTACTAGGTCTTGGTCGTCTTTCATCGGTGATAGCATTTTTGAGCAGTTTCGGAGATTACCTACATCTTTATAATATTAGTATAAGTATAGTTTTATAACATTAAACATATTATTTCCAGTGTGCTGGTTGCATGACAGTAGGTGTAATCGGCCAGCCTGCCCCTTCCTCCAGTCCAGGCACGTTCACCTTCAGTCTTAACTGGGCAATAGCCTATGAGCTGCCCAACGTCACAGAAACAGCCATTTACTACCAACAGAAGAAATATAAACAACATCTACAGAAGAGGATCAACAGGCGAGAGCTGTATGGGAAGCTGGAGACTATTATGGACAAGTGAGTATTTCAGGGCCATAAATGCAAATCTTTATTTCGTCATATTTAGTCTACCGTAGTTATTTTTCGTGGATTCCAGTTTAGCTGAAACAATCGCCTCCAAGATAGATAAAACTATGAATGATACCCCTAGACTACTCTAGCGTTACATGTATTTTAATAGACAAAACAAGATAACAAAAATCTTCCGAAGTTCCTGGAAAACGTGACATTCTTCCTGCCATGATGATTATGGAAAAGGAAGAAATGTATTGGATTACCGTAAATGACCGAAAAGCATATTTCATTCCTGTTGGAAGTCAATGTAGAAATACAGTAAATTTTTGAAAAAACGATTGTCACTGGCCTTAGCTCGCTGGTCAACTCATTTGATTTGGCACATTTGATTTGATTTCGATTTTTCTACTTCGATACGGAGCTGAACTTTTCTTTATTTAGTTTTGAAGGCTCCAAAAATTTACCCAGCTGTTGAAGATTTCATAGAGATTTTTTTTTCTTTTATAATATTTACTTTGCACGACCTGAGGGAAATGGAAGAAAAAAAGTGTTGCGCCGATCCCAAGTAACATGGGCCAAGGGCAGGAATATGATGAGTTTGACGGACCTGTCCCCAAGGCAAAGACGATTTTCTGAAGGAGAAATCATTTATTTATATGTTTCAGTATGGGTTATAGCGGCAGAGAGTGCATTCTGAAGACTTTATGTGAGAGTACCCAAAGACTTGTACCACACGGAGACAACGTGGTCGAAGAGATGTTCAGAACTTTGTTTTCGTAAGTATTATCAGTATTCTTAACTAAACAAATGTCTATAGTCAGCATTGTCACCCATTTTGCATTATCTGGGACTTCGACACCTCTGCCTAAACTTTCAGGGATTACGTGTTATTTGTTGACCAAAGTGACCATAAATTTTAACCTAAAAATCTCGCTTTTATCGGAAAAAAATTGGGAAAAGTTGTCACTGTTTCAAGTCCTTAAAAAATGTCAGTAACTCGTCCATGGGCATTCATTCCTCTAAATATGTCCCAAAACCAAAAATTCGAAGTCCTGTGAGATCCACCAACCCACGCTGGACCCGCTCGCTCTTAGAAAGAGCTGACCTGTATCCTATGCAGTAGGCCAACTATAGGTCGATTTTTCTTTTAACGACTAGGTCTTTTTTTTCACAGAATGCCAGCAACAAAAGTTCTACCATCAGAACCTCTAGAGCATGCCATCTACGACGCAGCCCATCGTCTAGGTCGCCTCGTAGACTCCTGTGACCGATTTAGATGTCCTATCTCATTGATCGACCTGATCAAAGGCTATTATAATGCGCCGGCGCCGAAAGTTGATGTTGGGAAGAACCCTTGGGCATTATTTAGTAGTAATTTTGGATAACTGAAACAGTATTGGAAAATATGTATTTATTTTAGTGTAGGTAATGTTTTTATAAATTGTACAGTCACCAGAAGCAAAATATGTAAAATAAGTGCAATTTAACAGCGAGTTAATTATAAAATAACGATTGCTACTTTGAAATAGTGTCTATTTCATAAAAGCGTGGGCTCTAAAATAATAATTCGTAACAAAATAAAATTACGGTAGGAGCAAACCACTTTTAAAAGTTGCCAAGAGCATACATATTGGTGCTTGTGAATGTACGAAAGGCAAATCTACATGTCTTTTTTTATGACTTAAATCTTATAAGAAAAGAAGTGTCTACAGCCAGCTACAGATCTATATGGGTACAGCCGCTTATGTACTCCACTCTATTTTATTAATTTATGCATACTGTGCCGATTCTGCCATGATAACAGATGTATTACGGAGAAACGAGTAGTCACACATCAGTGGTAAATCTTGAATATAATAAAATAAAACTTTTTTGCAAAAAAATAACAGACTTCCAAAAAAAAAAACACAAAAAAGTGGAAAATTACTTCACTTTCGGAAGTCGGTTACTACTGTTTGTTTCATTGACTTTATTGCCACCGACTTCTGAAAGTAAAGTTAGTTTTTTTTGGAAGTCGGTAATTTTTTGCAAAAAAACGTTTTTATTTTACCCTTTTTAGCTATCGCAACACTCACAAAGCCTTGTCAAGTATCAATTTCGTAATTCCTTTTACTTGGATAACATATTTAAACCAGATATTTTGATTTAAAAGTCAAACTAATAAACCGATTTTGATAAAATTTCTATGGAACCAATCGGGAAGCCTTTCAGATAAAAGCAGAATTTTTCAAATCGGTTCATAAATGACGAAGATATAAATAAATAAAAAATAAATAAATAAATCTTTATTCAGAAACTTAAAAGGTAAAATACAATATGAATCAAAAATTTACAATGTAGGTAAAAAAGTTAGATGCCTGTACTAGGATAATCCTGTATCACAGGCTGCAGGAGCTGCAACAATATGCTATATGTAGGACAGTAGTTTTTTGTTTAATATTTAAAATTACATAATGGCAAACTTATTTTAATTAACTTAAACTCTAATAACTTAGAACTAAAACATATGAGGTAACAAACACAAAAAAAAACAACCGAATTGAGAACCTTCTCCTTTTTTTGAAGTCTGTTAAAACAGCATTCACTGCAATGACACACATAACTGTCTAATCTATGTCATATTGTCTCTACTGTTGTGCGGTTCTTTGCCTCGTGGTCTAGTGGTGGCAAGCATGACTGCTGAGCATGGGGCCCTGGGTTCGATTGCCAGGTCGGGCAGTGTATTGGTTTTTTCCAATGGAATTTCTCAGTAACAGCTGTGAACTCTAGATTTGTGTTGATGGCAATATAATATATTAATAATAATTTATTTATTTTCTCGCCACAATACACATTGAGTACATATTTTTAGGGAACAGTTGGATACAGTAAGTATATTGCGGGAGACTGGTGCCTAAACTAGGCTTGGGGCCTGTATTTCAGGACACCAGGTCTCCACCCTTTAGGTTACATAATATTCCAAATCAGACAGTGGTTGCGAGTCAGTCATTAAAATGATTCTAAATCTATATAGTATTAGTATGGTTAGTATTGTGTGGAGATGAAGGAAAGTGTAGAGTGTGGTTTTGTGTAGTGAGTGAGGATGTAGAAGTTTCTGTTGCCTGAACATATAAATAAATAATATTGATGTGAAAAGTACCTAGTAAATTAAATAACAAATTTATTTAAATCGTGATCTATACCGAGACAGCTAGGATTTTTTCAGTTTCAAGGTAGTTTAAGTCCTGGATCCAGCTAGTGAATTTCATTTTACATTTAATCTTGTTAAGGTCGTAAATAGGAAGAATCTTGTTAATTTTATTATAGAGATAATAACCGAGGTGGCAGAAGAATCGCTAGCTATTACATGGGACTTAAACATAACTGGCGAAATGTGGGTGTACTATTAGGTACAACTCTTCCTAACCCTTCGGAATTTCAGGCGTGATGATATTATGTTATGTTGTGCAGTTAACTGTAGCTCTGTCTCTACTGGCAATTGTAGTACCGGTTTTAATATACTTTTAGTGAAATAAAATATTTACTATCTTGTTTTTTACTTCCCACCTCATTGTGACCGTCCTGATCCTTTCATAAATTCAAGATTTTGCTGCAAATTAAAACATCTTTTTCGCAATCCATCTGAAAATATAATCCGACAATGGACTAAAAGAGATATGAAGGGTTAAAAGCATTTGCTCCGTGATAACTTTTGGGTATAATTGATTCCCAATTTTGACCGAACCCACGTTAACAGCCAAATGAATCGGCCTTCAATAAACCGTTGTGAAAGGTTTTCAGTGTTAATTAATCAACTTTTCATATTTTGACGGGTGTCTTGGCAGAATTTGTTAAATTCATTTTTAGCCAGCGGCCTGGGTGGGTTGTGTTTTACAGTGTATAAGACTATATCAAAATGTTACAATAGAAATTAAAGATAAGTACATATTTTTTGACGTAGGTATTTTTTACACCTATTGCACGTACTTATATAAAACTCAGAGCTATATTTTGGTAGCCGTTTATATAGTTAAGTTTACTTTGAAATGTAAATTGTTGGTTTCAGGTGTTTAAATATGATTAAATTTAATTGAATCGTAGAAATTTATCGAAATAAATTTGATTCTCATAAATTCAATGAATTACAATTTCCACCTAAATTAATTTCACACGTATGTCATTATTGAATTTCGAATGAAACCATCGACAGGCACGCATGATTGACGTATTACTATTTAGTTCAGTGTGCCGTTGACTTCGTGTGGCCGTAGTTAGCTTCAGTAACAACGTGAAAATTGATGGAACCGTTATTTAAACGCGGTTTAACGGATAAACCGTGGGCCCTGCCATTGCTGTCCCCATCTATGAAACATCAAGTACTATATTCATTTTTATCTGAAAATGGTTCTAAATTCAAAGATTATTATTGTTCCTTTGATACTGGCATGCTGTTACGGTGAATTGTGTGCTGCCAAAGCTGGTTCTAAGGTATTATCTAGGAGAAAAAGATATGTTGCTTTCCCAGAAGGTTCCAGTTTTTCGGTAAGTTTGTCTTTTCATTATTAAATGAAACTAACTAGTTATGGAACAAGATTTAGTTAAGTAGGACACCAAAATGAGCTGTTTTTTTTATAGCAATAAACAGATGGGCATAAAATGTAATGATAAAAGTTTTAATTCGAAACAGAACCCGGCAAAATTGGAGAGAAAACCCGTATGTATTAGAGTAGCTCTTAGATTAGATGCAGAGCCTTAAAACGTATCACCCAGACACATAAAACTTGGTTGATTACGTACTTTTTGGAATTTTATCTCTCTTAAATTTTAAGAGAGTTTTTTATGTCTTATCCACGATTTATGAGCGTCGTTTTTCCTTCACATATATGTCCATGGTGATGTTGGAATAAATTATTATCAGGTTGATGTTCGTCGCCATATGGAGTTAATTTAAAATTCCTGCGATGCTCGCAGACGGCTTACTAACGCAAGACTTGTTATTGCTAAGGTGGCCAGCTTACTTTTATGAGACATGTACATCATTTCTAGAGGAGCTCTATTTGATGGCAGTATGAGAGCTGAATAACTTAGTAAGATTATTTATAGACGACTGTGTGTCGCCATTTTGAGTCGCATGTGTTATGTTGTTTGCGTTGAGATTCTTTCTTTCTGGTAGCTCAACTGAACTTGGAATAGTTTTAGTTGATTTGTCTCTTTCATCGGCCATTTGCAATTCGGTCATTACAAAGACGAGCTTCTTTTTATTGACCCCACAGATACACGATAAGACCACCATCGAAGCGCAACCTTTTAGCAAACTAATAATAAAATAATCAAGGCTTTCACACATTTTATGTAGTAGACACTTTTGTATGAAACAGCAGTTTCTTTTTTAATATTCTCCAAAAATATAACTCTGTTGAACGCACCAGCGTTATTTTGGCGTCTACAGGAATCATGGTAAGAAGTTACGCGTCGTAATTCTGTCCTGTAATAACTTCCTTCTACTTCACAACTAAAACCTTCATTTCCCATTTCCAGTGCGCCGGCTGCATGACTGTCGGTGTGATTGGCCAGCCCTCCCCCACCTCAGCCCCTGGCACCTTCACCTGGGGCATGAACTGGGGCATAGCGTACGAGCTGCCGAACGCCACGGAGGCTTCCAAGTTCTACCGCAGACATAACAGACTGACGAAGCCAATAGAACAGAGGAGGAGCAGAAGGGAACTGTATGGGAGGTTGGAGAAGATTATGGAGAAGTAAGTAATTGTGATGAAGGCCACGATGTTAATGCTATAAAACTTTACTTGAATGGAGCGTCTGACATCCGTTTTTTTTTTGTAGAGAAACAGTTTTTTATTAAATTCATTTATTTGAATTTATAAAAAAAGTAAGCATCTACTTGTAATATATTCATTGATTACAGCATGGGCTACAATGGAAGGCAGTGTATACTCAAGACGCTGTGTGAGACCACGCAGAGGCTTGTCCCTCATGGAGAAAACATGGTGGAAGAGATGTTCCGGACCTTGTTTACGTAAGTACTGCATTTGTAAATATTACGACTACTCATGTTGAAAATGACCATGGAGCCCAGAATCTTGTGTAAAGCTAAGTTTAGCCATAACAATTTAGAAACAATGAGTTGAAGCTAAGATTTCGTTAACGAGGAATTGTAGGTAGGTACATCATCTTCCTGATTTCTAAGTTTTTCGGCCTATCTAGCTCAGTTTATTGCTGTCTGAATTTGCAGGATAGCCTTCACCGACCTGCTTAGTCCAAAGATTACTCCTTCCATTTGATACTTACTTTACCACCTTTTTCATTTCCACATTCCAGTTTACCAATGACGAAAGTCCTTGCCTCGGAGCCGGTGGAACATGCAACCTACGACGCTGCCCACCGCCTCGGCCACATCCTCTCAAATTGCGACCAGTTCACTTGCCCAATATCGTTAGTTGACTTAGTACAAGGGTATTATAATGCTCCATCACCTAAACTGAATACCGCTTTGAACCCTTGGGCCTTGTTTAGTAGTAGTTTTGGGTAGGAATAAATTATTCGAATATTAATTGTTCTTTGTTTTGTGCAGTAAGCTCTTAATAAGCCTTTGACAATTGCTTTAGAAGCGTTGCGTATTTCTGAAACGCCTTTCAACATGCTTGAAATATAAGCTTTTTGGTACTTTATAAATGTCAGTCCAATACAGTTTTTGCTTTTCGTACCTACATAGTTTTCGCTCGCTGATATCTTTTTCTGGCCCTCTGATATGGGTATTATATTTTCTATTGTCGAACACTGTCTGTCGATATACCTAGCATAAGAAATAAAAAATCTATGGTAATTACATTTTTTTTTCTGGGAAGGAATGAATCGTAGCAAATGTCACCCCTCCCCCGGTGACAACTGAGAAACAGACTTCCCATTTGTCCCCTCTAGTCAGTTTTCAAAGGGAACAGTCGGCACAAATTGTCACCCCGGTGACAACTGGGAAGACAATTCCCAGCTGTCACCCCGGAGGACAGGGCTAGAGGGGACTATCGGGAATAATTCACCTACTTGCCATTGATATTGCATTAAGGGATAATTGTGTTGAATCTTACATCATTTTCAAAATAAGTCCAACTTATTATTAGACTTCCCAGGACTTATCTCATCTGGTAGGTAACATTTAAATTAATATTACGTTTAAAGTACGTGTGGTGTATCACTTAATGTAGTGTAGTGTAGGGATTTGCTAAAGATATAGTTGTGAATAAAACGCACGTGATTATTATTAACGCATAACATTTAATATTTATAGTTCATATTTATAATACATTTCAATGTTAGCAGTAAGAAGTCATGAGTGTATTCATAATGGTAATGGTAGTGCTTGATTTTTGATTTTTAATTAACATTACAAAATGGGACTTAAACGATTAACCTTACCACATAAATTATTTATTTTTTTATTATGTATATTATTACGCCTTAACCCTAACTTTGCATTCACCTATTTTTTTTATAATAATTGCTTAATAACTATTTATTACAATTATTTCAATTACGGATTTCATAAATTATTGAGCTATTATGACTTAGAACGTACAATACGATTATTATTATATTTATATAATATAATATATGTATATTATAGCATAGTGCATAAATCTTAAAAGTAGTAAGTGGCAATGATTCGTGATACAAGTGACTGAACAGTTAAGGTGCGGCCACACTAACGTGACTTGCGACATGACGCGGTACGATACTCACTATAAGTACAAACAAAGCTGACTGTATGCGCGATAATTCTGAACTTAGCCTACAAATACATTTAAAAATTCTCCTTCTTCAAAATGTTACTTTATTTATTATTTTTCTAATCGTTCCATTAGGGCACTACAGCCAGCTGTTACAGTAGCTAACAAGTCGCACGCACGTTAGCGCGATCGTCACGTCAGTTTAACCGCGCCTCTAGTCGACTATTTCCCTAACACTATTACTATTGAGGACAAGATTCCCATAGAAGTCTATTATTGTATGACGTAATATTATAGTACCTTACATATTAAAATAATTTAGGAATTTCCTCTCATGTAACTATCTATCATCTATATTTGTATCATTAGTATGGTGTTCGTTTGCGTAATGCCATTTTCACTGGTCAGTTTGTTTTATGGGAATTGTAGACAATCTTTAACCTCAATGAGATATAAAGCTGCAATTATTCGATTTAAATAACTAGAACAAAATTCTCTAATAAATATTCGTGTTGCAAAGTGCTTGGTATTGATTTTGACTTAGTTAGTGATCGTTCAAAGACGATGGAGCTATCAGAAACTTGCTTGCCTGGTAAAGACAAAAATGTTTATTAACTTCTTGGAGTTCTTTTAGTATCAGATACCAAATGGTGAAAAAGTTGTTGAAGAATTGGATTTTTGATTTTTACTGCAAAAGTGAAGCGATACGTCTACGTTGAACGATATAAACCAAGAATGGTTTAGTCACAATCTATAGTAGTTTTTAATGATATTGAAATAAATATAAAATTAAAGTAGATATCTCATCTTATCTTCAATTCTCATACAACAAACACCGTTACTCGTGACGAGAAAGGTGAAAAACAATTCAATAACAAACAAAAAATTATCATAATTAATAACTAGTCGAGGACATTAATTACACTTAACAATATTAAGACGAAAATCTTCGAACATACACTTAACCTACACGTCGTTGCGACACCAAATTATTTCAATGATCTGACAATATAAAATCTTTAACTTACACAAATTTAAATGAGTACGATTGCTTTCGTTAAAATTAAAGATATACATAATTTTACCTTAAATACAAGTCCGTCGAGACATCGATAAAATTATTTCAACTAACTTTGGTTAGTTAACTAAGGTAACTAATTCTATTTGAAGCACATAAAAGGTATAATTATGATACAAAAGTTACTAACGTTCAAGTAGCGTGTTACCGTGGTAAAGATTAAAACATTTTTTAAAGTTCTCTTCAAATATATGTAACTGGCCAAATGTGGTAGTAGTAACACATCTGCATGAATAACCGTAAGGGGATTACAGGTGTTTTGTAAGTTCACTTATACAGGGTGTGCCACAACATGTTCTAAAAACATCTGCATCACTTACATAAAGGTAAGTGCATATTATGTCAACTCCCGGGAAGCGCATTGCAGCGCCGAAACCTAAACTTGGCACAGTAATGCGTGCCGCAGCACGACGGCAAATTATCTGTTACAGTATATTTGTAATACGTGCTGCAAACACTGCTTGGCGATCCTTTACGTGGTATTGAGCTGCTGCACTAAGGCGTGGACCATATTTATTGTATGGGAATTAGCCGCGTAGATTGTCGCGCCGCGCCGCATTGCGTTTTTGTGGCCCAGGGTAATGTGCACTTACTTTTAATGAGTGATAGGTTTTAATTTGGCTACTTTTACTTTTGTCTATCGATTGGTACCAATTTAGTATGTTATGTTACTTTGGGTCATTATTTTATCAAATGTAACAAGAGATCTGAATCTTTAAAAGTCTTGACACAAGTATCAATTTGGAAGAGATACTTTGATATTTCTTCTAACAAACAAGAAATGCGATTCTTTGTTATATCCACTTTCTTCAAACCTTGTTTAGCTCTGAAAACTATGAAATGTTTTTTAATATTTTCTATACTCAATTCAACTTTATTTTTAATCTATCCCACGGTAAAGGCATGAGACCAGTAAGAACTAATAAAATAAGGCACACAAAACTTAAAATATAATGTGACAGTTATTGCAAGTAAACGCAAGCCGCGGACAGATGCTGACCATCAACAATGATAAATTCATCCTATACAGTCCAACTCCAAAAAAGGACCTTATCGGGTAAGAGAAAAATTACGGATTTACTTAAACACGGCGACACAACTCAAGCGATCTCTGTGCTTTAACTTATGGCAGTGCCTGCTTTCAATTTTTAGTGTGCGTTAATTTTAATTTAGCTATTCTTGCGTTGTATCGCCGTGACGTAGTGTGTCCCTACCTTAACACGCGGTGGAATAAAAATTATGTTGATAAAATATATAATGTAGTATTTAGTTATTTCATTAATGACTGAATACCGGATTCTAGTTAATAGACTTAATTAATTAGAATATTTTTAATAATAAATTGGATTTTTAATTTTCGAACACATTTTTATGACACTTTTTTTAAACTTGGTTTTGCTTTCTATATTCGAAGATATCGTATTTTTTTCTGTCAATAGTCAGCATCTCTAAACGGTTCCCCGCTTTTCTAATAAACACATCAATTTGTTCCATTTCAACAGAAGGTAACGTCTATAACTGTGAATAGTGGTTTATTTATTTCTGTATTTACATCTAATCGTGTTGGAAGCTCAACGCAAATTTCGTGTGGTTTCATCTACCTATTAATTACACTTTTTAATATCTATGTTTATCATATCAGTAAACTATCAAGGTAATACAGAAAGTAAGAGAGATAGGAAGAATATAACAGCTTGAAGTAAGCTATTGAATGAGGTTGTGGCAAGATATGAATCACAAATAGCGAATGACGACTTACGAATATTCATTTCTATACCCAAGAGTAATTCGAGATTTTGTATTAGAAATTTCTCCGTGGCAGCCACGGAGTCTGATTTGTTCACGGTAGATGGCAATAGGTTCGCTGTCTATTACATGGGATTTAAACACAATTATAAGGTACACCTGCCCTATCACCTGCGCACTTGACGATCTGCTTACTGCATCAGTGAGTGGAGTTCGCGTGGCTGAGTTTTGGGCTAAACATAATATTTGGACTTATTCGCCATCGATACGCTAAGAAGAAGAAGATACACCTCTAATAAATTTTTGGTCACTGATTCATTTCAACCGACTCGCATAAAGAAGTTACACCAGGTCTTAAAACGCTACCGTATTCCTTCCTTCGATAGACGTAAACTGAGTAATTATCACTACGTGATCAATAAGTTTAAGAGGAAATAGAGGATTGGTTGGTTTGTTAGCTGGTGAAGCTGCTATAGACATTATTTCTTACTTTACAGAGATACTGAGAAGTAATAAGAGTGTGATTAGGTGTAAGTATTTCGCCATTTGTAAGTCATAAGAAACCACAACCTGAAAGATTCGCTTGCCGTGGTTCAACTGCTTTTAAAATATATTGTGGACTCGAAACTGCGTATGTTAGGATTGTAGATTTGTGTTTAATAGAATTTTGTTCTGAATTTATGATTGTGCATATTTTCTTTGTATGGATTTTTTTATCGGTAGTGTAAGTAAACTAATACTCTTTAGTGAGTGTAGTAGTTAATTATTTGCTTCATATTCTTCTTGTAGTTGACTTTTGTCCAACCAGTAAGGTGTTGCATGAACAGCTTTGTCATTTGCCTCGTCCAAATTTAGTGGTTGTGCATGATGAGCAGATAAGAAAACGAGACATTTTATGCTGAAACTGAATTCTAAACTTTTGTGTAGTTACACAAGAGTAACACAGACAGACACACCAGAGTACACACACACAGAGACACACGGAGTACAGTACAGAGTAGAGTGTGTAGCTACATTTTTTTTTTGTGGTGCAATTACCAGATATTTGGTTAATTATTGAACCACTGCAAACTCAGTAAACGTAACAATAGCGCTTAGGTTACACACAAAATTACAAGTTCAGACGAAAAAAAAACTGAATTATTTATGAAGGTAATAATAAAAAATATATAAAGCAACAAATCGAAGAGAAAAACAACAATACCTTACGTCACTTTGGAAGACGTTCGATTAAACATGCAAATACGACTAACTTACAAATATTTATAGATAAAGAGTACTTTAGTAATGTAAAGATTAAGACAAACGATCCCAAAAGCCAACGAAAGGTAACGTGCAATAAAGCATATCCAAAAAGTGTCGTAGAAGAAATGACTATTCGAAATTCTAGATTTCGTTGAACCTAATTATAAAGCGTTACGGATTATTATACTGACTTCCTTCCAAAACATATTCAATTTACATTTGTAAGTCAAATTAAATGCTTTATGATCAAATCTAACTAAAGTATCGAAGACCTTACTGCTGTATCAACATTTACCGATGAAGCAAACGTCAATAACACTACAGCTCCCACCCACTACTCCTACGTTAGCTCTAAGGGTACGTGAAAGGAACGTAGAAAAATAACTTGTCAATTATAAATATTATTTAAATTTCTATGTTGATCTCCTATATTTACACGCCAACATTTCGGTTAAGTTGATTCTTAAAATTATTGACAGCCATGTGATAGCTGACTATGAGATCACAACTCTGTCACCCGATGTAGACAAACTTGTTGACAAAGTATAAGCTTAGTATTAACTGACGAACACAATGTACAAACATAACAATAAGTCTATCCTAATTCGCTACGATCCTAAGAACAACAAATATTTGGCACAATCCCAACCTTTTTCGTTAAAAATTCTAAAATAACGAAACACAATGTTGACAATAAAGAACAAATTTATCTGACACCGCGTCGCCAAGTTGACTCATTCGTCGACTAACTCTAAAAACACTGAGAAGCTAATCATTTATCATATTAATATACCTTAGCACTAAATACATTATTTCATATCTTTAACCTTATTGACGAGTGTACTAGCATTGTGTTTATTGTTTTTATTACCTATCTAGTGTCAATTATATGACAAAATCCTATACGTTCAGTTACCCGTTTATCACCCGAAATATTATAATATTAAACAGACGATTAGCTTGTAACTAACAAGTTCCGAAAGACAATACATGACACGAACGGTAACAGACGGCTCAGACAAAGAGACAGTGGCTGTCAAACTCTTTCATATTTCTGCAAGGACCTTTCAACAGGATTGACATAAGCGTTTGGGTAATAGCCAACGCCGGCTTTAGACGATAAGTTATACATGTGCAGTTTTGCGACTGTCATACTGAACTTCGAAGTTTAACATGCCAATGAACTGTATCCATAAAGTTTAAGAGAACGATTTGCGTCAGTTAGAAGGTACGCTATGACAACTGAATGTTCATCATCGTGATGTAAGGAACTTCGAAAGCTTGCTATGATGAATTACTAAATTTATTGTTCGTTGAATTATTTCCCATTCCATTGCTCGCTGAGCGTCCTTTAATTTAAGGACCAGCAATGGAATGAGTTCCACAGGGCTTTAAGACACAGGTCTTCAATCAGGGCTTTAAAGTCAAACTGTGCAGGTATGAACGTGCGTAGGAGTAAACTGTACAGTTATCACGGCCTGCTCACGTATCCTAGAGAATATCAAAACCGATATTTATCCGCGTGTGTTGCAACTCGTATGCACAGCTCTCAGTTGTTTTTTTTTTTATAACAAGTAATAAACCCACCAAAGCAACCATATTGTCGTGTGTTGCCGCTGATGGCATGCTTGCAAATGAGCAACCAGACAGGTATGAATGCAGTTACGTGTGTGTCTTTTATGGAACTCGGTTTTGCATGCACATTTAAAACTGTCACGCATAACCTTCGGTCTATGGCCGTCTTTACCAATACATTTTTGATTTCTCCGTCTTCGTTATCGCTGTAAAATGTCTCCTTGTCTAGGCCGTCTGGTCTTTTAGACGAGGAGTAACAAACTGAGATCTGAGATCATGTAACGATGGTTATCATAATATTGAGCTAAATGCATTTACTTTGAGTGAGACTAAATTTTTTGGATTAAGGCTTCGAAAGATCTAATTTGGAAGTTAGCAACAAATAGGTTATCAGACTCTGATTTTTGTATCAACACGATTTTAACCAGTAGCATGATATCAAAATTAATTGACGTGAGAAAAGTCTACTTTTAGGTGGAAAATGTTTGCGGAGCTCGTGGCCAGCCACTCAGGTCCATGTTCAGGTTGAGCCGTGCTTGTCGAGGTTGGTCCGTGGATGGGTGACCACCCATACATACCGAGTTTCCTCCCGTGACTCGGAAAGCACGTTAAGCCTTTGGTCCCGGCTTTCATTTGTAGATCTTTGACAGTCGTTGCAGGTGGCTGAAAAGTCTGACAACCAGTCTAAGTACAAACAGTACTAATTAGGTTGTAGAGGTCAGATAGGCAGTCTCTGCATGTAAAATACTGTTATTCAGCTGTATTCGGTTAGACTGGAAGCCGACCCTAACATAGTAAGGAAAAGGCTTGGTAGGTGATGAAGTGGAAAATGTTTGACTTATATTCGTGTTGTATTATGTCTCTTTGTACCATTTTGTGAGCGAAAAATGAATTTTGTACGTGATTGTTTTTCTAAATAAGATTGTCTTTTCTCAATACCATGGATTGTTTTTACTACACTGTAGATTACCAATTCCTTTAAGATTTCATTACAATTTAAGTTTGGATTATTATTTGTTATATTCATTATAATAAAATTTGCCTGACTCGATAATATGGTGTTTCGAAGTTGTTTCAAGATTTCTATGTCAGGACTTATAGTTAATTTAATAAGATCAAAGAATCTAAACATCTTGTATAATTTGAGAAAACCTTGTTGTAATTACTTTTGCTGTTAATATCGTTTACACGACAATATTTCGTAAAATGTATTAATAAGTATATTTTTTTTTTACAATCTTGTGCATTCAGGCATTGCAAGATACAAAAATCAGAGTCCATCATTATGGAAGATCTATAAACCAGCCAAATTAAAATAACACCGCATACGTACTTGGCCAAAAATCGTTGTATCGACATTGCTCATTAATTTCAACAGTATACGAAAGAAAATGTTGCAGTACACCAAGAGAAGTAACACGATTCTTTTACTCTGTGTCGTTGCAATATAGAACCTGATCCGATCAAACTACACTTAGCTCCAGAATTCACGCTCGAGTAAGCACGTACAATGTTTTGCTTAACTTTTAACATCCCCCACTGAACGTCACTCGATCCTAAACACATACCCTACGATGTTATAGAAAATCTAACTATTATTAATTTGCAGTCATATAAAAATAACAACAGACCGTTTTATCTAGCAAATATCTACAATAAAAGTTCGGATGATTACGGAACAGTGTGCCAAGCCTGTGGACTTAACTAATCATTATTTGATAAATAGTTATAACACTAAATTGGTGTATTTCGGTGGTGCAATAGCACGATCCTACTTTCTATTTTCTCACGTGAATGTTTCAATTAGAAAAATTAATCATAGTTTTGAGGACACGTTACAATTCCATCCAATAATTCCTTTGGAGCCAGTTCGTATGTGATACAGCGCGATATCGTAAACTTCTGCTAATATTTAACATCTTTCAACCTTTAGCGAGCTTCCACGACGTCTAGTACGTTAGACCGTTTTCTAGTTTTATTTACGTATCATCTAAGTCTAGACTAGCCATTTTTCTGCGTTACCCTCGACACGAACAGCTATACACATTCAATAACACTTATAATTACGAAGACGAACCACACAAAACAATTTGATTTTTTTTATTTATTTTACATTATCCATCCCTGTTTTCCTAACTGCTCGCTGTGGATTTTATTCATCATTAATATCAATAACTCTGAACTTTATCTAAGTAATTACCTAATAAACATTATCATGATTTACTTTGACATATCAAATACGCGGCTCGAAATATTTTTTTTTCATTACTTTAGACTGCTACAAATATCCTACTGAATGGGTTGAAGTGAGGTAAGAACGCGTGACGCGTCCGTCTGAAACAATAATTAACTATCAAAGTAAAGTGAGTCATGACTTCAAGAACGAAAGATAACATCTAATACGAGTCTAGTCTAGGTACAAATTAATATAATGTTACCTAATTACTTACTAAAGTCACAAACCTCAACAATGATTTAATATCTAATAGTGTTAGTGGTAAAGTGCCGTAAGTGAGTAAAGACTTTACATTCGGTGAAAATTTGTGAGAAATATAAATCAGGAGACATTCGTGTACTAAATTTACCCTGTACTCTAGGTTTTATAGTGAGAATACTGTTAATATTAACATTACGGAAGAAGTGTGTCCTCACGCCCTTCCTCTACCGCAGACCAGCGGGCGCGTCAAAACTTAAGCTTTAAGAATGTGAATTGATCAGTCATTACATTTTGGGCAAGCATTCGTTTTACTTATAAATACATCAGAATATATTTAAGCGAATCCAAAAAGATACATCTAACGGCAATTAAGTTAGCGCACATAGAAAAACAACGTCATCGACTTGCAAATATTCTGTTCTATGAAGTCTCGCAGATGGGTTTGGCACTCCGTTTTAAAAAATCTAATAAAACAAGTTATCGAACTACCTAAGAATACCCGATCTTTATAAAAATGTTTTTAATATCTTTACAATTGGCAGTCAATTGTGTTACACAAATACATCTAATCATAGAGTTATCACGATCGCGATGTGACTAACTATCTGGCATTATTATAAGTGTTCTTACTAAACTCATGACGAGGCTTTTAACCTAACTGTATCTACAATCCCTTAAGACATACTACTAAAGGGAAATTATTACATTTCGTCAGTATCGATATTGTCCTTATGATTTTTACGCGAGTACGCAGTTTATCAAATATTATATAATGTATAATTCAAATTTATTTCATAATAATTTAGTACATAATCTACATAGTCCGGCTCTCATCGAGGACGTTTGCTCGCAACTATTATTATAAATGCCTGATTCTAATCGACGAGTTTGAATATTACCACTTTACAATACTTAGATATTACGAATTTGAGCTCGATTTATTCGAAGTAAATCTTATAGTTAGTATTTTATTACATTATTATGTCCCCCGAAAATGAATTCGACTATCGCAAGAAATTATTACAACCACCTAAAGATAATCTGTACAATGTTTGTGCGCTCATATCAAATTAGTACTCGAAAAAGAATCGTTCCGTTGAATAATTGTAAATGAATACGTTCCGCTTAAAGTATAAACGTTCAATACAGCGATTCTAATATAAAAATAGTTATGGCAGATCGGCGTCCGGCGACAACACAAACCGGCCGTTGCTTGAGGTCGCTGCGACAGTCCAACATCAACGGACAGTTTCGACATCGAGTTAATGATTCTATATAAAAAGACGGCTTAGGATACGCTTACGGCGTGTACACGTCCATGGGCGCACCGGGCGCTTGGCACCACACACAGCACAACAACACATAGTTCTCGCCTCACAGTTCCCAACTGAGAGTCTTAAATAGATCATCCGTGCCACCACATGACGATCAACTCCCAGAACGTCTTCGGCGGCGAGTGGCCGAAGACGTAAGACGAATTTCAGAGACCCGGGTCACCTTCCGAGCCCATCTTTAGGAGCTCCAACTTCTTCTTGGCGATCTTCGAGTACAGAATGTCGATCGGCTTCGTGTTGTCGTAGAAGGTCGGTGCCCTAAAGATGATGAGCGCCGTCCCCAGCACGCAGGCTATCGTGAACAGGAACAGGAAGATTCTATCCAACACCATCGCTACGTACTTCCAGTCATCCTCCACCTAGAAACAGTATCATGCATAAGGAGAGTATGTATCCAAACACGAGAACAAAAATGGCAATGGAATACTTACACTTTCAAACTTATCCTTATTTTTGACATGCTGCGCAATAAATCTAGAACCTTCTATTGTCTTTTCCATCTCTCTCACGTAAGGTTTTTCTAGAGATGGGCTACCATCATCTAAGTCTAAACGGCACGGGGATCCAGGAGGCGGGGAGAACAGTTCGTCATCACCTCCCGGCGGAGGCGGCGGGGAGGGAGGCATGCCTGGTAGTTCATACTCCTCACAACCCCATTCTTTGAACTTTCCGTCCATGTCATCCGGGCCGAAGACATCCGTGAGTATCTGGAAATAAAAATCAATTTGAAAACAGTAAAAGAATCTATGTAAAGTCAATCAAAGAAATTGAGTTTAGAGTTAAAGGTCGATGCAGTGTAAAAGTGGGAGTTGGATGAAATGCCAGGAGATTAAAACGTCAGTGCGCGTTCCGCGAGGGCCAGTGTATCGACGCAGCTTAAGCCGGCACACAATTAGGCCGGAGTGGAGGTTTCGGCTCGGGCCGTGCCTGCTGGCGTCGTATATATCGCGCGATCCGTCCGCAGCCACCAGGGGAACATAAATAACGGAGGCCGCGCGCGCTCGTTAAGCCCGACCGGCGTTGAGTAATAAAGGAAAATCGAAATGGAATGAAATTGGGCTGGAAGCGATATTTTCGCGATACACACAGAGCACAATGGATTTAGAATATCGCTGAAAGGAGCGTTTCCCAGAAGAGTCCCGCGGCTGAGGACAATTAAAATGGTTATTGTTGAGAGCGGCTTCGACTCCGCTGTAATAGCGTTCTGTTTGTATTGAATCCGTTCCGATGGAAAATGTTTTGAATGGAGGAAACTCAATGAGAAAAGGCGCCGTGTTGTTTTTTCGTACTGAAAGAGGTTCTCTCTGAAGAACTTCATTTATGAATGCTTTTATTTTACAAATTTAATTAAAACGCTACGAGGCTGTGAGGTTTATCCAGTCTTGGTGTAAGATAAACCGATGGCTTGTGGATGATTAATGATTTACCGAGGGATGTGTTCCGGATCAGTTCTTATTTCGTGATGTTGGTGATTTATTGCAGAATCAATATTTCTTACCTCGCTTGGTTTATCGTTATCGTCGTCGTCATCGGGCGGTTTCTCTGGCCTCTGTATACACAATATTTTGGGTAAAAAATCTATAAAGACTTTCCGCACCCACGGGGCCATGTGGTGGGTGACTGGCGACCTAAAATTTATGTTTAGCACCACGATAGTGACAACTACTGATAATGTAACTAGCATCATAGTGAATAACAAATATTTGCCTAACAAGGGGACCGTTAGCGATGTCGGAGGAATAATTTCGGCTAACAGCAAGAAGAACACGGTCAACGATAGAAGAATCGAAATACAGAGCGAGATTTTCTCTCCGGAATCTGAAGGCAGGTAGAATACTAGTACTGAGAGGAATGAGATCCCAACGCATGGGATGATGAGATTGACCGTGTAGAAGAGGGTTTTTCTCCTGAGAGTGATGTTGAAGATGATGTCAGGGTACGGTTCTTCGCAGCAGGAGTAGAACTTCTCGTTCCTCGTGGCTGGGACCCGCATGATGTCCCACTCGACTGAGATGTAGTACTCCGACAGGTCGATCCCCATCCCGATGCGATCCGAGTCTGGCGTCTGTTTCAAGTGCCTCAAGTCCACCTAGAAAAGAAAACATGGTCAGAAAATACTTCAAGGGTTGAAATCTTTACTGAGTGTTGTCTGTCAATATCAAACATTTCAAGTTATTTTGAACCCCTCTTTGTATTATGTAAGAGCTAAGTCAATGAAAAATGCAATATACGCGCTTTGGTCGTGGAGTTAAAGCAATATCGTTCAAAAACGAAAACAAATACCCAAGACTTAATAATACCATCCTTTTCAGCGCCAAAATAGAGCCATCAAGAGCACCTAAAAGAGAGAGCCGCAGTTTGAAAACGAAGCATAACAAAACACCCGAAGTAAGGCAATCCGTAAATTAAGGAATCAAACCATTCACGCGAAGCTTTACAAATAGCTGTTATCGCTATCTCATACAACTATCTAAAGTAAGACAGGGATGGAGCACACCTGAATTCCCTCGTGAACCTTAACACAGCGATATAAGGCGTAGACGTAAGCCGAGTCTTTATTTATGTGAAAGTAGGTGACCACAGATTTATTAGGTTCCTTAGGGTAATAGATGTATGCGTCTGTATTGAGCTTTCAAAGAATTTGTAACTATAGGTTTGTGCCTAGAGTCACAAAGTCTTTCAAAGCTATAGCTTTCCGTTATTCATTCTTGTATGGATTTTCCTGGTATTAGAAGGTCAAAGTTTTCGCAACAGAGGTCCATGAATTTCTTGTGTTACGTGACTCCGTTTGGAAGAAGGTTTGTTCTTATAGATGTTATGATATACTGGGATAGTTCAAGTTTATAGTAGTAGTGTATAAGTAGGTACATATACAATAGTTACGTATAAATATTGTGAAATTGTATTGGAAGCCAATTTTTCATAAGTACATTTTGAAGCATCACAGTTCGATTTGATATTCACATAAGTGACGAGATTTAGCACATCCGCTATATCATATAATTCATACTTTAACAAAGTAAAATTCGTTCTGAATAAAAATGGGCTCAAAAGTTTTAAAACACCTATAATTGTCATAACTTTGTTCTCTACATCATAAACTAACTGCTCAGACGTTGGCATTTGTGAAAAAATGCCTGTAAGTACAATAAATACATAGATGAGAAAAGCTTTTATAAATAAACTAGGTTATGTATGTATTCTGCACCAATATCTATTATACTTGATCATCTGAATACTTCTTAAAATATTATAAGCCTCGTAATAAATACTATGATTTGTACTTGAGTTCTGATATAACGGTATACTTCAACTATATCTAAATATTTATATACAGGGTGATATAAATATTTCACTAGACACTAAGTATTGGAAAAGGCTTTTTGCAAAGAATTCGATTACATTCCCTCTAAGCGTTTCGCTACGAAATTCGTTTAGGGCTCCATTTTTTTTTGTTTCATACAATTTTATTAGGGGTCGAGGACTTTGCGAAAAAAATGATTCTTAAGCGAAAATAAATTTTCGGCGACAGATTTTTTAGATACTAGAGAGGTATTCGTTTTGTTTTTATGGGGTTCGTGATAGATTGTCAGCGAAAATTGTTTTAACAGTAAATTATACTCTGAAACAATAACAATAGAATACATATTTTTTCTTGCTGACATTCTTTTCGGACTTGAATGGTCGCCTTTTATATCGATATTATGAGAAATAATAGCTCACACTAAAAATTTAAACGTACAACTGCACCATTACATAAAAAAAAATATGATATGGTTGGAAATCCATAAAATCACAGTTTGATTCAATCATTCCCTCGTCAGTTTCCCATGAACGTCAATTTGATTGGACATACGAGCGTAACGTGACGTCATGCGTTATGTTTTATGGAGGTGTTATTGAGGATTTATTCAGTTAATCTTACTGTATTTTTATTGAAGCTGTTTCACAAATTTCGCATTTAACTATGATTTAAACATCAAAAATCCAAATCAATCTGGCCATGATTGGAAGGAGAAAAGAAAAAAAACGCTGATCTGTCATTGTACGGGAAGCTCATACAAAGTGAGGTCAGGTTACACTGGTTATGTATAGCTTGATGTGACGCCGCGTGTACACACTGGATATCATTTATGTCCACTCTGAATATTGTAAATAGTCATACAACGTAGGCTTATAAAAACAAATCAAAGACTGATGAAAATGAGCTTGATTTAATCTAATCTCTATTACAAGTAAGCCATTTACTTACTTCTATTACTCAGAGGGCACTAAAACTGTTAGACAAATAAATTATCTTATATTTCTAGGAATTGGATATCGAAATCAATTTGATCTGATTTTTGGAAAGAGAAAGAGGCCTTCTACCTCAACCACGCTTCGCTTCATACTGTAGACCCACTAGCCTCTAAACTATCTCGCTCAGTTAACCCTTATGGCTCCTGGACCGAATTGCTCACTTTGGCACATTTTCAACATACATCGCAGCATCCGTGTTTGAGGTATTTATCGAAGCACTTAGTAATTTAGCAAGAAGCAAGTGCCAAGGTAGGCTATTTGGTGCAGGATCTATTACATATTTTTACGAAGACTTTGGTGTAAGTGGAAAGATAGAAGATGGCTCTAAAAATCGCGTCAAGTAATCATTTATGTTGTCAACATTACACTACCATAGTACGTGAAGTGATGAGAGTGCTATCCTAGCATTTAAACAGACACGAATAATAAGGTATCAATGGTGACAACGGTAGCTTGCTAAGGGCAAAATACACAAACTTGACTTTGAATTTCCTTTGCCGATCAAACGAATATCAACATTACAAACTAAATTATTAGGTCCGTATTAATATGAAACTCTCATAGACTTAAGAACAATATTCAAATAAGAATAAGGTGCTGTAAAATCGGTGAAGTTTGCTCAAAGTTGGGTGATATTGTTAACAATGCATTCATACAAATAATCACTTATGAAAAATCGCCAACTCACCATGTAGCCATCGTAGCTCCAAGATCCGAACTTCATGAAGCAAGTCTGCTCGTCAAAGGGGAAGTACTCCACGTCAATCTCGCAGAAGGACTTGTAGATGGCGGGTGGCTTCCACACTACTTTGCCATCGTGGTGGAGGATCGCTTTCGTCATGATTGTTACCTCATAGTTACCGTCAGCGCTGGAATAAACAACATTTTGTGAGTATAGAGTATTTTTAACCTGAAAAATAAACGTGAAAAAAATTCTAGGACGGAATCGGCATCCACCGACTCGTTCTGTATGTGTGGTGGATTATGGTCCAGTCTCTCCCACAGAGAGGCCTGTATTCCAGTATCGTTATAAGCTGTTGATGCTAATACTTCGTAGAAATATTTGTAGGTATCATCTGCCTAGCCTTTTTCCAACTAGGTTAGGGTCGGCTTCCAGTCTAACGGGATCCAATTGAATTCCAGTATTTTACATGGAGCGACCGCCTATCTGACCTCCACAACCCAGTCAGTACTGGGTACTATGATATATAACTTGGTAAGACTGTCATTTGTTAGGTATCTAGTATAAATAATGGAAAAATTAATTATTCACGAGGAGCAATGGCCGCCATTTGTCATGTGCAGATCTAATATTATGAAATTGTGGAACCATGGCAGATAACTCATAACGAGTGCTAAAGCTCTAAGAAACAACATCAAAGGCTGTTTCTATGCTAATTAATAAAATTCATTATTAAAATTTGAAAGAATAGAATACCCACTGGGCACTTAAGTTTTATTTTGTAGACGATTTGTTGTATCAACAGCACATAGGAAATTCCATAGAATGCAACTGTGTCAAGCGTATATTTCGTACAAAATAATATTGTTTCAAATCCGTATAAATTCTGTGTTGTGAAGAAAAATGTAGGTTATCCGTATAAAATAAGAAAATATACTGCGTCGCTTTTGAAGGTTTAAATGAAATCATTTTAAGCTTTTTACTTTGCTCAGGTAACGACTCGTAACAGGAATTTAAATCCATATTAATGTTTCTTGGGATTTGGCGTATATTACTTTTCTGTGTTCTTCGAAGAAAAGTTAATAGTTACTTAACTCAGATACATAGGTATACGTTTACTAATGTTTTACAAAATAAATAATTATAGCTTTATCTCTTTGTCTTTTACATTAAAATATAATTGACAAAGAAACTGTATTTGACAATCTGGTAACATTAAACGAGGAATATAAATATGATGCAAGTGTGTATTGACAAATGAATGCTGCAAACGACGGTTTTCAATGCACTATCAGGAAGTGTCTCTTATGTTATCTTAAGACATGGTTGGGATTGTACGAACCAGGGAAGATTGGTACGAGATGGAAGATGACCTGATTGCGTCTTAGGGTCACTATGTTTTTTTTTTAAATCTTGACATTATCAATTATACTATTTTGAAAGTAGGAAAATTGGTAGGTACCAGGTTACCAAAAATATCAGAGTCCGATACAGACAACAAATCTACCCCATAAGCTTAGTCAGTTGTTTATGTGGTACTTGCTTCAGTGTAGTGTATGCTGCGTCAGTACATCAACTTGATCCTCGTTCGTGTCAAACTAAAGTGGCTGATTTACTACCTCGCAGCTAATTACACAGCGACTGTAATCTGATTGACTGTCTTTACTATATTAGGGTCTGTTACAGTTTGTGCGTAATGGGATATTGTGTGCTTTGTATCCATACTAATGTTTTAAGTGCATATGTGTCTATTTGTCTTTGTCGGTTATATTTTCATTCCTAAACGGGTAAACGGGATTTGGTACGCGGATAGATCATGATCTGGCATAGGATTCAAAGGATACTTTGTATCCTGGTAGTATTCCGTGGGATAATTCCAGACCTTCGAGCATGTGTCCCTACAGGTTTTATTGATTTCTCTTAAAGCCATATTAATCATTTTAAATTCTATCTCAAACAAAATGCAATACCGTAATATAAATGACAATTACGTCATAAATTGATTTTAAAAAACCACTCAATCAAATCGATTCCATAATTAAAACCGAAAACGTCTACCAAAATATCTATATGAAAATCATCACCCTTCCATTTGATCCCTCCATTCGTTGTCGGTACAAAATTGATGTTGAAACCTCTAAAAGCTTTGTCATAACCAACTTTTGCGCATTCATGAAAATTGTCCCGTAAAATAGGTCGCCTTGTCTTCCATTAAGCTAACGCTGTGCCATTAAAAATAAAGTTAACACTGAATATTCGTGGAGTGGGCTTTTAGGAGAAGTCACAGGTGCATTAGAGTGTTACCTCTATTTGGTTAAATTTAAAAATATTACAGTCACGTCAACGGCGAGCTTCTAACAGCCTTAATATACGAGTAGAGCTAGGAGAATGTATATTTTATTTGCTATAAAGTTTGCTGCACTAAAGTAAAGGTGTTTAAATAATACTTATTAGGGTCTAAAATGCCCCCTTAGACAATCGAAACGTTAGTTGAATCTACAATGAAGACCTTAGTAGATTCGACTCATTAATTTATTGGTTTCATAACTTTAGATATATTCGCGTCAAACAGAGTAACCACATTTTAAACCATAAGCCTTGAAATAAACGTTGCTTTCAGTACACCCATTGGCAATAGCTATTATTGTAAGTGGCCAAAACGTATCGGTTGCATCTAATTAGCAAATACTATTGGCACCTGGAGCAGGTAACCACAGCCAAGTCATAACGCTTATTTATAGATCAAATCCAACCGGAGGAATCAACACCGTAACCATTTGCAATAAACTACAAAGTTAAAATAACTTGGCGCCGTAGTTTAACAGTTCCTGGTATCAAACTCAGATAATCCAAAATTAATCCAATCGCAAACTTGTGTCAAATGAGAATTGAACCCAATTCGCGTAATTTGAATGCTTATTATGAAACTTTGTCAAACAGGACAAGATTCCAGGAAATATTTTGACTGGCGACGTGATAATTTTATTAAAATATTAAATGAAACTGCGTAAAATATTAATGGCAGTTATGAATGAATACAGTAAAAAGGCAACCCGCGCGTTCAGCAGTGAATATGATGAAGAAATAAACCAAGTATTCTGAGAAAAAAGAATTAATGAGAAAGTATTTAAAATGAAAAATAAATACGTAGAGATGCTGTTATTCAAAAACCGACGAAAACTACCAATGAGAGAGGAAACGCTGAATAAAATAGATGAAATTAAGCCATCCACCACGGTAGTCAATTTAGAAATTAGGGCAACTGTTTTAGTAGTAGAATATTTAAACGACACTGAGACGAGTGAAATGAGCAAAGTTGTAGATAGAAGTTTTATAGACGTCAAGTTTAAGCACTTTATTAATGATTACGCATAAAATGAGAAATTAAATAAGGAGCTAATATCGAAAGGCATCAAATTATTTGAGATTTTAGAAGAGAAAGAAGGGATTTGTGGATCATACTCAATCGAAAATTGACATGAAAGAATGTTAGAATAAAGAGTTACTAAAAACAATGAATCGGGCTATTTTGTTCCGATTTCACCAACAAAAGGGTCGCGGTGTATTGAATGTTTGAATCAAAAGCGAGCTAATTTGTTCTTCACAAATAAGCACAATCAATTTGCCCTGAGTGGCTCTTAGATTTGCGTGGGAGGTTACGCAGCTGATGTATTCTTTCGTTTACAATCCGATTTATATGAAAAACAATGCGACGGAAAGAGGAAAACATTTATTGAAAAGTATCGGGAATCTGTTGTCGTAGCAACTAGAAACACCGTTTAATGATAGATGTACTTCTATGACTGAAACTATAAATTAGCTTTAAAGCTTCATATTTAATAGTCCAAGAATATTAGTCAAATGAAGGCAAGTATTTCGGAATGAGAGATATTCAGCTATAAAGTTGTATAAACATTTATTTTGGCACTCTAAAAATTGTCTCAAAACCTACTATTAGTAGAGTGTAGACCACTACAGATATTCCAAGCCCAAAGGTAAAAAAAAAAACGATTTTTTACACATTTATTGCAAATATCTCGTTTCTTATGGGTTTTATACTATTTGTACTAATTACAAATATTGTAGAGGATTAAATTGTCTATAACTTTTGTCTAATATTTTATTTATATCTTGAACCATTTTCGAGATAGAGGGCAGAGATTATTTGAGAATGGAGTGCGAACCTTGTTGGCGATCTATAATGCTCTAAAATCTGAGAACTGTATCGATCGTCTTCGCTATGCACCGTTCATCAAGTTAACAAGACTGAATAAACCTGTGCACTTATCAAATCTTCCACCAACGAGTGCAGCAGCTGACCAACATTTCAACCGTGTTTATTATAAGCTTCATATTTTCAATTCCATTTAGAATTCCTTTTCCTTTAATACATATACGTTGAGACTAAACTGCATCAAACAGAATGCAATGTCTAACGCTTGTTAATAATGAATGCTTACCGTGGCGTGTTTAGTTCGATACGCTACCTTGATGCTATTTAGATTAAAGCCCGCACTTATCGTGCCTTCCGCCTGGCCAACTTCGGGCGCATTCTCTGCATCACCTAGATACCAACTACCCATTCAAATTTCACCTTTATTTGAAAGGAGATAAGCTTTTAACTCCCGCAGAGTGGAGAGCTTACGTGGCGTTAATGCATATAAATGCGGTGAACTGCCACTGATAATGGTTAGTGTTGCAAGTATAAGGATTTTTAAGGCGGTCCCGCATTGCTATTGGAGGGCGCTGGGATCGATTTGGAGTCTTGAGTGTCTGCCAAGTGTGGTTATTGATTGCGTGTTTGGTAAGTTTCGACGATTGCAGTTTTCAATTATGCTAAAAGAATCTTGATACTTCACCGTTCACTATTTGCGGGAAGTGATCGAAAATGCATTACTATTCGTTTATGGAAATGGCTGCCCATTTTCCAACACATAAAATATTATATTTATTCTGAGTATTCGCATGGAAGTTTATGATGGAAATAATCCAGCTTGGGAAGCTCTTGGTTAAGTTTTCAATAATTCTTCTGTTTGTAGAGCAGTTGTATTCTTTTCAACAGCTTGAGGATAAAAAAGAAAAGCTAAACAAACAAAGAGAAATCATTAACAGCAAAATATACGCTTCCAGTGAAGCACAAGTTAAGATTAGTTACATACTTTTGTCTCAACATCTGACTTTACCGAGGAGTCTCGTCAAGATGTCTTGATAATGCAAAGTAATGGGATTTTTGTCCGCAAACCGGAAATGAAGAGATAAGGTCCTTATAAGAAGAGTTTATAACAAAAGAAAAGTTAACTTTCATTGGAAGGAATGGGGATAGTGTCAAACTTGTGGATACAGGTTTGTCCCAAGTTTCTTAAATTGATTCCCCAGTAAATGGCTCCGGAGTGAGATTAATGTTTATCGCTGGCATTTCTAAGAACTTAAGTGTATTCGATTTATTGTCATGTTGCAAGAAGAATAATGGATTTCAAGTTAGAAAAAATATTTCATAAGATTGATGTTGCTACTTTGCCACTTTAAACGGTCAATGAAAGACTTTCGTTGATAATTCCATTAATCTCAACAACTTTGACGAATAGTTTCAAAGACTGAGTGATTTAGCAAATTATTAGACTTGGTGAACTTTAATGAGAATTGTTTTTCGGCTAATTATTTTCGTAACAATGAAATGTAATTGTTATTTTAGTAATCATTTTAGTAATCCTTGAACATTGATAACGTTAAAATTTTTATCAAAATTCAGATACCAATCTAAAATTTAATGTACTAAGTCAAGATAGAATTTGGATCACGATTTCCATAATAATGACGATAAAACCACAAAAATGGCAATCTTTATGGTCGAAGAGTGTTCTCTGTTTAAGTACTCATAAAATTGTGTGTAGCATAAAATTTGGAATAGAATTAGAAAACGATATGCGATATTGAACTCACTTATTGTACAATACGATGTCTGGCAACCATATGTGTTCAGAAGGTACATGCAGAGTCTCCACACCACCGTAGTCATCTGGGTTCCACTTCAATTTGTAGTCGTTCCATTCCTGCAACAAAATAAGCCAATTTATTCTATTCTATAGAACTCTTTCTATGGCATAATTATGTAACGATGAGTAGTCTTTTAAAAGAGCATGCTAGTATTTGACTCCATCTTTAGCAGGTCTTACATGTTTTTTTTCTCTCTTGTAAGTTTTTTCTAAAATTACGAAGTCTTTACGGTATTTTAAATTATCTGCGTTAAACGGATCTTGTATTTCCAAAATTCTAGTCGACAAAGTCTTGTCTTAGTATTACGTAACTAGTTTCAAGATTAAGCTGAAAAAGCCACTTCGCTTTCAAAGAATTTAGTCGACTTTCGTATTTCTTAACTTTATTAAACTGTCTTGCCACATAAATTGGGGTCGAAACTGACCAGACCAAAATGTCTATTAGCCTTTTTATCCTCTTAGGAAGTTTTTTCTCAAACTAAAGTCGGTTCGAAGACATTCCCGAAAGTACTTTCGTTGGAGGCGGCATAAAACAGTGTTGTTGACTGAGACCGGTTGCTGAACGTCGGAAATTGCGGTGGCTTATTGGGTTCCGGTCGCGGGTCTATTGAAAATCTGGTGCTGTGGGCAAAAATGGACTTGGTCACTTCTCACTTAGTGTCCAGTCGAGCAAATACGGATTTCTCCTTGAATTACTTGCATTACCACAGTTAGCTAAGAAACTTTTTTTTTGAAAATTATTTTGTAGCATCTCGAACTTAAACGCTGAATGAAAAGCGTTGTTAACTGAATCCATATAATGGATCCTTCAGTTAATAACGCTTTTCATTAGCAGCTAATAGGCTGCTTGAAAAAAAACAGGTTTTTCTCTTGGGTATTCATTAATTTGGTTTATAACAAATTCTTACCTTTCCGTAGAAATATACCAACAGACATCAACGTACGACTTATAACATATTAATGCTTAGCGTTTTTATAACATTGGAATGATAGCCTTATTTTGTGTATTTTGTTCTGGTAAGTGATTTATGGTCCGTTTTAGTGTTCAGGTGTTTTGTAAATTAGTATCTGGTCTTGGACTTTCGTTGCTGACTGTACCACATTATACATAATTCAGTTTACATGACGTCTTAAAATATTGCCTAAATGATAATGTCAGTTGTACCTCGGGGGCGTAATGAAATTTTATTTGCAGGTTCTTATTATTTTTTTAAGTAATGTTATAAAGTAACCGAGTGAATATAGATCTGATTTCCCGAAGGAGGTTTGTTTTGTGCTTTCGTTGGAGATCCAGGGTCTCGTGGAGGGCTTCATTTGTGGGCATTGAAGTATTTTGTGTCCCACGTCGGGCGCCAATAACAACGATATTAGATTTTTCTGCTACAAATGCAGCGTATGTATACATATGAGTTAGAGATTTAATTTTAACTCCTGGCTCGAGATAATGTGGTCGTAAAATAGGTGGACTTTACCGTTTCACTGCATTGGCTACCTACTTTTTTCTAATGCTATAATCTATCCCTATCCTGCAATAATACCTTCTTTTAAGCAGAGAGTACTTTTCATTAGAACATTTTACGTGCGTATTTCTTCGTGCAGATCAAATATAATAACGTATATGTCGGTTGTTATTTTAGCCGCGATTTTATTATCCTACAGTGACAGATTGTAGACCTTTTCTATTCTTTGGGGACTTTGTCTTACTTACCAACTTGTCTATGTTATTTTGTACAGAAAAATTGAATGAGGAAAGTATTCTATGTCCCACAAAAAAAAAAAACAAATTGATGAGATTTTATAAGGAAAAATTTGCCATCTCACTTTAAGCATGTTTGGCAACATTGCCCAACTTGAGTCAAAATTACAAAAAGTACTTGTTTTCAACACTTTTAACGTATTGTTGAAAGAAATTCTTTACTGGTATATATATATATCTCATCAACTTCGAACTACTATCTACAACAACCAAAGAAACGAATCCAATTTCATAAAGAAAAGAAACAGACTTTGGCACTAACTTATAAAAATATTAGAATAGAGAATACACGTTAAGCCAATACTCATAATTCTAAACTTTCTGACAACACGAAACATCACGACAAACTAACATATACAAAACAAAATAAATTCAAGGATGTAAAGAAATAATATATAGTGTCTAAAATATTTGGCGACCCGACGGAACCTACAACCTCAAAAGTTTGGCACAGCGAATGAATCGTTCAGTACTATACGGAACCCAATTATTATTCTGGCGGGCCTTGTAGTCTCTGTTAGGCCGAATTACTGTTACTAAAACTCAATTTAAATTTGTCTACACAGACTTAATTTGAAATTGTCTTTGCGCATGTATGGGTCGGTTTTCGGCGATGAAAACGTCGACGTGTCGAACGGAATTGAAGCGAGGTAGCGGTGTAAAGGAGAGTTTCGAAATGAAAATGATTTGAAGATTATTATTTGGCTTTTTTATGACAATTTGAATGTTATGATAAAGTGTCTCGGAATGTTTAAATATCATTTTCTGGTTATGGTTTTTGATGAAGTTGTAAGCGGAAATATCCAAGTAATAGAAGTATCAATGTAAAGTTTTCATTTAGCAATCATAATTAGACAGTAATTATAATGTTGTCTAAAACACAAGTTATTCAAAACCTGAAACGCATTGCTCCTAAGGCGCCACAACAAAGCATCGTGGACTCTCATATACTAAGATAAATATTTACGACACTGTAATTTTATTGTAACCATTATTGACATAACATTAAGCAGGTGTACTTAATAGTAGACCCACATATTTTCGCCAGTTATGTTCTAAGTCCCATGTAATAGGGGGCGAGCCTATTGCCATCAACCGATTTGTGCCCGGCTCCTACTAAGAAATTCCTGATGGAAAAACCCAATAACACTTTGCCCAACCAGAGAATTGAACCCAAAAATATTTCCAACTACAATTTGCAATTTAGAAGTAAAATTCAAAAGCGCTAATACAATAAGCCAACATTTGCTCCGTAATAAGGCAAAATTTATGCACACGTTATAACTCCAGTCACTCTGAGGATCGAAGATGTGTACTCATGTAAGATTACGTAAAGGCATTATACAGGCTTTCACGGTGTAACGCCCGTGACTGCCGTGGCATCGTAACTGACAAATCTCTTGAACAATCAATGGCGCATAATGTATTCTTCGGCAAGTGTGATATTGGGTTAGTGTGGATAAGTTAATGGGTTCTTGATTTTAAATTACTCTGGTTTGGTCTTTTTCTTGCGCAGTTTTTGTTTTAAGACTGCCTTCGCCTTTTAATACTTTTCTAGCTGTTGCCACCTTCATTCATTAGCTGCCGAGTCTTTTCCCAACTATGTTGGGGTCGGCTTCCAGTCGAACTGGATGCAGCTGAATACCAGTATTTTACGTGGAGCGACTGCCTATCTGACCTCCACAACCCAGTTAGTACTGGGTAATACGGTACCGCATGGTAAGACTGGTTGTCAGACTTTCGGGCCACTGACTACCTGTAACAACTGTCAAAGATCTACAAATAACGGCCGGGACCAACGGCTAACGTGGTTTTCGAGACACGGAGGAAACTCGGTATGTAATGGGCGCTCACCCATCCACAGACTAACCTAGGCAAGCGCGGCATAACCTAAAGATTGATCCGAGTGGCTGTTATTATTTAGCCACGAGCTCCGCAAATACCTGCTGCCACCTTTAATCAAATCTAATAAATTCCGCTTTCTTCTTTCTACAATATGGAGTGAACACACTCAACGTTCTTAAAACAATTCCAGCTTCCGCCACACTCAAAGCCCCAATCCAAAGCTGAATGTTTAATTGAATTTCATAATGGGATATGCGTGTGACGCGAGATTTTCGGTCGTTTCCTTGGCTATAATCTTTAATATGAAGCTGTGCTCCACATTTTCTACACCGTGTAATGTCTGTTTTAGTTCAAATTCTATTCATGTTGCGAAAGTTGTTTGAGAGTTATATTGGAGCAATTTGTTCTCAAGTTTTTGTTTTAAAAGTGTTTCTTTCGATATCTTCACTGAGAAAGATATTAAGGAAAATAAATATTTCATTGTTATTATCAGTGTTGAAAAATAATACCCATTCATTGTTAGGTTTTTAATAACGGTATGTATTGAAATTAGTATCTGTATTATACATGATTATACCGTATGAACCAATTACTTATTAATTACTATGATATACCGGATTCCGGGGTTGCAATTACGTGCTATTACGTGCTATTAGTAACAGATTGTTAGCTTATAACCTACATTATTGAGTAACCCGTTTCCGATATTCGATACTTATGATATTTGTGATAATAGGTAGGTATGTTCCTTGGCTGTTGTTATTATACCAATATCTATGTTTTCACTAAATTCTTTTTAATTAGCGTTGTCTTTTCTTTTCACAAGTTCCTTTTCATTTATGGTTTCTAGTTTTTTTTTTACGTTTTACGCTGTATACAGCCTGGTGAATATTAGAACACGATTGAATCTCGATAAGGACAATTATTTTCTTGTCATCTTCTTCTTCTGTAATACCGTTATCTCTGTCGTCCTTACTTTCATTGTTTTTAAACAAAACACTGACGTTGTTCTGTATCATATTATTATTATAGGACTACCCAACTGTGAACAACCCTACTAAATGTTTATATAAAGGTCTATGTTTGCTTTACGAGATTCAACCAAAATACCTTAGGTTTATGATTCATTAAAACGAAATTTAATTTACGCATATTACGGACATACTGGTGTTAATGCTTTACGAAAGCTATGAGTGTAAGGTAATGTCGTTATTTCAGCAATAAAATCAAAGGACAATGACAGTGGCATTGTAATTTTCTGTGAAAAAATATTTTGGGTCATATTATTATCTGACGCATTACAAAAAAAAAAACATTGAACAGAAGCAGTTCACTGAATACACATTTCGTCACCGAATTATCAAAACCGGTCAAGTATGAAAAGCTTTGTGATTCCCTGACAGAAAAAATGTCTAATATTAAAAATTCGGAGGTTTTAACACACCCTCGGGGCGAGCAAATTGTCAAGAGTTTCAATTGACCGCGCCCGCCATTTCCTGGTGGCCTGAGTTTTTTTTCATCTTCTTTTGGGTTGTGGCCACTTTTGTAATGGGAAGTGGGAGGCTTCAGTTTATTTTCGAGGTTCGCCTCAATGTTGTTTGTAAATGTCGCGCGTGATCTTTTTGATAATGTTTAGGTGGTAACGGAATCGCTGCTGAAGAGGGTTTTTATATGGAAGATCAGAACGAATTGGGAGATACACACACGTTTCCAATTACATTATACGATAGTACCGATTGAGAAGGAAAGAGGACAACTGGTGAATTTTAGATAATTTCCACTTGTATTGGGTAATGTTGTAGCAAAATGAACAAATAAACGTGAGGATTGAAATGTGTTTATTGACGAACATTTTCAAACAGAAACAGAAAGGATCAAATGAAAAAGTTCAATCCAAGTGTTGTTTTGCTGTTTACGCAAACAATTCGAACGATGAATAACGAAGTAATGAAATAACTTCCGATGCGAATAAGCCAAAATATCATCAACAAAGCAAAAAACAAACGATTATGCGAGAGATTGTTGGTAACAAAAATGTCGGAAAGTTGCTAGAGGGCTCTCGCCGCCAACTCAGCAAGAATCCGACACAAGTATGCGTTTGGATGCGATGTTTTTAAAATGTTATTTAATAAATTTGAACGAGAACAAATTTTCTGATATAATCGGGAATTTCGTATGGGAAATTTTGGCAAGCCTTCAAAGGCGCTCTACGGAAATTTTTAAATTTCCTAATTTACAGTTTGTCGTATATTTCTGAACTGCACTTTAAAATTGTGGTGATACTCATGTAAATATTTTCAAAATATTAAATATTTTTGGGATTTTAATCTATTTTCGATTCTCTTTTCATTATTTACGCCTTAAACTACATATCACCTCAAAACAATTTCTACGCAAAAATGTCAAAGTTCTCAAAAGAAAATTCATTTAGGAACACAAAAGAACAAAGATTGCAAAACACAATGAGAGAGGGAGATGGCGAGAAAAATTGGAAGAACTTTTAATTATAGAAAATCTCTTGAAGCCAATTTCACCTTAAAGTGGGCTGCAAACTTCGACTGGCGAGTTGGATTCTATTTAAAAGTTTTGACCGACATCAAAGCGATTCCACAATGATTTATTATGCGAATATATTTTGGAATTTGATGTTTGTTTTGGTATTTAAACATGTGCATTCATCTTCTATGTTATAGAATGGACGGCGGGCAACTAAAATTGATTTAAATACAGGGTGGAAGAGACAGCGACGCTAAGCCTTAAGCGTGTTCAGTACATCATTCTGAACCGCCCCCACAGAAATTTTCCATCGGTTAATTAAAAAAAAAAACAGCTGTTCAGTACATTTTGACGTATTGCAGTTTTGTAGGAAACAGCTGATTTCTTTTTAATAACCGACGAAAAATTTCTGTATGGGGGGGGGGAGTTCAGAATGATGTAGTGGTAACCAGCTTAGCGTCGCTGTCCCTTCCACCGCGTATAGTCTAGGCTTTTAAAAGAGACCATGTAATGCAATGTTAGTGTGATGTTTATAATTTGCCTATATCTTAAATACACAGATTTGAATCAGCACAAGTGCTGTTAGCCCTGCTATTCCAAGTTAAGTTTTGGAATCCCATCTGAAGAAAAAAATATGTAATTTACAGACCACCACCATCACCCACGATAATCACACATACCGTACATAAGCCACACATAAAATACATAACACGCCAAAGGATATATCCTGGGGGTAGTTCAAAAACGTGTTAACTGGTAGGTGTGCGAAACGGGAATGATTTATGATACCCTTCAGGGGGCGGCCGGGTAAAAACCCTTCGAAACAGCGGTCTGTTTCGATACACATCTAAAACTTATTTTTATATCAAAAAATATTATTTCATCGCCAGCATTTCTTGCTGGTTTTCGTCGTAACGTTTTAAATATAATGGAAGTCGAAAAAGGTTTGAAGTTTTACGTTTACGTTTCAATCGGCTCGAGTAGTTTGTGGGTGATTGGATTGAAAGAGGTTTTTATTTACGATCACGTTTCAAGCGTTTGACCTTGGTACAGTCGTCCGTCCGTCCATGGTAACAGTCTGATTTAAGTCGACCTTGTTGTTTTAATAGCAGAGGACCTATACCGAACGCGCGACGTAAAAGTAACGCAAATTCGAACGATTTTCAAATCGACAATCCAGTCATTACCAACATATTGTTATGTATGTTAGTTAAAATTTTTGCTTCATCAAATCTATATTTAATAGTAGGAGGTATTTGTACGTCGGTATAATCTTCGGAACATCTGATCCGATTCCGAAAATTCTTTCAATAATGGTAAGGTAAATTATTCCCGAGTGTCATAGGCTTTATTTAAAACGTTTCAGTGGGATAATTTCCAACCATAAGGCGAGCGAAGCCGTGGGCAAAAGCTATTTACATTTATGTATAAATGAATAAAGCCTTAACTATTTAAATATTAAGTACAAAGTATTTGCGCAAGGCTGGTTTTCGACATTTTTAGTAATTTTACTAGACGTGCAGTTGACCATACAAACGCACTTTTCAAGGTCAGTCTAACGTTCTATAAGGGGACTATTTTTCTAAAAATACTCAATTCTTTGATCTTTCAAATGGGTCTTTCGCAGTCGATTGACAGACGTAATGCTCTAGTAAGGAGCATTCCCACTCGATATGAAACGTCAAGTAATAATTCTTAGCAACCATTTGACATCATTATTTGTGTATTATTACCCTGTAACATAATATCGATTCCCCAATTCGTTTTCTTCAACAACTTCTTACTTTTATCTCTCTTTTTCATACGAGCAAATACTCGTCATCTCTTTCTAACGATCCAAAGTTTTTTCCTGCCAAACAAGTTGGTCCCGCGATAATAAAAATGTTATGATCACACAAGTAAGTTTACGATTTATTTGTTGGAATGCTGATAGTTCGGGCAGCCGTATATATTTTGTTAAGGGGATGACAAATGTCCAAATTTTCAAGGATTCGTTCTAGTTTTCAACACAAGGTTGGATTTAACAAATTGTGTTGTAAATTATGAGAAATTTTCGTGTGTGTGAGGAAAGTAAAGGTCATAGATGTTAGCTGTTTCTAAAATGGTACTAGTAAGGCTGTGTACAGACTGAGTGAAGAATGTCCTAAGTCATACAAGATATTATCACTGTTTGAAAACTATTGCCACCCTATAATATACCGAACTATTTTGTTAAAGACACCCTAGATGTAAAGTTTTAAAGGTCAATTGTATAGACGAATTATTGACGTATTATTTGATTTGTTTCTACGTTCAATACCAGGGCTTCTAATTTTTTTTTTTAAGTCCAATCTCTTACTTTTCTGACTCTTAAGATTGTTTTTTGTCTGTCAAACAACTTTTTTTTTCGTCTTTTCCATGAAATCTGGCTTTAATAAGGCAACTTTAATTTGACTGAAGGCTTTTTTTGTATTGTATATTTATAAGCCTCTAGATAAAGATATCCTAAGCCAAAAATAGGTACTGGCTTAGGATATATACGTATGTATGCATAATAAGCGAAAAGTTTCTTTCTTCAGTGCCTAATAAATAAATCTCCTATGTTTTTGTTCCGCTCAATGGAGTAGAAAATAATATTTACAAGCGTGTTTCCTTGTTGCTTATCTTTGGTGTAACTTACACTTATACAAACACAAACTTATAGCTTACTAAGTTATGCATTTATACTTGTTTATGTGGGATGAATAATGCGAGCCACGTTTACCACCATTGAAACAAAAACTTGTAAACTCGTTGTTAGATTTATCTCTTTTAACCCGGCTCCTAAAAAAGGAGGAGATTATTTAGTTCGTAATATTTAAGAGGCTAAAGATACACATAAAAAGGCAGTGTGTAAGAGCAGTTTATTACTAGTGGGAATAATTTTTTTTTTATTTATAATTAGTTTTTTTTGCAAAATATTTGGACCTTATCTTAATGCCTCGATAGTACCTATTGTTTATGTATATTGCTGGGGAGTTTGTTCAGCCATTTCTTCTTCCCAGCTAAAACATTAGAATTTTGTGAGTGGGCGCTTTGGGGGACTGTCTCATGTTATATACGTTCACAAGTGCTGATTATTAATCAGCATAATTTGAATAGATTTGGCTTTTGTTTTTGATTCGCCCTCAAGTCTCGAGCATTTCTATATTTTAATGCTCTAGTTTATAAGCACATATGTATGTAAGTTGCTGTATTTTGTATGAGTTAGCAAATAAAAAGATATTATATTTTCAACTATAACTGTTTTAATAAATACATAAGCGGATGTTATAAATTAACCGCAGCTTTCGGTTATCGTAATAGGTTTAATTTGAAGTCTCAAATGAATATGTTAATTAAATCGGTTCCCAATACCATCGCAAATTATGCAAGCTCTAATACGGCCATTTAACGAGATAATTGCGTAGTTATAGAAATACTAGTGAAGGTATTAGCGTATTTTGAAATTATTCCATTTGAGCGTAAAGGTAGAATTGATTTAATTCTAGCTGTTAACGACGATAGGTGTTGATCTCGAATCTACTAAAATAATAAGAGGTTTATTTTTACGTATATAAAGTCTGGCTACGAGTTTATCTTTACCAAAACTAGGTAAGGTATAGAAAAAGGAACAGAGCAAAAATATCGCTGGAAACTTATCATCTTCATTCTCCTGCCCCTATCCCAGTTTATTTGGGGTCGGCGCAGCATGTCTTGTTCTTTCATACTTGCCTAATACTCGTCACTTATTCACATATCTCTCGATAAAATTAATCTTATTTTAATTCCACCAAAGTATATTTCTAGCTGTGTGAGATGCGTTTATGAACACAGCTCAGACCAGATCTAAAATAAACCCAGTAACACTTTAACATTACCGAGGCTGATTTATCTAGTACATACACAAAGTAATGATACACCCAAAAAAAAAAAAAAACTCCGCACGCCAAAAAATACGAAAATCCTTTTCCTCGAACGAAACATTTAATTTACATTATCCCTCCGAAATACACAATCATTTAAACGAGAAACACAACACATTCGCATTTCTTTGAAAGAGCGGACTTTTTCTTCTTCCAATTCTGGAGAGTTTAAAAGCCTTTACATCTGTTTACATTAATCACTTTGGAATTGACAGGCGGGTGTCCGCGTCCGTTCGCTGAAAGAATGACGATCCTTACTTGTCTTCACGGTGACACGTCAATGTCCCTTCCGCGTGGCTATTTGTCAATGGTATAGTATGGGGGAAATGAGACACGTCCCGTTTGTAACGATTTGACTTATATTGTGATCTATGTTGGTTGTTTATGGTCGTTTTGGATTTTTGTTTTTTTTTTGTAGGTTTTTGATTTTAAATTTTCTTTTCTTTGGGTGCTTTGTTTACACAGGTGGACAAGGTATTTAGATATCTTTTCATTCGGTGATAAAGCGACTGACTGTTAGTGATTCTGCCAACCCTTAGCATTTTTTTGCTTTTCATTTGGTACCTTGTTGCTTTTTTTATGTTAATATCAAGCTCATGTGAAGTAACACTCTTTTATTGCACTAACCACACCATAAAAAAGAAGAAAGAAGATTGGACAGTCGTGTAAATAGTTTTAAACTCACCTGTTCTACCCACACGTTCGTTGTCATGATTTGATTCTTAAGATTCTGAAACAAAAGAGAAGAATTATTTAAGAGGATGTTCTCGAAAAAACATACTAAATCTACCTAACATTTAATAAAAAGGACAACGACCATATCCCATAGATCCGTTACAAGTTCCAAATTAATGTCAAATCCTAGATAAAAATATCAGCTTCAACCTGTTAGTTGCCGTTTGATGGACAATTGCATAATCAAGATAAGCTTGAATCCATGATAAGGTAATGTTAGTGAATGTGTTATAATAATGTTCAGACGATTAATAGTGAACCGTTTAAGTTGAAAGAGAATCTGACTCTGACTGTCGTGGTATGGGCATGTGATGAGAAGGGACAAATCGTATGTGACTAAAAGAGTGATGATAAATTTTGATGGATAGAGAGGGAGAGGAAGACCAATGAACAGGCTGGATTATGTGAGGAATGATATGAAAGAAAGAGGAATAAATGATAGCGTGGCGGTTGACAGAAGAGAATGGAAGAAAAAAACGTGGTGCGCCGACCCCAAGTACATGGGACAAAGGCGGGAACACGATGATGATGATAAACTGTACTAAACTCATATTTATAATACGGTTTCCATTATATAAACCAACTAATACAAGCACAACAAGTTTATTTAAATTCAAAAGATAAGTAAAATGAACATCAGTTCATTATCAGACAGGTGAGTGCTATTGCAATATTTCTTGTTAAATAGTAAAGTTTACGTACGTATTAAAACTAATTGTTTTTTTTTAAATAAATGCATGCTGCTTCAAACCAATTAAATTACTTTATATGTCATTCATTTCCCCTTTGTAGATATTATATCGCATTAGTTATAAATATTTAAAGTAACACTTTAGAGTGCTATTATGTGTGGCAGAAACATCAACATCTTCTGCCTAGCCTTTCCCAAACTAGATTGAAGGCGGCTTCCAGTCTAACCGGATACAGCTGATTACCAGTATTTTATACGGCGTAGCTTCATAATTCATAACTGGATAATACGATACCTGAAGCTCTGACAACCAGTCTAACCAAGAGGTACCTTGGTTAAACTGGTTGTCAGAGAGTTTGCGAACTTGTAACTACTGTAATGACTGTTGAAGAAAACAGCACATACCTTATTTCTTATTAGTATAAATTTTATAAATGTGAAAGTTTGTGAGGATGTATGTTTTTGCTACTGTTTCACGCAAAATCTACTGAACGGATTTGGATGAAATTTGGCAAACAGATAATTTATACCCTGGAATATACACATATGTACATTAACACACACACGCGTGGAGCTGGTATACTATAATAAATTATACTAAAATAGTCTGCTATCCGTGGCTGCTACATGTATATCACACGTCCTGTTTGTGTAAATAATTTTATGAAAAGGTTTCATAACCCACTCAGGTGGACAGAAACTACTTATAGTCTTCAAACATAAACCTCTTTAAAATTTTAACACTTCAATAGTTTGTTTAAGAGGATCCCAAGTTTCAGGGAACTTTAATATAAATTTGTTTACTCCGTTAATTGCCTTTGACGACACCGCGCTCCGATAGGAAGTGACGGGGTGGAATTTTCTAGAAACTTAGATACTTAACTGAACTAAGCCAACTATAAAGGATGTTATTAATGTCAAGGTATTTGAGAAGTTAGAAGGCGTTATTATAAATGACTAGCTTATGCCCGCGGTTTCGCCCGCGTGGAGTTAAGTTATTGCCTCACGGGATCGTACTACCGGGATAAAAAGTCCTATTTGTTAATCCAGGTTATAAACTACCTGTATGTCAAGTTTCATTCAAATCCGTTCAGTAGTTTTTGCGTGAAACAGTAACAAACATCCATACATATAAACTTTCGCGTTTATACATATGTACGTAATATTAGTAAGGATAAGGATGTTGCTTTAAGAAAAAAAAAAAAAATTAATGCTATCCTGAAAACGGTATATTTATTTCATGTTTACTATTTGTTTTGAGTTCCCGATATTTCGGCGCTGTTGCAAGCAACATGATCTCGGATAATCTGCTAAACTACTACACACTACTACTGCTGACACTGCTGCTGTTTAATGCTATCTATCATTGAGAAAGTATTTAGATGATACAATTCCAATATACATGGTTAAATTTAAGTCGTTTTAATCCTCTAAGGGGTCATTGTACTCATTATAACGGACAACTTTTACTATGGGACCAACCCTAAAAATGCCAAAAAAAATTAGCTGGTAAGCACATAAATGTTCGCCTAACTCGTCAAAATGTACTAAACAGCTGTTTTTTTTTCGCGATTTCAGGGTTGGTCCCATAGTAAAAGTTGTCCTTTATAATGACTACAATGACCCCTTAAGAGGATTAAAACGACTTAAATTTAACCATGTATATTATAATAAGGAAAATTCGGTATAGAAATAAATATTCACGACGATGGAAGAAAGAAATCTTTTTTCTTGTTCGCGATGACACATACAAGATCACTTAATGAAAAACACTAGCAAGTTTTCAGCTGCATCGAGGCAGATTATCACAGATTCCTACATAGTTCAAAAAAAGGCTAAACTGAAACGTAATTTTATTTTGTCAAGTTACACGGTGAAGGAGAAAGGGGAGGCCTTTGGCCAGCCGTGGGACACATGAGAAGCTAACAAAAACAAAACAGTTACACGGTCTCAGTAATTCCGTGAAGTTGGTTGTAACTACTAAATTACGCAGATTTTAAACTAAGTCGCCATGATCTATAGTAAGTAAATTACGTCAGCTGTTGATATCATCTGGGATTAGTAAGATTTCGTACAAATTTTAGTTTAGATGTACTTTATATATGTATATGCTGTTGTGATGGCTCAGAGGCTAAGGCTTCGCCTCTCATGCATGAGGTTGTGAGTTCAAATCCGGGCAAGTACCAATGTGACTTTTTGAATTCATATGTACTTTCTAAGTTTATCTTGGACATCACAGACATGGGTGAAGGAAAACATCGTGAGGAAACCTGGACTTATAATTGATATAAATCTGAAATCACCAATCCGTCTTCAAGCGTGGTGATCAAAATGCTCGTGCCTTCTCTGTTTGAGAAGAGGCCTTTGCCCGGCAGTGGGATAGTATTGGCTGGTATTATTATTATGTACTAGCTGACCCGCGCAACTTCGTCTGCGTAAGATTTTTGATTGATGCTCAGCTTCTTTTGGTCGCAGCGTGATGTTATATAGCCTATAGCCTTCCTCTATAAATGGGCTATCCAACACTAAAATAATTTTTCAATTCGAATCAGCAGTTCCTGAGATTAGTGCGTTCAACCAAACAAACTCTTCAGCTTTATAATATTAGTATAGATTAGATGAAAAACCTGAAGATTCGAGAGTTCATCATGGAGAGTAAGTAAAATCTGGGCTGCAAATAAATACCTACTTACTGAAGATTTTTTACTACAATGAACAGAAAATACATGCGTAGTTTTAATTTTTTATCATCATTGTTCCTAAAACGGTGAAGGTTTAGGGATGAAAAACAGGGTGTAAAGTTCTTCACCCCCAGTTGAATAGGGAGAATATCTGACCAAATGGGGGTTGTGTCTGGTGTACAGCCCCACAGTTGTTGCCGGATTTTTCTATAAGCGATTAAGTCACGGATAACTTTAATAGCGCGATTCAGAATTTTGACGTTAGTTCTTTAGTTGTGTCATAGATGGCGCTGTATTACGTTATGGACTATGTTGCTGTGATAATTTTTGTAGTGCTACTACAGATGCATGCATAATAACGAAACATCCTTTATTTATTCGTTCAAAGCACGTTAAAAATAACCAATAACCGTGTAACTAAGTGAATAAACCGTGCTTTTATCACCTGTACTATATAATAACTTTGGTATCGTGAAAGGCTGTCGACGGTGGCATTTGTTTTTCAATGGCCGATCTTTTTTCTGACGCTTCTAACACGATAGCGCCCCGGAGCGGATCGGGGAAAAATGCAGCCTTGCTTTAATATCCTGAGGATAATCGGCCTCAGACTACATAATGTTTAAGGTTTGGATCTTTTTAGCATGCCTTGGTAATGGAGTAACATAGTTTTTTATTGTAATTTTATACAATCTCTTTTTTCTGGTGTAATTAGAGGTACTGCCGAGTTCATTAACGGTCGATCACTTTTTAACCTTATTACTTAAGACATAAGGATGGAAAGCGGGGTTGGGCACAGCTGGGGGTTCATGGACGGCTCAGATCTCAATTGTGTATGCGGCGTGTCTCCATAAACAATGGCTCACATGTGCACTTAACGATCTTATGACCGCATCAGCGAGCGGAGTTCTTCACACAATACCTCCATCTTTTCTTTGTTCTTCCTCTCCCTCTCCATCCATCAAAATTTATATTCACCACTCTTTTAGTCATGTGTTTCATCCCTCCTCATAAAATGTCCAATCCAAGACAGACGACTCCCTTTCATCTTTTCTGTAACAGCCGCCACTTTCAAACTTCCTGTTGTATGCTGCTCATTTGTTACTTCATCCATTTTAGTCACTTCACACATCCATCTCAAAATATTTGATATACTTACATGTAGGTGGAATCTACTGGAAAGATGATGATGCAGTAACCCTAAGTTTCAGGTTTCGATTTCTAGCTAAACGTAATCTAGATTTCCATTCATGAACAACCAAACTCTGGTTGAAATTACGTCCAAGTTAGGTCCTTATTAAACAGCTTTCCGAAACTTATTCGTAACACTATCATCCAGCTACAGTTTACATCGTAATATTTGCCACACAGTACTTAGATACATTCTTGTACAAAGACATGACGCTATACATAAGTCTGTATAAGTTCGCCAAACTTATCAATAAGCCGAAGCTTCTATACTGAGTGGAGTTTACATATTAATAACGTATTATTATGAAACTTCCAACTATTCAAACAACAATATTAAGTCAGACTAATTTTAATGACAAGATTAATTATTTTGATTAAGAAGTTGTAAGGAAGACTTTGGAAAAGTAATATTAAAGGAGATGGTTAATATAATAAACAAAGACATCAATAATAATTTATGGAAATGTCTCTGAATCTGTCATTGCAATTTAATTTTGTATGTGGAATGTCTGTAACAACTTTTGGATTCTGAACCTCAATTGCATAAAGCATTGCAATCCAAAAGTATATTGAAAGAAATTCCTAATCAGTCGCTCATAATTTTAAAGTTTCGTCGATGTAAATAATGCATTTATTAATGTTTCAGAAATGATAAAACGAAAGGGATTGTGTTTCGCAATCAGCCAGTTTTGAACAAAACTGTTTGTCATTCAGTGCAGCTATGGGTATTTGCTGACTAGTAAGATTAGTCTATTATTTTTAATTATAACTAATTATGTAAAACACACCTTCAAAGGCAATCCAATCGACTATGTAAACTGGGTAGGAAATCAACAAAGTTCTGAGATATACTTCCCTTACGTATGAATGCAAATTTATCACACTGAGCCAACCCAATTCACATGAAGATATGCATGCAAGACGGGAATTAATTGAACATGTACGAGCCAACATTTGAGACGGATAAATCCTTTGCTGAGCAAAAAGTAGCTCTCAACACCAGTAGAATATAAAGAGTTGAACATGCATTATTTTATAATAACTACGTTATAAGTCAATTAGTGTTAATTAGTTTGACAACGTCCGATACGACTGCACTAAGAAAGAGCACTGAAACCGTCTCAAAGACCAAAGTCTCTTTTAAAGTCCAGGATTTATTACAATGATCGGATTATGTCAGGAACATGCAAATTTGTCTTTCATGGTCTATTGAGGTATCAATCGTAAAAGTGTTCCGACAGTTGACCCCTAAGAAACACTCATCCTACAGCTCAACATAAATAGAAGACCTCAACAACCAAACTAATACACAATTTTTGATTCAATAATTCCGAGGTAAAGTACACTTAACTGTGGTTTAACAATAACCAAACAAAGTTCGCCGTTGCACCTGGATTTTGGATTGTTTGTTTCAAATGGATTGTTTCGTGTTTTGCTCTCTGGGGTTGCAAACAGTTTTGACATAAAGTCACTATGTATGATAGTATAAGGCCAGATAATCCATGACATATTTATGAGGATAGTGGACATACTGGCTAAAGAATTAAAGCTTTTTGTACTGCTCGACACCGCAGTTAAGAATTGTTGTTGAACTTCTTTCTGTTCTATATTTTGGACCAGAGCCAAAGTCACTACCATATTCCAATATACTTTAGTCAATTTAGAATTAATTTCATCACACAAAATCTCAAAACCCACCATCTAATTTCAACCGCAGAATTCCTATTTAAATTGGAAGTTGCTACTAAGTGCGCTTACCTTACACAGTTACAAGAGTTGATGCGAAACACAGGTTCCACTACAAGTTTCATTGTTCGCTTCACTCCGTAAACTTTCGGATTCCTTTTAACTTTAATTACCCTTAGTTCACGAACGGCATCAGATAAAATTGCATTCCTTTAGTCGAACGTTCGCAGCATCAGCTCGGGCTGAGGAATCCGAATTATGTTTGTTCATTCGTTCTTGTTGGGATTGCACGTGATTTTGCGTTTCCTATCCGTGTTTTCTCCACTTTGTTAGAATTTAAAGGATCGTTTTAATGGTGTTTTATTACTTGATGTATTACATTTTTACACTTAGCTTGCTTGCACCACAAATCACTGAATACGTCTAGCGCTGGCTGTTTGGTATGCTACATTAAGCTTGGAATGCACCTGCTATGAAGAAAAGCATGCTAAATTCGAGCAAATACTATCTACTTTCTCACTCAATATATATGCGTATAAAGAGTATAATTATTTTAAGAAAGCATGGTATAAGCTAGCCACACGGATGGATTGTGTGAGGAATGATATGAAAGAGAAAGGAGTCAATGATGCGGTGACGTCTGACAGGGCTGAATCAGAAAACGTGTTGCGCCAACCCCAGGTAGAATGGGACAAGGGTTGTAAGATGATAATAATGCTAAAAAACGCTAGCTCATTACTTATTAGGAAACAAGCACGATATTTTATAGCGTGAGTGATTCAGCATTAATCTTCTGTTTTTCTGTTTTCTTTCAACAATTTTAGCAAATCCCAAAAAAAAAGTACTTGAAACTACTTGTACTTTTTTACTTTTTTATGTACTTTTGTAGTGTGTGTAGGTGTGAGAGTGTGTGCGAGGAATACCGAGGTTAGAAGAGCGCACCTATCCGCACTCTCGCACCCGTCCCTCCTCAGAGTGTCTGGGCTACAGTGTACAGCCTTCTACAAACAGGTATACGGGATATTGGAATCTCATGAACCGAGAAAGTACAGAAGACTCGCGTGTCTCCAATTCGAGCTACAACTTTTCCAGTTTCATTTTTGTCCTATAATATCAAATAATACCTACTTCACTTTATCATTATTCTAGCTTTTGCTAGCGACTTCGGCCCGTTATGTACGGAAATTAACCCATGGAAACATTTTAAATGTAGCCTATGACATTCAGGAATAATGTAGATTCCCGTTAGTGAAGGATTTTTGGAATCGGATCAGTAGTTCCGAAGATTACCCCCTGTATACAAACTTAGACACATATTTATTTTACCCCTTTATAATATAAGTATAGAAATGTAACTATTTTATCACAACGCTCAAGTATTTACAACACCATTTAACCAATCACCACTATCATACAAACACAATGAATAGGTATAAGATTCTTGAATGAATATTACCATATAATTTTATTAGCAATTTACCGTTATAGGTAGCCCTTAACTGTTTGATAGGAGTCGATCGTTACAGGGTTTGTCAAAGTGTCGTTAACTCTGAACGATTCATAAAATTGTTGTGACTTGTTCAAGTGACATAAAAAGCATTTAGAAACAGATCATTTTGAATATCGAACTATTTAGGTAGTTCGTGAGTTCTTTGGAAGTTGTTGTCGGAGTTCTTTGAGAAGGAACGGTATGTAAACAAATAATGTGCACCATTTGGCCGGCAACACTAAAACATGTTGACGCAACAAATTCATTGTTGCACAACGTTGCAGATGTCGCTATAAGCAGAGATTGACACGAATCATAGACAAACCTCAACACTTGAAGAAAGCTGGGTGTCTCACTAGATGTCGCTACGTGTTGAATATTTAAATGTGTTGTTGTCTTTATATGATTTCGTACCGTAAAATGTTAATGTTATTTGGCCTGATAAGAAATTCTTACTTCCAACTAAAGATTCAAAATAATTTAACTTTGTTTTAATCACCTGTTTCTAGTTAATTAATCTAATGCTTTTTTTCGCAATGATCAAGCTACTCTTAGCTACCTTCTGCGTAGACTCACGAAAGCGTAAACATCAACTAATTTCCGTTGTTACATAAGCGAGTTTCCATTAATTTCGTAACCTTAACTATTCGTATAATGTAAAGTAAGTGAGCAAGTGTAAAAGGGACAAGCTGACGCTTCATTAAACTTTATAATTGGCCTCGAAGCGTAGAGGCGACGAACTAGAAAATACTTCGCGTTGCTACTGAGTCATCACAATTTCATCGTACCGATGTGCTGACGGATGCAAATTAGGTTTTATAATTAGATATATCGTGTGAGATATAGGTATTGAAAATCGTATGCCTGGAGCATATTGCAAAGGTGAAGGTGTTAGGTGAAATGATCAACGTTAATGACAGTGTGATCGAGAAGGCAGTTCAAGTAGGAGTATTAAAATAATTACCTTTTATAGAGAGGTATAATAAAATTGGAAATTGGTTGCAGTTACAGTGACTAGTTGATTCAAACGTTTATAAGCACGTACAGAGTTTGGATAAGATGAGCAGATTACAACCAAATAAGAAGATACACAAAAGAACATGAATATATTAATAGCGTTAATATTTGAGATAGCAAAGCACTAGTTGTGATACAAGGATAACTTATCCAAAATACCTCATCTTATCATCATCCACGAACCATAGCGCGGGCCGCATAATGAATTCCTGAATCGTGCCACCCCACCGTCAACTATACATTGACGGTTTCCCATAATCCAAACTGTCACACACCCTACTCAATTTTTCCATCGAGATCAAGAAGATTTAGGTCGTGGTTATATATGACCTCATAAAATCCGTCAGCGTCTATCTGGATGCGAGTTTTAGTTTGGTGCGTCATAAGAGGAACTTTTAGATGTTTTGAGACCAAATAAAATTTGTGTGGGTTGTAAATTGAATGGTGGGATTATGGAAATGAGTGATATTGGAGGAAAATATAATATAGAAAGTGAAGCGTCAAAATGTCACTAAAATAGATATTTCTAAGACGGTGTAAGGGAAATTGTAAAACAATATAGTGCAAAAAATAGCAAAATGTTGTTTCAAATGATAAACCATTATTTAAGTTTGTAAATTGGTTGTTAAAACCAATTTTACGCGTCATAAATAAATTTTAACTACGTTTCAAACACTAGGTGGGATCGTTTTTGTTATAACGGTCTTAGCGAATATAAAGAAGATGGAAATCTAACTCGCTAAATATACTCGTATTATAAGAAATCGGGTAAAGAAATCACGTCTATCAAGAATAAACTTAACCATTCAAATTGGAAAGAAAAACCAATTACCAAGCTACTTCAATCTAAGGTAAAATCAATGCATTCCATTCATCAGTATTGCAATACAACGTGGCAGCGGTGCCAGCCTATTGGACACAGTACCGGCTGACAGCGTTGAGGAGGAGTTTTTTGATACCCTTTTATAGTTTGTAGTTAGTTTATTTTAGTAATCGTTTTTAATTGTTATAACGTATATAGTTGGTTTATTAAATAAAAAGTATTCTATTTAATATGGTATCTCAATTTATATGAACCTAATCAACAGAGTCACCAGTCTCCTACAAAATACATGCACTATGGACAACATTACAGCGTCCTCACCCACGTACTCAAGTTACAAGCGTGACTAGCGACATCTGTTGTTTGCAGTAAACTAGTCCGCGGAGCGATGAGTAATTAAACTTTATAATTGGTTTGGACGACACCGACCAACTCTGACTTGCCACTAAAGTCATTTCGCTATTTTGGCGAGTGATCACCACAGAGGTTGTTGCGAAAAATACTTTAGATTAGCTTGACGATTAAAGTTCAAAAAAGGAAACTTTTGGAATTGGTTTTTAAAGTTGTGTTTCAGCTAACGATAAAGTTCTTGATTTTGAGCTGAAAACCTGGATATTTGCTGAAAAACTTTAGGTTCCAACAGGTTGTGTTTTTGGTCATTCTTTTGCCTTTTGATTTTCTTTTACGCCAGTCACTGTATTGTATTGACGGCTCATCGTAAGTTGAAAGACTCAATTAAAACAAGCAACAGTCTTATTTATTGTTGTAATAATATTTCTAGGTATTCTTACATTACTACAATATCCGACACTGAAGCATTAGTAAAGAATGTATAGTACCTCAGTTTAAAAAACAGTTACATTCGGTTAGTTGTATACGGTATGCTAATTACCAAGTTAATGGTAAAAGTCAGTTCTAAAAAACTTATACTTAAAATAAAACCAAACGAAACACACGCAAATTGAAACAGTACAGTGTTCCAATAGATGTGTGCTCTAGCAAGTTCTATTAAAAATGCTAATTAAGTCCTTGCAAGCACCGCGCTTCCGACTCGTATGTGTCAAATAGAAACAGCAGAGATCCCACAAAATTACCCAAATAGACTACACAAATATCTCTGACGTTAATAACGTGAAATATTCATAGACAGCCTTGGTAAAGTCAGCAATTAGCCATTTAAAATGAGCATAAAACCGTCCGATCCGGCGGCGGCTAATACCGAAACTTCTGTTTCGGCCAATTTCCAACGTTATTTATTATTATTTGGCTATAATGAGCTCTTAGCCGTTACATGACACAATCCCATTATTGTGTGCCACAAAAGCATATCATAAATCAACGGTGCCAGTAAAGTTGACATCATTTTTAATAACAATGAGTCGGCCAAGTCATCTTTTGTAGGGTTTGTTATCGCAAATAAGCGTTGGATCTGTATCGCTGGCTTGAGCCGCCTCGGCTCTTTGTCGACGGTTTGAGCAGGTGATTAGGATATTAGAATTTTGAATTGTGAAGGGAGGTATTTTAAGATACGGAGAAATTTCTATTGTACTTTCAATTCTATGTAATGTTTTGTTAACATGCTAGCTACGTAATCGTTGTAGATTAAAGCCAACAATTTGCTCCAGGATCGGCAGGCTACTTTAGAAACGAGTCCACAATGTTGTCAGTACTTACAAGTAACAATGCTTATATTAAAATGCGAAAGCAGCTCTGCCTGTCTGTTTATTACTTTTAACGCCTTAAAAGATTTCGATGAAATTTGGGCATAAAGAGGACCTAGATTAGGACATAAGAATTTTAATTCTATATAGTATGTACATTCTTAGTGAGATTCTCTGACACCACGTTAGTCACTAACCACACGATAAAGAAAGAAGCTGGGATAATTTCTGACCACGCGTCCAAAAGTCAGTGAACAAGTAAATAATGTAATACCGCCCGAGCGTATAAAGAAAACGAATTAATTGCCTAACACAACTTATAACTAAATCCTACTCAAACCGTATTACTTAATTGAATTTGTTATTCATAATGACGAGCTTTGTTACCTACCAGCTGGTACATAATATTACAAATCCAAGATCCCGTGCCATAGATATCCGAATAGGTTGTATTAAATCCCATTGTTTTCGACATAATAGCCAGATTATTGCAGCCTAAATACTGACGAGCGGGGATGCCAACGTGGCATAGCGAGGGTGTAGGTGGTCGATATTATGCATAACACGTTTTAAAGCAATCGATTTAATTGCTACGTAGATATTGTTGCGTTTAACTCATAATATGGTTTACCTGACTCGACTATAGTGACTGAACTCAAGGGTTGATTGCTCGTATATAAGTCAAGTCTTAGATTAACCCTCTGGATGGGATATTCCACTCTGCCCCACCAAGTTGTCTCAGTTTTGGGTCAAATTGGAATAATCTCCCTACCTATATTTCTTTGTTATGACCACTTTGTGTGGAAGTTTCTCATAGTCAAGTGGCATCACAAACTTTGTTAATATCTTATTTCACGGAATTACTTTCGTAAGTCCTAGTAATGTCTTTAACGAACAAAAAACATGAAATGAACACAAAATTTCGAGACTAATTACAAAATACACAAATCTAAAATGGAAATTAATCCTTCTTACAAAGTCTGGCAAGACTTACCAATTAATCCCTATTACTTAATACCCACACAGCATTAATAAACAGGTTTAATACCAATAATCCATCGAACACGGATTAAGGGAAGCCTAAAGCTAGTAATTTCTGTAGTAATAAACTTGGAATCCTAAAAGGAACTAACAAGTTATTGTTACTCGATAAAGGTAATAAATTCGCTCTATTTTATGATTCATACACTTTGGGTAACAACCAAGCTTTATTCGCTTTTGAAGCATTTGATTGGTGTATTGTTGTGAATGAAGTATTCTCGTATTTTCTGCTTACGTATGTATGCCTGTTGCGGAGCGGACACCGTATTCAAAATAGATGGAAGTATTTGCTTTGCAATGTGTACGTCGAATGTCGAATCGTCAAAAATTTGTGTCTATTGCGAGATGATTATTAAATTGGTTGCAACGTCATTGCAATTTACATTATATTTCTTTTTGGAAAAATACCGCCAGTCTCCACTTAGTTTGTTCTATAAAATTACTGGTGAAGTGAAAAACGAAATAAAAAAGTCACCGTAGCACAAATCGGCATGGGTTGTATAATTTTTTTTATTTGGAAAGGGTATTGTTTTAATTATCTTATATCATGTGGTCAGGACATTTAAAAGGCATACGAGACCGAAACTCGCTGAGGGTCCCTCTTCACTGACAGTCTTAAACAACTTCAAATGGAATACAACCGACGATTGTCTCTGTATACAGTAAGTGCATTCAAGAACAACTTCCGGTTGATGCAGGACTGTTTTAAACCATGGAAACAAAATATATTGAGCTATGGGTTTAATATTAATGGTTACGGCACTGCGTTATCCATAAATTAAAACAGAGTTCAGTAACATGTGACTGTTAGGCTGAATTTCCAAACAAAATCCAACATGGATCCAAATGTTGAACTATGCTTGAAATCTAACTTACAACACAAGCCAGACTTAATGGAATAACGCAGAATACTGTATAGTATAACATTATTTAGTTACACAACGGTATATAGAGGACAACAAACAAATCTCTGTTTAGCATTCCGGATTCCAAGATTATGTTGGTACGCGCTACGTATTATGTTGGTACGCGACGTCTAATGTTGGTACACGTTGCGTCTTATGTTGGTGCGCCACCTATAATGTTGGTAAGCGTTTCGTGTTATAGTTGAGCTGGGATTAATAGTGAAGCTTGTAAGGAATTAATATTTTCTTAGATGTTATATTGTTTGTGTAGTTTGCGTAGAGGCAGGACTTTGCTGTGTTGTGAGATGGATGAATTTGATTGATTTTGTTACTGTAGGAAGTAATTAGAAATATAAGCAAGAAGGCGATGGATAGCGTTGGTTATTAGGCAGGGTCCGAAATTATCAAGATAATTATTTTCTTTGATAATTATCACTTCGGATCCTGTTACTAGGCACACAATAATTTTAGGTACGTTTATTACTTTTTGTAAAAAAGCAGATAAGCTGACGTATTCTAAGCTTTGGCAGTTTCATAAATTTTTACTGAGCAACATCAATGTACGTGTAATATAACTTAGAAACACGCGAAATATAATACATACAAGTACATAGATAATGATACAACAGAAATGATAATTTTAATATAAATAAATATTTAAAAAAAGAACGCTTAGAAAGCATCAATCATTTTTACATCTCTTGTTATTCCAAACCGAGACTCTAGCGTGTTGTTTTTCGCTGAAAAAAACTTGCGAACGAGACATTACTTTCTTTTCCTTGTTCCACAAAACAAAAATATAGAAACGAATACGTTTCAATTGTCCCCAAAATGGAGGACACACACATCCCGCTATATTTTGCGCAAACTTTTCTTAAGTAACTTTGTAAGGGTGGGTATAAATAAAATCGGCTTAAGAGCACTGGACGTTTTAATAAAAACGAGACCTCCATCATAGTTTCCTTTGTTGCACACGTGACCGGGGGTAGTTTACAACCGCCAGATTACAAGACCCCTAAATCCTCTTTAATATGTAAACAGTAGGGGTCTCCTTATATTGGGCATAAAAGGACTGCGACAAAAGACTTGGCCTTTTTTAGTATTCCGGGTCTAAATGACAAAACACAATACTCGGGTGTGGTTTCAACAAGCTGATGGTCTTTTTGAGAAAATAATTTCTTCGCACATAATAGGATTTAATTTGTTTGAACTCGATAAAAGACCTAAAATCAATCAATCAACCAAATTACTCTACCAACAATATCTGAAAAAATTCAGTACGTATCAATAGCAGTCCGTTTATGTACAGTATTTACTTGTGATACGATGAGATTATTTATTTTGTAGTTACTTTTAATAAATAAATAAACATTGCCCATCCAATATCTGTAAAAAAATCAGTGGGTATCAAAAGCAACATTGCCCATCATAAAATGTCTGTAAAATTTTAATACGTATCAATAGCAACATAGCCCATCCAAAATTCATGAAAAACAATATTAGGTTAAATGTGAGAGAAAGCGACCCATTGTCTCTCAATGGAATCAATTAACCCTGCCCTAGTACATTATGTAAGCCACCGCAGTATAATCCGATCACGGGCCGAGCCGAACCGAACGGGTACTGTCCTGAACGGCGCACACGATTGCAGTTTGAAGTAAAGCCGAGACTACACAATTTGCTAGTAACTTGCACAACAACAAGTACCTTGAATAAATTAATTACAAGTGACGTTTATACTGTAAAATGAAAAACTAGACGAGGTTGATGTTTCCTGGCTGACTACTCTAAGAAGAAAGACAGTAGATATCTTTTTAAAATCCAGACATATTTTATGTGGAAGTCATGAGGACCATCATGCAGATCAGTGTCTGAGATGTTTTTTTTAGGAAAGAACCACACAGATTTGATTAAACCTGTCCAATCAGTGTTGTTAGTAATGTGTACCTACCTAAACTCAACGATAATGGAGCTCAACATACCTTTGTTTGCCATAAAAACTAGTGATTGGTGATAACATGAAGGTATATGTACCCAAGCAAGCCCTACCTAAGCAATTTTGTAAGTTGTAAATTTTTGGTATTTTTTGTGTAACCATAGCTTTAGATTTTGGATAAACGTGGCGTAAAACCCTCAGTTCATAAAAGCAGTCACCACAATCCTTTGAAAGCTGGTACAGCGATTGAATTTTCGAAGCTGTCGATTGGTTTATACCACAAAGGAGAGTGATATCATCGTTCATTTTGTATTTCTATCGCATATGACGTGTGATAATAATACAAGATAAAATGTGGTATTGAGTGTATTTTAAGATACCTGATTGTGAGAAAGAGGCTTGAACTGCATTTACGACTATTTAAGTTCTCATAAGGTAACATCATATTAATTTATTATTTTTGTCCCATTCAGTTGTCATCGCCCTGTTACCATCAAAGTGTACCGAACTATATTTAATTTTATAATTTCGAAACATACTAAATATCACTGCAAACTGTTTCAAACTGCACATCCAGTACTGCCAACATTTTGAATTGGACCTAAAACAACCTTTATTTCCAGCGCCCGTATTCACAACGCTTCGATTCGATTTCGATTTCGGAAAGTCATATGTCTATCTCGCTCGTAATACCAAAAAAATAGACATGCGACTTTCCGAAATCGAAATCGAATCGTTGCGAATACGGGGCTGGTCAGCTAACCTCAAAAAGATGTGCCCATATTCGAGAACTGTGCCACATAACGCTTCGCATAACTGAATTTATACGAGTGTACACGAACCTTGCTATAAAGAGATTTTTCATTGTACATAGAATAGGCTGGCTTGATTCCAGCTTCATCCGTCATAGCAAGCTGGAGAATTGGCAACGAATACTGCTCACCAACCCCGGGTTACAGAGGATGTGTTAAATAACTTTTTTCTGGATATTATTTATGACCTGTACTCGAATGGGATGGGAAATTGAAACTTGTATCTTCGCGAGGTCGTTTTACCTTAGGGTGGCGATATAGCCAATCGATATTGGCTTCTGGTGCTTCTTGAAAGGGTGACAAGATTGAAAATTGGCTGACAACTATATGTAGTGTTATAGTATTTTCTCAGTCTTCGGCAATTTTATTTTTCGTTTGACATTACAACTTACGAAAAATGCTCCGTATCGAAAATATTTTTAGCAGATGATTTTACAGTTGAGACAATCTATTAAATTCCTGGATAACATTGTGTCTATTTCACAACACAAATTGTAGACTAAGCGACACGCATTGATATCTAAATATCTATACATAAATATAAACGAAAACTAAAAACACTGGTCTCTTACGAAGACAGAAACCAAGATTGAATCATAACTCCACAATAAACAAAAAAATAAATAAAAAAAAACATCTAGAAAAATACTTAGCAACAGAATCTTGAATAAGTACGTTAAACAGGCTACCGCTGGCAGTGTCGCGCCAGAATTGCACTATTGTACGACCTCTATTATGCGATCTTGAACGGGAACGATTTGTTTGAAAGGAGATTTTTATTCCCCTTTTTTTTCTATTTTGTTCTCCAATATTAAATATGCATGCAGAATGCAGACTCAAGAATTCCTGGTGTCCTGGTATTCCGCGTTACTATGATTTCGATTCTTCGAAAGGCAAAGGAATGTTTCTCCTACTTTTTAGGATTCGATCGTGGAGAAAATGTACGGTAGTCGAGATTCAAAGGGAATTCTTTGTTTCGTGTTGTTGCGACTTTTAGTTGGCAATGTTGGGCAATAAAGTATCATTTTTCTCAATGTTTCGGTTTTTTTTTCATACAATTTTGTTTAGGAATCCAAAAATGAATGCAAAAAGCAGACATTTTAAAGTTTGTGCAATATAAAATAATATTCGTTTATGTGATATCGAAGTATTTTTAAAACAATACAGTACATCCCGAACCAGACAGACAACGAATACGCGTGAATAGAAAAACAAAATGCTCTTTTACTTCGACATATTATGTAGTAATTAAACAAGTCCATAAAATATTAAGCAACTATTTGAAGTAAACTTTACCAGTACGAAATACACGCACAAAACACCATTCGTCGGTCGATACTACACCTACCTTTGTCCAGAATATATCCCACTAATTTTATTTGAGAATCCTGTAAGAATTTACGAGTGTCTAGAGACGTCGATATTTTCTGTTAAGTCGGGTAAAAGTTACTTACACCTATTAGCTGTACATGAAAGGGTTGTACGTTTTCCCCTAGGGATTGTAACATAGAAACTTGTTTAAAGGTGTGGCCACACTGCGTGTGCTCACTAGCGAGTAACAGGTACACAAAAATGGGCAACCAAACGCGAGCGTTCAGAAGGCATTATACAAGAGGCTATTGCTGTCAAAGCATTTCGAATTTCAACAAATACCTTCAACAGGATTAAGATTACCTTTTCAAAGGAACTTCGTAATCATTTGCGAATATGTTTCAAGGTTCTATTAACTCGTAGATGCAGCGTTATTACCTTACCTGATGATGTAACAGGACGCATGATAAATATATTTTCTTATTAATTGACTTACGAAAACTTTTGTAGTATTTGGAAATTTCAGAGGGGTCTTATCGAAAATATGAGGCTCCCCCTCTGCACTGTGTCCGCACCTTTAATACTTCACCTATATTTTATAAGGTCTCTTGGCTATGTAGTAGTAATTTTGTGTTAACCTAATTTGAAGGTTTTGAATTGATTCTTATTGTTCCGCGTAGAATAGGCCGTCGGCTGCCCGTGGGTGTCGTAAAGGCAACGTAGAGATTACGGGAGGAGGTGGGTAGAGAGCTCAGGTCTGCTTATAACAACTAACTGCGGTTGCCAATTCGTCCGGCGTTGTTGGTGACCTTTCGTCGAGAGGTCATTCGAGAGATCAGTGTTTTGTAAATGACCGTAAAAAGGCTTAAGTTACTGATACTGTTATTCTGCATCATCGCACTGCTGGGCAAAGGCTTCTCCCCATGATCTAGCGATTTCGACCCAGGGTCAATGTGGACCAATCGTCGTTATTTTGTAAAGACTGAATAGACAAAAATAATAAACCGTCAATAGAATATTGGTGAATAATCTACCCATGTTACATAGTGAAGTATTTTTTGAAACCTTGCTAGAAAACACACACACACACACTTACGCCTTTTCTCATGGGGTAGGCATAGTATCCATAGAACGTCTCACGTTGCGATTCCTCAAAGCTCCTCAGATTAACCCACCATAACAAAATATTTACATTAAAATAATATAGTATACAAATCGTTTTCAAATTAGTGAGTCTCGAGACACAAGCACATTAAAAGACAGCCAGAAAGACGTTTGATTTTCTAATATAGGTTAAATTCAGGAAGAAAACTGGTAAGATTTACCCAAGCTCATGAATATTTTGCTCTTAAAGGAGCTTATCCAAAACCCATCGATCAAAAAAGAGATTGAACAACATCCTCTCATCAAAAGATACACTATTATTTGCCTTATCATCCATTTCTAAAATATTATATTTTGACTTATATTTTCTTGTAGATAGAGTTGATTAAAATATCCAAAAAGAAATAATAATACGGCTCTTGTTTGCCTTAGGGTTACAAGCTGATTTGCCTCCCTTATTTGGCTAAGAATTTTCTCTGCCTTACTTGTTTTGCATGTAAAATATAATCATTTTTAGAGGTACCGTGGATGCTGCTTATTATTGCGGTTGTTGAGTTGATTGGTAGCCAGTTACATATTATTAAATTGAGTAAATTGGAAGTTCATGTAAAATCTGCTGCCTACCATTTTGGTTACAAGAGAGAGGGTGAGTTAGGCGGAGCGAATCTTGTCAGAATAATTGTCGTTTTGAATTATGGAAACAATATTTTGCAAGCTTTCACGCAGGTGCTAATTCATGCTACTGCTACATGCATGAATAGAACCTTCCAAATAGGTTAAGAGCAAGTTATCAAAAATAAGCTTGCAAACATCATTTTTATCAAGTCAAATGGAAAAAAATCTCGTAAGCCATTTGACAGAACCACAGCCCGGTGAGTGGACTATCTACTACACTACTATCTACAGAAGATTGCTGGGAAGACCTAGATGACACCTGCAAAGACCAGGGTCAAGAGAGCAGAGGCCTATACTCAGCAGTAAGAGGAACAAGGCTGACAATTAAACAATTTGAACTAAAACAATTTACATCACTACGTTAACGTGTCCTTACGACTAACTGTTAAGATTTAATTCCCCAAGATGAAAAGTTAAACATTAAACCAATCCCTTTACAGCTCGTAGTTAGTGGAACTAAGTTAGTTCGTGAACTATGAATTAACAACGCTTGCATCTTGAACGCTGGTTGAGTCACTGATATTGAACACGATTTAGTTATAAACTGCTCTGGGCAAGCTATAAACCCTGTTTAAAAACGTGATTTTGTTAGACAACTTATTTATCGCGAATGTTTTTTGTGATTTCAGAAATATATGCAACTTTCGAGTTGGTGGAAAGTGTGTTTCATGAATTGAGGTAGGTTTCGATGATTTTTACCCAAAATCCCAACCGAACATCAATTTTTTAGAACTAAGAAAGGATTTATTTAGTGAATGAAGGGGTAAATAAACAGGTGATGAAAGTTTGTTTGGAAATTCCTAATGTTTAGCGATGGCAAATTCCACTGGGCACACAGTTTGTAGGAGTTGTGAGTATAGAATTTCAAAAAGCAAAATGGTAAACAGAAGCTAGCGCTGGAAACGTAGCATGATATAATCATACCTTTCAACCAAATAGTTTCCATTATCGCAACCCTACTTCACAATCGAAGATCTAATTACCTCGGGTCAGGACACAAGAGGTACATTAAAACGAAATATTACTGAGTAAAACAATTACAATTGTTGAAATAGAAAGCGAAGCCATCGGGTTTAATTAGGGTGCTGTCTCACTGGATCGACGTCAGCGGACCGGGCCGTATCGTCCCATTGATTTCCGGACTATTGTGGTTAAGGGTGTTTCACAAGGGATCTTGCGTTGCTGCGGTTGATTGCGTTTTTATGACCTGGTTTTTTTGTAGAGTAAGTAATTACTTACAGGTGGTTACCTAAATGTCGGAGGAAAATGTGTGTATTTTCTTGGTCCTTTGACAGAATTAGCTTCCATCAGACGCAACTACGAGCGGTTGTAATTGAAAGTATATTGCCATTTGTGGACTTGTTAATTCAAATTGAAGACAACAGACACCCAATAAATTGGAAAAGCTTCTGCAAAAACACACTTTATGTAAACACAGTTAGATGCTTGAATGGTTTGCAAGAATAGCAAATATCGTCGCGGTAATCAAACAAGTGTAATACCCACATTACTCGAATCGCAACAAGTCAAAAGGGCGACAGGTCAAGATAAAAAGGTCAGTCGTATCTTTTGCTCCACCCACCATCCATCTATGACCTTAACAAGGATTTATGTGGTAGAATTAATCCAATTTAACATGGAGCCTTTTGTAAAAAGTAGGAATTAAGTGGAAGAGGAAGAAGCTGCTTCAAGATAAGATAAGCAGCTTGCATCCAGTGGTAAGTAAGAACAACGACCCGGAAAGATTCTTTTATTTTGTGGACACAAAATAAAATGTTTTTTTTTTTTTGTAAATATTGCATAAAATGTCTGTGAAAAGGACGCAGGAATAGGTTCGAAAATTGAACGATAATGTACCTACTACCTACAACCTACATAATATCACGCCTTGAATCCCAGAAAGCTTAGGTAGAGGTGTGCTTGAGTAGCTACATCCACATCTCCCACACCTACATAATACGTCCCTTAATAGGATAATAAAAAATTGCAGCACATTAATAAGTGTTTAATAAAAGGCCTATGAACGTAAATTATTGCAAAAGACCATGTAGATACCGACAATAATTTAATAACTAATGACGATATTCTACCATCACAGCTTTTAATAAAAATTGCAGTTGACCGCAAAAACATAATGCCCTAAGAATTTCCTAAGGATCTCCAGATCTCTTCCTAATTAAACCGCTCTAAAATCAATTTATTCGAAGCCTTTTTGCATAAAAACGGGTGGCAAACACCAAAAACTCATTTCGGGGATGCAAATGACGTAACTATTAATAAACACTTGCATAATGCGAAAGCGTCTTTATTAAAACCAGCACAGATCCTAATTTCCATTGAATCAACAAAGCGGAATGAGCAATGCATCTCATATACAATGTTTGTTGTATAGAACATAGCCCAAGGGATGCAAATGTGCGAAATATACGGCCATATTTTGTGTAACGGTGAAGCCGCGGTGGGTGATATGAGCACCAATTTCGGTGACGGTAAATATTTGCCGTACTGTATTAAAATTAGGTGTACAGATTTAGTAATAGCGGCTTTTGGTTTCATATTTAAGGTTATTAGAATTTTGGAGCAAAATACAAGAACTGTGTAACAATCGTCGTGTAAATACAATAAAGTATACCTATATATCTAATAATAAAAATGTGTCCTGCCAAATAAACCATGCAATATCGTAGTTTTGGAAAGAAAAATGAATATTATTGTCTTTTAAAAAAATAATCTGTAAAAAAGAATTACTAAGAATTGATTAACTAAAAACACTACCAAACACGTCCCCAAATTTGCTTGCAACTGTCACGACAACGTACCGAAAAGCACCCCGTATGTTTCCCTCAACAAATACTCAGAATGCACACAATGTCAACCATCACTGACATCTCCAAGTTATTATACCCACAGACTCCAAATAAGATGGCTGCTGTAAATTATTTTCAAAGACAAGAGACGTTTCAAATAACTTGTGAGTTGTCTAAGCAACATATTTCCTCTAACTTGTGAATAATGTCTTAGTTTATGTTAAGACATAATTCAAACTTGGTGGTCGGGAGTGGAATGCTGTTAAGCGAGTAGATGGCTAGTTCTCGTCCATGATGGTATGGCTGGCTAAATTCCTTGAGTTTTGGGGATTCTGATTTTGTCTTGCTAAGGCTTAGCTTAGGTATGTCACTTATTTTGTACATTATAAAAAACATGAACAGGACGTTTTTAACTTACAAAGAGGTAGATGCACGTGGGCTGTGATAAAAATAAAATTGCCCAAGAACGTATTCATCACGCTCGATCAGAGCGAGGATAGCAGGGACATTTAAAAGATAAAGGGTTTAATGTTTTAAAACACAGCGAATTTTTTTATCATACTCGACACTGAGAGCCTACACAGCTCACAAGGTGTCATACATCAGCAATAATGATGATAGAAAAGCCACAAATGTGTGGGATTAGCGTAAGCTACAAAACATCAGAGTGAAGATGTATCAGGGAAAGTCTGCATGGTCTTAAAAAAAAACATTTATTTTACATAAAAAATCTCGCAAAAGCCACATATACCTTTTAAAAACGTTTCCGCAAAGTTACAAACTTAAATTCTAACACTAATGTAGACAAAGCAGCGAAGGATGCTTGTTTAGTCATAATTACGGAGTCAGCTAAGTCGTTTAAAACTATAAAACAGTAGGATGGTAAAGTTTCCGTGGCGCGTACATTTTCTCATTAAGTTCAGAAACTGAGGCAAGTAAGTGTTGCGTAGCTTTTTATCATGAGGAGAGTTACTGTACTAGAATACTGGCTAGATAGTGGAAATTATTCTGGTTCTTCTAACAGTAATTAATGTGGGATTCTAGAAATACTTTTACAGCTTCATAGGAAGGAAGTAGTGAAACGAAAGAAACGATGAATGGACTGTGTGAAGGATGATATGGCTAGGTAGAAGGTGACTGCTGAGATGACGAGTAATAGAGAAGTATGGAAGAAGAAGACATGCTGCGCCGACCCCAAATAAATTGGCCTGCCCTTATGGCTGGAGAATGATATCTGAAATACCGATTTGGTAGAAGAAATATACGTCCCGCATCCCCTCATATACCGCTCGACCAACGAGACAGTGGCACTGTCTTTGGCAAATATGTCAAGATATTATCGGTTGAACTCTGGTGTCCATAGTCCAATCCCGAGCCCAGTCCGCTCGGTTTGATCGTAGCTTAACACAGAACATGATTTCCAAATAAAAAAAAGATCAACATGAACAAAACAAATGAAAGCTTTGCCTTCGTAAGACAAAAGACTATCATTCTACGACTGCACTACATTTCTTAGTAGTTGTTTTAAAGTTTCATTCCTTAATTACTGAGTCGTGAGGTGAGAAGCTCCGGCCGCAAAATGTTTGCTTCGTATAGGTGAACTGGGTATAAAAAGTAATACTCTATTGCTATAACGTATGAAAACAGCATCTAGTGAAGATTGTGAATTTTTAGGCACGCATATTGAGAATTACATTTTGCATTTAATTGTTGTAGTTGCTACAACACAGTTTATAGGATTATCATTGGCAAATGCATTAAGAAAAAACGAATCTTCTATGAAAAACTTCCTAAGGAAACCTGGACTTGATATTTGAATTATTTAGGGCAGAAATGGCCAATCCACTTTGAGCAACCGAGGTGACTTCTCCGTATGAGAAGAGGCCTTTGTCTTACAGTGGGGCAGTCAGAGTCTGGTTTTGTTATTTACTATTGGACTCAAGAGACTGATCAAATGTGGTTAAAGGTATCTTGGCCACAGTGAAGGGTAATGAGACAAGAACATAAAATTTAAATCTAATTTATTTACAATATGTAACACCTTATATATGTACTACTTTTTCTTAACACACAAGTAGAAGAAGTATATATCCTATTTCACATATAAACCATAACAAAATATAAATAAAATCACAGACACAAGTGGCACAACATTAAAGACAAAAGACAAAAGACAAAACACACAACTGTACCTAGTAACAATGCTACAATAAGGAACATGTTTGTTTTGATAACTTGTACAGGTACGTCTAGGAGCGCACATAAGTTCCTACTTAAGTGGGTAAATGTGATTTATTTTGTTAGAACAAAGATCTTACTACGTGTGATACCGGGATTATTTCTAGGACTGTGTGATCTTTGAGATGGTGCTTGACTTTTTACCTGGATGACTTTGTGATATCTTTTCTCTTTTGTATTTATGTCCTACGATGGTTTTTACTCTTTCTTTCATAAATTGGTTACCATAAAGATCATGTCTGTTATACCCAGCGTGTTTGGTACAGGTACCAATAGTGCATGTACACACATTTCGACAGTTATTTATAAGTCCCATGTAATAGGAGACAGGTCTCTTGTCGTCATCTTGAAATTTCTAATGGAAAAACCCAATAAAGTTTTGTCTGACTCGGGCATAATTGCAGGACTAGCAGTAGTGCTTGCGACGAATAGATCAACGAGGAATAGAATAGTTTAGGAGGTAGGTTTAACAAACAACAAAAAATGCTATTTAAATAGTAGTCCCTTACTTCGGTATTTCTATAATTATAAATTTCATTCTGTTTCGATAAAAGATAACATTCATACGACAATAAAAGTAAAAACAACACTGAATATTGCAAATATACCTACAAGAGAACGGGAACCATCTGCCGTCAATGGGAAAAGTACCCATAACGGAAACATATCACCTAAGCGTGAGTCGAACAAAGCAATAACAAACAAAGAAGATAATTAGAAACAAAATACAATAGAGTTAGAATCCCTCTGCATTAACACGTCTCCTTTGAAAAACAATAAACAGATTGAGGAAACACTGCACGTAGCCGAAGAAACAACAATATTCTCATTCGAAAAACGTGTACATACAACCGCAGTTACAACAGTATCAAACTTCTGCCAAGGTATATCAATGCTGATAAATAAAAGGTAATAAAAATCCCATTCGAGGAACCCTCAGAGAAGTTTAAAAGTTTCTAGCTTAAAGACAAGTGACTGTACACATTTGAACGCGGCCTCATACATAGTAGATTGCGCTGCGGTCGTGATATTGGCACCGGGTAAAGTATTCTGTGACAGTAGCTCTTAACATTGCCTGATGCTGGTCTATAGATCGAGTGGATTCGAAAAGTTATCTGTTACAGCACCTCGTGTACGATACGGTATTAGTTTTATAGTGGTGGCGTGGACTTGTTTTGAAATTAATACTCTAGCAAAATTCGAGCTGACAAGAGCTCACTAGATTTAAATACAGATCTTCAGAGGCTTTTTCTGCGTGAAAGTCGGCAATTATCCTACAGAAAAGTATTAATGGGAGCGATTTTGTGCTATGTCCTTTGTCTTAAATATATATAAATGTACCCAGACCGTGATCTAGCTGTGATTTTTCTGCTTTCATCAAAATCCGTTTAGCCGTTAAGACGTGAAATAGTGGCAGTAAGATATGAATTACTTTCGCATTTTATAATAAGTCCGTTAGTATGGATAAGGATGATCTCTCAGTTTCTGATGAAAATCATTCTTAAAAAACCCATAAGTACTAAGTATAAGACAGAAATAACATTACTACAGCCTTATATTTTAAGAATCAGCGCATCAGGAACTTTGAACCTATCGATTCTCACAAAGGTAAACATCTTCCCTACTACTGTTGACCTAGTATCACGCAAGATAGAAGCAGCCCATGAATGGCGTATGTCAAACATGCTGTAGCCAAACATGTCTCGTGGGACATAGCAGACGTTGTTAACGACGACGAACATGGGGCTGCTAGGGAATACGTTAACTATCGAAATTGACTTGGGCTTGTACATTATGATGGCTTTAAGTGTTGGCGGTATCGATCGACCGCCGTCAGTTTCTGGTCCCCTGGTACATGGTTATGCAAACATTGGGAAGCGTAATTAAATTAAAGCAGCGTTTTTGTGCTTCAGTTAGGATATTGTTTACTATTGGTTACTCTACGTATAAAAAGACTTAGATATACAAAATATAAACTTACGTCTTTTGCTCATGGGGGTAGGCAGCAACAACAGAACGCCACCTGCTACGATCCTTACATACTCCTTTTGCCTCGTCCACATATATACATACATCTGGTCATATACATACATTATTATGTACATGCACGCCAGACTTATCGATTCTATGTTTGGCAAAGGGTAGAAAGGAAATAATCTGGTATAAAATTGGATCAGATCCTTTTTAAATACCACTTTTTTACTGCCATCAACATTTTGTTTTAATGTGATACAAAATGTCGTCTAACCTTAGTGAAATAATTAAAAACGTTAACATTTTTTTTTCCATTTTGTGATTTAAAACGAGGATTTCGGCTATATTTAACTTTGCTTAAAGGCTTCTCGTTTTTGTGTTGCGTCAAATACCAGATCAAAGAAATATTTTGGGCTGCAAAATAAATGCGGATGGGCGAAATGAATGTTTCGGATACTTTAATTTTGTTAAATAATTACAATCAAAGGCTGAACTTTGGTCTCTACGTTTTAGGTAAAAGGATATTGAAATTGCTTTTAGATGAAAGAAAGGTTGTAAACGTGACAAAACATTGCTCCTTTATTTTTATAAAAGGTGTCATTTTAGATCTAGGTGTCATTTTCGATCTAGGTGAAAGGAAAATAAAGATAATTGTTTGATTGATGTCATTAAACATAATGGGTATATTTGCTTGTGTTTAGCAAATATTTGTGCAAGTAATTATTTAAATATAGTATTTACTCACCCATATTTGACGATAATGTTTATTTCCGGTTCGGTATAAATTAATATACTTTTTTTTGTTGAATAAATGCACAGTAACTATAGCTAATAATTAGTTATACCTTATTATTATTGAATTATGCATGTGTTAATTATAATATTATGAATGTGCGTAACGGAAATTTTGTTGCATTAAACTATCAAACAAATTATTAAAATGAATAGCTACGCAACAGTAAACACGGACGCACCTGAAAGCAAAGTTTCTAATTTTAGTTTAAATATTTAAAGTGGTAACCGCATTTAGTTATGTTCCGAGTCGGTTGTTTTGACTAAATAACTGCGTGGTTTTGCTAGCTGTTCTCGTAAATTTTTAATAGCCACTGACAGCTTTTAACAATGCGATTAAAATTAACGGTATTGTCGAAATGGGAATAGCCGTTGATAACAAATTGGTACTGATAAATGTTATGTCTTTTGTGATTTACAGTTAAAATACATATGAAGAGGATTCAAATTTACAATTTGCTACTTGTTTTTTGTTGAGGGCTGGCTTTTACTTTTAGCCAGAGGTTAAGCATTATCATAAAGCATACTAACCGGATAAAATACCAATATTTTACACTAAGCGACTGTCTTCAACCCCACAACCCAGCTACTGGGTATTGGATACGATACCCCTTGGCAAGACTATTTATTAAATTTTCGGACTTCTGACTGTCAAAGTTCTATTAATGAAAGCCGGGACCAACTACTGCGTACTTTTTGAGGGCATTTTTACTGAAGACCTTGCGGTATGATGGTCACTCAATCATGGACTGACCACGACAAGCATTGCTTAACCTTTAAGGTAGCGTCAACTGTTGTAATCCAGCTGGGAGCTGCGGGGCTCCTGTTGCTCTTACTGTTAGCTTGTATCATTCCACTGTTGGACCCCCTCATGTGGTGGGGCTCCTAGCTTGTAATTTTAAAGTCTACTATCATTGCAGAAAATTATCTTCACAAGAACCAAACAATATTAGTTCCTCCTTCACTAGCAACATACTCACCATTATTCAGTAGATAAAGCTCAGTTTGTTCGTCAACTAAATCTGAGGCACCACGTGACAGACCATTAATCTTGTCCCTAACATCCGGATGTAATATATAGTTTATATACTCTTAATGACCGTTGAACTAATTTCTCAATTAATTCCCGACTGTTACTCTGAGCGGCTCACTGGATTTTGGTCCGTAAACGTTGTTGGAGGCTTTTGGGTTGTGTCCTTTTCAAATGTATTGAGATCGAAACTGTCGGGTTGCCGTGTTAAATCTAGTGAATCGAAAGTCAAAGTATTTATTTCGATTAGACCACTATTGAATTGCTAATTCCATAGCATTGGTCTTTGAAGAAAATATGAATAAAAATAATACGGTGCTACTATATTTTTACGAGACTGTAAAAATGAGATGATTGCCGAGTGACGGCAGTAAGACAGACCAATATCCAGATGATTGGAAGACCTACAGAAGATTGTAACAAGACTAGCACAAACCAGGGAAACATGTAACAAAAAAATAAAGTAGTAGGCCTATTATGTACTCAGCCGTGTGTAGAACCATGCTACTATTGACGATGGTATCGTTGATGCTGAAAAGCAAGCATATTAGATGTCTTTTTACTAAAACCCGTCCGTACCAACAAATACTATACAGACTATTCTATTTGTTATAGAAGTCAATAGATGACCAGTCCTATCGTCCATTGTCCGTTATCAGTACCAAACACTTATCTTGATTAAACTTAAACCCTACAGGTACAGACCCGATCGATGGAATCCATTTCCTGCTTTCCCTTTCGGAGGTAAATTGAGCATGATAAATGCCCCAATGTCCTGTTTAATGACTAAAGTTAATTTCGGTTGAGTTCGCCATTATCTCATTGATGTCTCGAATGTGTGCCCAGTTTCATTGGCCCCGATTTTATTGTTGTTGATCGTGTTTTGTTTCGAATCGAGTTTTGGGTAATAAGATTTATTTGGGTGTTTGCTTGTTGTGGTATTGGGAGTTCAGTAAAATAATACACTTCTAAATTGTAAGTATGCACAGTTTTTCACTGTGCTCAAGGCGGGATTGCAGCCCAAGGCGAAGGAAAGGGCTAAATGCAACCGACAGCGACAGTGCAATGACAAATGTTCACGCGTATTAAAATACAGTTCAAGGGCAAAGGAAAAACTAGTAGTTATAACTAGCTAATTAGTGTTTTAATGGACACAAAAGGTGAATACGTAGTACGTGTAGTAACGATAATAAATTTTTTACGTGCCCAGATAATATTTTCAGTCTTATAAGTACCCAATTTCCACAAAATCATTGATAATAAATTATCACCTCCTGTTTTTATGATGTGCTAGTACTCGTAATTTATATTTCGCTTTAATTCATTTTCTCACATCAGGCGCCGGCCGTCTTTAAGGGTATAAAATTCTTATTGTTGGTTATCGCTGTGTGCTTTTATCTTGAGTTGAACATTTTACGCCATTCGTCACATTGTACTTTACATGGTTTGACAAAATGCACGCAATTTATTTTGACATCCAGGAGCAAGTTTTAAATCTCGTATTATATGCGTATGTCTGCTTCTTGCATATTTTTGTTTCTCCAATAAATATTCTTTTGTAAAAATGTGGATTGAGTTTTTGTTTGTGTCATATTTTGACTCATTGTATTGATGTCAAAACGTAAAATTGAACTGCGTGGAATTTTGTTTACCTTGCTTTAAAATTAAGAAAAAAAAACATGAAAAGGAAACAGAATAAAATTAATTATGTAATCTAACTGTTTGCATGTTTGATTTTCCTTTAAATAACCGTTGAAGATTGCTAACGCTATTTTTAAAAGGCATTTTGGTTAATTTTGTTTATTTAATTTTAAAGAAACCACCAAGGAAAGGAACAGCCAATCTTACCAAGGGGTATCGTATTACTCAGTCCTAACTGGGTTGTGGAGGTCAGATAGGCAGTGGCTCCATCTGAAATACTGGTATTCAGCTGCATCCAGTTAGACCGGAACCCGACCCCAACATAGTTGGGAAAAGGCTAATGATGATGACGATTTAATTTTAAAGAAAGCTTACAGTCTAAATAACAATCTTGAATATCATGCATAAGTAAGTACATTTGCTAATTACAAGCTTCCACATGTATACAGCTGTAACTAACAAGTTTTAAACCTACCAACAACTTATAACATCAAAAACAAGACACAAACAACCCATAAGAGATCTAACCCCTAATAAATTCCAAGCAAGCAACTCCCTACACCGCCAACTGAAGATCGATGTACTTGTTATACATATTTGCAACTTCTAAACACGTAGTACCTACATACCTACAGAAACTTCCAGAGCATGTATCTTCTGCTATTGCAAGTGGGGTAACAGCTGCATTTCACTAAGTAATGGCTCTCCACATGACACCGGTGATACCACCCGGCAAAGTACCACACTGTATTTTTCATGTAGCTCGAAATTGCTTTTGAAGACAGGTAATATTTTACTCAGCATGACTCGGACGAATGATCACTTACATTTTTGACTTGGAAATTGAAGTAGGTGGTACTTTTGCTACTAGAATTTATGGATTTTGTTACTAATACTAAGCTATACCTAAAAGAAAGCGTACTTTGGATTTTAAACAATCGGCTCAGCGCCGAAAGTTGACATTCCAACAGTGCAAAAAATATTAAAGCACTCATTCAGGTTTTGCGTAGTTGTTGTGTCAGTTAAAACTGGCATTAGAGAATGTTCAACCTCGTTTTATTTTATTTCCTTCTGTTATTCCGAGTCTCTTCATCCACTGTTCCATGTATTGGATCCATTTCAAAAATAAAACTGCATTCTTATTTCGCAATCGAATTTCCTTACGAATCTTCTCCGCTCAATTTTGCGAGCCCATCCGAAGAGTGTTCTCAAAAGATTACCATGCGAGATACCATTGCCCACATTCACTCGGTGCTCTTTTACGAAATTGTGTCATGTCATATTCACCACTTCCTACACTTGGGCCTGAACTGCGAGGAGCTAAAACGTCTCAAGTCCCGTGCCGAGTTTGTAAGTGTCTGTCGACGAAGGCGATCCACGTAAGAGCTAGTATTCTTTTGAATGCCCTACTACGGAAAAATATAACAAAAATACTACTGTAGTTCAAAAAAAGAATAACAAACATACTTGCGTAACAAAAGAAACCAAGCCAACAAATGATTACGAGGAAAGCTCTACAAAAGGAAAATAATTTCCAATCTGACAATTTACCAAAACAAATAAAGACGAAATAAACGAACCAAATTGTTTGTGACAAAAGCAAAGATTCTCCGAAGAGAACCTGAAACTATAATTAAATTAAAGTGAACTTTAAAGGAATCTTCCAGTAAATAGGGAAGGTCTGATATTTTGAGGTTTACTTCAAAAATATTTGTATATAAAAGTTCCTTATTCAGATTCAATAGGAGTAGTATCTTAAGTGCTTTCAATGGTAAATTCAATAGCTATTCACGTCGATACCGAAATAGGTGCAGAGTTCCTGCATTTTGCATAACGTTGCCTCTGAATATTTGGAAGCAAGGCCTTCGCTTATGCTCCGTTGTCGTTTAATACTATTAGATGTACGTCCTTTAGTACTTTCTAGAATGTGTTCTTTAAGATGCAAAGTAGTTTAGAAAATATGGGTTAAAGTTGTTCGTCCTCCGGCTGGAAGAAATTCAGCTATAGTAGTTTTTTTATATTTTTATCAGGGTGCGTTACAAGAAGGTTCTTGTAACATGTGTGTCCATGAGAGACCATAATGGAAACTAATGTTAACCCATCCCATGGTACAGAGCAAGCAAAAGATAGGTATGGAAAAGAGAATTGTAATAAAATTCCATACTGTGCTAACTCGTGACGGTCGCAACTATGCTCATAATATACTTTTAGAAGACAAACTAAAAGAAAAGACACAAAACTAGTAAGCACGCACTGCCAAACTTAGCAACACCTACAAAATATCCCAACAATATTTCTTCTAATATCAATATCACATAATACGTACTACGGAAATACGGAAACGTACGCAGCACATGCCCCAGAGTTTCCTCCCAACAGCGTGTTTCATTCCAGACTTCCCTATATCTCTTCCAGTCGTATATTATCTATATCTGTAAGCGGTACCAGATGGCATCCGATACAGTTTCGTATTAAATTCTATATATTACTGTTGTTATTATCGCAAACGGTGCCGATTTACATAATCTTATCATTTTGGATAAATACGTTGTTGTTTTTATTTTATCTTTGTTAACAAATCTTAATCTAATGGGCCGTGAGCGTAAATTTACGATATCCAGAATTCTAAAGCTGAGGGAGTGGTGGCCTAATTGTAACGGCCCGTACAAGTTAATGGACGTAGGTCTGCACTTATTTAATCACCACTGCTCTCACTTCACTGATGAGAAAACTGTCAAACAACCAACATTTTAAAATATACGTCATCTACCCGCACTGGGTCTTCCCGATGGAAAGTTCGCTCCCCTTCATAGAGAAAAGATCTGTATCCCACTTATCCCAGCAGTAGACACATATAGGCAGAATATGCTAAACCCGAAGGTACTAACTTCGAACGATGTCGTGTCTTAATACGAGTTGCCTACGGCGAGGCGTCTAAGGTATATCTGAATGGGGCATAAATACAGATATGTAGTACCAATGCATCGAACACAATATTGCCATAACCTTGAAATTTTACAACGTTGCTTCGGCTGTAACATTTGGTTAGACTTTATTCCTAAATCTAAAATCCGTTTCTATAAAATGGAATCGGTAATGTTTTAGTAGATTCGACATTTTAGAAGTTGAGGTTAAAACGTTATGTGTAGGTACTATTATTTAGACGGGTCCAAAATAAATGGGTCTGTTTTATCACCAAACCCTTTTAGGTTTTTATTATTACCCAAAAACTTATAATTTTCCACTGATTTTTATGGCATTTAATCTTGCTTCTAGTTATTACCATATAAAAAAATAAAAATGACCTCATCAACAGTACAGCTTGCCACATTCTGTTTGTGTTTAGAAAAACGTTGCCCCACACTAGGAATTTGTCTTGTATCGTGGGTGCGTTTACAAACATTTAAACTCACATACACAAACAGCTAGACAATTGCTGATTGGCTAATATTTATGTACATCACAAGATCAATCGTATTATTCGTAAAGCTAACGAAAACAAAACTTTAGTTCTTTTATCACATAAATATTTTACAATCTACATTTTTTACCTCACGAACACACCGTCTTCCTCTCAAAAAGAACAATATTACCACTCATCTTCGACGGATATAATCCACATTTCAAAGCTGCTCATCTATCTAGGTACTAGGAACATACGCCACATTAAGTGGAAATTTCAAGAACCTCGTCCATATCTACTATAATATACCACATTGTTAATTAGCTCATATTTAAATTACCAGATAAGCCTACCTATAGCTTTAAATAATCCAAAAATTCGCTTCTTTCAAAACACACTAGATTTTGCTCGCGGATTCACTCGTGTTTTGGGCGGAAATTAACTCACGGGATTTTTATTATAGCCTATGATACTCGGAGATAATGTAGCTACACATTAGTAAAAGAATTTTCAAAATTGAATCGATGGTTCCATAGATTACTGCCTACATACACACTTTGGCCCTTTATAATATTATTGTAGATATACTTTACCTTACACTGATCAAAAAACCTCACGAACGCACCATCTGCCTTCAAACAGAATAAAATGACCACTCAATCTTCGACAAATTCCCTACACTTTTAAAAGCTGCTCATCCATCTACTAAGAACACACTCCACATTATGTACGGTGCCATTACTCAGTTAACTGACGGTAGTTTTTCACGCGAAAACTCGCACGAATTCCGATAAGGAAATGCATGTGAATTTGTGTGGCTAGGAAACGGGCGATTTGTTTGTGAGTTTTATGTCGGCGTTGTTGTTGCACGTGCTCTCAATGTTTGTTGTAGTAGGGATTGTTTTTAATGGATACCAAGATATATTTCGCAAGTTGCTGCTTGTGTAAGTTATTGGATCACTACTGCTGTTAAAACGTTGCAGGAATACATCGTGAGAATACCGAAATGCAACCACTTTTTTTGTATGGCATCTCGCAGGACAACCTAAGAGGCTGTCGTCTGCTTAACCGGACTATCTTGTGGGTACCTTGAGTGTAAGGCTTCCAGCCAGGGTCAAAAAACTTGGCGACAACACGCTGAGGGCACCTCCTGTAGGGTAGGAGCTTCGGCTTAGGGCGTCGCTGGGGGAAGACAGCAAGACATAACCACAATTCAAAGACATATGACATTTACCTGCACTGTGCTCAAGCAGTGGACTGTGGCCCACTCCTCTCAGTGACAAGTGGCCTTTATTGATATGTATTAAAATGCATGCGTTAGGTATCAATGAATCAATAAGTCTTAGTTAATTATGTGTCTGCAGTTTGGGTAAATGAATTACTGCTTAGTAATTTTCTACTAATCCAATGAGAAAAATATGATTCTAGCTATTAATTGTAATATTCTATTGAGTTCACGAAAGCACGTTAAGGCGATGGTCTCAGCTATCATATGTAGATCTCTGTCAGTCGTTACGGAAAGAAAGAAAGAAAAAGTATTTATTAGTCTTGCACTGGACAAAACAAAGTGGAAACTTGACAAAATAAAACAGGATTTAAAAAAAGGTTTTTTTTTTTAGTTACAGGTAGTCAGAGCCCCGAAATTCTGACTACCAGTCTTTCCAAGGGGTATCGTATTACCCAGTACTAACTGGGTTGTGGAGGTTAGATAGGCAGTCGCTCCACGTAAAATACTGGTATTCAGCTACATCCAGTTCGACTGGAAGCCGTCCCCAACATAGTTGGGAAAAGGCTAGGCATGTGATGATGATTCTATTCTAATAGTGAATACTGTATTAATTTAAATGAAAATCCTGTATTTCTAAAGTCCACTTCAAGAAGCATATAAATTACTCTCGCCCCGGCTTCGCACGGGTGCAATGCCGAAAGACCTAAGCATACATAGGGACAGACAGACAGCGAGAAGCGACTTTGTTTTATACTATGTAGTGAAAACACATAATTTCCAACTTACCACCTCAGAAACAATTTTAATTCAACCCAGTGAAACACTACAACAAATTAACATAGCTCCTTAAATATTTATACAAGAATCCAGGCCACAAATTAGCGGTTTTCCTAGCCACAGCGCAGAGAATACATTTGCTATTCGTAGTCACGTGCGCCGAAGAAAGCTTTTCGTTAGCTTGTGAAATGCGGACGGAATAGAATCGGTCCATTATATTATGTATTTTAGCTTAGAATTGTCGCTGAGGATAATGTTGTGGTTTTACAAAGAAAAATGGTGGTTGTGTTACGGTATTATAAACGACAGAAAAATAAACAAAGGTAAAAATAAAAAACGATGGGTCACTTGATATCGTGTCCTGCCTGTCCCGTTGTTTGCACATCACAGGAGCTGATGGACGCTACTGAAAGTGCCAAACTCGACTCAATTTGAATTGTCACCGACATGATAAGAAGAGATGAATAGAAATGGTTTTAGGTTTCGGTTTGGGATGAAAATAAAGTTAACCATACTTAACCCAAGATGAAGAATATAGACGAAGCGAGTTGTAAAAAAATAAAAATTACAGAGCACCAGCTTTCTCTAATTTTACGTACCTCTCGAGAAATAGGCGTGGATGTTACACAATATAATATTTTAAAGAGGTAAACTTTGTTGTATGCAGGCGGTAATCTTCGCAACTTCTGATCCGATTCCGTAAATTCTTTCACTAACAGGACGCTTCATTATGCCAGTGTGTCATAGGCTACATTTAAATCGCTCCCGGCGGTTATTTTCGTACATAATTGGTGCGAAGCCGCGAGCAAAAGATAGTGGATGTATAAAGCAAACCCCATTTTCTTATTTAACATAAAATCTAATTAACTTATTGATTTATTTTGCAAAATTGTTTATTTACATATTTCGAGGTCTTCATTATTCTACAACTAAAGTAAGTTACCGAAACTAATATTATTAAAATCACTTCCAATTATTCCCCCCCAATAGACAAGACACGAAAATAATCTCCAAACGGATTTTGTCCTTTGCGAATAAATATTTTTCCTTTTAGTTAAAGATCAAAGGAGCTCGAAGTACTTTTCCACTGGAAGATACTTATTTCCTTTGATTGTGATTTTTTCTTTTGTTTAGGAGATCAGTTTTCAAAGGTAAAGTGCAGAAAATACAGTAAACCTAGACTTTGTGATTTATTTCATCGATTTACTTAGATAATGTGGATGCTATTAGTTTTTGATCGGTGAAAGGCTGTTTATAATATAAAAGTAAGATATATACATAAACTATATACATTAAATTAATTAAAATAACTAAAATAAACTAACTACAAACTATAAAGGGCATCAAAAAACTCCTTGTCAACGCTGTCAGCCGGTAATGTGCCCAAGAGACTGGCGGCGTTGCCACGTTGTATGGCAACACTTAGCTTCTGGCCAAGGTAAAAGCCAGCTCTTGGGTCATGGGAAGCGTCAACTAGGCAGATAAGATAAGATTAAATAAATAAATAAAAATAACTATACACAAAAATTATTGCTGACTTCAACTCGATGTAACTCAATCTGATGGATGGATGGATGCATTGAGCAGTACAGGGGTCATGAAGGTATTTACAATAAAGTTAACTTACCTAACATTAAAAAGTTTTATATTAAGTAATTTTACTTGTAAAAAAGTTGGAACTTAGACCTCCAATATCTAGGTATCACAAAAAAATACAATATTTTATTTTTTCACCACTTTTACTTCGCCGTGAATCATAAACGAAATAATGGAGGAACTTTGGTGGAAGAAAAAAAATACTTCTTTTAGCTACCAGATGATTGGATTATCCTATTCTTGAGGAGGAGAGGGGGATGGAAGAGTGGCTGAGTCTTCGTAATGGGTTTCAAGTCCTCCTCACGATGTTATGTGACGTAATCATATCTGTGTATCTGTCTGTTGTCATGTACGTAGGTAAGTGGCAAAAATAAAAGTATTTGGTTGGAGTTTTGTTTTTTTTGGATATCAGTTATGGAAGGGTCTTTGTTTGTTTGGATAAAAAGACTATTGTGGAGATAGGTAGGATACAAAAGTAAACTAATAAAATATAGGAATTTACGGTGTTAAAAGATATACCTACATTAGATATACTTAATTGTGAAATCGCAAGTAGTAGAATTATAAAGTTCCTGTTATCATTTACTTTTAGCGAGAGTTTCTTTTGAGCTTTACCCGCTAAGATAGACTCCTGAATTTGTAGACAGCTCTTCAGAACATCAAATTTGACACCCACAGCATCGATCACTTGTTAATCTGAACCCTATTGTTTTAAGAAAAATAATACCATCAGCCTCTAATATTACAGATAAACACAAGAATAGAAATCAAAAATAAAATCTTCCCACAAACGATCGACGCAGCCAGTATTTTCCACTCATTGCACTGCGGTAAGTTCTCTGAATAGTAATGCATGCACTTCCCTTCTAGCAGATCTCTTATTCAGATGCTGCTCGAACCTAGTTTATGATGCACCCATTCTATAAAAGAAGTTAAGAGGAAATAATGGGCTTTTGTTTACGATATTTTAGGGTAAAGTGGTTTAAATTGTGTATTTTATTGTTGCAGTAAAAGCAGATAGCAACAAAACAGAAGTTTAATAAAACTGCAATTTTCTGCAATTTTTCGTCAGTTCTGACCTAAAACCTGGAATGTATTGATGGGTCTGAGTAAAACTATTTGGAGGCTGATACTGATAGTAAAAAAATACTAATAGGTTTTGGCTTATTTTGAACAAAAAAAAACTATTGTTCCAAGGTAAAACCTAAGAGCTGGCATTTACCTTGGCCAGAGGCTAAGTATTGCCATACAACGTGGCAACGCAGCCAGTCTCTTGGGCACATTACCAGCTGACAGCGTTGAGGAGGAGATTTTTCATGTCTTTTTATAGTTTGTAGTTAGTTTAGTTTATTTAATAACTAGCGACCCGCCCCGGCTTCGCATGGATGCAATGTAGATACTAATGTTTTCTCTACTATAATATGCATATATTATACAAATAAACCTTCCTCTTGAATCACTCTATCTATTAAAAAAACCGCATCAAAATCCGTTGCATAGTTTTAAAGATCTATGCATACATAGGGACAGACAGACAGTGGGAAGCGACTTAATTTTATATTATGTAGTGATAGTTTTTAATTAATAATGTATTATAGTTAGTTTACTCTACTTTATAAATTACTTACCAACATGAAAAAAAAAAATATTTTATTGCACAATATTGTGTCTGAATAAATAAGGCATGCACTTTATAGCAGATCTCTTATTCAGGTGTTTCTCGAAACTAGTTTATTATGAACCTAAAAGGTAAAACTTAAAGTGCTATTTCATTTACGGAACTTATTGGGGAGAATGCAGTTTTGTTTCTTGCGATGTTTTAGGGTGAAGAGGCCTAAGTGTTTGAGAGGTACAGTTTTGAACTGGCCAGTTATTTAAATGAGGGAACATACATACGTACATAATTATTATAATTTCACACCTTTTCTCCCATGGGATATGTGGGGCAGAAACCTGAGACATACTATGGGGAGTAATAATGTATTTTGGCTGCGTCGTTGTTCTGGTGGTTCGCAAGCGCAACTGCTGCGCATGAGGTCCTGGGCTCGAATCCCGGGTAAAGTGTTATTGGATTGTTCCATCAGGAATTTTTAAGTAGCAGCCACCAATTGGAGTGGATTTGTGCCCAGTTGATGGCAATAGGCTCGCCCTCTATTACATGGGACTTAAACGTAACTGGCGAAATGTGTGGGTACTATTAGGTACACCTCTGCCTAACCCTTCGGGGATTATAGGCATGATGTTATGTTATGTAATATTGTATTTTGTTGTTGCAGAACAAGTAGAAGGAACAAGCCATGTTTAGACGGCGGAAGTGAGTGACCATAGACAACTGTTAACAAAAACAGCAACTTCATGCATATTCTAAAAAAACGAAGGAATTTGAGAGTGGAAAACCTCTTCTGTCAAGTTGAACTAACTGTAAATTTTAGCGCCAGACTAATTATTACCTAAATGTTCAGGCTTCAGGGTAGTTTTTGGGCTAATACAGATATGCTGATAACTTCTCATCTGAACTGACTGAATAGCCAATGTTTTCATAAAAATACCTTCCTAATGACGAATGTAATTAAATGCTAAACATTCCATCTCTTAACGATTTGAACACGAATATAATAAGTGCAGTAAACTGCGTCCGGTCAGTTTTACAGCCTGAGCGTAAATTCAGCACATTCGGGTGTAATTACACAAATGTCCCGCTCTCAACATCCACGGGAAAATGTGGGGTTAGTGTACCACTATTATGAGGCCATTAAACTAGCGGACGATGGAGCGATAGCGATAAAGTGAGTAGAAAAAGGATTGGGTATTTATTAAGCCAAATTAGCACAACTTAGTAGATGAGGATATTATCGTTTTTGGAAACTTGGGAATTGAAGTTTGTTTCTGGTAATGGCATCTCGCAGGTCAACCTATACGGTTGGCTTCTGCTTAACTGCACTATCCTGTGGTGCCTTGACTGTGAAGCCTCCAACCAGAATGAAAGTGTACATTTTGTATCTCTATCTATATAAGTTTTTGATGGTTAACCAGATGGTTTATTATGGTGATGGAAGCCAATATTGTATGCTAATATCTCGCAATTGACGACCCGAATGGCGCAGCGGTAGTGAGGCTGCCTTACGTTCATAGGGTTCCGGGTTCGAGTCCCGGTAGGAACAAGTGTTTGTGTGATGAGCATAGACATTTGTTACCGAGTCATGGATGTTTATATGTATAATAAGTATGTATTTACAAACAAAAAGTATCTATGTAGTATATCAACTATCTGGTGTCCACGACACAAGCCTCGTTGCTTAGTGTGGCACTAGATGGCGCTGTGTGTAATGTCCAGCGATATTTATTATATTTATAATTCACAATTGATCGGACTAGCAACGTGGTAATGGTTACCACAAAAAGTAAATATGTAGGTACCAAAAAAAGGGAGTACCAGTAACAAGTTATCTTTAATATTTCTTCTCGTAAAACGCTTACCTCGTAGCCCTCACTGGCTAGCTGTACTAAAATATACGCAGTGCTTATAACTAAATCGTCCTCGCTTTTGTGAAGAAAATCTCGTAAGCTACGTCTGTTGTTTTTATTTCTGTTGGCTTTGTAACGAGCACCACTTATTTACATATTTATGGTGTTTAGTTTTTGCTGCCATGTTTTGTAATGTTCGTGTGTATTGTGGAGATAATGGAAGTTACTTTACATACAGTTTTATTACGCCATGTTTATTGAAAATCTGCTGCTGTAAGCAAAGAAGCGCGTCCGTTGAGAAAAATGTAAAGAATAAACAGCCTTGTTAAGAGGAGCTCCTAGCTAAATAACAACAGCCACTCGGATCAATCTTCAGGTTAAGCCGCGCTTGCCTAGGTTGGTCTGTGGATGGGTGACCACCCATTACATACCGAGTTTCCTCGGTGCCTCGGAAAGCACGTTAAGCCGTTGGTCCCGGCTGTTATTTGTAGATATTTGAAAGTCGTTCAAAGTCTGAAAACCAGTCTTACCTAGGGGTACCGTATGACCCAGTACTAACTGGGTTGTGGAGATCAGATAGGCAGTCGCTCCATGTAAAACATTGGTATTCAGCTGAATCTGGTTAGACTGGAAGCCGACCCCAACATAGTTGGGAAAAGGCTAGGCAGATGATGAATAAGATTGTTAACAAAACAAAACACGCCTATCCGGTAAGGTTAATTTTTCCACATTCCTGTCCTCAGATGAATTCGATTTACATATAGCAGCTAAAATGGAGCTTCGAGGACTTGAACCGCAATACAGAAGCCCTTCGCGAAAAAAGGAAGGTTGAGTCCCAAAATTAGTTATTAAAATTAAATAGTTTGAGAATAATGTTCCGGCAGGCGGCCGATAACCAAACTGCTTAAATAACATCCATAGGTATGTAAAATTACAAGAGATAGACGTAGGTATCTTTTTTCGAATAAATTATGCATGACGATAATAAAATAACTGCCACTTTGCATTAAAAAGTAAAAAAAAAGACAAAGACTGCGCCCCGAGAACGACAAGAAAAGGGGAGAAAACGTGATGAATTTTAAAATTGGAATATCGCAGCTTCGTTTTTATCGATATTCAAATTGACGAATCAGAGGCGATCTGTTCTTAGTGGACAGAAAAAGTACATTTACTCGGAATGTTTGTAATAAGATGTAAAGTTAGTCCTTTTTCCATGCCTAATGAGATGAAAAGTGCTTTAATATTATCATCATTGTCATCTCGGTCGTTTTCTTTAGTTTTTGCTTTAGTACCTACTACGTAGTCGTTACAAATTTGAAAATTAAGTATAGTAAAAGTAATACGGCTATCAATATTTCTTGCTTTAACTTCACAGAAACAGCCGAAGGCATTTTTATTTAATAATTTATAAACACACTTTCTAAGGAGCAGTAGAAATAGCGAGCATTTTATTTACGTAGATCTCAAACGAATTCTTTTACGTAATCATAAAATTCCGTTACACGTTTCAAACATTCAAACTATGTTCTAGAACGTTAGATGTACAAAAAAATAACCGACCAATCAGACCATGATACCTTTTAAAGGAAGACTCAATCAGTGTAAAGGATCGTTTGAAAAAGGAATGCAATCTTCAGGCCTCGGGCACGAAGTCAGCGGGAGCGGGGCGGTGGGGGCGGCGGCGGCGCGGAGAGCGGTGCGTTTCAATGCATACATTTATAGGGAACTGGCCTCGAAGGCAGCGGCGCGGGGAGCGGGCGGCGAGCGGCGTACGAGCGGTGCGTACCAATCTAGCGATTTTCGCGCGTCGGCGATGACGTAGTGTTGAGCTCTAGTATTCTTTTTCTGTTTTTTATTAACGACCGAAGTAAATCAAACTTCAGGAAGGAATAAGTATCAAAAAGATGTTGTCGTCGCTGTTTAGACATTTCGTTCGCGAGCAATGATACTAATTTCTCGTAACACAACACTACGCCGCTCTAGCGCCGTGCGGTCTACCCGCTGGCTTCGAGACCGGGTACAGCTTTGCCGCGCCGCTCCCCGCGCCACCGCCGAAGCTGCCCCGCTCCCGCTAACTTCGTGCCCGAGGCCTCAAACTTGCAGTGGAGGGTGTTATTTATTATTAAACAAGATCTCTTTCATGTTGTTTTTTTTTGTAGTGTGAACGAAGTACCTACTTTTTTAGTTCTTAAGGTCCGGAACAAAAATGTAAATTGAAACCTCCATTATCTCACTCTCTTATCTCGACTGTCACAGGAGTTTTTTGTTTGTTACCCTAGCTGGGCCATCTTCTTAGGAAATCAAAATTATTATTAGTAAAGGCATGCAACTAGATTAAAAGTCATTGTGACATAAAATGTCAGTAATGATTCAGGCAAACTGATGCCGACATATCGCAGACTGGCTGCAGATACGGATATCTGGAAGGTATTTTAGTTCAGTATAAAGGGTGTAAATAGACCCTTTACGAAGCCGAAAGGCAATTATTGTTCTCCATGTCATCACGATCGTTTATTTGTTTCGGACCGTACCAGGGGGGGGAAACCTTCTAGATTCAAAAGTTAAAAAAAAAAAAACTAGATTTTATGGTCTTTACTTAACATACCTCCATGACACGTTTACTATTCAATGCACACCACATTGTTTCGAGCGCGTTGCATTTAGCTTTACGCTAAAACGTGATTTTTCACCCAAAACAAAAATCGGTATCCTGCAAATTTTTTTGCGTAGAATTACTTAGTTTTGGATTCATAAATGGTCCGTTTACACCTTGTATGTAATTTTCCGTAGTTTAGAGCCACTTAGACAACTCGTCCGTAACGGTTCGAACGAATATTAATTCAGATGGGTTTCATTGTTCATTAACATCAGGTTGATTCTGTATTCGCCTCTAAGTACCAAATTTTTTTAAATAAGCATAATTATTTCAAACAAAAAATAATATCTAACGCAGGCAGGTATTCAAACACATACTTATACTTCTTATCCTTGTAGGTACTTTTACACGATACTAGAAACTTGAAGTAAAAGAGGTTTGTTTTTATTTGATTCCGAACTTTACTCAATTGAAACTTGAACGAAATTCAAATGAGAATCCAAATAATAATATTTTGCACTAGCTTATGCCAGCGACTTTGCCCGCGTGGAGTTCTATAGTTGACCCGCGGGATCGTCCTACCGGGATGAAAAGTAGCCTATGTGCTATTCCAGACTATAATCTATTTCTGTGCCAAATTTCATCCAGATCCGTTCCGCCGTCCTGGCGTGATGGAGTAACAAACATCCATTCATTCATCCAACCTTTCGCATTTGTAATATTATATATAATATATAAGGAAATTCAATAAATTAAACTGTTTTTTTTTAAATACCTTCCATTCAAACATTGACCTATTTATTATTAGGACAAGCCCTGAAAGCTAGAATCAACAGTGACGCGGAGACAATGGAGCTCGACGAAGTCCCAAAGAAACCATGTTACTGTCTTGGATCCACAAAGCATTAATCAGAAAAGACTAGCAGAGGACTAAGAACAACATAATTTCCACCTCACACATTTATCTATTGCGGGTAACACTATCTTCGACAGAAACCACTGCTTCATACTCCAAACAGATACTTACGACAACTATCTATACGCGCGTCTCCAAGACAAAACATAAACACTCTAAGTACCCTACAACATACACAAGCGGTCAAAATTACAGACCCAACATATCAATACTGTAACAAAACACGTACGTACAAAGTTCTACACTTTCCATTTATTTATCAATAAATGTATATCGATGCCACGTTCAATTCCAATTGCTATGGCTTAGTTAAATGAGTTCTGGTCATGTGTCAACAGCTAAGTTTAATAGAATCCGGCTGATAGAATCGAAATTTGTTGGAATGGAATTATGTTGCTCTGGACTTTATGGATTAGAATGGTTTAAATTGATTATGTGTTGTGTTGATTTGTGATTGGATAGTTTCAATTTTGGTTTTAATTAGAATTTCATTTGTGAGGCTCTAATAAGAGGTTCTAATAAAAAAAAAAGTTAAAACCTACAAACCAAAAGATAGTCAAACTATATAGACGCTGACCGTAACATAAAAAATACTGCCGTCGCAAAAGGCATTAAAAAACACTTGAAAAAGTCTAGCCTGTGAATGACGTCTGCCTGGTCGAAAAAATCCCAGTGTCAAAGGCTTACGAAAAACTAAAAAAAAAACCTGTCAAGTTGGAATATCCTAACCATGAAAAGTTAGTAACCTGTTTATTAAACTGAAAAAGCGAAAATAAACAAAATTTCTTAAAATTAGTCTTCCCTCAAACATTATTAACTTTCTGTCAACAAAAGTTACGGAACTAAATGAAAATCTGTCGTCAAACATATTACGATACATGTTAAAAGAGAATCAATGAAATCGTGTAGTTGCAGTACTCGCTTCTGTTTTGCATGTAAATACACATTTTGATTAGCCTTATAAGTAAAAATCTCATCTTAATAATAGAAAATTACCTGGACTTATAATTAATATAAGTCTGAAATCGCCAACCCGTCTTGAGCAAGCGTGGTGATCAATTAATGCTCGTGCCTTCTCTGTATGAGAAGAGGCCTTTGCCCAGCAGTGGGACAGTCACAGGCTGGTATTATTACCATTAACTTTTTATAAATATCAAGAAAGAAATACCCAAGAATTTAGAATAACTTTTTAAAAGAATTTTCCTTTGAAATAACGAACAAAATGCACTAGGATTTAAACGAAACACGTTAGTGTAGCTAAGCCTGTTTTAAATTAAAGGATTTGACATACATGTCCGCATAAGCCGGCTATCTCATTCCGATGGCGGTAAACGTGAACGAATTATAAATTAAATTAAATTGTAAAAGGATTGCGAGTAATTGAAGGGTTATTGGTTCAGTCGAGTAGACTTATAGAACTTTAGAGTTTAAAATGTGATTTTATTCAGTACTTTGTAGATTATGTTAACACGAATTAGTTCATTATCTTGATAATAATGATGTTAGTCTACACTTACTCTGTCACTTACGGTATATCTTCAGTTATTATTGGGAGCTCACAATAATTAATTAATCACAGAACATATCCCGTAAGTGATAGTGTATGATTAGATAAACCGTGAAAGATTAAAACAGTGTTTGATGTTAGTCTAGTTGATTTCACAAAACAGTTTGTTTTGTTTTGCGTATTTGAGTTTGAGTTATTGATTGTTTCACTACAGAGTTGTAGTTACTGCTGTTGCATTATAGTTGAGTTTTCCTTAAAAAAAATATGATTGCTATTTGTTGAGATTTTTAAGTCAGTTTTCATGCTAACATTAGCCGGGGTGTACATGCTAATCTAACGATCAGTCACGAAGTAGTCCCGAGACCATAACGTCTGGCCCATAGTCACTGAAAATAAATGTTAAATATGCTCGTCCTGTTCCATTTCTGGACACGGTAACTACGCCTATATTTTTCATCATTTTGGTCGCTAAGTCAGAACACAATAATTATATATAATATTATGTTATTCGTTAAAAATAAGTGTGCTTAATTGCTAAGAGCCTCGACCAATATGTGACGAGACTCTTGTTAGGCAGCTGGATCAAGAGCTTGATTCAGAAAGCGATACTCCTGGACACGGCTCGTATTGTTAGGAGGTTCCTTTCTCGTGAGCCCTGACCGCCAGTAGCTTGGACCCTATTACCGATACCGGTGGACTACTTTTTATATTTTTAAATGTTTGTGGTTTTTTTTATACGATTTTATATAAGAATATTTTAAAAATGTACTTAAAAAGTAAGAAAGAAAAATAAATAAGTGCACTTACAACGTCGATGAGCTGACTGAGCCTAAGTCCCATCTTGACCGTGAGCCGATCAGAGTTATTGCCGACTGGCCGGATCAGACGGTTGTAGTTGGAAAGCAGATCGTCATAAAGCCGCTTCGCTTCAGGGTTTGCGTCGCTCAGGCGGCCCCACACGCACAGAACTCCGACCACCAACGCCAACACCATCTTAGGCTAACACCACCCCTGGAACAAGGAGAACAGAAACGGTTAGACACGTAGTAAATGAGAAAAGGAAATAAAGGGCGTGTGGACTTTGAAGGCACTTTGGCAGTTCCTAATGAAACTCATAGGTGTGTTGAATAACATAACATAACATCAGGCCTGTAATGTCAAAAGTGCAAAGCAGAGGTTTACCTATAATACACCCAGTTATTGCCGGTTTTGTTTGAGTCGCGTAAAGAAGGAAGCCAGCTATAGGCATGGTGTCTTGATTTTTGTAATTATATTTTTAAATAATTCATTAAATGCCAGTCGTTTAGTCCGGATCGCTTGGAGCTATTCCAGCAGCTGTGCATTGACTTGGTAGGCTTAGCTGCGAAACAAACAAGACTAATAGAACTTTATACTTTTATTCGATAATTGGAACTACCAAAGATAAATATCATCTCGATGCAGAAAGAACAATCGGTAGGTCATGCATTTACCGTTATCAAAAACGTATCGCGAACAACATATTTTTTTAGAATAACTACAAATACTTCGAAATCCCAACGTACCTTTACCCCATACTATCAGCAAAAACAACCTTTTGTTCATCATCAAGCACACATAAGCACATTGACATCGTTGCGTACGAGTATCTGGGATACATACACTATGCACTAGCCTTTCACACTTGAGTTCCCTCATGAGCAGAGCTTTTAGCAGATTCAATACTGAATGAAGTCGCATGCAGAAGTCACATACGGTTTTAGTAGCAGGGGGGTACAGGTAGTGGTGTGTCTAGGAAATATCGTTATTGTAGTTTTGCTTGCACGGTGTGTCTCTGGGGACGTAGATGTAGAGACATTTTAGAACGCTTGCGTTTGGATATTTGGTTTGAAAGTTCTTGTGGGGTTTTGTTTAAATGGAATTGACTGTTTGGATTGCTACCTGGCGGTAATACAGGATTATGTGTATGTTTTTCGTTTATATAAGCGTAGAAAGAAAATTGCTGTCGGTTATGTAGTGGTATAAATTTTGGTTGGGGCTTCCGTTCTGAAACATGGATATAGTAAAAAAATGGCGTTAGTGCAAACGCAGAAAATAATAATTTAAGTGTTCACAATTATATCACTCCGATGTCCGACAAAATAAGACTAGTCTCTTTTCGTTTATATTGATAAAAGGTGAACAAAATAATTAACAATACATGTCACAAACAGCGTCAGTACGATACATCATAGTTTATTTGGAGGTTTTATTTCTATCGTCACTTCGCATTTCTTTACTCCGCCCCTTGTCGTTTTTGCATGTCTTGCTAAAGACGACGTAACACAAACATAAACAAATGCTTCTCTTCGACCAATTTATTTCAAAAAACACATTTATTAGGCAGCTTTTCCCATCCTTCTAAAAATTATTTAATCTTTAATTTTCAAGTAGAAAACAACTTGTTTTCCGCCGTTAATTAACGGGTATTTCCGATTTGAGAACCATTAACGAACTTGAAATTAAGATGATAATCAAAGTTATATTGAAGAAATGTTGATGAAACAACTTTGTATTTTGTAGTTGTTTATGATTTTAATGTAAAAGTGAGATTGTTTGTTGCTGTTTCTTTGTTGTTGTTTTATTTTTGAATTGTTGTTAGCAGTCTTGATTTTATTAAAAATAAATGTATTGAGATGTGTTTAAGGATTTTGCTCTACGGTACTTAAAAGCTTGTCTTATTTATTGAAGAAAAAAACAGCAGCAGTCAGGGAAATTAATTGTCTAATTTATTATTCGTATGAAAGCTTTAAGACATAAAATTCCCGTACCTACTTAGTGTGTCAATTTGAAAAAAATATATATTCTTGTCCGTAATATTTTACCTAAGCAACGTTTCATTTATTCTACATCTATGTAGAGAAAAAAAAAAGCTAAAATACTCTAAATTAAGTTAGTTACGGCACATTAACACGTTTTTCGCTTCCTATTCTCACACACTATCGTCTACATTTCTTCTTCATTTCTCCTTTTGCAGGTCTGCTGGCAGACATTTCTTAAGAAATAAGCAGTACCTTTGTACTCAAATATTATAATGTTATTTCCTGTGGTGTCTTCTGTGTACATAAAAAAGTAAAATAAATAAATTAACCCTCAAAAAAATCTTATTAGTAAAAAAAAAATTCAACATTCTAGAATTTTCACGCGCCACATACCTACTGTCTAGTCCCAACAAATCAAGGGTCATTCTTTGTTTTGGCGTTTCCAGTGTCATTGGAATTCTAACTGAGAGGCAGGTTGACTCTCTAGTACCCAGATTACGGTCGAAGTCCGACTTAATTACCGGATAAAGAAGGATAAGCCACAATAAAACGTACCTCTATAAATCAATCCAGTGGAACTTAGATAAAAGAGCCGGGATAGTGTATTGTTTCTTTAGTGTGGATAAGGAAAATTGTGGTGTATTTTGGTAGTACCGTTTTTTTTTTGTGGGCAGTAGCTTTGAGTTAGATTGGTAGATAGTAATTCTATAATAACATCGAAGACCTTAGAAAAGATGGGTGGATTCTGTGAAAGATGACGTGCCTTAAAAGCAGTGAATACTGGTAGTATACATATTATAGTGGACATATTTGAAAGAAGAAGACATTGCGCTGCCTTAAGCGCGCCAATGGATTTTTAACTTTCGACAATGAAAGTAATGTTGAGAATCCAATAACTGATCAAAAATTGTATAGAAGATTTAGGTACATTAATAAAGCACACTAACTATTTATTTACGAATATTGTTGTGTAGTACAAGATTCTTTAGAAATGCCAACAAAATAGAATGCGAAATTTCTCGGCCTAAATATTAGAAGAACTGTACCTACTTACATACAATATTTCACACACAGTCCTAACCATGTTTTTTACCTATTGTATGAAAACAGAACTCTGTTATGTTTAAGTAATTTTATTTACGTTAAACATATCGCGCGGTGGGATCTCACTAACGACCGAAGCAAGCCGTTATAACAGAGTAACACCCTGTATCTCACACAAATAAACTCTTTTATACCTTCTTTTTTCACCTAACGTTTTCTCTGCCAAACAACGTTACTAAGCACCATATATAACTTTGGGATTCACGGTACATATTTCTTGTAAAGAGCTTACTTTTTTATTTTGCATTTACTTCGTTCTGCGTCTCAGTAATGTGTGGTGTTATCGCAATTTGGAAAAGGAAATAAGTACAAAAACTTTGAAAATAGAATTGGACATACTGAAACATCCTTTGAGTGCTTTTTCTTAGTTTTTTTTAAAGTTTCTGTATTTTAAACAATGTTTTTTCTCCGATAAATTCCGAAATAGATATTTTTTATGAGTAATTCTTAGGTAATCGTATCTTAATATATACCAGAACATAATGTACGCTTATTTAATATACACAAGGACAATTTTATTGACTGTATAAAAGATGAGGTAATTCAAGAAATATTTACTCATAAAATGATAAATTTTAAACCAAAATATTCAAAGTTAAACTTTATCGTCCATAAAATAGGGACTTGTTTGCGATTAACCATTTCCCTTGGAGTTAAATTAAATTGGTGTCATGTAGAACCGTTTTGATTCTTAGTGAAATAAATTCAAGGTTTATTTTACTATGGACCGGAAACTCATCGGGGTAGTAGAAAGAGAGATTACGTGAAATCCTGATTTTAAAGTCGTGTGATTTATTTTTACGAGAAGAACTGAAACCAAATTCTATTTGGCGGTAGGTCTGCGTTGTCATTCCCTTTTGGTTTTTAGCCTCAAAATGGTTAAAAAAATATTTTTTATTAAATAAAGAGTCATTCCACTTCCAGTAATGTTTCCTGGTTTGATAGCACTTACGGTTAATTTTTAACCTTTATCGATTTAACATTAACTAAACAATTTAAAATTCAGCTTAAACTGATATTTAAAAAAGATGCAAGCTTGTACTTTGTGCAAGGCAACTACTATCCGACCCCTGCAATTTTATAAAGCGGGATATCAATGTGTTAAGACAGCTTTGTCATACTTTTGGACCCTTTAAAAACAATAACGACTGACATAGTAATTCGGAAAGTACCCAAGACTGATATTGTTTAGTTTCCTCTCGGAGATAATTATAGCTGTGCAACTTACGTTCTGTTGTTAGAATACCACAAAGTACATCAGACCGCACGGCGTGGTAACACTTTAGCCATGGCCTGGCCTAGTGTAGAACGAAGTTTCAGTATAATAAGAGGCCACGTTATACTGGTTTTGTTACTACTGACGTTTGTCTGTCCAAGATTATCCCACAACCTTTGTTAACCAGGTACCTAACGTTCATCAAAACTACGCTTAATCAGTGCAGAATTATTAACTACCCCCAAGCTCAATTCCAAGGGTTTCATGTTCGGGTGCTTAAGTTCAAAGATCAAACCTCAAAATAAGTTCACTACCCTTATAAATTATTGTTAATTACTGGCCTTGTTAGAAAGTACAATCGTTGGAATTCGGGGATTACTAAAATGAAAATCGGCTTGGCAAAGATTAAATATGAATGAGCGTTCCGGAGGCTTTGAGCGGTGCCCTGGTTCAGGAGACACGGCGGGAAGATTAGTGGAATGAGAGAAATGTGATTTGAAGATTTAGAGTCGTATGTATATGTACGTTTCTCTTGCTTGTATGATGTGTGGTACAAATCGACTATCCCTAGGATACTCTTGAATCTGAAAATCTCTCCCTGTGGTACTCTCGAATCTGAAAATTAGCAATTTTTTTTTTAATTTTCTTTTAGGCTTAGCATAAAGGTATATTTTAATGTGCGTGATAAAAAAGCAATAATTTTCAGTCGTAATTTTTTTTTTTAATCGAATAATATCGGAACATAACAATTAAACCGTGGTATATGAACGTAAGTTAAGATTCGCGCGCGTACGCGGTAGCGGTGAGTGTGCGATCAAGACGGAACTAGCTCTTTCGCGAGCGTGCCCTGCAGTGTGGTAGCCGCCAGTGTTGTTGTCACATAATATAATAGTAAAAATATTGGTTTCCTCTTCTCTTCTCATAGTGTTTCCCTAGTAATAAATCGAAGTTGGTAGTTTCGATAGTTTTTGGCGCGGTGCACATTCAAAATAAAATCGAACATTTAAACCGTTTTCGATTACTTATGTGGTAATTTTATAATGTGTTTATATCAAAACTGTTATTTTCGATACTATACTTGGTACTTTTAACTAAAAACTCTATTGAAACTGCCGGTTTCGATGGTTTTGGATGGATCAATGTTATTATTCGATATGAGTGCATCCAAAAATGAACTAATTAAACTACTTTTTTTATTTTTGTTGGAATAAAGTGGGTTAATTAATCTACTTAATGACATTTGCATTCCTAATATTGTATTTTCTTTTTAGTATAAAGAACTTTTCTCAGACTGAAATTTAGCCCAGGAAGAAGTCCAAAGCTCAGATATCCCATTCGTAAAAACAATTAATAGCAACCTTGTAACCATTAAAGATAAAGACCAAAGCTCTTTTCATGTTATGGATAGCACAGTAAAAACTTCAATACATTTAAGAATTAATAATGCTTTAATTGCGATGGTGTTTTTTCGACATAGTATTAATATTCATCAAAATACATATTATGTTAGATATCTCAAGCATTTAATTAAAGCCAAAATTGCCCATTACACTGCATAGGTAGGTACTTTAAAGGAATATCTTAGGAGTTATTGCAAAATAAAAACTCTCGCGCAAAAAAAATAATTATGGTGTTGGTCAGCGGTGTGATGGCGGTGTGTGAAAATCTTCTTTGGAGTGAGATAACAAAACTGAAACTTAAAATTAATAAGAGAGTTTTGTCTTCCGGATAAGGCAATATATAGTTTATTAATGACTTGCTGAAAAAAGGAAATGGTTTATTTCAAGCAAGATATGGTTAATCTTATTACTGTTTCGATACCAAAGGACCATGGGCATATTTTCTACGAACTCTGGGCGTAAGACTGAGAAGAGAATTGAAATATATCTCAAATAGTAACCTATAATTAGGACTTCACTTCCTTCTGAAACAAGTACATATACATGCCGTAGGGGTTCCGTAACACAGCCTACACAGTCCTTAGTCGATTTTAGGATCCACTAGCCTAGCTCGGATGAATTACTATGTGCTTAGCTGTAGCACAAAGTTTTCAACATGATCTACTATCAACTAATATTTTCAATTGCCGGTAGCTCCGGTTTCTGGCTTTGGTACTAGTCGCAATGGTATGAATTGGAGAACTTATTGAGAGCTATCATTTAAGATATATTTACGTTCAATTCTGTTACACTACCGCCGATTTTGACCAAGACCCTTTATTGGATTGGTTTCAGGAATGGGTTGTATTATCGCAAATGAGAATGTCAATGATTTGATTCTAGCAAAGTGTGACGCACCATCACAAAATTACAGTTCAGTTAGCACGGTCTTAGATGCAAAGGCAGCAGCGCCTTACCTTTCTGGATTATTAAATTCATTAACACCTGGTATTCAACCACTCATCACTCGGTAGCAGCCCGAATGAAAACTCAATAACATTGCGCGACCCGAGAATCAAACCCATGGACTCATGCCGAGTAGTAGTTTTTGCGACCACTAGCCTAACAAGGCAGTTTTAGTTGTGTTTTACTCAACTCGACTTTAAGATAGTAGAAACGCGACCTTTACATGTATTTAACTTTAGCGCACTCTTAATGACGTACGAAATAAAGATTATTACTAACGCAGTAGTGTGTTCTTGGTGTGTCTGATGTGCTGCCCACTGTCCCTATAGATAACTCCTGAAACTTCATCACATGACCACCCCCTTCCAGCCGCAAGAAGTCACGTGACTTTATATAATTACCGCTATCCGTGCAAAGCCGAGGAAGGGTGCTAGCTGATTTTACAAACAGGTTGTTTTTGTAATTGTCATTTTATTGATTACTTAAGAAGCACAATTTTTCACATAAGATCATAAAAAAGAACCTACTTACACAGTTTGCATTTATTACTATTTACTTCGGCAGATGATGACTTAACATAAAATATATCTCTATATTATAAGTTATGGGAACAAGGACTGATTGTATTTACCAGGTGCCATAATTAGGTTAAAAATTTAGTATTTCTCCGATTATAAGACATTTTGTTGTTGTTTTTTTACTAAATATTTTACATAAATATATACATATTGCTTTATTTTGGTTTTGATCTATTTCCAAACAATATTGAATGTGGCACTTTCGATAGGCCATTTAAAATTTCAAGTGATGTAGACTGCCGAATTAGGCAGTTTCGATATATACTGGTAAGTATTTATTTCCCCGTAATTAATCGTAAGTGCCAGTTTCGATAGATAATGTCCGTGCAGTTACGCAGTACATTATGGTAACATTTTTTTCTCAAAAACTATTCATAAATAATAAATTAGACAGTTCTTTAATGATTCGTAAACCCAACCCCAATGTGAAACCAAATTTGTATACAGCTATAGTCATTAATGACAAAGTTATCTATAAAATAAGCTTCAAATCGCTCTTCTGTAAGGTAAGTTTTCAGATTCGTGAGTTTACCTAGGGACAGTCGAAATAGAAGTAAAGATCTGTGATGGAAGGCTCAGAAGTAGAATAGTGTATTATAATTCACACCGATAAGTACTAGGTCTTTTAGATTACGCGAAGGAACAAAAGATTCTTAAGAACTTGAGCTAGATCTGGCAGATAATTCAGTATTAAAACAAAATTACATAAAAGTTACAAGAGATACGTAGAATATCACCAAATTATATTTTTGAGGGCAAATAGACAATCCCAAATGACAGTTTAGCATACAACTGAACTGAAATGATTCTTTTTTTTAATTAAAACTGAACCTTAAATGAAGGAAGACAATTTCCACCCAACGCTTTTCATCGCATTAAAAGACATCATAAATAACATCTTCTAATACCATCTCAAAAATCTTAAGCCGCTAATTACAAGTGCCAGCCCTCAAAAATATCATAAATTAAGTTTATTGACCGCAAAAGCTTCTGACTTGAGCCAAGGTACTGAGTACATCAGTAACAGAACCCGAACCGACTTGAGAGCATATAATACCTCGTTTAGAATTAAAATATCCGGCAGCAAGGGGAAGAGAGAGGGAACCCTGACAGCACGTGATAATTACGAGTTTTAATTTTTTTTTTTTTTGTTTTGTGTGGAAGTCGTTTTAAGCTTTGATTGTGGTGAAAAGATTCGTTTCTTTTGATGTCTTCGTTAAAAGTATTTTAATTGATTTTGCTTTGGAAGGTGTCGATATGGTGAATACTTTTTCCTATAAAAAATGGATATAATGTGATAGCATTTATTATTTTTATTGAAAATGGGAATAGGATTTCGTGTCTTTTCGTTCTGAGAGTCTTTAATGATAATACATTAGACTCAAAGGAGGTTTCTCCAAGAACTTCTTTTCTGTGATCTCATCTTAATTGTTTCTCAGAAACACATAATTATTTTAATTTCTCTGGATAACAGGCTCAGCAATTAAATGAAGTAACTGTTCAAATAAAGTTTATGTAAATGATTAAAAACTCCTATTTAGAAAAATGTGCTTGAACCACAAATCATGTTAACAAGGTATGTGGCACCAACCAAACCGCGTCGTGGGTCTATGGCCCACTCCCTCACGCAGAGAGAGAAGCCTGCGCCCCAACAACAGCGGCTCATTAAGCTACGAATAAAATAAAAAATAGAGAAATCTAATAATTATTATAAGAGCAGTGTAGCAGTGATAGCCAGATCAGAGAGTGGTGTGATCGTCAGACTGCCAAGTCACACGTCTCGACTTCTCGAGTTCGATCCCAAGACACGCACTTCTGATTTTTCGGATTCATGCGCGTAACGTTTAATTCTCATTTGCTTCGATGAAGGAAAACATCGTGAGGAAACCAGCATGCCTGAGAGATATTTCTCGACGCCACGTAAAGCCAAGTCAGAGGCCCATGGGCGGCACAAAAACTCTGACACCAGGTTAGGCACTAACCACACGATAAAGAAGAAGAACCCGTGGGCAGCAAAAAACTCTGACACCAGGTTAGGCACTAACCACACGAAAAAGAACTGAAAAGATTATAATCATTGAAATGTTTCTCACGTGTAGTAATACGTGTAGTAATAGTTTTCTTTTTAAACAAATCTTAGGATCCTTTCAATCTATCACATCTTCTCTATCTCTCAGATAATCAATACCATTCTACCATTATATTCTCTCACACCATGGAATAACACATATAATCGAGTACCTCTTATCTCTGTGTCGTCTTATCACTGTCACAATCTTCAGAGTTCCCAAGCACTCCTATATTTCATTGTAATAGCTTTCCTAAGGACATGACAATAATTTATAGTCGGTAAATTGAATTTCTATCGTTTGAAAATCTATCGAGTAATGGTGCTTGTAATTTTGTGCTTTGGTTGAGTGTAGTCATTTGTTTATTTACATAGTTGAATACATGATCGTGTAGAAACGATGTATACCTATTAACAGAGTTATGTTGAAAATACAGGTCTTCTTCTTCTTTATCGTGTGGTCAGTGCCTAACCTGGTGTCAGAGTTTTTATGCCGCCCAAGGGCCTCTGACTTGGCTTTTACATGCCGTCGAGAAATATCTCTCAGGCATGCTGGTTTCCTCACGATGTTTTCCTTCATCGAAGCAAGTGAAAATTATAGGAACAATACCCACAAATTCCGAAAAATCAGAGGTCTTAGGTTCGAACTCGAGACCTATGACTTGGCAGTCCAACGGTCACACCACTAGACTCTCACTGCTCAGAGAAAATACAGGTAGACTTTTATTTATCTAAAATCTAGCCTTTGCCCGCAACTTCGTACGTGTAGTACTAAGAATAAAAAAAAGATCATTTCTGTGGTAAAATGTAGCCTATATTTTAATCTAGCAGTAGAGCGGTGAAAACTGCGTTCATTTATATTTTTTTTCAATATCTTCAATGTACAGACAAAGGCCTGTTACTATTTTATTATGTGTATAGATTTAAGCACACATAATGTACAGACGCGGACTTAATGCCAATGGCATTCTCTACCTGGGGTGACGCAGAGACCAACTGTGGTAGCTGTTAGTGCAATGGAGAAAATTGTGGATTTTATAAATATAAAGAAATAACAAATACCAATCATAAACTATAAATATAATATAATATAATATACATCTTATAATATATACCTATATTATATGCAAATAACTAGATAACTATATGTATATATTTTCTTTTTTTAGTAGGAAAAATTTGAAAAAAATTGAGTGAGATCTCACAAATGTTTTACCTATTTATGCTAAATAATTTTTGTTATAACGTAATTCACAGCAGGGTACAAATCAACGAAATAATATAGATGAGTGCACGGAAAAAATATTATAATAAAATAGAGTTGAGTGGTGTTTGTTATGATGACATACCATTTTAGTTTGATGTAAATATGAAAGGAAAATATTATCAAGAAATTTATTAGAAAAAAATTGAAAATCTGATTTCTAGGAAGAATTATTTCTCTCATTGGTACTGGAAACAGGTAGGACTAACTAAACATCAAACAATCGTATTTGAGTTTTTAATCAGAATTTCGGACTATTTTTATATAAATATCAGTACTTTAATATCGAAAGTGAGCCTCTCCCATAGTACACAAAATAATTTATTTAAAGCAACATTTGAATTTCCACCCTCGTTGTTTAATTAACGCGGCCTGTTTTGACGCACATTTTCAAGTTAACCAACAAATTTTAATGGACCTTTTATTTAATTAGTTGCCATAAATAACGGGACATCTTGAAATTGGTACGGTTGGAATCATTCAGTTGTGTTTGTTTTGCCATTTATTTTATTCATTTCTGTTATTAATATTTTTTTAAATAGAATTGACTACTATCAATGCGGAAGAAAAATCACGTCAATGCTAAAAGTGGAAGGAAAATATTATTCATTTTAGTGACAAAAAAAAGTCCTTTCAAAAATTGGACTACCAGGACTCCACGGGATACACAGCCCCTGAAACCATAATCAAAGTTTATTACCTTACGTCCCGGAAATTCGGCTTTAATCCTCAATCAAATAAAATATTATCATTGTCCTATACCTACAGGGGACTCGGCAGTAAACATTTACCGAAAACAAATATACAGAGCCGAATGTAAAAACAACGCGACTAATAAAAAGAAGGATTTTACATAAAATTACTCCATAATACAATTTTATCAGATTTTTCGCTAGTTTTTTTTTATACAAGGTGTTGCTTTGCATCCTCGTCAAATTCAAGCGGGTAACAACGCTAATGATTCTCGACCCGAATCAATAATAAAATGGGTAGGTAATTTTTTTTTACTTAACATCGGAAATCGATAAGTGTACACCACCCGTATTAAAACGCGGCCCGTCTAATACTAGCCCTATAATAATAATAATAAACCATTTATTTCGGACAGAATCCATATAAGTGTTAGTAACAATTTGCTTATAATCTAAGTTAGTAGTACAAAATCTAAAAAAATCTAAAAAGTCACAATCTTCCCGTTACTATTCCCACCCAGTGAGCCTGTATGGGACAGTCGTGGCGGGGCTATAACCGCGCTTTCACACACAAACGCTGACGTTTATTCGACAAACGGGTGATTCTCCTCTTTTGAAAAGGGCTTCATTCTGAAACAGTGTCAAATTAAAACAACTAAAAAAAGTAGCGTTTATTATTATGGACCAGGTACCGTAATTCATATTGATTATTTACGTCTTCTATGACAACCTCCTGGATTTTGACGAGGTTGCAAAACTACACCTTGTATAAAACTGTGTTGCTGATGTGTATACAGTCATATACATGGATAGAGGACTCTCGTCCGATTTTTATTGGATTCTTACGCCTCAAATGCTCCACAAAGGAATCACGAATTTGGTACACATTCTAGGGAACCCTTTATCGAATGGCAAAAAGCATTTCATGACAAAATTGAAAATTTGAAGGCTGATCGGTTGTAATGCAGCTGTTTTATTTTATGGCATTATGCAAAGTGATGTCAGTGGCTGGTCAAAAGTGTTATGACTGAAAACAGAAGTGATAACATAATTGGAAATATGCATACCTACCTACCAACAACCCTTGGACGTATCTAAACAAAATGAGACGTTTTTCAATTTAAAAAATAGGCACCTAAGCTTAATATTAAGAATACCTATAACTGTAACCATTGCTGCTTCATTCTTATGATTTTAACAATAAGAATAGAGACATTAATAGTTTAAATAAATAATAAGCGTAGATAACGTAGAGCTATTTCTTAAAACCATTCCATAACTCCAACACATTCAACTAAATATTAAAGCTCCTAATTTCTCCAAATCGAAGATTGAAAAAGATCAGTTCACTGCAAAACTACAATTGTATGTTGTTGGATACTTATATAAAACTATAGTAATCACATAGTCTTTTTAATTTCTTCATAATACAAGGTGTTGCACTGCGTCAAATTCAAGGGGGTAACTATGCTAATGATTCTCGACCCGAATCAATAATAAAATGGGTAGGTCATTTTTATAAAAAATGACCTACCCATGATGATGATGATGGGTAGGTTTTTTTTTGGTTATTTTTGTAAGGTTTTTATTTTTTTTTATTTTTTTTGGTGGTGGTGTTCCATAGTCTCATCGATTCTCTGATCAGAATCACAATCAATTTTGTGTTTAGCTAAAACTGTTTGCTGCTGATATTTGCTAACGAATTCCCCAATGGAACTGTGTTTGTCTAACGCAGATAACTCATTTATGATAATCCGGTAGTGTATGCTCATTGATGCAATGGTGGTGTTTTGTTACATATTATTATAACAAAATTCTAATTAAGTAAATAATAATTAGGTATTATTTATTTAATTTGAATATTTATATAAAATTATTCTATTTCTAAAATAAATCGAATTATTTTCTATTGTTAGGTTTTATTCTTTATGTTTCGTCTTCAGTTGATATAACAGCTTTAGCAATGACTAGAATTATTTATGGTACAATTTGATATTCAGTTGGTATTCTTTGACTCACCAAATAATGATGTGGCTTTTATTGCATAGTAAGTAGGTGTATGTAGAAATATATAGGATAATAATATATTATTCAAAGAGGCGTCAAAATAATATCATTTCTCTTTTATATTCCCTTCTCCCCTGCCACATTTGTCCAAACCAACCCCAAATGGTATAAACCGACGAAAAAATGCACTTCGTACACAAACACGAGTGTGAATAACAAAACATTATCCTTCTATACGACGTATTCAAGACGTTGACGCCGCACAGTTCTCAGGAAGTCTGCCAATGACATCATCTTTGAGATCCGCTGGAACGTGGACCCGGTAGATTTGATTTCCGGTATCGGTCCTCGACTCACTGATGTCGGGAAATATAATGTAACTCACACATACATACTTGTCCTTACATTTATTTGTGAGAATTGTGCTTAGTTTGTAGTGGTATTACATTTGGTTCCGTGTAAACAGAGTGAGTAAATACGCTTTGCGTCGTTTGCTACTAGATGGCGCTGGAGGTAGCAGTTGGACGGAGATTTGTTTTTGATTTGGTGTTTTAGAGGCTGTGATAAGAATAGGATTTTGAGTTGATGTTATTGTGTTATTTATGGCATTGTGATTATCAATCAATGAAATTAGTCTTTGGGCTTCGTGCTTGATTTTTTTTTATTTCAAATACATTATATAATATATATTATTAAATATTTATGTAGGTACTTAACATTATTGAACTATAAATGAGGAAGCTTGAGCATAGGTAAACGTTTATGTTATTTTTTAATTCCTTTGTCATATATTTTGACATTCTTAGGATTCTTCTACACAGAAGCCAATAAACCAAAATTATATGAAAACATATCGAAGACGAAACCAAAGATTCGCATTTCGAAATTCTTTGAGAAAAAAAAATATAATTTCAATATCTCTTTTTGTACCGAGACATCGTAAAGAGCAATACGTTATTGGAAAAGCGAAGGAAAAAAAAATATCCATATTTGTTCAATAGCGATCCAATCGAAGGGTAGGGTTGAATGTCACAGGTCGAGTGAACCGTTTAACCCAATAAGAATTTGTCCTACCTTTCTGATATAGGCTTTATGGCTTATCAGCTGCAAGGTGTTTTTGCTAATAAAGCAGGCTATATGGATGTAGGTCAAAACTATCTTGCCTTTGCCTTTCTGCTGACGGTTGAGACTTAAGTCTATACTAATATTATAAAGAGGAAAGATTTTTTTGTTTTGTTTGTTTGTTTGCACCGAATAGGCTCCGAAACTAATGGACCGATTTTAACCATTATGTCACCAATAGAAAGCTAAATTATCAGGAAGTAACATAGGCTAAAATTTATTTTCATCAATAATATTTAGAAAATTTGCTTATACTTCCAGTGTAGCTGATTTTGAAGCTGATTACGTATTGGAAAGAAACATTAATAGTAGAAGTTTTTGCGATAGGAAATCAAATGCATTTGACAGAATTGTAACTAATCAAAATACGGACATATCCGGTTAAACGAAAAGCCGACTCTAACATAGTTGGGAACAGGCTTCCTATATTTACTGAGAGACAAAAGAAAATATTCGACAAGAAACAACTTAATATGAGATTATAAAAGATTATATCAGAAGAATATTTCCAACTCAAATGTTTCAAGGCAATTCTATGGCTTCCACAGCTAACTTTTACTAAGCTTCAATAATTCTTAATTTTGCTCCACCCGGGAAACCAAAGATATCTCCCTATCTTGTCTTAACATTTGAAAGAATTCTACCAAAATGGCCCTATGCCAAGTATGATAACAGAAATATATGGTCGGTCCGATGACATATAGTATAATGTAGGCCTGTTTCTGATATTAACACAATAGGAATTTGTATGAAGCCGTTATTTGATTACGTGAACTGAATTGAGGAGACTGATTTAAGGGAAAAAGGTTTCCAAATAATGTGTAGGAAGAATCTGGAATTAAATATAGATTTGAAATGTCGCAACGTAATCTAAATGTGACTAGATATTTTCTGGAATTGCAAAGGTCATGTATATGTAACGTAATAAGTTGAAAGCTTTTATTGAGTAACGAAGAGCAACTGCTATTTATTATACATTCAAACTTATGAAAAAAACTACACGATGACAGAAATCGCTGCTCAAATGGCTTCTAAGATACTATCACATAATGTACTATCTCAACAAGAATGATGTATCTAAAGTTTTTGTAACAACATTAAGATTCAAAAGAGTGTACATGGAGTTTGTTGCCCATTCTTTTTCATACAGATCTTGGAATGTCAACTACAGTACTTTCACAGTTATTATGTGTTGTGACTGGGACTGCAGCTTAATTTTTATTGCTGTCTTTGTTTCGACAATTCAAAAGTTCCTGTAATGGACCTACTTGAAATAAATGCTTTGATTTTGATTTTATCAAAACAAAGAAAATTCTAGCAAATTTTCGCCTCAGACTAAGTGAAGCATCATGTGAAGGAAATTGAGAAGACCACAAGGTGTCATATAAAAACAGCTACGAAACAAAACTTATTTTGCATAGTCCTCTTAAAGTCTAAATTACAACGATTATAGTCAGTGAAAACGCAAAAGCATTTAAGGCATTCCCATTACCTCTTCACTCCACAAAAAAACAGAACGCTAATACGAAAATCTGAAATAATCCACAAAGAAACAGCGCAAAGCACATTCAACTTTAAAATATACATAGAGGAATCTACGGCGGACGACAACGCAGTATAAATCTTTGTTAAAAGCAACACAGACGAAGTTTATGCAACCGGCGGTTATCTTACGAACGGCCAACGAGCGAGTCTGCGCGGAATTACACTGTATGAACCAATCAAGGAAACACGGGATTTAGGATTTTATGGTCGAATTGTTTGGTAGAATGGAGCCTCATTGTAGAAAATAGAGCTATGGATTGGTGGATTTGTGTGTTGTTCGAATGGAATGACTTTGATTTGTTAATGTGTTTGATAAGGTCAATTTAGAGAACTATTTGAAGTTATAAATGCAGTGTTTGAAATTCTGCGATGGCGGTAGAAAATTCATAAAGGTATTTATGCAAACAAATAAGAGAGAAGAAAATAATGAACATTACCAAGCAAATTAGATAATGCAGTCGGTGTGGCCGAAATCGGCTTGTTGGCATCATCATCAAGAAATCAAAACTTCATACAACAACAAATACTTTTTGATAGTCGTAGAACAGACAAATACAAAAAAATCTAAACAGAGACGAAGACACGGAGAACACCAATCTTTGCATAATGAATAAAGTTACAAACGTTAAAATAAGATAAAATGAAATTCATAAGCTACTAGTTATTTTTTCAGTCTCAAAACCTCTAGACAAAGAAACTAATTTATACATCTGTCTAATATCTGTACTTTTAATTTGTAAATGGAAGCCTGAAGATGAATAAATTAATAATCTCGACCTGGATTCTGTAATAAAGATGGTAGCAGCGATGTTTTGATGTTGTGCGAAGTTTTTTCTCATTTCAAAGTGTTGTTGTTGAATTTAAGTGCTGATTACTATCAAAATTATTTAGTAAGCCACGAAACTTAGTAATTGCCTAGTATTTTACCTAAACGGTACAGTACAATATCAACGAACGTGACACTAATATAGCAGATAACGGAACCTAATACATTCAAATTGAAACTGATACTTCGTAATCTGAACATCAATTTGGAAATTGCATTTATTTCCTAATCATCTTTACCGGAATATCGAAATTAAACGGGGAAGTGTAATTCCGATATTCCGATTTATATCTACCCTTCATCCTCTTTAGGATAAAATGATAAACACAATAGAAAGCGATCAGTTTAGAGAGATTTGTGTTACGTTATTGTGTTTACTGTTTTGATAGCATTCGTTGTCTGATTTATCTGAATCTACAAACTCCATTTGAAGTGTTGATGAGTCCGAGTTTGCAGATTTATTCAATAAATTGTATGTTGGTCTGTATTGTATCTAGTGTAAAGAGACTGTGTGTATTGTGATAACTTTGTGTGAACTTTTCGTATTTTCGTGAGACTGTTTCTGAATCTTTGTAAATTTTATTGCATCCCTTAAACTCTATTGGATAGAATGTTAATGCATAAGCAAAAATGCCTCTATATTATTTTCTAGCTCTCCTAAAAGAATATATTCAAGAATTATATTCTCAAAAACAACTAAATTTTAACCCGGCTCCAAGTCTTCTGGTTTGTGAGCCATAAATTTGGCAAATGCTGCAGCATTCACGAGATTCGTTCGTGCCGCTTCGAGAATGTAGACTGGACGATGTTGAATTTTTAATTCAATTATTTCTATCATGGAATGTTCATTTAATATTTATTTTAATTTAATTTTTAAAATTACTGCATTGGATCCTTTACTAGTACTGAAATTAAAATTGACCATTCAATAATACCAGCATTTAATAAAATTATAAACTTCCAAAGTTAAATCTACCACAAAAAAAAATCTGTTGTAATCCACACTGAGCCACCAACGGATTAGTGAAGTACATCGTTAGTAGATTTTTTTTTGTATTTCTGTAAACTATAAATCGAAAATCCTTTCCAATACTATTGATGTTTCGGTGCCTATTTTCATTCTAACTTCTCGTGCTACAGAAATATCGACTTTAAGAGCTACTGGAACATTAAACGTACAAAACCTTACTGCTCAAACAAGCACAAGCATAAATATAACAACTTCAGCTCCTGGCAGACACCTCTTTTTGCTTGAAGCTATAAATTTACCGAATGCTCGCATTCAGGAGATCTCGACGACTGGACGAGGTCTGTACCATTCTGAATATTTAACTCCGTTGACTTTTCACTTTCTGCAGACACTAGAGATACTATTGTTTTAAAGTTACGAGTTTCTCGTAGTTGTCTGAATTTATTATTGATGAGATTTATAGCATGGACTGTATGGATTGTGTCAATTGCTGTTTGTTTGTATCAATTGGTTTCTTCGGTACCTTCTTTATGATGTCTCGTATTATCAGTTAAGTGACTTCCAACCCCTCACATTTTGTTACACATGTCATTAAGTGCTACTGTAAAACTGTATTGAACTATTATTCCATCCACATATCCATCCAACAAGACCCCCACATAGATGGAGAGGTCCTTGTCTCACCAGCCGAAACATTATAGACTAGTTACGCTGTTGCATTTACATCGACATAATCCACAACACATCTTCACCATAAAATAATATGATTCCTTTCCAAATTTCCTTTTACATCCTCATCATTCCCTTTCCCATCAGCCTCGCATTCAGTACATTTTCCTACAGTAATTTAATTAATTCTCACGTTCCTACCTATGTTTATATCTTGAACATGTCTCAGTACGAAATAATGACTTTCTTCATACCCTGACGTGTTGTCAAAGAAATGCCGCATACGGTTGGGAAGCATAATTAAAATTTGGCTTTGAATTTCGCGAACATTCTCAAACGCTTGACAGTTTTTGGTTGTACTTGAAGCTTAGTTTAGAGAACGATAGAAATAATTGTTTGGTTTTAACTGGTTTTAATGTTGATGGTAATGGGTTTTGGTTTGTAAATGTTTTTAAAATAATTATTAAGTTTACGACGACGACGATTAAAAACTCCATAATATTTTCCGATATATGATTAACCGCTACCCCCAATCTCTCAAACCTGCTATCTCCCAAACTCTTCACAGCTACGCTAGAAGAGGTTTTGCCGACGACATTGTCCTTGTTTCTTCCTCAGCAGCTGAGCTAGGCCTAATGCTCGATCAACTGAGCCACGCCAGTCTCCAAGTTGGGCTTTCAATGAACATGACCAAGACAAAACTGATGACAAACAGCACCGAGCGTAACATAGGAATTGGGGTGTGGTGATTGAATATGTCCATGAATACATGTACCTCGGCCAGATAGTCTCTTTCTAGGCAAGTCAAGATAAAGAAGTTGCTCGACGCAGCGAGAATACCTGGAAGAGCTACTGGTCGATGAAACATTTAATGAAGGGATGTCTCCCTGTTTCACTTAAACGAAAGCTCACACACATGTGCATTCTACGCACCCTCACCTATGGAGCGCAAACATGGTCGCTTACAAAGCGTCAAAAGTCCGCACCTGGAGTCTGCCAAGTGCCAACGAGCTATGGAGCGAAGTATACTGGGTGTCAAACTTACAGACCGCATCCGAAACTCCATACTTCGCTCCAAAATCCAAATAGCTTATGCTGGCCTTACAGCTGCTAAGTTGATATGGAACTGGGCTGGTCACACAACAGTTTATCTTATTTATAATCAAACTTTTACAAGACTCAAAACATAATACTTCTTCTTTTGATACTCGTGTAAAAACTACACGATCTTTAGTATTTCTTACTCAAACCCAAATTGTACAAAAGCAAACGAAATTACTAACAAAATAATTCATTTAAGTACATCCTAAACCAAATCAACGCTAGTTAGTCTTAAACGCGTTCTGTTTTAAACTCAGCTGTTGGCGACGTCGAGGGCAATTTGTCAAGCTCTTGGGCCACTTCTGATTTTAATTAAATGTCATTTTAGTCCACGTAACGCGAATTAACCCCTCGCCTATGTTTGCCTATATTTTGGTGGCGTATTCCCCTATTGTTGGTGGAGTAATTTATTTTTCGGGTATGATCTGTTGGTGATTTTAATTATGGTGATTGGTGCTCTAGTTGAGGTTTTGTTTATAACTGGAATAAAATTAATGAGTCTAGCAATTACTCAAAATATGGCCGAGAAAAGGAAACAATCGATGAATCAAGTCTACATCAATTGTATATGTATTAATAGCTGAGATTATCAAGTCACTAATTCAACAACAGCACCAAGTCCAACTTCGAACATCTATATTTCATAGCGATTTGATCAATTCGAAACTCGCTATATCATCATGACACCCCAAAACACAATTACAACAAGTTCCAACACACCCGCAAACCTACTTCATAGATCAAACGCAGGCAAACTTAAGCATTCAAATTAAAAATTCAGGAACGGCACGCCCAACAAGATAACTCGTGAAGTCCTGACAGTAAAGTTTTCCAATTAATTCAATGTCAAAATACGTCCAATCGACACGGGCGCCAAAATGCGTGGATTCAAAAATTCCATTTCTAACTATGGAATTTCAGTTATGAAATACGATGCTAGATTTTACGACGTATAAAATTCAATGAATACTTTTTTTATATTTCAAATCGTTCGGCGGGGGCGTTCGTTCATTTGCATAACGTTCCCGTTAAATGCGCATTTGTTCTCTATTTGAATCGATTTGTTTTTTTTTTCGTTGAAATGAAAAATGTAGCGGATGGAATTTTAAATGTCAGTCGGTTTTGTGTGTGAAAATTCATGTTTAATTATTATTAAAGTCGCATTATTTTAAATTCAGTTTACAAAATAGTTAGTGTTTTCAGTATAACTGTTGGCTATAACGAATGTAAACTTAATTTCAGCGACAATATGGCAGATAGACTCGTAAAAACGTACCGCCATTTTGATAGCCAGCTCAAAAAATTCGATTGAAACTTTTATCACAATTAACTTTTTGCATCCGCTGCAGTGAATTTGAATCTATCTTTGTATAGGTATACCTTTTGACTAGGTAACCCTTTCATCTCTGATTAATATTGTCGAGTGCAGGCCGAGTGATTGATAGGCCACTGCATGTTAATAGGTTTTGTTCTTATGACGTTAGTCTATGGTTTTATTTAAAGCTTTTAGGTCTGTACTGGAGGGAGTAATTTTTTTATGGATTATTGGAATAACCTTCAAAAGTTACATAGTTTTTGTCTTTATTTATTTATTTATTTGGTACACCAACAGCAATACATACGAAACATTTATAGGAGACTATAAAAAAAATATATAAAAGTACTGGTATGTATGCCTATTACAGGTATACGCAGCATTCGCCATAGTGACAACAACATAAAGTTCTCTAATACTAATATACATCATACAAAGTGAATACAATATAAATTTTACTTAAAACTAAATGAAATGAATTATCATGATATGTATCATGAATGCGATATCTGAAGATTTTTTAATTTTCAGTTGTGATAGTAACTAGTTGGGCTGAAGTAAATTGTTTAAAGGCAAATCAGTAGGTAATCTACTCTTATCTCTCTCTCTAACTGATCTTCTAAACTTGTTAAGAGTAACACCAAATAAATCGGTTTCCAGTGATGTGCAGGAGCTATTGTAGTTTCTACATATTCGTAGCAAGGGAGCGTTAAGACCGAGGTTTGATTTGCGGAAAGGAATATGGAACAGTCTGGTGATGGGATATCTGGGGTCTTTCTACTTCTTCAAAAACTAAAATCGATTTAGCTAAGTACATCATTTTGTGTTCATTTAAAGATATGCAGATACTAAAAACGGAGACGAAGGCAAACTGTGCCCGCAGCTAGTTCACTTTAACCTTTCTATCTTTGCTACGTTTTCCATTCTAAAAGCTTTTCCTCGCATGATGAGATGTCATGATAATCTACTAAGGTCTGGCACGAAAACGAACGGACTAGCGGAAACGCGGACGGATGAACGGAACGGACATGACAAAATTATAAGGGTGCTTTGAAACAGCGAAATTGCGAAAAGGAAACATGGGAAGTTTCTATTCATAGCATGAATATTTAGTTAGACATCATAATGACCGTATACAATGTGTAAACAGACCCTTCACGAAGCTGCCAACCTAGCATTCTGTACATCAAACTAAGTAACTCTACGCAAAAATTATTGCTGCGAATCGACTTTTGTTTTGGGGGTGAAAAATCACGTTATACGATAGAACTCAATGTAACGCACTCAAAACATCATGCTGACGGATATATTGAATAGTACAGGCGTCATGAAGGTATTAAATATAGTTATAACATTAAAAACTTGTATTTCTAAAAAATCTTGTGAAAAAATTAGAACTTTGACCTCCAATATCTTAGTTACCAGAAGGTTCCCAAGTATGGTCCAGAACAAAGAAATGATCGCAATGACGGGGAATACAAGTGCCTTTTTACTTCGTTAACGGCCTTTTTACACCCATTATAATTGATGAATGAGTACTGCACTAGGGACAAAGTCAGTCTAGAGGTAGGCTCTTGACTTAAGCCAAAACTATGTTAAGAGCGTGTACGCCGTACGGCGTTTCATACAAATTTGACTGAACTGATTTTAATGATACTTCATACCCATAAGCAGGATACATAGGTCTAAAAAGTCAGTGAAAAACATTTACGCAAAATTGTGTTACAGTTAAATTAGACCGATTTTAAATTTTCCTTAGAAACAGAAATTTCCAATTATGTTTTTTTAAATAAGACATTTCGAAAATGTTTTTCACTTGGTTTTTAGACCTATGTATCCTGCTTATGTGTGTGAAGTTTCATTAAAATCGCTTCAGTCGTTTCGAAAAATAAGGACTTGAAAATTTGTATGAAATGCCGTACGGCGTACACGCTCTTAAGTTTAGTAAAAACAACAAAGTTGACGACAGTTTATCGACGATTTACTCTTGTGCCTGAGATAGTATTTATTTAACAAAGTCTTGTTTACCCAGCAAAGACTTATGAGCCGCCTGTTCACGCGACACCGAGTCACGCTGCACGGCTTAAGAGCGTTTACGTCTATCGCGCGAAGTCAAGTTTAGGTAATTCAATGCATTTTTTACGCACACAAAAGCGCGCGTGCCTGTGTGCATAGCGCTGGCGCGTTCTCTTGCGCTATAGTCAAACTAACCCACTATGATCCGTTCGAGTGCAATTGTTGTAGTAAAATTTAATTTGAATTTGAATTTGAACGTACACGGATTACTAAAGTACGAGTGCATAAAATAAGTATTCAATAATATATTGCAAGTATAGCTATAATTATGATTAATATTAAAGTCGTTTTTTAGTTGTTCAAACATGAATTTGTTGATCTAAACTTTAGAAAGAAACCGAACTTCGTTAATTATTATTGATTTGTGACTGATTAATAAATATTTCTTATTCTATTCAAATAAATCACTTTATACGGATTTACTTACGTTTATTTTATATTATATTTTAACCTGACGCGATGTTCCTCTTAGTGACACCTCTTATGAGGGAAATACAATAGGTTGGCGTTAACTTTAAAAACAATTTATGTTCTTATTTACAAAAAAATAAGTAAAAGTTTTAATAAATAAAATTCGTATGTAAAAAAATTGGGTAGATATTGGTTGTCACTAAAAATATTGTCAGTCATCAAAAATAATAATCAAAAAATTTAATCATCAAAGTACCAAGATTTTTTAATCACACTATAAACGTCCGCTATCCTTCCAAGTACGAATAAGGTCAACTCGGGTCAGGCAGAGCGCCGAGCGACATGTCCTCTCTCTAGAAAGCCTCGCGGCGGTCTGATTTGAAATTGCTCGCGCGCAGTGATTTATAGTAGTTTTCAAATATTTATAGAAAAATAATCACTGTAAATTATTTGAAATTTTAAATTGGATGTTTTAAAGCATATGTTCTTCTATTATATTATGCTATTTTTATATTAAATCAAGTAAGATATATCGGTGAAAAAATCATTTTAATTCCTTAATATTTTACATTGTTTGAACTTTAATTTCTTATATAAAGAAACCTAAATCAAAAAATTTTCTTCTCCAACTATATTCCTTAGGATCTTAGCAATAGGTAAAAAAAAAAATCTAATTAGGTTTGCCAGTGGTTTCCTATAATTAGAGCGTCGAAACTGACGCTAAAAGGGAAATTAAGAAAACCTCTGTTGAGTTATCTTGATACAATTTACCAATACTCTATTAATTGAAATATTTTTCTCCCCAACTATTGAGACAACGAAATTTCCTAAAGTTATTAGTAATTATCATTTTTGTAAAATAAAGGGTTGATGGTATTAAAGGGTTTGAAAAGTACTGTTTTGGAGTCAAACAGCGCATGGACGGCGTAAACGCTCTTAACTTCATCGAGCCGGTCCGTTGAACGGTGTTATGTTTGCAACAACGTTGTAGGTGAAACTATTATAATAACAGTATTATAGGGTTGTGAATCTAGTTATTTTAAACGTGTTATTTAAAATTGTCACGCAAAGATGTACTCTCTAGAAAACGGCTAACATTTGATATTATAAATGGGTCAAATGGGTTTACCATTTGACCCATTTATTACTCAAAAATAAAGTCGTTTTTTTATTTATTAGATGGGCTTACTCTTGGCCTCAATCTGGTCCTGAGAACAGAGAAGCTATTAAGCTAACTGCTGCTTTTAGCTGCTATTTAGCTTTTAGCTTGCTTTTAAGCTATTTCCCCTCATGACAGGTAAATTACTATGCAAAAAGGCTAAGCAGACGATGATGATGATAAAGCAATTCCATACTTAGGTTTCTATATCTTAAGGATGTTAATACAATTTTCACCGGAACAGATTGCTGCCAAACCTCATGCGTTTTAGATCGTTTCAAAATTACGACACCGTTTAAAATTTTCTAATCCTACAAAGTTATTCTAAAAACGTATTCGGATAACTACCCAGTTAAATTCAAAGTTCTATTCTAACGGGTCAGGTTTGAATCTTTGAAGCGACTACACGCTAGGGAGTGGTGGAATATTCCATACTAAATTGGGTATACCATCCACTGGGACCTGCAGTTTATAGCAAGCTAACGTTCTGTTACATCCTTCACCTGTACCCCTTTTGGTCTACTCAGCAGCCTACGCTGCATTCCTGCTGCTGACGCAGCATCCTCTCCTTCCTCTCTCCCCCTCATCATGTTCTGACACCTCCAGTCGTCTCCCAACCGTCTTCCCGTGCACATGTATCTTGCACTCGTGTTTTTTATTGTTTTAATATACAAGTTTATTTTAGCCTAAAGTAATTTCTTTTTTAAAACCCAAATTCGGAACCCGGTTATAACATTGGTGGCAGCGTAAAAGGGATTATAAATCCTAGGAATCCTAGCTGAAAGTGCTAAATTCAGTGCCTAATTTAAAAGTGAAAGTGCTTCAATTCCTGAAAAGTTCCAGAGACGACTCATCACACCGGTAAAACCCGGTATTGGCCTAATTCAAGGTCACTCCAGTTCCTGAGTTCCAGAGACGACTCATCATACCGGTAAAACCCGGTACTGACCTAATCCAAGGTCACTCCAGTTCCAGCTCCAGTTCCAGTTCCAGATCCTGCGAAACCATGAAAAACATGTACGCAATAATACTGTGAGTCGTGAACATATTTTCCTATAAGTACAGTGATCAAGTACAAAAAGTTCAGTTCGACAGTTATAACATTCTTCAACGGCTTATCAACGGATGTTATGTCTCGGTGCTCGTCGCAGATCCAGACTCAGCACACTGCATAAGCGATAAGAACACATTGTCGGACTAATTCCAATAACTAATCTTGTTTCCAGACTTATTATATCTAGTTATTCTTTTAGTATTATAAGTTGTTGTCAACCATGTCCCAAGGTAACAAAGCTGTAAAAGAAGAGTCTTCGGGAAACATACCCCTAAGTGTCATCCTAAAATTCATAAAGCCCTTTGATGGCAGTAGAGAAAAATTAAATGCATTTATTAATAATTGCGATAACGCCATTTCCCTAGCCTCTTCTAACGAAGCCGACATCGTCTTCAAGTATATAATTAGCCAACTAGATGGTAAAGCCGAGATTGCTTGTTCAATCAAGGAATTTGATTCGTGGCCATCCCTTAAAGAGTTCCTTCAGAACCAATTTGGGGAGCGTAAACATTACGCTCATCTCCTTGCAGAACTCCAGGATTGCAGACAAGGTGCTCAGGAGAATGTTAGCCAATTCTCACTTAGGATAGAAACCTGTTTATCACAATTGCTTACAGAAATTTCTATATCAGGTCACAAGAAAGGTGAAATATCTGGCAGAGTAGCTGCAATGGAGGACTTAGCCCTCCACACGTTCACGATGGGCCTTACCCCTCGTATCGCAAACATCGTTAGATGTAGGAACCCCAAAAACCTCAATGACGCCATAAATTACGCGATTTCCGAGGAAAAATTGCAGCAATATTCCTACAAACAAAACTTAGCCGTGAAATCACTTCGTCAAAATGATCCAACAATTAGGTCTAATAGACCCAATAACTTTAATAATAATTATCAATCACAAAAACCTACCTTTCAACAACCCTCTTCAAATGATCCATTCTGCAGATATTGCAAGAAATCAGGGCATGTTCTAGAAAAATGCCAACTCCGCGAATATAATAATAAAAGATTCAATAATCAAAATAGATTCTCCCCTTCAAGTGCGCAGCCAAGCACATCTACTTTCAAACCCCGTATTAATGCGGTAACTGAAGTTGAAAGTTATGATACCGTTGACAACAATTTAAACTAAATAATGTCCCGAATAAGCGTCGCACGGGACAGATCAATTCCATAATAGACGACGCTAAATCTTCCATGACCCATGGACAGGGTAACCAGCCCCAAACTCGTGGTCATCCAATCCGAGTCAAGCAACAGGGTAATCAGCCCCAAATCGTAGACTCGAAATCCTTCATGACCCATGGACAGGGTAACCAGCCCCAAACTCGAGGTCATTCCATCCGAGTCAAGCAACAGGGTAATCAGCCCCAAATCGTAGACTCTAAATCCTTCATGACCCATGGACAGGGTAACCAGCCCCAAACTCGAGGTCATTCCATCCGAGTCAAGCAACAGGGTAATCAGCCCCAAATCGTAGACTCTAAATCCTTCATGACCCATGGACAGGGTAACCAGCCCCAAACTCGAGGTCATTCCATCCGAGTCAAGCAACAGGGTAACCAGTCCCAAACCGTAGACTTCATCCAAAATCCTGAAAATGAAAAACATATTAATGAAGAAATATACGAATTCACATCTAACATACCAAATAAATACTTACCTTATATAGAAGTTAATTCTCCCGTGTCTTTTAGAGACCTATCCCTTCTCGTCGATACTGGCGCATCTATAAGTTTAATTAAAAAATCAGTCATTGACGACATGCCTGTTATTGACGAATCGATTAAATTTAAAATCAAAGGTATCGATTCAACCATTGATAATCCTCTATGCACATTAGGACAAATCCCTATAACCATCTATACACATGATAAATCTCATAGTGACTGTAAACACCTAACACATATATTCAACATAGTTAATGAATTAAGTATGTCCTACGATGGTATTATCGGCAACGACTTATTCAATTCCATGAGTGGCAAAATTAACTATGATGAAGGTGTGTTGTATTTAAAAGATATTAAGCTTAAAATGCATTTCAATGAACCCGTTTATACTATTACCCCACGCAGTGAAACTGTAATCGAATGTACTGTAGCAAATCCAGAAATCAAAGAAGGCTTAATAATCGACCAACATATTTCCCAAAATCTACTAGTAGCAAACTGTTTAGTACAAGTAAAGAATAACAATCGTGTTAATATTTCCGTTGTTAACACCTCAGAAGAACCTGTAACTATTCCGTCTGATCTTAGATTATATTTAAAGCCTTTCGAACTGAAGGCTTCAATCTCTATCGGTACTTTAGACGAACCTCATACTCATGAACGCACAGAAGGAGTTCTAAAGCAGCTTCGCGTGTCCCATCTTAATCCAGAAGAAACTGAGGCATTATACTCTGTTTGTTCTCAGTTTTCAGACATTTTCCATCTACCCGACGATCAATTAACCTGCACTGATGCAGTAGAACATAAAATCAAAACCACGTCTGATAACCCCATTCATGTTAAGACATACAGATTTCCCGAATGCCATAAGAAAGAGGTAGATTCTCAAGTTGAGAAAATGCTGAAACAGGGTATAATAAAACCTTCTATGTCTCCATGGTCCTCACCAATTTGGGTAGTACCCAAAAAGCTCGATGCTTCCGGTCAAAGAAAATGGCGCGTTGTAATCGATTACCGTAAACTTAACGACGTGACCATCGGCGATTCCTATCCTATTCCAAACATAGCCGAAATCCTAGATCAATTAGGCAAGTGCAAATACTTTAGCACATTAGACCTAGCTTCCGGTTTTCATCAAATAAACATGTCTCCTGATGATTCTCCCAAAACAGCATTTTCAATCCCAACAGGGCATTACGAGTTCACTCGTATGCCATTTGGATTAAAGAATGCACCGTCCACCTTTCAGAGATTAATGAATTCCGCTTTATCTGGTCTCCAAGGCATCCAATGCTTCGTTTACCTTGATGATATCGTAATTTACTCATTTGATATCCCTTCTCATATAGATAACCTAACTAACGTATTTTATAGACTCCGTCAATTCAGTTTGAAACTACAACCGGATAAATGTGAATTTTTAAGAAAAGAAGTTTCATATTTAGGCCACGTCATTACTGACAAAGGCGTAAAACCAAATCCTGAAAAGCTAAGAGCAGTTCACGAATTCCCTATACCAAAAACTCCTAAGGACATCAAATCATTCCTCGGTTTCGTCTCTTACTATCGCAGGTTCATCTCCGATTTTTCTAGCATTGCAAAACCTTTAACAAATCTACTGAAAAAGAATGTAGAGTTCGTCTGGTCAAATGAACACCAGTTATCCTTTGAAATCCTAAAAAATAAATTAACTACAGCTCCGCTATTATCATATCCTGATTTCTCGAAACCATTCCTTCTCAGCTGCGATGCATCCAATTATGCAATCAGCGCTATTCTTTCCCAAGGCGAAATAGGCAAAGACAAGCCCATCGCCTATGCCTCCCGTACACTCAACAAAAATGAGTGCAATTATAGTACAACTGAAAAAGAATTACTTGCAATTCTTTTCGGCTGTAAGACCTTCCGTCCTTACCTATATGGTAGAAAGTTCACAATAATTACCGACCATCGTCCTTTACGTTGGCTATTCAACCACTCTGACCCCAGTAGTAAACTTCAGAGATGGAGATTAAAATTGGAGGAATATGAGTATGAAATAATATATAGAAAAGGAAAACTAAATAATGCCGCTGATGCATTATCCCGTTATCCTATAACTAAATCCGTCAATCCTATAAATCCTATACCTAATACTTCTAATGAGAATTTAAACTCACCTAATTATGACGAAATATCGAATCCAGATGTCCTTCCAGCTATCTCTCCGGACGATCTAATCCAACTTGAAGATCTTACAGACCCCCTTATCCAACCTACAAGCTTACCAGAGTTAGGCAACCTTGATGATCTAGATAATATAATAGATGAAAACTTACCCTCACCTTCCACTGATCATCCAAATCCAATATCACCACCTGATGTCCCGAGCCGTAGTAACTCCAGTACCCCAGATGGTAATTACTCAGACTTCCTTAAAACTACTGCTAAGGATTTTAATCCTAACGTAACCATAATAGAACACAATGAAAGCCTATCCAAAACTGATAAAAAATATATCATTATCCCTACATCTATAGATATGGACGAATCCGTCCCATATACTCAAGAAATCATATCTAATATTCCTAATTTGAGCGAATTTTCCTTACTAGAAAGAACATTACATTCCTTCCTTAAATATGAATCCGAAGATAAAGTTTACTATTTCATTTTCACCAAGGTCAATCACTTTGACACTTGCACATATGAAGATATCTACAAGTGTCTTAAATCCGTAAGAAATGAGTTAGTTGTCAGCCTCACAGGGCAAAATAACCCTCAAATAGCTATAGCTGATTTTAATAATCCTTTCGACACTCATCAGTATATCAAACTATATAATATGATCCTATATTTATTTCACAACTCAGAAATGACTATACACATTTATAAAAATACTATTATCTATCCATCACAGAGTGAAGTCCCTAAAATCATGAAAGAAAATCATGATCTCCCTATAGCCGGTCACTTAGGTTCTGGTAGAATGCTGAAACGCATCCAAGAAAAATACTACTGGAAAAACATGAGAGTAGACGTCGAAAACTACGTAAAGAAATGTCCACAATGCCAAATTAATAAAGCCCTTAGAAGAACCAATCGTGCCCCTATGCAAATCACATCTCTTTCCACACGACCCTTTGAACGTGTAGCTTTCGATATAGTAGGACCACTACCAGAAGCCGGTAACGATAAATATAAATACATATTGACTCTCCAAGATGATCTCACCAAATTCTCAGCCGCTTATCCAATTACCAACACTACTGCTGCGGAAACATGCGAATGTTTGGTTCACTTCATTACTTTATTCGGAATACCCAAAACAATTCTAACAGACCAAGGCACCAACTTCACGGCCGAGCTATTTAAAGAAACATGCAATTTATTAAAAATAAAACAATTATGGTCCACCCCGTATCACCCTCAGACTCAGGGTGCTCTCGAAAGAAGTCACTCCACCTTAAAAGAGTACCTAAAATCTTATGTAAACGAGCAACAAAACAACTGGCCCCGTTTTGTGTACACAGCTATGCTTGCGTACAACACAGCCATTCACTCAACCACTCATTTCTCTCCCTATGAGCTTGTATTTGGAAACAAACCCTATATACCGAATTCCATCTACGAGGAAACTGCAGGCGCAACTTACCCTGAATATGTCCGCATACTCCAAAATAGGCTCAAGTATTGCCGAACAAAAGCAATAGAACATATACAAAAATCAAAGACCAATTCCAAAACTTATTATGACATTCACACAAGGCCAATTAAATATAAAGTCGGTGACCTTGTTTACCTTAAAAATCACTTACGCCTTAGAAAAGCTCTTTCACCAATATGGAAAGGCCCGTTTAAAATCGTGAAAATCCATGGCAACAATACCGCGTCACTATTAATTAACAGACGTCACGTCAAACACCATTTTGACGAATTTAAAATAGCAACTAGTAATGAACCATAGTACCTTATTTAATATACAATTCAGTTAATTTAGATTACCTTTCCTTACAGAATTGGTTACATTTATCCTACCCTGGCGTCAAACAGTCAAGGATATATCCAGCCAGCATCAGGTGACGCAGGCATATATTTTGACCCTATTGGCTCCCTAAAAATAACCGATGACACTTTAGATATTATCATCCCCATAGACATTTCTTTTATTCAACCACATTTAGATAACATAAGGGATATCCTAAGAACTTCTCAATTCCTATGTAATCAAAGCAATGCATACTATGAAGGCGAATGTCACTATTTGTTCCAACCATTGTCATCCCGTTATTCTGATATAGTTAGAGACTTTGATTCCATTTCCCATCTTATATCTAAATCTTATAAAAGATCCGCCTGGTTTGGTGGAATCGGCTCAGTAATTAAACAACTGTTTGGAAATATGGACCAAAATGATGCCGAAAAATATAGTAATGCTATTCAGACCTTAGAGAATGATCAAACTAAATTGGCAACCCTCATGAAAGAAAACATGATGGTTACAACATCCACACTATTGTCCCTTAAAGAAGTTATTGATAAAATTAATGCAAATGAAGCTAGCCTTAGTTATGCCATTGATATCCTAAACCAAGAAATGACAAATTTAACATTAGTTTCCAATAAGCTATTAATTAGGTCTAAAATATCGGGACTGTCGAATATTTTAGAAAGTAGTTTATTAACCCTATCATTTAAGTTAGAAGATATAATTAATGCTATTATGTTTAGTAAGTCCAATATTCTATATCCATCTATTATTACTCCTAAACAATTGTTTACAGACCTTGTAAGTAATTATAGATTTCTCCCTAGTCCTAAGCAATTACCTGTACCTTTAATCTTAGACAATATCCATATTCTAGAAAATATATCCGATGTATCCAGTTATTATGCAAATAACAAAATAATATTTGTATTACAAATACCTTTAGTAAATACTAAAGAATTCGATTTGTATCATACTACACCTTATCCTATTGCCCTGAAAAATGTAAACAAAACATTGTACTCTACAATAATACCATCCACTAAATATTTGGGCATAACTAAAGATAAATCATCTTATTGTAAATTAAATTCACTTACCACCTGTAAAATTGTAAATACGCAATATCATATTTGTGAAATTTCCAATGTATACTCTACATCAGCCGTACCAATATGTGAAACTGAGGTTATTTCAAAAGCTTTGACTTCCGTTCCGTCTCTCTGCAGGACCGAATTCATAAATGGTAATTTTGAAACCTTTCATAAATTACATAGTAATCAGTGGATATACATGATCAGTCAAAATTCTAAAATAACAATAGAATGTAATAATCAAGATTTATTTGAATCTTCTATTTCTGGCACTGGTATACTAACCATACCAGACAACTGTATTGCCTATTGCAACGATAATAAGCTAATACCTAAACATAGCATTGAAATAAAATTAAAGCCAATAGTATTGCATTTCGAATTAATTAATGATACTTGTTGTAGTTCCACCACATATTTAAAAGAAAATATTAAACTTCCTTACGTTAATTTGAAAAACATTAATAATTTAGACTCTCTCTTCTCAAATTATAATAAAGTAACTGATCAAATTAAAACAAACCTTAATTCAGTAATTGAAAAACCTCATATTGTCCTTTACGGTAACTATTATTCCTATACAACTGTTATTATAAGCCTAGTTATAATCCTAGTTATTTCCTATAAATTGTATTGTTATTGTAAGTTAATTAAGAAATCTAGATGTACCCCTTTACCTGATATTCCCGTAGAAATGGCATCTACAGATGTCGAAGATATTCCTGCTCCTCGCCTCCGAATGACCTAAAACCCGGAAAACTTACCTTTCCTTCTGGCGTCAACTTACCTTCCACCCGTAAGTTTCCTCCTAATCGGGGGGCTGTTACATCCTTCACCTGTACCCCTTTTGGTCTACTCAGCAGCCTACGCTGCATTCCTGCTGCTGACGCAGCATCCTCTCCTTCCTCTCTCCCCCTCATCATGTTCTGACACCTCCAGTCGTCTCCCAACCGTCTTCCCGTGCACATGTATCTTGCACTCGTGTTTTTTATTGTTTTAATATACAAGTTTATTTTAGCCTAAAGTAATTTCTTTTTTAAAACCCAAATTCGGAACCCGGTTATAACAGTTCGCTGGACCTGAGTTATAGATAGGTACGTCTTCGTGCAGGTAATGGAAGTTTTAATTTTGTTACAGAGGTTTTGTGTATTTGTCATTTTGATTTAACATAATAAATGGGGTAAATGCCACGTTGGTTTAGCGTTCGAAAGCGCGACTGCTGAGAATGAGGTCTTGGGTTCCCAGTTCGGGCAAAGTGTTATTGGGTTTTTTCATTAGGAATTCGGTCGATCCATATAAAATACTGGTACTCAGCTACATCAGGTTTGGATGGAAGCCGACCCCAACATGGTTGGGAAAAGGCTAGGCAGCTGATGATGAAGTTTTTGTGAGTAGGTAACTAGAAATGAATTGTGAGGTGCTGATATTATTTTAATTAAGACTAAGAGGTGGGTTAACACAAAATGCGCAGTTTTAATCTAGATGAAGAAACATTTACTAAGAATATAATATTTGATATATATAACGGAAAGTCTTAAAGTTGTTAATAATTGTTGTAAACTGGGCATTTTTTTTTAAAGGAAACACGATGTTGTTTTTAATTTTACAAGCATTATTATAATTTTCCTGTATTCGTCTCATGTTTTTAGGGTCGGCTTAACATTTGTTTTTCTTCCATTCTCCCCTCACAATAATTATCTTAAAATAAAGCTATAAGTATTAATTTGTCCACCCTCAAATAATTTTTCAAAGTTACGAAAGTATCTTCTTTGTATTTAGAACCTCCTCGTTTTTTTTTTAAAGCAACTTGAGCCAGCAAAAAGTGACGTCATAATTAATGACATCTATATAACATTTAATATCTCAATGCTACGTCACGTTGAACTCGTGACGTCATGAGTTATGGGGTGCCCGCTAATTAAAGTTTGCCTAATTAATCAAACGAGAGAAGTTGGCGCGAATATTTCTTGTTTTACATTCGCTATGAATCTTGTGTCCCTAGTGGACTTTTTCAGCGAGTTAGAAAAAAATAAAATTCTGGTGGTGATTTTAATGATGAGAAATAATAAGATTATAGTATATTTAGAAAATAATACTGCATAATTTTCATATGGTTTATGTGTTTTGGGTTTGGATAGTGTTGAAAATGTTTTGCAAATATTTTAAGTAATGGTTTTACCCGCGGCTTCGGCCGCGTTGAGCTCTGAAACTATTAAACGGAAACATACTAGCGGAGCAATAAGTACCTATGTATGTTATATACTGATCCTAATCCAGGTTATGGTCTCCCTTTCTACCACACTTTATTCAAATTGTATGGATTTATAATATTTGTATGGACGTAAACGTAAGAACTTAGATAATTAATGATAATGTATTTTAACTACATATAATTTAATCATCACAACAACTACAATTTAATTTTGTAACTAAAGTTAATTTCTGTTATTTTGAGCGAATAAATGCTAGTCTAGACGGACCTAATTCCATTCCGCTAATGCATTTAAACTTGCCTGTACGAACACCGCTTACAAAACACAGCATACACCACATCTACACTGATATATAAAGAGGTAAAGTTTGTCTGCATAGAACACACAAATGTATATTGTACATACAAATGTAGGGATGATCTTCGGAACTACTGATTCGATACCAAAGATTCCTTCACTGATGGGAAGATACATTATTCTCGGGGTCAAAGGCTAAAAGGTTACCTGGAATAACGTGACGCGAACGAAGCCGCGGGCAAAAGCTAGTACACAATAAACAGCACAGCTAAGTCAAATAAACGTTAACGTTAAAATTTAAGCGAAAATAACGGGAAAACATAAAACAAACTGAGTTAACATAACTGCAGTAAATCAAATGTAATTTTTATACAGAATATATAAAGTGTTGAAGTACGGCAAAGTTACCTATATAAACGTCAGATAGACTATTTCATTGTAACTTTCATGTATCCTCATGAAGTATGGCATAGTTTTATTAAAAACTATTTTGATTTATTCTGTCTGTAGCGGCCAGTGTATGAAATATTAGTTCCAATATTATTTTGGCGATATAACAGAGTTGAGAGGATATTTTAGTGAGGGAATATGTTGTGGCGCGTTATTATATAGGTACTAGGCTATCATAAATTGTAAGGAGGTAATTTACTATAATAGAACTTCTCGGATACAGTTTTTTTTTAACTGATTTGTGTAGCAATTTTCACTGCAATGATATCGTAGCTGTAAATATTGAAATAGTTAGAAACTTAGCTTTTTATTTACTGTCAAAATTTAAACGGTGTTGCCCCATACTTAACTTAATATTCGAATATTCTTTAGCAAAAAAAAAATTGTAAATGTTGCGACAGCACGAACGTCGTGTTATTAAACAAATGGTCTTAATTAATGAAAGGAGCTATTTGTCAAATACCCGGGATGTATAAACATTGCTGGCAGCCGACACATTTTAACGTTCGTTCGGGAAAATTCGATGATGATAAAAGTTATTTTTTATTGTTTCCTCGTCACCAATATTTTGACTACGAAATTTGTTTTTTTTTGAAACACTGTGAGCGAAGTGTTATTTATTTTTTCACTCCAGCGCAGCGACGTTTACGTTTGTTATTGTGTAAAAGGCAAACCTGTAAAAAATAAACAACGAATGGTTTTTTTATATTTAAACTAGGCTGATGTAAAAAAGTCAGGATTTTTCAATCATTAAAATAAAACGCCGTATTGGAAATGAATACAGAGATATATTTACCTACTTAGATACAAGCTAATCTGCTAAAAATCTATCTTCACAATTTTCATCGGTAATGAAGTACTCGTGTAAATACTAATAGCTCTCTAAAAGCATATTACTCCTCCATCAAACTTAATTATGATTAACGCCATCTCAACTCAAACGGTGACATTTCTTATTTAAATAATCATGAAATACAGGGCCGTACTAAGAAAACTCATTTAAAACTCGTTCTGAACTCACGTCACGCGTCAATTATTCAATCGGAATGTTTGACAGAGCTGTTTATTAATTCAACACATCGCCAGCACATTCTACAGTGGAGGAGCGAAACTTTTTCAATTAACACTCTTAGGTCGATAGCATTAAAATTCCAACATAATTCTGAGCAAAACTTACGTGTAATGTGAAACCGTCGATGAAAAGCGACTTAATTATAATATGTACAAAACTAATTATAAAGGTATGCGGTTTGATTAAAACCAGAAAGTTCGTGTGCTGTGTGATGAAGGACCTTTAAAAACGGTTTATAAAGTACCCGATCCCGATACCTACTAAACGAATCTAAATTGTGTAACGCACTTCTAAAGGAAAGAGCTTGAACATTAACAGTTCAACAATTCATAGAGTTGATCTTGTTTTCGAAAAGTTATGGGTTTACAAGACACAATTATTAACATTTTTGACAAGCGACAGGTGACAACCGACAATTCGCTTGTGCTTTATTGAACAGTACCTGTCGTGAAAATGTGATTTTGTTATTTTTGAACAAGTTAGTTTTTATTGTAATCCATTTAAAGTTACTGTATCAACCAATTTCAGTTTTAGAAATGTCATTTAGAATTAGAGTCCAAGTCGTCTCATACTTATTACCGTAGTAACATTAGTAGCCCGTCGAACGATCCCTAAGCCAACCTTCAGAAAACTTAAGGGAATTGTAATAATTTCACAGGGTAAGAGAAATAAACGTGAATTCGTTAACATAGCACATATCGTAGCAAAAGTTTCCCCTTGACTTGGAATTGCATAAAGCGCAAAATGCAGGACCGTAATCGAATTTGTAGCGGTAGTATGAATGATTGCTCGTTGTAATGTGATTGTTGGATGAGTATGTTAGTTATGATATTTTGGATAGTGTCTGTGTTGTTGTTACAGTATGGCAAAGCGAATAATTTTTGGCTATACAAACTACATATTTATTTCTATGATACTCATTTACCACTTTGAGCGTATGGCCATGAGAAAACCTGCAGCTAAAAATTACCGAAATTTCTGTGATAGAATTACTCTGGGTTTTTTATGTTTTAACTATAATTATATTTGATACATGCATTTTTATCATTCTCGTGCCCTTATCCCAATTCATTTGGGGTCGGCGCAGGTGTCTTCTTCTTCCATACTTCTCTATTACGTGTCATCTCATCAGATTCCTCCTTTCTTGCCATATCAGCCTTCACACAGTCCATCCATCTCGTTGGTCTTCCTCTACTCTTATACCCATCCACATTAATACTCATAACTGCATTTGCACTGCACTTTGTGGGCAATAAACAAACGCAACATTAAATATTCAATAAATCCAATATAACAAGTAAATATAAACCAGGAGTACGACTCCATTTTTATGCAATTCCTAGACTCAAACACACTTAAATATGTAACCTGAAAAAAAAGAAACAACTCTCGTATCCAATAAAAAAAAAAAAAACAAATTGCAATCGCTGTTCAAATTTCAATTTCAGAATGCGGCGTGCCTGCTTGTGGCGTGTACAAACACACACACAAACACAAATGTCTACATACACAAACACACACTTCAAACGTTCGTCTTTGACTGGTCGACCCGTTACACATAATTACGCCTCTCTAGCTTCTAGGCTTGATGAAATACAGCAAATACGGGTCTATTAATCATCCTAGGTTCTCGTTACATTTGCGAGTAAACAGTGTCTGCTAGTGTAATGCTTTTCCGAACTAGGATCGACAGTTTGCAATACGTTTCGGAAACTGGTTTCTCTTTACACGTACAGGATCGGAAATTGATTAATTGATTGTTTTAGGGTTGGTTCTCGTGTTGCAATTTTGTCTGAACTAGGAGTTTTAATGAAAAATACACAATGAATGGAGATAAATATTGTATTTCTGTATCACTTTTTATTAGTTTTTTGTGTCTGTCTAAACTCCGCTTAAAGTGGGTTTAAGGATTATTAAAAAAAAAGGGAAGTATAACAAAGTAATCTACATATTTGGACTAGAAGTATAAAACCGCGTAAAACAGGGATTTGTCACAAATATTCGAATAAAAGTTTATGTTCTTGGATGGAGCATCAATGACATTCATGTAACCCATAAAACTTAGTTGTTTAACCCCAATAATCAAAGTAAAATTCTTAGAGAAGTAGGTGGTTACACAATCACTTTGGTATGATATGTAACATCGAAGATTGAAACGGTGAACATAATTAATTCTCTGTCAAGAATATAATTAAAACCTGTGAATAAGACGTTAGGTATGTTTTATTAGAACTTATTTTTATTATTATAAGTAAAAAAGTTTAATGAAGATTATGCCATAAATAATGGTAATCGTGAGTTAATAATAAACGAGCGAAACAGAATTCCCTAATGATTTTAATTAGGAACTTCTTGGTCATCATTTCACGTCTAATAAATTGAATAAAACATTCCTACATTAATATTTAGCGTACCTAGTTAGGTCTAAATCAATTAAAAACATAATAGGTACTTATTTTATAATACTACTATCGTTTACCCGCGGCATCGCACACGTTATGGATAGAAATTTCATTTTTTCCTACAAGTGGAATATTTTATTTTATTTAAATTATACGGTAAAAATACAAGGTATTGCTTTGCATCCTCGTCAAATTCAAAGAGGTAACTATGCTAATGATTCCCCACCCGAATCAATATTAAAATGCGTAGGTAATTTTTTTTTCTTAATATCGGAAATCGACAAATGTACACCACCCGTATTAAAACGCGGCCCGTCTAATACTAGCCCTATATCCACGCTTTCACACACATAAACAAACGCAGACGTTTATTCGATAAACGAGTGATCCTCCTCTTTTAAAAAAGGGCTTTATTCTGAAATAGTGTCAAATTAAAACAACAAAAAAAGCAGCGTTTATTATTATTGACCAGGTACCGTAATTTATATTGATTATTTACGTCTTCTATGACAACCTCCTGAATTTTGACGAGGTTGCAAAACTACACCTTGTTTAGCCTATGACACTCGGGGAATAATGGTGGGATAATGTAGCTTCCCATTAAAGAAAGAATATTCGGAATCGGATCCTCCCACATCCAAACTAACAAATATACAGACTTAACATCTGTATCGACAACGCGGCAGGCCCAGAAGAAGATGGCGGGATGAGTTGGACTCCTTCTCAAAGGATTGGCCTACAATCGCACTAAATCGCGAAAAGTGGAAGAAGGAAAGGGAGGCCTTTGCCCTGCAGTGAGACAACACAGGCTTATAATAATAACATCTGTATAATAATTATTAGGTATAGATAGTATACACGACCAAAACAGACAGTTAATCAATCCAACTAGTAACTCATCATTTCGTGTCTTATAATTTATAGTCAAATCTTAATCAATTAAGAATATTGTACCTATTGGTAACTAATCCTATAAAGTAGTAGTCGTAATGTATCTTATTAGAAACATCCCTGAATAAGACGAAGTACCAGTCAATAGATACAATGGCACGAACGTAACTAATAGTCAACTAAAAGGGATTTACGCAGCGGAGTTATCTTCCACTATCGGGCTAAACATTGATCAAGTTTCAAATTACACACAGTCCTAGGAATTGTCGGAGTACGGCGTAAGTGAGGAGAGAATGATAGCATTAATAAAGATGAAATTGTTAATTGAAATCGAGATTGTACAAGGAAAGTACCTCAATGGAATGAGTAAACAAACAGAAAGTTAAAATGTAGGTTAAGTAGCTAATATTGGTAAAAGAATTGAATCGGCAAACAACACTGATGAAAATAAATAAAACGCCACAGAGATGACTAATTCAAAACAAAAATAAGAAGAGGCAGGAGTCGAAAAAATTTGGCAGGGTCCAAAGTTAAATAGAGCATAAAATATGTCACTGCTTATCATCTACAAGTCCCAAAATTTGTACGTTGGATAGTTCTACGATACAAGCGATATGTCAAGAGGCCAACTTACTATTGGAATTAAGCCAATTGTCACAAAAAATGTTTTTTGGATGCCGTACATTTTTGTTCAAAACAACTTCAAGTGCTCTGTTTTTATGTCAAAACAAACGTCTGTCTGGGTGCATGTGTAATCCACCTTTATATGATTCTGTTCTACTAGTTTTATTCTGTATTTAGGGTTCCGTTGCCAAATGGAACGCTTATAGATTCGTCCTGTCCATCTGTCTGTATGTCTGGTCGTCCGTATGTCATAGCCATTTTACTCCGAGACTGTTTTCCCCACACAGTTGAAATTTGGGGAGCAGGTGTCTTCTATTAACCGCTACATAAAAGTGATGTGAAATTACGAATAAAAAATAGGGGTGACCGTAAGGTCAAAAATATAAATTAAAAAAAAATGTTAAAAAAAATGAAACTTAAGGTTGAAAAAAAAAGTTTTCTACGTATATAACTGTGTAGGGTGTCTATAGCTCTTCAAATGATTTCGAGGTTAAGAGGAGGAAAATTCTGGAAAAACTTGGGTTTGTAGAATGTATAAATAACTTTCAACGAAAATTGGTTTGAAATAAGATTTGATATTTAACTTGTGAGATATGGGACTTTTTCGTCTTCTTTCGTGAAATTACAGCATTCAATTTGTTTTTCATTTACATACTATGAAAAACAAACTAAGTCATTTGACCTATGAATGAGAGTTAACAATATTGTTATAATATTGTTTTGTGCTGCCCCTTGTGTGCGCCTCCGATTCGTACTTGGCCGGTTTTTATAATCCAATTAGTGTTTGGTGGTGGTTTTCGGACAAGTGCATCAAAGTCTAGCTGGAATCACACATATTGATTTTTTTATTGTTCTCTAACACTCCTCAATTCTTCTTTAATCCCCTGTGAGTAAATAATTAAGAAAGACGCCTGAAACCAAGAACAGAATTCAAAAAAGATTCATTCTAAACGGTATCAAATACCCTGACACAAGACTTATAAACGGGTACATGTGTACCGTGCACCTTTACATTGTTTTGTTATATTTCTTTTGTACCGTGCTTATTTAATAATATTCACCTAGTGACTAAAATATCAAGAAAAACGATCAAAACCACGAACAAGATTCAAAACTTAAACTCTATTCTAAACTGTATCAAATTTTCTAACACTCAACTTGCCAACCGTCGAAGCATCGCTCTCCGCTTCTCACTTTAAGTCCCAGATAAGGAAATGCCGATTTTCCGCCCTGTATATCTGTTAAGACTCAGTACCATCGGCGTTTGTACCGCTACATAGTGGCGGCAGGGAGTGGATTCCCAAATATGAGTCTTTGTTCCAGAATGGAATCCAATTCTAGAATGGTTTGAAATTTAGAATAGATTCCAGAACGCTTCGGCGTTCGCGGATTTCGTTTGAATGTTGGTTATGTTAATCTTTTGGGATGGAGTTTGTAAATTGGGGTCGGGTGAGAGAGAATGGAGATTTGAGTCTTTGTGCAAGCTTATTCTGATTCCAGGAGTTGGATTAATTAGTAGTTTTAGATTTTCTAGGCCAATGGTTACCAATCCACTTGCTAAGCAATGTTACGTTTTGAACACGGTCTGTTTAAACTGGATGCTTTAGGATTCATTTTTGTTATGAAGATTCAGGTCATGCTCGTTTCACTGTAACACGAAATTCTAGTATAGATCAATTTCAAGGCCAATGGTAGCTTTTACCAGAAAGGTTTATTTGTGATACATTGCCACTGCTCCTGATTTTTGGAGTATTACATAAATAAACTTAAACTGTCACTTACGAGATATCTTTCGTGATTATTAATTATTGTGAGCTCCCGATATTTCGACGCTGTTGCAAGCGTCATGATCGCGAGATGACTAGAGAATGTGGGTGGATGGTAAATAAATAATTAGGTGTCTGCACCTAATTAAAAAAATCTGTGTACCCTTTTCCTTTGTCTTTGTAAGAGACAGTGTAAGTTTAGTTATAAACCGTGAAAGCTTAAAACAGTATTACTTAAATATTTTTAAACCCGTATTTTCAATTACTAATATCAAATCAAAGTTTTTTTATACCTTCTACAATTTATTAAAAATCACCAGATAAGTTCCAAGTGCGCTCAAGTATCAAAACTTAGTGCACGATCTCGACCGCCGCCGTATTGAATCAAATTCATAATTACTACGTCCCTACTACAACCGTAACGGCCACGACCTAAGTGCAAATAGTATGTCTATGTTGAAAACACGTATTTCTTCGTACCACGACAGACACGTAATATCCCGGTAACTATTTATACAATATTATTCCTGTAATGCATTTTCAAAGTGAAAATTCGCCGAATTTGTTTGAATATTCCTGGAATTCGAGCTACGGATTCGATGTGACGTCATAACAATTACTAGTGCTGTTGTACTGTCAGCAACAAAAGTCGATTAATGTTGTTTGTTGTTGGTGTAGGTATGCTGCTGTAAGAGTATTTTTTGCATTTTTCATGTATTAATTTTTCTTCTTGTAATGTTATGAATTTACTTGATTTTCCTGGACTTGGAGGCCGAAAATTGACCCACAGAAACGTTATATCTGGATAATAACTATCCTTTGTCCTAACCAAGGTAATGGCTTATACTTGTGTCTATTTGCATCCGAATTCGTTTAGCCCTTAAGGGGTAAAAGGTAACGGAGAGACACAGTTACATTCGCATTATTTTAAAATATTGGTATAGATAAAAAAGTCAATGACTATTCGACTTCCTTGTTGATCGTATTCGTGTTCTTTCTTTTATTTCATTTGTAATAGTTTCTGCATAATTGGATCGATGTTGTTGTGTCTACTGTCTGGCAGAATGTAAACATTGGTAGGTAATTGGTCGTATTCGGTTTTTCAGGAATAACGACTTTATTAATAAAAGAGTTACGGTGCATTTTACATTGGTAAAAAAGGAACTTTTACATGTTTTAGTGAACTAAATAGACATTTTTTGCGTTGTTCACGTGTTTGCCATTACTTGACATCATAAGCATATTATGCTGTGTGAAATTGAATGCAATGTTATTTAAGTGGCTCGTGGCTACAATAATAACAGCCGCTCGGATTAATTTTCAGATTAAGCCGCGCTTGCCTAGGTTGGTCTGTGGATGGGTAACCACCCATTACATACAGAGTTTCCTCCGTGCCTCGGAAAGCACGTTAAGCCGTTGGTCCCTGCTGTCAATTGAAGATCTTTGACAGTCGTTATAAGTAGTCAGTGGCCGGAAAGTCTGACAACCAGTCTTACCAAGCGGTATCGTATTACCCGGTACTAACTGGGTTGTGGAGGTCAGATGGGCAGTTGCTCCATGTAAAATAGACTGGAAGCCGACCCCAACATAGTTGGAAAAATGCTAAGCAGATGATGAGGTTATTTAGGTGAATCTTTTGTTAATTACCATTTGTTTATGATCTTTACTGTCGGTATTTTTTTTCTTTTCTATTCATGATCGATAATTTAACAAATTCGTACACTCGACGACGTAAAAACACAATGAATAATGCTAAATTAAGCATTGCGATTGTAATCGTTTAGCTACGAGCTACACGCATCAGACAGCAACTGATCCAAAAAAAAGAAGTATTCCTTATGAGCACCTATTTTAAGAGCACCAAGCTAAAACTTTGATGGATAGATGCGGTGCTCAAGTGGGACTTAAAAAAAATGTAAAACATGCCACTAGTCACCGAAACGCAACGATAACAATTGAAAAATTTTTTTGCACGAAAAAACCAACTTCCAAAAAAAACACTAATAAAAAGTGGAAAATAACATTACTTTCGGAAGTCGGTGACTATGGTTTGTTTCATTGACTTTTTTGGCACCGACTTCCGAAAGTAATGTTATTTTCCACTTTTTATTAGTGTTTTTTTTGGAAGTTGGTTTTTTTTTGCAAAAAAGTTTTTATTTTACCCTTTTTAGTTATAGTATCACACACAAATCCTTGTCAAGTATCAATTTCGCAATTTCTTTTACTTGGATGACATTTTTTCCAGCTATTTTGATTTCAAAACCAAACTGCTGAACCGATTTTGATGAAATTTCTATGGGACCAATCAGGAAGTAGATCCATTTAGATAAAAGAAGATTTTTTCAAATCGGTTCATAAATGACGGAGATATGAGGTAAAAAACACAAAAAAATACACAACCGAATTGAGAACCTCCTCCTTTTTTTGAAGACGGTTAAAAACGCACGATTCACGCTGCAGGTCACATCACCTGAAGACTTGACCGGGGAACCATACTCAAGCCAAATCAACTAGGTTCTGCTTCGTTTCTGGAAGTTCAACAAGGCGGGTCCTTTATATAGGGATGCTGCAGCTATAGTTTGTTCCATTACAATGAGGATTGAAGGATTACCACGCTTAAATCTTCTGCCGGGGATCCGCGCCGATGTTATTATACGTGGAGTTTAATATTGAGCCTGGTCTTAATTGTTTCCTTTTTGCAGGTCTTTGTGTGATGTTTCTATAGAGATAGTTTTATAAAAGTAACACATAACATAACATTACGCCTGTAATCCCCGAAGGGTTAGGCAGAGGTGTACCTAATAGTACACCCACATTTCACCAGTTATGTTTAAGTCCCATGGCCCATAGGCGAGCCTATTGCCATCAACCGGGCACAAATCCCGACTCCGTGGCTGCTACTTATACTGCGTCCTTTTTAAAAAAGTAATTGAGTCCTTATGTTATTTTGGTTCGCTGTGATTGCAAAAAAAAAAATTCGTTAAGTTTCGTTTCTATGTATTTATGGAAAGATTAGCGAGAAACGTACGGTACGTAAGTGGTTTGCAAAATATTCTCAATATGACAGTGAATCTATAAAAATATATCAGGTAATATCAAGCTCGGGACTAATAATAATCGATTATATCCGAACAGAGAAATCCAATCACATTTGATCGACTACCGACCTATATAATTATCCCCGGGAAAAAAACAAGAAAAAAAACAGAAATTCCGCAATTTCTTACATGAATCAATCAAATTGAGTCATAAATATAAAGCTCACAGGATCAGACGCTGAGGAAGACCTAATCAAGATATAAGCAGACTTCCAAATCGAATCTTCCGTCAGATATAAAAACCAGCCGGTCTGACTGAATAAAACAAATCTAGTTCCAAAATCGTTTTCCATGCTACCAGTGTCGTCGTAAAATACTGGTGCCCTGCCACTGAAATGCGGTGAAATATTCAAATTGCTGGTTCAATTGAAAATTTCTTTTGCAGCCAGCCAATATATTTAAACTAAAGACTCTATTGCTCGACATTAGTATAAATAGACGAAAAAATTCAATCGCAATTTTAAAATTAGAACTTCTTCTATAATTCGTAATACGAAGACGCCTATCTTCTATAAAAACGCAAAGCTAATTTCATTCACTCCCGAAACTAACCGTTCGCTTTTAAATTTTGGAATTCTAATTTTAAATTCATCCTTAACTCGTGGCCGTACGTGGCAAAAGCCGAGCAAAGGCGAAACATGCCGAATTGAAATTCTACTCGAACGTGCCGAACGAGAGCTTGTGTTCGAATTTGAAATGTAATTCGTGTAGCGGTACATGTAACTATTTGCAAACAAAATGTGAAAATGAGTTTCTGGTCATCGTTCCAGAATTTCTTTATGGATTTTCGGCCGTCCGAGAGTTTAGACAGATCGCGACCCGTTCCGAGTCGTGTGTTGTAGATGACAGGTCGATTTGTGATGCTTACCTGTAACAAGAGAAATATGGCGTTAGGTTGGTAGGTAGATGCCAGATTCAAAACATGTTATGTCAGTTATTGATTGCACCAAAGCTTTGGTTTTTAGTATGTCGGATATTTGACATGATAACGAACTTTTCAGTAGGGAAACCAGATTTATATGAAAATTGTTCAAAAACGTTTTCCGGCCACAATTTTAAAAATAATAATTTAATTAAGCAAAAAAAAGGGGCTTGGCAGATGATGAAAATAAAACACGAAACAAAAAAAAAAACACTTAAACCTTCGCACGCTAAACATTTCAGTTGTTCCATAATCGTTTGAAAGCAGATGAAATATTTCCAAAAAGGTTAGCCGTTTCACAGCATTATCTGACAAATAACTCACCCGCGACTTAATCTGGAGTCTGACAGAGGTCTTTAAAAATATTTTTAATGGCCGCCATTTTGAAGCTTATTCGCAGGTCCGTTCTAACTGATTTTAGGCCCCTACAAGCCTTTAATCTGACGTGAGTTAGAATATAGACCTTTATCTTTGGCCCATGATTTAGGGCCAAAGGTATGTAGGGAAATGTGGTGGGAATTTAAATTATCTTTACGCACGGTCTCGTGGAAACTGATATGGTTGTGTAAAGATGTCTGGCATAATATGGGGTCAATGAAGGTCATGGCTTAATTATTTCTGGAGGTGAGGGTAGTTTTTGCAGGTGTGACAGGTAGACAAATATGTTTTGTCTCTTTTCATCACATAACCGATGTGGCTTTCCTTGCTTTCCTTCTTTGGGTAGGCTATTGATCAGGGATTTAGTAATATTTATTTGTTAAATCTTGCAGTATAGCTACTTATTTCAAATGAATGTTTACAGAGAAGGCTTTCTAGGACAATTTTCAATTTTTTTTTTCAAGGAGTCTTTTTTCTTTTTCTTAGCGTATCGATGGCAAAAAAGTTTAAATATGTTTGGCCCAAAATTTTGCTATGCGAACTCCGGTCGCTGGTGCAGTTAAAAGGTAGGTGACTCCTGAACTGGAAACTACCTTTTTAAAATATTTTCGTATGTTATAAAAGTCCTCATAGCCATGTAGAGCATCACAAACGCATGCAATCAACGTTAATGTGTGCATTGAACTCTACAACGTTGCACATGAACGCACAACAATGCACTACCTCCGTAGAGATGCTCTACCTCTCTAGGTAGAGCACATTATTGACGAATAATTAGTTCAGCTACCATAACAAAGGGTGTAGCTAGTAATTGTATATTAGGTTACGTGTTCGGAGTTTGTGAGTAACAAGTCGGTTGAGAACTGTGAATAACACGGTGAAAGAATGAGATTAAGTATGAAGACCCATAACAAATCAGATTGAAAAATATCTTTTCTAATAGGTGAACCCTAATGAACATAAATGCATGTCCTAGAGCCTACATAATTAATGGTTTCATATTTAGATCGTAAACAGATCGTTGGGGCCTAGATTTGTGCCCGATTGATGGCAATAGGCTCACCCCCTATTACATGGGACTTAAACGTAACTGGCGAAATGTGGGTGTACTATGAGGTACACCTCTGCTAAACGCCTCGGGGATTACAGGCGTGTTGTTTTGTTATGTGTGTTATTTAGATTGTAGAATATACATTTTGTTACTAAAATTATACCACAACTCTTAACTAATTCTTTAAGGTTACAATGGCGATATTTATTTAATTATTTATCATATGATATCTTCCAGCCAGCCTACAACTAAAACTAAACTACTCTCAACAGGAATTTTGTCATTGAAATACTATGAAAAACAAATTTAGTTTTGCTGTTGAGTGTAAATTGGCATTTATGAATGGGCATTAAAAATATTGTGATTATTTACGTTAGTGTTATGGAATTCTTGTGTGCGAGTTGGATCAAATAATAAGCTATAAGATAGTTCTCTACACCAAAAAAAAAATGAAGGTTGGTTATATACGTGACAAAAAATATCAATCTATACGTGATATTTTCCACGAAATCCCATTGAAATGGCACTCCAATCCGCGTGAAACCCGACAAACAAATCTAAACCAAGCGCCAATGTTTGCACTCCATCGAAATCCAAAAACTTTTATTGTTTTGCGATGTAAAAAAGAAATGAAAGACGAACACCAATAGACAAACCGCGATAGATCACAGTGGATTAAATAATGCATGGTAACAAAGATCAATGAACTAAATTAAAATAAGACGCTTTCGAAATAATAAGAGTCACACGGGGCAATCCCCAGGGTCAAAGAACGCTGGGCGAGTTCAATCCGTGGATGAGTGATCGATCCATTAAAAACCGAGGGGCCCTCCGTGTCTCAGAAAGCACGTTAAGTAATTAGAAGCTGTCGTTCGTTTACAGTCGGTACGAGCAGTGCAGAGCCCGCAGGTCTGGCAGCCAGTCTTGGTATCTTGTCATTCAGTATCTGGGTTAGACTGGAAGTCGACCCCAACGTAGTTGTTAAAAGGCTAGGTAGATAAGTTATTTCAACGAATCGTTTAAATCTAGTATTGTTATTCATGCGGCTTTTATAATCTCTCACTACCATACGGATTAATTTTATAATCGGTGCAAATTAATGACCGCAGTGTCGATGTACACCACAATACATGGGTGAAATAATATATTCATGCATAATAATATTCATCCATTACCATAATTCTTAATACAATAATCCGTACAATTACCTTTCGGCAATATTGTTTAGGTCTTCTGACTTTTTATCAGTGAAGCCATTTTATTTCCCACTAGCTTTTTCCCGTATTAAGGTAAGAAATAATCCCAGGGAAACGTACTACTGGAAGTAAAAACCTAACCTAGTTCATGATCTATCGTATGTCAAATTTCTTTCAAATCCGTTGAGCCGTTAAGGCATGAAAATGTACAGAGGTATTTTGCCACGGAAATATTGTAGATACAATACATATTTTCTGGGAAATAATATTTTTCAATCCGGACTTTTTACTAGTTAAAAGTCATCTTATTTCTTCGTCATTTTAATAGTTGAGACCTAAGCTGGAAGCCAGCAATAATTGCAGATAACTTACTGTTACTGTCACAGTTCATGATTTTCTCTTTACATCATGCTTTCGCAACAAGGAAATGAATTCATGCCCTGAGGTTGTCCCGACTTTGTCTTTGACACTTTAATGCAGTCCGTTTTCAGCGTTCTCCATTGCGTGTTTACAAATAAATTCTAAACTTACGTCGTTTATAACCGTTAATGTACGTCGCATCCGTACCCGCATCGTAACTATTGTGACAGAAGTAAATAAATACCGTGGTACATCCTCGAAGTTGGCAGTCGATCTTTTGTGTGTAGTTGTCCCCTGAAAAGACTTTGAACTTTGTTACAAGATCATCAGCATAATATTAGCCCCTCGATAGTGACGTAGTGTAACTTTGAAGGCACAAACTTCATTGTAGTAGATGGGGAAAACCACGTGTTATTTGTACCGATTATAAATTAAATTCGGTATTCGTGTCTGCTTGTGTGACAGCGTTGGTATTTTAAACCACGTAATTGATTTTAATGCGGCTGTCGCATGTCGCCATAATTCGGAAAATTTATTTCGAAAGGTACTATGTGCGTAACAAATTAGTCTTAAACTTGCATATAATTATCGCAATTTCGGTGTTTTGTCGAGTGGCAAAAACTGTACGAGGCAAGGGCGGGTCACAAGTATCAAGACGAACATACAAAAAATGTTTTAAATTACCAGAGTGGGTACTGAACCAATAAATTAGAACGACAATCTTCATCCATAATATTGACTGACATTATGTAAAATTGATAAAAAAAAATCTTAAATTTCTTAAAAGAATATTATTAAGAGAAATATTGAAAGACGTCTGTTGACGTGTTGTTTCCGACAGCGATAATAAAATTACAGGCCGCATATTATTTATGTTCTGTTGACGTTGAAAAAATCTACCAAGGTAGCAGAATGTCAAGAGAGCACCTTCAGTGTAACAAAAATATACTGCGGTTGCTATAATTTTGATGGCAATGATTACAATCAATTTTGTCAAGTTACATTAAGCAAGCTAAAATTCACATGGTGGCCCATCTACAATAGCCAACATCTCCAATATGGCGTTTAATTTCTGCATCTTCAACCAAAAGGATCTAATATTAAAACCCCCGTCAACAGAAACGACCAAATATAGAAACTACCAACGTTATTACATCGTAACAAAAGACCTTGCCGTTATCATGAACCATATTTAGAGATACGTGGTGTATGCGGGCCACTAATATAGCAAAGTCAGTGTACTGTGAACTCCCGTCTGTAGTAAATTAAACAGGAAACTATTCACTTATTTCCCTCGAGAACCATGTGAGGGCACGAACATCGGACGATTTCAATCTAGGGATCATAAGATTATTCAGTTCAATTCTACTATTTCATACTGAGCTCACTCGTGTTTGAGTTTTGACCGCCTCGCCTCGATGTGAGCCTGGTACTTTCATCATTGAGTCAGAATTTTTCATCGGCTTTAATGAAAAATTGCTGGCTGATTTCTGGGTTAAGAAAGAATATTGATAGATAGGTCGATTTTTGCATAATTATGCTTTTTTAACCAATCTAGATTACGTTCAATTCTAGAATGTTCTACTATGGTACTGTGTAGAAAATTCCAGAGTAATCCTAGAATGTTCCACTATCGAGCTGTGAAGCACGCCAAAGATAGTTGTAGAACTTTCTGGAATTATCGGTTGGCATAATAAATAGCCGTCAGGTTTGCGGGAGCAGTTAGTCTGATTTAGGCAATACAACGAATCGAATCGAATCGAAGAGAACTACAAGTGCGATCTGTAAGTAAATAGTGATCAATGGTGAATTTGTGTAAATAGAAAATATTTGGTGTGTAATTCGTGGTGTTTTAATTTATCCCATAACCAGCTCGTAACAATATTTTTGATGTAGAAGCACTTGAACTTGTAAAATAATAAACTGAATATCATGCGGGCTTTGAGACCACTCGAGTGCAGAGCACTCACTCACTTTATCTACAAACAGCATTATAATAATATCAGCGAGAACGAATATAGAAAAGTAGTCAAAATTGACTTTTGCTACTCAAAAGAATAAGTTGTTTTTGATCCTACAGAAAGTCTTTGTAGATAGATATACGAGAAGCCCTCCGTTAAAATACACAGTATATGGACGTGAAAACTTTATAAATCTGCATGACAATATACAGTTTACTTAGACTAGCTATCAGACAAGGACCGCTTGTTGCACGTTTACGCCTCATAAAACGTGCAATGCAACGTTGCCTGCACATCCCTCAGACTTGTTAACGTTTGAACGCGTCAACCGTTGTTTATACTATCGTTGTAAAACTGTTACAGCATCATTTTGTTAGTTTTTAGAAGGTTTAAAATCTGTTTAGGACTGTGATGTTTTGCATGCTATTTTACTAACATTGAAGTAGTAACACATAACACACAACTTACACTAACTACTAACACATAACTTTTATTTTAAGTCGTCGAAAATCGAGTGATTGTTAAATTCGCACTTAAAAGATATTTTTGAACTCCCATCTATAGTAAGTTCAAACTTAATGGCGGCTCTGAACATCTAAGGTAAAGCTGCGCAGAACATAATTTTCGGTATCAGTGGGGCGCAGAGGATGCATAGGCTTGACTGTATAATGCGCAGACCATCACTCGCAGCTAACTTCTGAGCCGCCACAAAGTTTGAACAGAACTATACAAGGTGTAGTTTTGTATCCTCATCAGAATTCAGGAGGTTGTCATAGAAGACGTAAATAATCAATATAAATTACGGTACCTGGTCAATAATAATAAACGTTGCCTTTTTTAATTGGCACTATTTCAGAATGAAGCCCTACTCAAAAGAGGAGAATCACCCGTTTATCGAATAAACGTCTGCGTTTATTTGTGTATGTGAAAGCGCGGTTATAGGGCTAGTATTAGGCGGGCCGCGTTTTAATACGGTTGGTGAACACTTACCGACCTCTTTGAATTTGACGAGGAAAACGATGCAAAACTACACCTTGTACTCGTATATAAGCTTTTGTAACAGCCACTTTTACCTACGTATTTCGTGGGCAACTTGGAATGAAATTGTGACAAGGACATAAATAACTTGACGCACCGTTTACCTCAAACGTTGTGTAGCAGACCGTCCAAAATATTTAATCAATTTACGGCAGTTCAAAATTTTGATGGAGCTATAAAATCCAAATATATTCCTAACTGCAACATGATTTCTATTTGTAATACATAGTTTATAGAGGGTTTTTTTAAAATGATGGTCCTATGAACAGATATCCAGGCCAGGTTTAACTGAAAGCGCAATGACAGAGCCTATTACCTCAAGCACCTGTTCACTGCCTTTTTCATACGGGGTGGAAGGGACACCGACGCGAAAACGGAAACCACATACTCAGTACGTCATTCTGAACATATACATTTTTCGTCGGTTATTAAAAAATATATATATGTGGGCGGTTCAGAGTCCGTGTCCGTGTCCCTTCCACCCCGCATTACTATAGTTGTACAGTAAATCTACAAAAAAAAAACGACCTGTGGTAGAAGTTCCCTGTCACTGAAACACGACAAAAATCACATTCTTGCATCAACACCACACAATTTCACTCCCCGTCCACTGTAAAGTCCGATAACAGTTCTAATAGTGTTAAATTCCCATCTCCTGGAAAAAGAAGAAACCTAACGTAATTTGCATCTCATTTCTGTCATCAATCTACAATATATCTTCAGTAATAGTACAATGTAATCTGAAGGGCTGGCCGCCATTACGGTACCATGGCTCTCTTTTTATTTTCCTAAACAGCGCTTTCATCGCTCGCTAAGCGGAGAAGAGAAGCCACATTTTTTGTTGCCGCTATTATAAATTAGCTGGTTATTAAGTACATATTTCTTTGAAATTTAGTTTTGAAATGATTATTGACTAAAATGAAACAATAGTGCTCACTGAAACTTACTTGACAGCCTACCCTGCTCCACTAGGCTGTTTCCATGATAATGTAGCCAACAACATGAGTTTGCAGTATTAAATATTGAACAGTTATTTCGAATAGTAACTTTTACAGAATAACAGTTACAAATTTTCTAGTCCATCAAATATGGGTTGCGGGTGCGATTTCGTGTTAAAAGCACACTTCTACATACATAACACATTTTGTTCTCCGGGGGCAGGCAGAAACCACACAACATCATTTGTTACTATCACATCTCACACACACATCTGTATCTACGAATTTCGCAATTTTGTCCCAAACTCAAGCAAGACCAAAATATTTCACGCGATCATTCCACTTGTTTGTCGCATATTGCAAAAGCAATTATTAACTTCGCCGTAACAAAAGAAATGGAAAGATTTCGGGCCCGAAATTTAATTAAAAACACATAGGTACCGCGTTCGGGATGTCGCTACGGAATGTACAATTAAACCTACCAGAGTTTTATAGGAATATCGAATACAACATTTGGTGGATGGCCAACGAAATAAATTAAAGTATTGTATCTGTAATAAAACTTAATTTTAATGTAGAATCTGTGTTACAAAAGTCCTCTCCTCAAAAGAAAAGTTGTTATTTTTGCTGCCCCAAAAAAATTCTCTAAATTCTCTCAATTAATTCAAAACAAAAACACACGTTTTCAATAACTTATACCTACATATGTAAAATAAGAACGGGATTGACTGGGCTGTGAAGATCAGATAGCTAGTCGCTGTATGTAAATTACTGGTATTCACCTGCATCCAGTCAGACTGGAAGCCGACCTCAACATAACTGGGAAAAGGCTAAAAAGATAATGATGTACCTACAATAAGAGCGTAACCTACAAAAAAAAAATACTTAGTTGTTTGAATTTTTTTCTACTATGTTTCTGGATACAATCATACTTGAATGCATTTTAAAGAACATAATAACAAAAAAAAAAAAAAAATTGCCATTATTTGGTTAGTCCTTCTCATTTACTTCTACTTGGACATTACCAAACAATGTAATCGTTTGGGTCGCTGTACTATCTACCATTACATGATGGTGCTACGCCATTTTTATTTCACTAAACAATAAAGTTTGATGTCATTACATTTTGATGGCGTGCTAAACTGTGGCGCAGATTTAAAATTTGTTTATCGGGTTTCACAGGAGTGAACTGCTTGTTACTTTCTTACTTTGTAAGGTTTACGACTAAGTAAATAAACGGGAAGAGAATATTTTGTCACTGTGGCTTGTTGGTCCCGGCTGTCATTTGAAGATCTTTGACAGTCGTTATATGTAGTCAGGTTACGCCGCGCTTGCCTGGGTTGGACCGTGGATGAGTGACCACCAATACATGCCGAGTTTCCTCCGTGCCTCGGAAAACACGTTAATCCGTTGGTCCCGGCTGTCAATTTAAGATCTTTGACAGTCGTTAAAGGTAGTCAGTGACCCGAAAGTCTGCCAACCAGTCTTACCAAATGGTATCGTATTACCCGGTACTTACTGGGTTGTGGAGGTGAGAAAGGCAGTCGCTCCATGTAAAATACTGGTATTCAGCTGCATTCGGTTAGACTGGAAGCCGAGCCCAACATAGTTGGGAAAAGGCTAGGCAAATAATGATGATTATGACTGTGGCTTATCGTGGGAAGCATAGAATGTACGACGTTTTTTTTTTTCTAAAAAACGACTTAAACTGTAGATTTTGCAGTTAAAAGCTAAACATTATCATTAACACTTAAAACGTGATATAAAACAAGAACAAGAATGACGAACACACACACATGTATGCATTATGTTTAAGAGTTAAACATGTTATTTAGGGCGATATTACACCAATGAAAGTAAACCTAATAAGCTCATTTGATCCGAGTTCAAAATGTGTATGATGATGTATTTTCAATGCATTGATGTTCATTGCTATGGAATTTAGAAGGGCTGGCTGGCTGTCAGTTTAATTTGTGAAATTCGCTCTGACTTAGGTAAACAATAAACTAATACTGATCAGTGATATAGGAAAGGTAAACTCAACAGTGAAGACGTCATAAACGACAAAAACGTTTTTAATAACATTGTCGTAAACACGATGTAGTCTATGAAAACAACACAGCCCCATTTTCATGAATAAATAATTACAAAATAATACCCAGCTACTCCGGGTCGCTCATCATAAATACACGAACTCCTAAATATGTAAACGTGGACTGTAAATCATTGTCAACATTCTCTATCTCAGGGAGGGCAAAAGAAAGCCTTGTTTTTGGCCAAAGAATTCGCCATTGTCAAAAAGTTGGATTTATGAGTTGGGTCATCTTTTCCTCTTGCGAAGTTCGTAGAAGCTTTGTATTATTAGTGTATTATTTAGTGTCTGCATTGTATAAAAATAAATGCATAATGAGGCTGTATTCTGAAAGTTGCTATTGTTGACATCACACAGCGATGTTTCAATCGATATTTTATAATTTTATTCAGTCATTGTTGTTAGGAGGTTCCTCTCTCTGGAGCCCTGTCCGGCGTAGCTTGGACCCTGTTCCCGATACCGGTGGGCTTCTGTGATTGATTTGACAGCTACTTGAAACGTTTCTAACTTTCAGAATGCCCTGACCTTGACTACGTGTGAAATTGAGTTTTCCAAAACTATACTGAAGATATATAAAGATATAAAAAAATACGATGCATACACAAACAGGTCGATATATGTAAGTCTTCAGCTTAACCAAATTGTTCGCGGATATAAAAACACATTAACTTTACAAGCCAGGTTATACATTTAAATTGGCTGCAGCAAACATTTTAAAGTCAAGTTAAAATTAAAAGCCGAAGGAAACTTGTTAAGTTGAGCAAGCGGGGTTGTGGCAAAGAATGAATATTTTATTACTATGTCGTATCTTCTAAAAATATGAGATAAATTCGCTGAAAGGGTTGCAGTCTCCTTTGAGAGGTTGTGGCGTCTGAGCACGTTTTTAAGGATTACTAGTTGTTAGCTTTTGTACTTTCTTTTCTCAAAACTGAATAGAGGTTGGTTTATTGGAAGGGGCGGCCAAGGAAAACATCGTGAGGTAACAACAAAAACTCGAAGACAACTCGTACTGAGCCCGCGTGGTGGTTTAAGTCCACTACTTACAGAGCGGAAGTCTGTATCTCAGCAATGCACATGTTATATGCTGGTTGTGCTATATTATTCACTAGCTTATGCCCGCTGCTTCGCCCGCGTGGAGGTCGCGGTTATCGTACTATCTATGACAAATCTCTGTGCGAAATTTCATCTAGATCCATTCAGCAGTTCAGGCGTGATTGGGTAACAAACATCCATCCATCCAAACTTTCGCATTTATAATAAGTAAGAAGATAAAGTAAGATAGTGAAGAGACTGTCCATTATTAGTATCACTTAAGACTTAAGCAAGTCTAAGTTCAGCAAGAACTTCCCCCATGTACTTGAGTCAGTCTACTGACATCAGGTCTTTAAGACAATCCTAAATCTACATACGGTTTGCGAAAAAGGCCAACTATTGTTTGTTACGTATAACTAGATAAGATAAATAAATATAAATAAAATAAATACATTTTAATTATTGGCATAAACAAGTTTACATGATTGTGAATCACTGGTGCCTGTGGTAGGTAGTGAAACACCTGTATTACAGGTCACCAGGCTTCCACTCAGAAGTCATTTTACAATTATCATTGTTATGTACCAATATTAGAAGTTGGCTAACAAACTAACAGATATAAAAATAAGAAATAACACAAAAAACAAAACGATTTCGATTAGATACTCCATTAATGATCCAAAGATCATACACTCACGGACACACAGTTTTACACGATATTGTGTTATTTTCCTCAATTAATCTACGGAACTTATATAAGAAGTAGGTTGATGATATATCTTTTTTTCCGCCTTGGGTCAATGCACGCAACGCTAGGAAAATGTTATGCTGAAAACATCACTCGCCCCTCGTTTTGCTTCATTTCATCAAGTTAACTCAATAATTTATCTTATTTACTGTTATATTAATAGTCTAGTAACCGTAGAATAGTATTAATGACTACTTCCAGTTGTAATAAAGTACTTATCGAAAAACCCTTATTCACCAACAACCAGGTTCTTCCCGGGGGTATCTTCAATTGTAATTATTATCTATTGATGCAAGAGATTTAGCCATTATGTATTTGTTTAATGATAATTGTAGAAGGCTAATTGTATTTCAGGCGACTAACAACTTAATGGGCGACTAATTGCTTCAAAAAAAAAATTGCTTGGAAGCGAAAAAAAAATAGCTTCTAGCCAAGTAGCAGAACATAGGGCACAGGGAGCTTAGGGCATCCCGACACGGATAGGTTAGGCTCGAATTGTATGATGGGATCTAGAGTGAGCGAGCGAACCGAGCGAACTTAGCTCCATTCATGCCATTCATTTTAGTTTACTTTAAAACCTGCAGACAGAAATAGTCGTCGAGGCCAATAAATTCAGTTATCAAAAACAAAAACTCGATAGCAGTTTAAATCAAAACAAAGCTAACAACTGATAATTGAGCTGCTACTTTCTACTTAAAATTATCCTTCGCTGTAGCTGCTAACCTACTATTTTTGCTACCGGCTTTAATTATTTTTTAATCCCAAATTCAGATTAAATTGTCACCGCGTTAAATACATGCCATTGCAAAAGATTAATCAGTTGCTATGAAGAAATTTTTCCCAGTTGTACCAGTCCCAGTAGAAGTGTATGATCGACGAAAATATTCCAATTCACCCTTTTGAATTCACAATTTCAGAATAGAACCCCGTCCGTTCGAAAATCTTTCATCAAAAACTGCTCCAGCCCAGACACACAAAAAAGGTAACAGAAAACATTCAAATCAATTCCCCAGTACTTTTATAAGACAAACACCAGTTAAAAGTAAACAAAGAAATCGTTACCGAGACGGGAATAAAAATCAATCAAAAACTGTCCAAGCGAATGTGGGGACGTGCCGTGGGCAGATCGCAGCGATTTGAAACCTCTGTGCAAATTGAAACTGACTGGACTGGACAGGACGCTCGTTTGAATGCATGAATCTATCAGACATTTCTTTTGGACGAAACCTTTGCTTGAAGGGAATGACAAAGGGGAAACCAAGAAGAAATAGAGTGAGTTTGATTGTTTTATTTTCTATATTTGAATTTGTCTTTCATAATACTTCCAACTGGTTATACGAGAACGTTGCGGTTTACACGAAGGTGGAGTGATAAAAATTTAAAAATGAATGCTCACATGGTTGGGTCACGTGGAAAGGATAAGTGAAAGACGACTAACAAAACAAGATGGATGTGAGTACCAACGCCGGGAGACGGGGACGCCCTAGATGGACATACACTGACCTTATTATAAATACATTTATTTCAGAAAAAAACGAGATTGTAGTACATGAGGCATACCTACACAAAGTTATACATATGTATAAGTTTGTACCATGTCAATCACAATCTGGTGGGTGAAGTTCTGCTTTCCTAGCTAGATTATAAAATAACCTGTATTAAGGAATAACAGTCCCTGTCCCTTACAAAAAGTTACAATTAACTAGTACAATATTTTTCCTTCAGACTACAATAATGTTTATAATTGAATACGTGCAAGCGCGCGTGTGTGTGTGTGTGTGTGTGTATGTGTGTGTGCGTGTGTACGAGCGCGTGTGTGTGCGTGTGTGTGTGCGTGTGTGTGTGTGAATATGTGATGGAGTGAAAGAAAGAGTGTGTGTTTGTTTTGATTGAAGTCGAGTGAGGTAATATTTAATCTGTCACTGTCACTGACACCTACTGAGATAATTTTCTGTTTCATCATAGCTTTTATTTTGATGAAATAAACGTATAATCTTATTGGTGAGGTTCTTCAGAAAGGTCAGGTGCGTAGTACTAGCTACCGGTGTGCGTGTATGATGTATAAACGTATGTAAGTATCGTAGCAGGTAGGATTATGTGGTTTCTGCCTACACCCATAGGAAAAATGTATGTATGTAAAATAAAAATGATTGAAAAATAATAAAAGACAGCGTGACGGTTGACACGAGGGACTAGAAGCATTAAACCTTTTGCGGCGACCCCATGTAACGTGGCAAAAAGACAGGAATAAGATGAATATCTCCCATCTAAAATGTAGTCATATCTTGGTTCATGGTATAGCGTCGTTCTAATTCACGTGGCTTTTAGGCTTAGATACTCTATTATCGCTCTCATAAGATTTAAGACTTTTTCTAACGGACTACAAGTGCCAAATCAGTGCGAGCCGAGTTAAAATAATATGTATTTTTTGTTATAAGTTCCTCTGGCGTATGACTGCCAGACCCTGTAATTGTGTATGATTAATACCGACGAGTTATTCCCTTCCAAAGAAAACTCAGAAATACAACCAACTCATCATCTTCCATAATAAATCGTCATACGAACACTGGCTATTTCTGGTTTTCGCCTCGTTGATCGGCTGACGCGCGAACAAAGCCGTTTAATTAGATGACCATCGTAAATGTTCTAGGACAAAATGGGTATTAAAGGCTACACGGTAGTCAAGGATTTATACCAATCGGATAAGATGTTTTTGTGTGTATTTCATTACAAAGCATCCAATAAACTCCGCCCTAGACCTTCCGGAACACATCGCTGTATCAGGACCATTTGGAAACCGAAAGATATATTGGACAGTTTTTTTTCTTGCGATTTATCTCAGGATATCGCCTTCATGTAATTAGAATGATAAACTATTGTATAGGAAACTAGCGAACCACCTCTATTTTGCAAGGTTTTTATAAAACATGAGATTTCTTTGCCACCTTTTGAATTAATATATTTTTTAATGATTCTCAAGGTCCCAATGTACGGGTAGATGACGCTGATTGTTTCATGTTAACCTCAAACTTTTAACCCCATTTTATAGTAGGCAACATATCTGTTACAATAATCTCTAAAAAACAAGAACCTTGTAAAGAATTGCTCAATTACACTTAACACACCTTTGCAATGTGTGAGGTTTTGAAATTAATTTACTTTTACCTTTTTTGAGTTTAAACAATATAATTTACTGGTTCATTTAAAATTTATCGTGTTTGGGCCCGGAGGGCCGTTAAAATGTTGCCAATTTATTTTAGTGGGAGATGGCCACTCATTTAAATTAGGAGAAAAATTGGAGCCGTATTCTTTCCTCCAGATTTTAATAGGATTTTAAGCTAGCAAGTGAATAATGAGTGTACGTTTGTTCATTACGTAGATGGGGTGAGGAGTGTTTGCAGATACCCAAAAGTTCCCTTAAATTAACTGGTACTTTCAAGGTTTTTTTTGAGAATTACCAATTAACTCTCATCGAAACATTGTTTGCTTAGACACAGTCGTTTTTCTAGAAACAGTAGTATTCTGATAAGATTGATAAGGATCATCACATTATAATGTCAATCAATAAATAGCTTAACTTCAGGACAGCCAACACACAGTCCAAACCATGAAAACCATAAGCTTGAAATTTTAACTAGAGTTCTTTCCATAACGAAGCTGAGCACTAAGGAAGGAGTTTTGATAATTTATTCCTTAAAGGGTTTAATAAAGAGATGAAGGCTTATATGGAACTTTGTATTTTTTTTCCAATGAGAAATTTCATCAGGCACACGGTCTGTCTTGCAAAAAATAAACATGTTAAATAAGAATTCTAGTCTTAAAACAGCTTCTTTTTCAAGCACACCATTCAAATACTCCTTATTTACAGCCATAAATCGCCAACAAGCAGTCACTTACCCGGATTAGTATACATAAAACTGTTTGCAGGAACTCCATAAAATAGTACGAGGCCATATAACGGTCACAAAAGAGAGTTACAGTGATGATAAATCCACTCGCACAATAGAAATAAGTCGTGTTAATAATATTAGTAAGGCTGTATTATTTCATGTTTATCTAGACAAGGACTGCATTAATTTTTATAGTTATAACAGAGTATTCTTGGTCTTGGTTCTAAGCATGGGAGTACATACCACACATGTATAAAATCACGACTTCTTAGCCTTTACAGAACGCCATCTACTACGATCCTTATAAGCTCCTTTAACATCGTCCACGTACTACGTAGATCTTATTAATACTAATCACCGATATACATACATATATTTGAATAGATCGGTCAAGACTCAAAATTGGTTAAGACATTAATTGAAGATGAAAAAGTATTTATTGGACTCACACAGGACAAACAATAAAAATAAAATATGAAGAAAAAAACAGGGATTTTTTGGAAATTGCAAAAATGATAAAAGAAATACTAAAACGTAAATTAACTAATAAATAGGTCATCTTTCTTTATCGTGTGGTAAGTGCCTAACCTGGTGTCAGAGTTTTTATGCCACCCATGGGCCTCTGACTTGGCTTCACATGCCGTCGAGAAATATCTCTCAGGCATGCTGATTTCCTCACGATGTTTTCCTTCACCGAAGCAAGTGATAATTATAGGTACAATACGCACATAATTCCGAAAAATCAGAGGTGCGTGTCTTGGGTTCGAACTCGAGACCTATGACTTGGCAGTCCAACGGTCACACTACTAGACTATCACTGCTCCAATAGGTCATGTACGAGGCTAATAAAGTCTAACATCTTCCTGAAAAAAATCGAATAAAAGTCCCTCCTGGTTAAAGAATACCAACACACACCTAAAATCAGCAGCATATTAAGCACCAAACATAAACTCAGCAACTACCAACACGAAAATCAAATTAAAAAGCGTCATTAATAAAATACATCCAATCTACCCCATTAGGGGTGAACCGGGTAAAAATGTACAGCGAGCGTCCTTTTATTCGCCCACAGTTTTCTATACGCTTGTTGACTAGGGTAGGCAGTTAATTCAAGCTTACGTCAGCATGCTGGCCGAGGATAATGGCCATCACAGATGTTTTTTTTTACTTTTTTATTCACGCACTGGATTAATCTGTATTTATTGTACAAAAACATCGCGAATAAGTAGGAGATAGTGGTGTAGGGTGGGGTGAAGTTGTAGTGGTGAGAAATTGTAATGCTGTCTGTACTTGTTTTGTTGAAGTTTGCCTTAGGATTTGTTGTCAAAAGCATAAGCTATTCAGATTGTTCAACTTCATGAACAATGACCTCACTTTTACTTTTGAGACATAACATAACATCACGCCTTGTAATCCCCGGAGGGGTAGGTAGAGGTGTACCTAACAAGTACACCCACTTTTCGCCAGTTATGTTTTAGTCCCATGTAATAGGGGGCGAGCCTATTGCCATCAACCGGGCCCAAATCCAGACTCAGTGGCTGCTACTGAGAAATTCCTGATGGAAAAATCCAATCACAGTTTGCCCGACCCGGGAATAAAACCCAGGACTACACAGACCAAGGCAGTGACTTTTAAGACTTTATTATTTATTATGATTACGGGTTATTTAGCATGATAGAGTGAATGCAGTCCTAAGATACTGAATCACATGAAATCACAAACAACAAAAGACGATTCGAAAACTCTACAAAACCAAACCAAATATAATCTGCCTAACAAAATCCTCTTCACAAGCTTTAATAAACATTTACAAAAATAACAGTATAAAATGAAGGTTTCAACAATCGACTTCAAACAGGATTGTTTTCAGGGAAATTGTTTTTTTCCGAACTGAATGTGATAAAAGAGATAATCCCCCACAAATCTTTGCGGGTCAAAGTGGTCTTTATCTGTATCGATGGGGTTGAAACGGGGTGTGAAGGGGTGAAGAGGGGTCAATCCTCCATCCGTATATTCACACCCACAAAAAACGGTTGTAGCTCGCTAAATGAAAAAATAAAAAGAGGGTGTAATAAATGTTTTTAGACGAAGCTTATTTTAAACTCTGGTTACGTTTATGAGTGTTATTTTTTAGACTGTACGGACGATGTTTTCCTTGGATTTAAACAGGAAAGTGGGTTAGTATAAAATCTCAAAATTATATTTAATTCTCTCGTAGAATTTTTTAATTACCATGGACCTTAGCGGCCTAAACTCTAGGAGACATCTAAGTTGTCCTCATAAGTCGCCAACGGCTATCCAGCCTTTTCCCAACTATGTTGCGGTCGGCTTCCAGTCTAACCAGATGCAACTGAAAACCAGTATTTTACATGGAGCGACTGCCTATCGGACTTCCACAACCCAGTTAGTCCTGGGTAACACGATACCCTTTGGTAAGACTGTTTGTCAGACTTTCGGGCCATTGACTACCTGTAACGACTGTATGTAATGTGTGGTCACCCATCCACCTAGGCAAGTGCGACTTAACCTAAACATTGATCCGGGCGGCTGTTATTATTTGGCCACGAGCTCCTCTTAATTAATTATAATGTAATTAAATTCATAAAATACTGCATTTCAATGCTCAGCTCTGCGCCGAGAGAAACAGTTCCGCAAAAACAGTAATAATTATATAGGCGTACATTTCAGTTTTGCAACAGTGCGGACACTAGTAGCTATTGTAAAAAAAAGGAACAAAACTCCTTTGTTCTTTATAAAGGACTTAATGATACAGTAGAAAAGAATATTATTCCTGTAGGAAAGACGGCTAACAGAGACATAGTAATATTAATAAATTACCCTCCTCAGTCGGGTAACTAGTCAACTAGCAATAGCAAAGGTACTGCGCAGGATTGTACAAGTACATTCGACAGGGTAAGTACGAGCAATCAGTACATCGGAGTAAGGTAATACTTTTCTAAGATAAAATAATAATCTTGATTATTCTGTGGCAAAGAAGCACCTTTATTGTAGTCTATGCAGACATTGTTGGCTTATAAATGATTACTGTCCGAAGGGTATGAACTGTATATAATGTGTGTAGATGAATTAATTCGATTAACGATTCCAGAAACGGTCTTGTTTATTTAAAGCATTTACCTGTAAACAACATATAAGCACCTAATAAAAACAGCGGGCATTAAATGTTCGGCATTTTGCTGAACTGAGATTATTATGCGCAGTCGTGAGACACAATAATATTCATTTTTTATTAGAATTTAAGTTTTTTTTGTTTAACTTCAGCTACGGTGGGTCTAAATTAACACAAATTATACTCGTAGGTACGTTTTGATTTTCAGTATTTTTGAAATATCTTAAAAAAAACGAGCTTCGTTGCGGGATGTACCAAATTAACATTTTCGTTACGACCATCATAAATATGGATGAAGACTTCAATTTAATTAATGCCCGTTTGTAATTATTTCGTTCAGAATCATTAACTAGGATGCAAAATCGTTCGCCAATTTCATTTTGAAAAATTTAGTTTTCGACAAGTTTTATTGCCGCGAATGGTACATGTCCCAAAAATTCCAATTTGGTTAAGTCCGCTCGAATCTATGGATTTAAAGTTAGTTACAGATTATTTTATTGGATTCGTACTATTTTTGAAGACTAGATTAGTAAGTACAGAAAAATCTTTGTTTTATGTCTTTTCCTTTAGATTTTTGTATAATGTTGAAAATTTTGCATTGCTGAAAATATATTAAATAAATCGTGCTTGGACGATTATGCTAGGTACTTTAAACAGAGATCATCATGTTTATTGATGAAATCGTTTTTCTTACCCTACCAGGGATTTAAAGATTAGGTACCATGAAATAACTTTGAGCTGCAAATCGAAAATCTGCCAGTTTTTAAGCTTAATTAAATCACCGGAAATTTAATCGTAACACCGGACCCAATCATGTTATAGGCAAGAGTATCTAAGGGATTTAAAAAAAGTCTCCCTTCGTGAAATTAAATATTCATTTAGGTAGCGATATTTTTGGTAGGAAAATTAATAGCGAGTTTTTTTACATTTTATAGCAAAATAATAACGAAAAGGAGGCAAAATATATAAGATTACTTACATAATTCATTAGATGAAAACGAAATGAAATGAATCAGAGTACCTACCTGATAATAATTAAAACTTTTAGTAGTGCCATCAGGATGGAATTTGGTGTGGACAAATGTGCGGTCATGCATGTAAAGCGAGGGGGGATTGTGGAATCTGTGGGAACCCAGCTCTCGGATTCCATAAATCTTAGATCCCTCTCAGCAACCGAAACCTACAAGTATTTGGGTATGTCGGAAGCGCTGGGCATCAATGTAGCTTTCTTCTTTATCGTGTGGTTAGTGCCTAACCTGGTGTCAGAGTTTTTATGCCGCCCATGGGCCTCTGACTTGACTTTACATACCGTCGAGAAATATCTCTCAATGTAGCTGACATGAAGCGATCGTTGAAGGAGCGCTTCTTTGGCCGCCTGAGAAAAGTATTTAATAAAGCTTTTATCAGGCGGAAATAAGGTGCTTGTCTTCAACGGTTGGGTCATGCCGGTTTTGATGTACTCTTTTGGCATACTCAAATGGACACAAACAGAACTGGACGCCCTGGATAGAAAGGTCCATACATTGTTGACGGCATATAGGTATGTGCCCGACCCAGTTTTCGAAAATGGCAATATCACACTGTACTGGGATCAATCCATCATCACTGACAGGACTATTGTGGCCAACAAGCCAGATATAGTGGTGATGGATCGATCAGAGCGGCGCGCAATGATGGTTGACATAACGGTCCCGCATGACGGGAACCTCGTGAAAGCCGAGAAAGATAAGCAAATCAAGTATCTTGACTTGGCTCGCGAGGTTGTCGACATGTGGGAAGTGGACTCGGCGATCATTGTGCCGATAGTCGTTTCAGCCAATGGCTTAATTGCCAAGAGCCTCGACCAATACCTGAGGAGACTCTCGTTAGGCAGCTGGATAAAGTGCCTGATTCAGAAAGCGGTACTCCTGGATACGGCTCGTATTGTTAGGAGGTTCCTCTCTCTGGAGCCCTGACTGCCGGTAGCTTGAACCCTGTTCCCGATACCGGTGGGCTACTATTTTTATATTTTTAAATGATTTTTTTTAAATTTTATGTAGGAATATTTAAAAATTAATAAATAAGTTGGAAATATAAATAAAGGAGATTAAAATCATGAATTGATAGTTTGAAAATATTTTCAACAGATGTTCTAAAACCTAACAGGTGTTATATACCAAAAATGCCAAAAATGGAGAGCCTAGGCAAAGTAATATTCTATCAGCGATAAAATATATGCTGGCTTAAAAACAAAAATGTGTTCGATTGTTATAAGTTACCGAAAACTTTATAAAATCGACTTGAAAGCCTTTGCAGAAATATGAAGCGCTATGAAAACGATTCACTTAACTGGGCCCTAAGAAGTAATTTGAGCGTCAAGGTTTACTATAATTTATTATAATAATAAATAAAAATATAAATAAATACTATTTATAAATATATTATTAAAATTACCCCTACTTCTTAGTACCCAAACGATTTAGAGTGCACTGCTTTGCCCAAAATATTTAGAATATAGTACCAATTCATAGATGGCCCCCAATGCAATCAATACAAGTTGCCGCATGACTTCCATATAAACCTAAATAATTATGTCTTTGGAAATCTCCTTTATTCTGTCTGACACGATCGTTTCACCCTTAATTGAAAAACTTTAGACAGCCTAAAACTGAAAAAGAACTTTAAAGCGTACTCCTTGAATCACAAAATTGTTTTTGTTGGTTATCGCCCGAAATCTTCCAATTGTTCTGAGCTTAATATGTGTATTTTATACCCTACGTCGTAATTCTTTATATTAAAGTTAAGTGCTTTAGGGTTCTGTTTGTGGTACAAAAGATTAGTTTAAACTCTCGTTGCCCTAATAGCAGTGTAGTTAGGTATATTTTTGCTAGTTTGTAATTTTGGGTAGTGATTTTGTACTAAGGTAGTTATTGCTAGAGGACTATACTATAAGTAAGCACATGCTTCCATCTCAATGTTTCACTTGCAGTTCAACAGCTCTGCCGAAACTAGAAATAAATAAGAACTGAATATATTTTATAGATCTCGGCCCAAGATCGCTTAGACCGCGATATCGATAAGTAAAATAAAAATATCAGCATGCGCATAAATCTTACTTGATGGTTAATAAACAAAAATAACCACGTGTACCTATCTCATCTTCTTACATTGTTAAAATTGCTCAACGTTCATCCAACATAAAAATAGTTCACACACATTTTCCCAAAGTTGAAAACATTTTGCAACATACATTTGAAACCCAGGTCATGCACTAAGGTGGTAAGGTGACCACGAGGAGACACAGAGAGTCTCAAAAATTTAAATTGGCAAAGGAACGTGCGTCACCCTCGCGCGCCAAATTGAATTCCCAGAGTTCGCCCGCGGCTCGCGAAGTACGCTGATAAATATGTAAGTCCCGAAGAAGGTTTCTTTTGACGCTCCCGGGCCATATAAAATTATGAATATTTCGAACTAAACGTCTTAGGGCTACCAGTTTCTTGTTTTGGGGCGAATGGAAGTTTGAACAGATATGATTTGGCAGTTAAAACGTGATCTTAAGAATAAAAATCAAATTGTTTCTATTTTTGAGACTGATATCAACATAACATAGTGTATGTTGTGTTATTGTTACGTATTAGTTATTAGGGATTACTATCTCTAATACTAGTACACCCACATTTCGCCAGTTATGTTTAAGTCCCATGTAAAAGGGGGCGAGCCTATTGCCATCGGTCGGACACAAATCCAGACTTCATGGCTGCTACTGAGAAATTCCTGATGGGAAATCCAATAACACTTTGCCCGACCCGGGAATCAAACCCAGGACAATAGACCAACGAGGCAGTGCAAATGATTTTAATATAATTAAAAAGTCATTTGAGAGAACTAGTGTTAATTTTTTTCCGAATTGACAATCTAGACAATGGGTCATCCAATGCCAGCTAAGCTATGTTTTTTTTTCCTTAAAGTTTCTCTTGTTATCGGAATCTTTCATAAAGTGCCGACAAGTATCTCTAAATGGAAACCAACAACCCTGAATCGGTTCCTTCACCCCTCACAGCGAGTGCTGATGAAATAGTGAAATGAAATACATTCGTATGTTTTATTCAACAGCGTAACGACTGTCGCCGAGTGAAAGTTGCATTATGTTGGATTTTTTTGCATTAAAACTTTTCTAGATTCCGTCTCATAAATAAGACGGAATTATTTTCAAAATAAGGTTTGCGAGTGTGCAATTTAGAGAAAAGGAATTTTAATGTTCTTGTTTATATTTAAATGAGTTTATCGATCAGTGCCGTATCACCGATGAGTTACGATATAAATACTGACTTCGAAGTTTCCGTCATTCGGTGTCAATAGGCATGGCGAAAGTATAAGAGTCGTTATAATTCTTTCTTCTTCATACTTTTTCCATTTGATATCTTGGTATGTGTTTATCGGTCCTAATCTATTATTGAGGCTATCCGAAAAGATACTCCTAAGACTGGAGGATCAGGTTGGTCGTCGACGTTAATTATTTATTAACAACACCTAAGCTAAGCTGTTGCTTAGCTGACGCTGACGCTGACGCTGTTGCGTCCTGTACTTGGTAATACAAGTACATTCTATTCATAATATATCATATCGATAGATTATACCATAATACCATCAAAGGGAAGATTATAAGTCCCCCCTCCCCCTCCCCCCTCCTCGTCCTTACCCTGAATAATACAGATCGATCGAATCTGAACCCTTTGTCCTTAATTTAATAAATATTTTGTGCTGGTGTTGGGAAGACAAGCGACGTTAATACGCAAAATCAATTGAAATACCCATTCGTATTTTCCCAATACGAATTTGGAGACGTGTTGCGTTGTGTCACGTAGCTCAGTCGGTACGAATACGGATATTTATACGGATACAGGGACGGACGGATATAAATGCACCCATCGGGGCGATTGTGTACCTAAATGAGCTTTGTCGATGGTTTTTGTGGGTGTAAAGGTTTTAAATTACCTGTATCGATTAATTTTCTCGAGCTTCCGTTTCCAGTGCATTGACATATCTCTTTGTTTAATCGCCAGCCTCTACTTTACTTACAATCTTTTAATACTTACGCTACTGTCTTCGTAGTTAATATTTTTCCGTTGATGATTTATTAAAATCCCGTCGGTCTGTCTAGCTCTTACTTGGTTGTAATTCTGTATCATTAAAAGTAATATGATCAACAACAGAATAACGCCCATACATTACATCAATCAAACAAGTAGCACAAATAAAAAAAAAAAACGAAACAAAACGCAACTACCCATCTCATTCCGAAACACATCTTTCATACCGCGCGCAAGTATCCGGATATTACGAGAATTTAGCACCACTTTCGTTCAGAATACGGCCCTGTATCCGCGCCGAGCCAGAATATCCATTAAACCGTTATTTACACAGCCCTCTACACTACGTGAGCTTTAGGACCACGACGGGATAATTTTACTAAGGAAATAGTATTTCGTTCAATATTCGCATGGAAATAAACCGAGTGGAGGAATGTGAGCGGGGATTGGATTCTTAAGTTTTTGGTGTTTGAATGTAGGTAAATAGAAAATCCTTCATTTTAAATTACCCTTGAAAATTTTTTACGTGGGGAATACGTGGTAAGCGTTTTTGCGTCAGTGTCCCTCCCACCCTGTATATACAATGTGAGGGTTATAAGGGTGTGTATCATCAGGGTGGGTCATCGTCACACAGCATTTTACCAAAGATTCATTAGCTACATGATTGTAGAACCACCAGTTCTGTAATAAAATGTCAGTCATTAAAAAATTGTCACGTAGGAAATTACATAGTGCAACTAAAATAATTATGTGGATACTTTAAATAAACTTTTTCCACTTTCAAACTCTTCGTGGATCTATCATATGTAAATGCCAACCGGGAACATTCAATAATATATTATTACGATAGATTTTCACCCACTTCCAGTTGCAATTGAATTTCGATGGCATTTTGCACATATGTTTAGTTCTGATGGGTTAGTCACCAACTCGACACGAAAGACTGGCCACACGTGTGTCCAGTTAGTGAAACTCAAAATTAGTATGCCTTATTATTTCGTCATCTAAACACGCAAAATTTTTACGCGTGTCGACTTAGTCAAACTTAAATATGGTCACCTTTATGTTTTGGCCAACTGGACACACGTTCGGATTTGACCCGAATTCATAACAAAGTACAGTCACTTAAATTAATGTTTTGTGTCACAAATGACGACAACATATTTTGAATCCGGTCTTTTGTATCACGAAGGGAGATTCAAAATGTGTTTTTTAATTTTATTTTATGGTGAAAATGGTTACGTTATAAAACCTTTTGACTCTCGCCTTTGCATAGAAATGAGTATCATGCTTTATCATTGCATCGCGATCCGATTTCCATATTCTTATACTCCTGGGACATGTGTTTTTTGTTATTCCTGGTTCCTATATAGGACGGGAGGGACCTTGCCGCACAAACAGTAATCACGTATTTAGCACACCATTCCAAAGTTACATAGAAAGGGCTTTGAATTATTTGGCCTGCCTAACTTCCGCCATTTTACTTTATTTTCGAAATAGCGGCCACGCATAAAACTTGTATAAATCAATAGCTGACATCAATACAAACAAGTGTTGTATGATACAAAATCTTCTAAAGTGTCATGTTCATCGTTTCGTTGTTTTTTACTTCATCGAAGTCACGTCTGCCACTGTATCAGTTGTACTATTATCAATTCGATTTTTTTCGTTTCTCCGACTTTTCATTTGGTCGAAAAACTTTTTACCGAAGTTACACTTAGCCGAAATAACATTTGTTCGAAGTATTATGTTTCAGAACATTGATTGTACCACTGTTTTAATTACCATATTTTCATTTCACCAAACGCCAAGAAAGTTTGTGCTCACTATTTCATCTATAATTTTTCCTGTTACTTTTTAATATTATGAAATATATCAAATTGCTTCAAGCATGCAGCATGCAAGCAGGCATGTGGCAGCATGAAAACAAGCACGGAGCATGCAAGCAGTCGAGAGACGGGGCTTCAAGCCTCCTGCTCCTTAGCTCGCGGGCCACCCCACCCCTCCGCGCCTACGCGGGCTTAAATTACACTCTAGGGGTAGGGCAGACAAGACTGCGTGAAGTCGGTTTTGCAGCGATTCGTTTCTGTCACTAAATTTTGTAGCACAACATATTGACTGTTTATGACACTATTTTAATTTAATTTATTGAAAAGGCTACCAAGTAACCGGATATATATTTGTGACCAAATAATATTTCGTAAAATGTCGTTTCGGTGTGTTGAAAATATGGCAAATAAATCTCTTGGCAAATGAAAAAAGTTCAAAAGGGGCTTCGGTCAATAGCAATAAGTTATTTTGTAAATCGGCGAAATATAGTTCAGTAAAATAACACCTGTGGCTACTATACTTCGATGATCTAAAAATACAGGGTGTCCCGTAAATAATGGATCAAACGTAACGGGTAGGTAGCTTACCTAATTTCCAACAACTAATTTGAATATTAAAAAAAAAACCGTTACAGTAACCAAGATATTATTTTTTTTTCGAATTTTACCATTTTGTCTTCCAGAATTAAGTTTTTTTAATGCTGTTGCTGCAAATGATGATATTTTTAGGTATGATTTTTATCTAACATTTCTGAATAGATTACTAATGTTATAAGATACCATTTTTTTGAATACCGGTTTATTTGCCTTAGAAAAAAAATCTTGAGTTGAAAAGTTTTTTCTTTACGATGTTAGGACCAAAATTGAAAAATTTCTCCTGTAAAAAAAATGTATGACACCGAAGACGACCATTATTTTAAAAAACTTGTACATTTAATAAGGTTTGCAAATTGGTATAAAACTTACGTCTAGTCCTTATCGTTACAAAGATATTGCTATGAATGTGATGAAGAAGACAGAAAATAAATTAAATTGGTACTATCCAATTTTTTCCTTTTCGTTATGGCTTATGCTTGAATGCTTGTAATCGAAGCAGATAGTTAAGCGGCTAGCATAATTCCGACCCGATGACGTCATCTGTCCGGAATTTGGGACCGCTACCTGTGGCGGAGTTGCACCTCAGTCAGTGTGAAGGGGATAGATAGCGCCGCTTTTGTATTTTTGGTAAATTGGTATGAAGTTGTACATTCTAGTCCTTGTCGTTACAAAGATAATTGCTATGAATCTGAGAGGTGCTCCAAATCAACGTTAATAAAAAAAATAAAAAAGTGTGTACATTTAAACTTTTTTCTTTAAAATGTGTAACTGTAGTATTTCAGAGGCAATGTTCATTGAATTATTGAGGCGTATGAAAAGAATTAGGAGGCCGTACTAAAAAAAAACAGTTAGTTCAAATAAATCGTTTTATTTGGTTTTTACAATAAATGTTCGGATTGCGGGGGAAGCCCCTACAAGAATGCAAAGTCTGCATCTCCTAATAAAGGAAGCTCTTATCCGACGGACAAAACGGCTTTGGTTTATTTCTGATGCAGCAGATTGGATGCGCTGTCGTAATTCTTCTTCCGACGTTATTGGTTTCTTGTAGACCCTGTCTTTTAAACATCCCCAGTAAAAAAAATCTAGGGGATTTAAATCCGGAGGCCACAAAATTGGTCCTAATCGGCCGATCCATCTGTCCGGATAACTTTCATCAAGGTGCGCCCTTACTGCCGTCGCATAGTGAGCGGGGCACCCATCATTTTGCAACGACATTGCTTGCCGTACGTCTTCTGGAACGTTTTCTAATAACCTTGGCAAATCATTCCTTAAAAAATGGAGATAATATTCGGCGTTTAGAGTAGCTGGTAGTTCAAAGGGCCCTATTATTTGCCCATTGATTATTCCCGCCCATAAATTTATTTTAAATTGATGTTTGCTCCTATCCTCTCGCATCAAATGTGGGTTTATCAGCTGCTAACTGTGCAAATTATGCAAATTTAAATATCCATCTCGGCGGCATGAAGACTCGTCACTCCATAAAATCTTGTTAAAAAACTGCGGGTCCGCCGGAATCATTCTAAGCATCCTTTGGCAAAATTCTATTCGTGGCTGGTAATCACGCGACGTCAGCGTTTGAACACGTTGCACGTGATATGGGTGCAATCGGCACCGTTGTAGCATTCGATGCACCGTCGATCTAGAAATTCCTACGCGTCGCGCTATGACGCGAACGGAGACTGACGGATCTTCCTCGATTTCTCGAAGAATGACTTCGTCATTAACTTGTCGCGGTCGTCCTTCACTGGTACCACCAACTCCGGTGCCAAGAATTCTGCCCTCAAGAAGCACGTTATGCACTCTAATAAAGACGCGATAATCGGGATAACGAACCAGGTTCGGGTATCTTTCACGGTACAATCTTGCAGCCGCCCTGGCATTACCTCTTGCTTCTCCATAGATAAAATGCATTTCGGCGTATTGCCGTGGCGTGTACTCATAACGAGGCATTGGGCTGAATAAGGTTTCAGCGCTACTGCACACACGTACAAGCACACACAAACGAATGTTTTCGGAGTCCGTAGGATCGCCAAGTCGTTTGTCCAATACGCAAAGAGTTCCAAATCGATAGGCAAAGCAAAGTCCAAATACACAGCACAAGTCAAATTTTACAGAAGAAAACACCGAGCCACTGAGCGGGAGCGAAAGTTGTCTGACGTAGCAACTCGAAGAGAGACTAGTTAGAACTAAACTAATAAAATCAAGCAACAATGAAGCCTGTACGAGTGAAGGGCGCAGGAAAGAACAAAAGAACCTGCGCAACTTCATACCGATTTACCAAAAAGCGGCGCTATCTATCCCTTTCACACTGACTGAGGTGCAACTCCGCCACAGGTAGTGGTCCCAAATTCCGGACAGATGACGTCATCGGGTCGGAATTATGCTAGCTGCTTAACTACCTGCTTCGATTACAAGCATTCAAGCATAAGCCATTACGAAAAGGAAAAAATGGAATAGTACCAATTTAATTTATTTTCTGTCTTCTTCATCACATTCATAGCAATATCTTTGTAACGATAAGGACTGAGGAATTTGCAAACCTTATTAAATGTACAAGTTTTTAAAATAATGGTGGTCTTCGGTGTCATACATTTTTTTACAGGAGAATTTTTTCAATTTTGGTCCTAACATCGTAAAGAAAAAACTTTTTAACTCAAGATTTTTTTTCTAAAGCAAATAAAACGGTATTCAAAAAAATGGTATCTTATAACATTAGTAAGCTATTCAGAAGAGTTACATAAAAATCATACCTAAAAATGTCATCATTTGCAGCAACAGCATTAAAAAAACTTAATTCTGGAAGACAAAATGGTAAAATTCGAAAAAAAAATAATATCTTGGTTATTGTAACGGTTTTTTTTTAATATTCAAATTAGTTGTTGGAAATTAGGTAAGCTACCTACCCGTTACGTTTGATCCATTATTTACGGGACACCCTGTATATCAAATAATGAATATAGCAAAAAAGACATCGGTCAATAGTTTTCGGTAAAATGAAATACGAACAAAAAAAAATTCGGAAAAGTGATCGGTTCCCGGTCAAATAAAATAAATAAATATCGCTGGACATTACACACAGCGCCATCTAGTGCCACACTAAGCAACGAGGCTTGTGTCGTGGACACCAGATAGTTGATATACTACATATATACTTTTTTGTTTGTAAATACATACTTATTATACATATAAACATCCATGACTCGGAAATAAATGTCTATGCTCATCACACAAACACTTGCTCCTACCGGGATTCGAACCCGGAACCCTATGAACGTAAGGCAGCCTCACTACCGCTGCGCCATTCGGGTCGTCAAAACGTATGGAACAGCTGAAAATTTTCATCAGTAATTCCTTTTGGAGTGGTGTTCAGAACGCGTGGTAGCCGTTAGTGCGTCGATGTCCCTTCCACCCTCTATAGAAAGTCATAAATAAAAAATATCACAGATATTGAATAACAGCGGTACCTTGATATTTTTTCGTATCAAAATGATAACTCAATATTTACTCGCCATTGTCAAAGCTGTGATGGATTTAGGGTAGTAACACCTGTTGGTGTCTGTCAATAAAGTATAACGTGTTACCTACGATACAATAAAAGAAAATATTTTCTTAAAGATATGTTTTTTTTGAATACGCGAAGTTTTTTGGAAAGGTAGTGAGTTATCTGTTTAATACTTGGAGCTTTACTATCTATCTTGTTATTTTTGTATTGTGAGACGGAATCGAACTTCTTTGGAAAAATAAACATGCTTCTTATTTTATGATAGGTATAACAACAAAAAAGATATGCCTATCCAGTTTACGAAGTGCTAAATATGAAGAAAATAATAATACAGCAAAGTTTCCGATAAATAGGCAAATATTACTTCTTCGATAGGTATAGGTTTGTATATTATGTGTATTAGTATATAGGTATATACAATTTCGAAAACAAGTAGGTAGTTATTTTTTTGTTTTTTTTTTGTTCACACATGTATCACAATGTTGTCCTATTTAATCCAAAGGTTAACTGGTAGAGAATACCTACCTTGTGGCATTAAGTCCGCCTATGTACCATTATTGAACATGAAGTTTAAACAAATAAACAATCTACAAACATTAATATTCTTAAGAGAGGCAAAGACCCTACAAGAAAAAACGAATATCTAGCCAATTAAACACCTAAGTACTATTATTACTTAATATTACGCCAATCAACGCCAAATAGCCGACCTCATAACCGCAAACACCGTCACCTACCATTCGTTCATCACAAATTGTTCACAATCAAGCACAAATGCCCCTTTGCCTGCAAACTCAATTAAAACTACGGCCATTTGTAACAAGAACCAATCGTAATAAACGTTGGTGTCAGATTTAGCTCCAATAAACCTGTGAATGATCGTCAAAGACCGATGACATTGGTGGCAGAATACCGGAACGCTAAATGGGGCGAACGGATAACGCCCATGTTCTTGGCCGAAACCGGGGTATGCATTAGACAGCTCTCTACTCTGTACTGGCCAGCTTTGCGGTTCCACGATCCATCGATTCCATCCCCGATTTGGGCACAAAGCGGTGTGTGCAATTGTCAATTCCATATTTCGAATTTAGTAGTGGCCGTGTGGAATTTCAAAAGGTACCGTTTGATTGCCGTGTCAGCTTGGGACGTGTAATCTTTTAGATCTAAATGAACGCCAGGTTTTGAGTTTGATATGGTTTTGATCCAGACGGGTGTCGTCTAGCGAGTGATTTTACATAAATTATAGAAGAGACAGAAGATAATTCTTGTGTTATCAGTGACGCAGTAAGGTTTTTTTTTTTTGACGTATACCCAATGTCAATGAGTAAATGAAGCGCCAGTGCATATATACTCTTGATTATTAGACAATTTTCATGCCAACCTCATTCAAAAATACTTAAAAGTTACAGCCAATAACAGCTCCACTCTCATCCAAAAACAGATGTTTACTTCAAATGCAATAAACAATAGAACTCACTACCATACTTTAGCTTCAGGACCAAACATTTTTAGCGCCGAACGAAATCCGTACAGTTCACAATACAATAAATCCACTATGAACAAAAGGCTTTCGGCTTTAAATCGTTATTGCACGAGCGCGTCACGATGCGCTGTCGTTTATCAATAAATGTGGATACGGCGCTATAAATTATCAGAACTTCCCAATACGCACGGTGAATGCAAACAACAGACGTCGAAATTACAGTGTAGGGAAAAATAACGACATGTAAAAGCCAGACAGAGAATAATTGTCGGTCGAACACCGACATGTAGTTAATTCCGCTTATTTGTATTTCAAATGGAGAACGGAAGTTTAAAATGGGAGTAGGGGGAGTAATAATGTGCTCAGGTCTACCATGCCGTCTTAAACCAGGAATGTTTTAATGTCATTCCAGTGTTGGAAAGAGACGGAGCTAAACAGCTAAACAGGTCTAGCGCTATCGCTTTCCCACACTGGAATAATACTAAAACATTCCTGCTTTAAGATGTCATGGTAGGCCACTAGTGCCCCTATTTTTTAACCGACTTTTTTTGTGGGTTACCTCATATCTTCGTCATTTATGAACCGATTTGAAAAATTCTTCTTTTATCTGAAAGGATGTACTTATACTTCCCGATTGGTTCCATAGTAATTTCATCAAATCGGTTCAGTAGTTTGGTTTTTAAATCAAAATGGCTGAAAAAATATGTCATCCAAGTATAAGAAATTGCGAAATTGATACTTGACATGGATTTGTGTGTGATACGATAGCTAAAAAGGGTAAAATAAAAACTTTTTTTGCAACAGACGAAATAACCGACTTCCCAAAAAAAACACAAAAAAAAATGGAAAATAACTTTACTTTCGGAAGTCGGTGGAAAAAAAGTCAATGAAACAAACAATAGTCCGACTTCCGAAAGTAAAGTTATTTTCCTTTTTTTTTGTGTTTTTTTAAGGAAGTCGGTTATTTCGTCTGTCTTTAGAAATGTCGCGGATGGGAATTGAAAAGTTTTTGTTCTCGAAAGATACAAAGTGATTTGATGTTGTTTGTTTATATGATGGATGTTTCGCGTCGGTGTGATTTTCACGCATATTATTCTTGTCAGGACTCGCTTTTTCATGAACACGGGCTGTAAGTGACAGAACTGGCTGAAAAATGTTGAATCTAAAGATTGTTGTAATTTTGGGTGATTCATGTTTATTTAAATAAGTGTCGTATTTATTTCAATACATAAAAACGACAAGCAATAAAATAATGTTTAATTTGTATTTTAGGGTTAGTTGGGATTGTTGATAAAATTGCTCAAGTATGTGTGATTAGGTGATAAACATTTTTCTTTTAATGTCCTCTTGCTCATATTATATTTCATTAGAATAAAATGAATCTCCAAACAAGAAAAAAAAAACAACAACGCCGGAATCTGTAATAACAAAATTATCTTCGCAAAATTCGAGTACTTTTTGATTAAATAAACAAATTACGTCGTGTAATGTTTATTTGACATTAGATTCCGAAAATTCCTTTTATTTGATAAAATATCCATTTCAGTGTATTTTCCCTGCAAAGTTAATCAAAGAAAGCTTACTCAAAAGAATATTCAAGAGGTAAGGAGCATCAAAGTTATTGGGTCAACCTGTAATATAATCAATTTTATGCAAAACGATGAAGATAATTATTTTCTTTGGAGGTGAAAACAGTATTATACGATTTTTAGCTTAATTTTGGTTTGAACCAAGTATTTATATATTACTTTTGATCAGTGTAGGAAAGAGATGGCGCTAGACATCCTGTATAGCTTTGTTTCTTTCCCACACTTGGATAGAACTTAAACATTCCTGCATTAAGACGTCATGGTATGGTCACTGAACTTCGATAACACACCACAGTGTACACAAACTCTATAGGCGATTATACAGGGTGTAACCGGACCCTTCACGAAACCGGCAACCAAGCATTCTTTACAGCAAACTAAGTAACCCTGCGCAAAAAATATTGCAGGGAAACGACTTTTTTTGGGTGAAAGTGAAAAATCACGTTTTACGGTAGAACTCAATTAAACGCACTCAAAACACTGTGCTGATTGATGCGTTGAAAAGTCAAGGGGTTGTGGAAGTATTTAAAGTAAAGACGTAACATTATAAACTTGTAGGTATTAAAAAAAAAAATTCTGCTTGCTTGCGAATAAGTTGAAACTTTGACCTTCAATATCTCCGTAACTAGAAGGTTCCCAGGTATGGTCCAGAACGAAAAATGAGGCAATTATGAAGAGAATAATAGCCTTTCGGCTTCTTTAAGGATACTTTTACATCCATTATTTCGACTAAGATTACTTTCAGAAAATAATAATAACAACAAGAACTCCCTAATAATTATGGGACAGTCAATCACACTTTAGTTGGAAGTACAAAAACCGCACTTACTGCTGTCAAAGTGAAATTGTTACCATAATGAATATGAGGTTGGCTTTACATGTAATCTTTATAGGTGCCGCAACAGGCATTTTTGCAAACCATATAAAAAGCAGTTCAAACGTTGCCTTCCACCCTTACGTCACAAAATATACCATGTATCATAAATAGGGTCGACTTCAACTAATGATATTGATCAGCCAGTTTGCTTCCAACACGAGCGCGGAAATAGGTATAATGGCGACGGAAACTTGGCTCCAGATAAGTTGACGATAATCATGGAACTTATTCCTTGTTTCATTGAGAGGCATTTTGAGTCTTCGCTGTGTTCTGTGTATGTGTGAACAGTGTAAATTATCTGGTTCATGGAGAGGAAGTATTTGATGACAGGAGATCGATTTCTGATGGTGATTTGAGATTTAATGGTTAATGTCTACTAAGTGAATAGCCGAGGGCATAAGCTAGTCACTAGCTAGGCCCACGGCTTTGCCCGCGTGGTGTTTGTTAATCGTCTCACGGGGTCGTACTATCGGTATAACAGTATTAAGTTTCTGTTGTATATAAAGCTGGTGTCCGCAACTCCACATTCAAAAGGCGCATTTTACAGACTAGCTGTGGACATAAGCTAGTCTCGCCCGCGTGGAATTCGGTGATTGTCCCATAGGGTCGTACTACTGGGATAAAAAGTATCCTATCCTTAATCCAAGTTCTAAACCAGCTGTGTGCCAAATGCACTCATTAATAACCAGCAAACATCGAAAACGCTATCCATGTGGAAGTGGCTAGTTACTAGGCTTACATGAGAGCGTATGAAGTAACCGAGAGCATCTGAGCCACCAATTATTTTATAGGAAAGTCAAAACATAGATTATGAAACTGCTAACAAACCGTTACCCCTTTACCCAGCAGTGTCGGTTAACTGCACGGTGTAATTTAGCAAAGAGAATCAGGAGTAATTATTACTTCAACGCGTAAAGTACTTGAGGTGTCTCTAAATGAACGCCGCGTGCAGCTACCAGGGAGGCATTTAAGTGAAGAGGTGGGCTTTACAAATGATGGTTGAAAATTATAGCAGTGTATATGACGAAATATAAATATGTTTGACCTGTGGATAGCTAACCTGTATATAAGGTTTGTGTATATGGACTTTGTGTTTAGGTACGTTTAGTCCTTAGTAAGGCCTGGGTTACTTAAACATATCAGTTGGCTTGCTGATTTTCAGTCATTGTTTGAGGAACATGCATGCGCATTTTGAATAAAATAAAACTGACGAAGGGTTTTAGCAACTACACTATACAGTGAACAGTTACACGAAACAAATCATCACCCAAAAGCACATTTCTCAGAAGAACAGACGTTCTCTACAATAATTCAAGGCAACCCAATTCTGACACACTACCTAGTTCCGAAGCCAGACATGATCTATTTAAATCTATTTAACCTTAGCATAACTTATTAACATTTTGCATTCCCACAACTGATTGCGGCCCTGTATCAACGGCGACGAATTCATTAGAAATGTCACTACGAAGCAAAACTCCTTTATCCATCAAAAACACACCATTTCCTACCTTATTCTCAAGAAAAGATGTGTCACTTCAGCTTGAAGAGTCTTTTGTGATAAGATGTCATGGTAAATTGGACTGAAGAGTGATTGAATTAGGGTTGACTTTCGAATGTAAGGGTAATGTTACGTGTGGTTTCAATGTGACAAGGTCTCGCAGATTCTAATTCCGATGGAAATTTAATACTGTACGGATAGGAAGATATCCAACTAATTGCTGTTTATTTGCTAAAATCTCCTTTCGTGCGGAAAATGAATATTGGCAAAGTTAATAAGCATTTTGATGTTCAGACAGATGGAAGTATTAATTTAATGACATTTAGTAAAGTGATAATTAAGTGGTTTTGTGTGACATGTTTGTACATTTCGTAGTTGTAATGATTTTCTCAGTAAGATAATTGATTTTGATTCAGCTCAATTAATTGGAATAAAAGCTTTATTAATAACTAGCTTATGCCAGCGGCTTCGTCCGCCTGGAGTTCGATAATTGACCCACGGGATCGTACAAGTAGTCAATGTGCTATTCCAAACTATAATCTATCTATGTGCCAAATTTCATCGAGATCCGTTAAGCCATTTTGGCGTGATTGAGTAACAAACATCCATCCATCCATCCAAACTTTCGCATTTATAATATTAGTATAGATATAGATAGTATAGATTGGATGGACCGCGGCGAAGCTGGCGTGACGATCTGATCACGTTTGCGGGGCTAACATGGCCAGAGATGGCACAGGATAGAGAAGTATGGAAGCAGAAAGGGAAAGCCATTGCCCAGCCGTGGGACGCGACACAGGATAGTAAAAAAAAAGTTGGATGAAATTCTTAGTAGTTGTTGTGCTGAAAAACTTACTCATTGTTTTCTATTACAGCTACATTCATTGTGGATTCTAATTAATGTGTGACAGTGTTTTACACCATCATAATTCAATCGTATTTCATGTAAGCATCGTAAAACAGCTTAGAATCAACCAAGAACCAAGGTGTTTTCACATAATTAAATATTCCCCTAAAACCAACCGCCTCTTCCAAAGACTTCTTTAATTTGCATGTCAAAACTATTTTGCAAAAAAATAACCGACTTCCAAAAGTAATGCAAATAAAAAATGGATAGTAACTTTACTTTCGGAAGTCGGTGAACATTGTTTGTTTCTTTGACTTTTTTGCTACCGACTTCCGAAACTAAATTTATTTTCCATTTTTTTTGTGTTTTTTTTGGAAGTTGGTTATTTTTTTGCAAAAAAGTTCTTATTTTACCCTTTTTAGTTATCGTATCACACACAAATCCTTGTCAAGTATCAACTTCGCAATTTCTTTTACTTGGATGACATATTATTCCCAGCTATTTTGATTTAAAAACCAAACTACTGAACCGATATTGATGAAATTTCTATGGAATCTGAAAGTATATAATTTCGGATAAAAGAAGATTTTTTCAAATCGCTTAACTAATGACGAAGACATGAGGTAACAAACAAAAAACTTCTCCTTGTTTTGAACTCGGTTAAAAATGGCTTGCACGAAAGTGGTGACATCTAATATTGGCAAAGGTGAACAACAAACAGCCCGACAGACGCCATGAACTTGTGAATAACTAACTGCGATACGGAACGCGGGAAAATGGCACGCGATCATTTTTGTTTTCTTTTTTTTTTTGGTTTTACTCACTTATCGGGGTTTGGGTTTAGACGCTAGTGTTGTACTGTAATGAACTTTCACTGGGGTTTTTTTACACACTAAATTATGTATTAGTCAGATCAACATCTACCTAGCTTTTTCACAACCATTTATCTTGTCTAACCGGAGGTAGCTGAATACCAGTATTTTACATGGAGCGACTGCTAATCCGACCTCCACAACCACTTAGTACTGGGTAAAACCCAAATACCCCGTGGTAAGACTGGACCCATCCACAGACCAACTTGGGCAAACGCAGCTTTACCTGAAGATTGACCCGAGCGGCTGTTATTATTATATGAAGCCACGAACTTCTCAATAATGCTTAAATACTATGTATTTGTCAGATGTCAAAATATTACTAATAGAAAAATCCAATGGTACTTTGCCTAGCGCACACAGTCATTTGTGCACTAGGTATATTCAATTCCCGGAACGATCGCCAATTGGCTTAGTCTCCGCAGAGATCGGCAGCCATGACTGAGAGCAATTAGGACGTCCGTAAGTACTACCTAATTAACCATAGACTATTGTTAGGTTTATATAACTTACTAAAATACCAAAACTACTTCAGCAAAGTAAATGAAAACATTGGGAAGGAAGTTAGCATTCCGAAAACTGCTATAGTTCCGCCATTCTAAGATGGCAACACAAACGGTAATGGCCGTACTTCAGATAATTTTACTGTTTAACTTTAACAATATTCAAATATTAGACAACCAAACTCTGACTTCGGATTCACAAACAATATTATAACTAAAACGCGAACTGGAGAAATAATATACAATCGCAAATTGCTGATGGTCCAACTTATAGTAGAAAGTCAAAATATTGATATTAATACCAATATAAGTAGACCCTCCCTCCTTCGACCGGTCATTCCCACCATAATATCTTAGAGTGGTAAAATAAAGTATATGTAATAAAAACAGATAAACTAATTTATGTATGTAGGTTCTTAGACATGTCATAAATGAGTAAGAATCGAATAAAATGGCTTTACGAGCCATAATATGTTTTATAGTTGCGTTTTCTGTTTGTGTACCGTGGTAATGATATTGGCGGTATTTGTGGGGTAAGGATCTATAGAAGTTTATTAATGGGTTTTATGGGTTAAGATATTACCTATGATTGACACCAATTCGCAATGTAATGGGGTGTTTGTCAAAGAAAAATTGAATGAGATTGGGTATTTTTCAGGTCATTAAATTGATTCATACGGAGTGACTATTACTGTTATTCAGTAACCAAAATCTACACGACTCCTTTAGTCTATGTGTTAAAGAGCATTTGTTACAATTTTGTCTATACACAGATCATCATACAGTTGCGGACATTTTTCATGAAAAACTATTATTCGCAAATACCAGACGCTCACTTGAATTTATCTTCCAAATAAGTCAAAAATAAGGAAAAGGGAAAAGAACCTATGAAAAAAACGTTCTTACAAAAGCACGTAACATTAAAATGACTACATACAGAATGCAGAAAATTTTGTATTAAAGTTATGATCATTTTCACAGACACTTACCCCCGTATCTATAAACAAGTCAAAGTGTTTACTTGAGTAGATGTCATTTTTTAAGATACGATTTTTATTATATAGTTTAATAATTGCTTGAAGTTATAACTGTAAAAATATAGAATTCTTACCTTTGCTTTATTTGACGGTTCTTATTTCGTTTAAATTCTTGTCTATTGCATAAAAACACAAGTAATTACTTTAACTTGACTATACATACAGGTGTTAGTGACTGTGAAAGAAGTAGACGAAGACCAAAGAAACAATGGATGGTATGTGTGAAGGATGGTATGGCTAGAAAAGGAGGTGACTGCTGAGATGCCGAGTAATAGTGAAGTAATGGAGGACGAAGACATGCTGCGCCGACTCCAAAATAATTTGAGATAAGGGCAAGAGAATTACGATGCCTAAGCGACATCTGAATTAATGACTAAACATTTGAGAGTGTTAGATTTTTTTGTCTCGAGCGTTGAAATTTCTTTGATTGAAGATTTATGATTGGATGAAGGCATTTCCTTAGGTGGAATTTAGTGTTAGGGAATATGTGCTTTACAGTCTATCACTAACTCAAGAGCTCCAGCTCTACAACAGAATCGGTTAATCCAAGGAGGCTAGTTAACTTGCAGATATATAATATTCCATGACTAGGTGAGCGGTTGACAATGTACCTCCTTCCATGTTATCTTAGGCTATATTGCATACGGTTGTTGTAGAGTCAGCAGCGTAATTGCATTACCACTTTTGAGGACAATTTGTAGTAAATTGACTAAAAAGTTTCTGTATGATATTATGTTAGTGACATCCAAGTACAACTTTACCGCTTGGCCTAGAGCTAGTTCTCAAGCGACAGGCGTCTCGCAATAGCCACTGCAAAGAAACAAATATAATAATGATAGACATTACTTAGACTATGCCACGACCACGAGTCACCGCGGCTTAGTGTAATGCGAAGGAGACAGTGACAGATGCGCGTGTCTTTTGACGCAAGTGGTAAAGTAATTACGAGGTCGACTATACTTGTAATTTACTCGTGGTTTTGTCTGTAGCATGGGAATTGAAGGAAAATAATGATACAGCTGCTGCTTCCCGGGGTCGGAAGTAGGTCATTGTTGCTTGTTGTGAATATTGACCTTTTTTTGCATGTTGTTCTGTTAGTTTCTGTTTGTTGGGGAAGGAAATGGGAATTTGTAAGTCAACAAAATGGAATGTTTTAGATTGTCATAATTATCAAAAAATAAAATAAAAAAAACTGCTGTTTCCTACAAAAGTGCGATACCTACACGGTCAAAATGTATGGAACAGATGATTTTTGTTTGCAATAACCGACGATAAAATTCCATGTCCAGGTTCAGAATGATGTAAATATTGAGTATGTGGTTTCCGTTTTCGCGTCGGTGTCCCTTCCACCCCGTATATGAAAAACTATCGTTGTGAAAAACCAATAACCGGCTTAGTCCCATCTCTTTCACTTCCCATCTCTGCCCCTATGCCTTTATACCTACGAAAATAAAATCAAAATCAAAGCATTTATTTCAAGTAGGCCAATTACAGGCACTTTTGAATTGTCGAAACAAAAACAGCAATAAAAAATAAAGCTACAGTCCCAGTCACAAGACATAATAACTGTGAAAGTACTGTAGTTGCCCATTCCAAAGCGTAGATCTCTATGGACAAGAATGGGCAAGAAACTCCATGGACACTCTTTTAAATCATAATGTTTTTACAAAAAATCTTAGATAGATCATTCTTGTAGAGATGGTACATTACATTAAACATTCATCTCTTCCCCAAAAAAGCATGAAAAAACAAGACTTAAGGTTTATACTACTACTTTTTATTATCTAGGTACATAAAAACTTTGTGATGAAAATTATCCATTTAGCTACGAAAACTCTCAGACACTTTTAAACACCTAACTTAACCTATGGATAGATAGACAGGAAACTATGTAGTAAACTTAATACGACAAAGAAAGTTAGCAAAAACCTAGTACTAAGAACAGAGGAAAAACCACAAGCACTAAGAAGAGCTCTTCAACGAAATACACTACAACCAGTTACTACTCAGGAAGGAAATAAACTAAAAGTACACAAACCCACATATAACTCACACGCACGTTATGACAAGTACATAAATAACACTGTTCTAAGGGTTGTCGCCTACGGCGTGTGTTTTTGAGGCGGTGAAATAAAGAAAGGAAGTATTTATTGGACTCACAGGACAATATAATATTTACTGAGCAAATAAAATTTCTTATTCGTAATAATGACAGGAACTTAAAATTGGATTATGATAACGTGCACGTTTCATCAATTCGCTTCTATCGCGAATTACTCGCATTTGCAACGCGTGACAGAAGCAAACGTGCGTCAATACAGCTACTGTAACGTTGCAAACGTGCGACTGTTTTTGACGACCTAGGGAACGAATAGTGGAAAACAGAGGGAGAGTGCCGCACGATTGCATTGTGACAGCATCGTTTTATAAAAACCGCAGCGTTTATCAGGAAACCCGGCCGACGCCTGCTGTAAACTGTGTGAAAATACTTGACCTCTTACATGCAACCAAAGTGCCGAAGTTTTGAGGCCCGCGCGGTGTAAACGTAACGTAAATACGTAGATTTTTTAATCGAAAATCTCTGGGCTAGCAAAATATAAAAACTGTCGTGCCAGCGACGCGATGAAAATGAAATCATCTCGATAGTAGCGATACAGAATCGTGGTTATGTGAACAAAGGTACACACCCAGCGACAGCATTGTGACTGTACCGCGGCCGTATTGCGTTTGCATATCAAAAAGTCGCGGTGGACGGGGGACCTAAGTTACACCGTGTCCTAGAATGTATAAGATTACTCAAGAACGAGGCGAATATGTACACTCATAAATTATGAAAAAAATATGCGCATATGGGCATAGGCTTAAGAGATTTACACAGGAAAGTATATGGGGTTGCTTTCTTCATATTATGAACGTTTTTACTTAAAATATATTCCTTGTTTTGTTTGTTTGCGGAAATGAAGAGTAACGTGGTAAATGAAGCTGACGTTAAAACGATTTGGGAAGTCAATTTGTTATTTTTTCTCAGTATTTTCTGTGTTATGATATTTGATGTGTTTTCTAAATCATGATATGATCATACAAATCACAGTCATAGCAGTCTTCATTCTTCAGTATATTATGTTGATATACGGGATGGAAGGGACACCGACTCGAAAACGGAAACCACATACCTACTCAGTAAGTACATCATTCTGAACCCCCCCACATAGAAATTTTTCGTCGGTTATTAAAGAAAAAATCAGCTGTTTCCTACAAAAGTGCAATGCCTACACGGTCAAAATGTATGGAACTGTGGTTTTTTTTTAATACCCGACGAAAAATTTCTATGTGGGGGTTTCAGAATGATGTACTGAGTATGTGGTTTCCGTTTTCGGTACAGTGTCTCTTCCACCCCGTATTTAGGTACATATTAAGAGAAACGAAAAAAACAACTAGCTACTAGTCTCTGCGAAAACTAAAAAAAAACGGATGGATGGATATAAAAATTAGTCCAAATAGGTAAGTGTAGTGATTATATTTTCTTAATGCCGTTACATGCCACACATAGGTCCGAACATGATAACTATGTAGGTACAGCTTAGATACTCCAAAAATATAAAGATCTAGTACCTACCTTGTAACTCAGGAAAGTGTTAACTACAAACAAATGCAAGTTATAGTCATAGCGGTTTCTTTAGTACCCCTAAACTACACGTTAATACAAAGACAAACATAAAACTAGACAAGCACAAAGAAAAACGTGGTGTATAAAAAACAACGACCGTTCGTGTTTTTACGACAAAAGATTTATTTACCTTTCATCCACGTCGGTTTACATTACCAAGAATTATTGTCAAAGTTAAACATGGAAAAGGAAACATAAAATCGAACGTGAAAAGCTTCCTGTAGCGCGAGCAGCCGCGGAGGATACACCCAGTCAGCACCGGTAATCTAATTGGTACTACTTTCCTCTTCCTTGATTCCTATTACTGGAGCATCTGATCCTATCGAATAAAGTCCTTCCCTCCATGTTTGATTGGTAACAAAATCTGAACGAATTTAGATTGAATTTTCCAATTATTTGCGCCCCTCGAGCCTCAACAACACTTTCGTGGAAGCAAACATCTTTCGGCAATTTCCCTTCAACAACGGTGTTTACGTCAGCAAACACATTGCCTAAGACCACCAGTTCCAGATGACCTACCTCGCTTCCTTCTAATCTTTGGGAAGGAGGGGCAGACGGGGGTGAGACTATGAATTTTAAAGATCAACTTTTAACGGTCGCCTCGTCATGACTCGGTTTATGGAGAATCTAATATTCCATTATAACGGAACGCGGTTGTGACAAGTAGCATAATGGAGTGTACCGAGGTACCTCAGAGTCTCAACGACTCCCAGTATCAGAAAATTCAAGCGATTATTATATTAAGAAGTACGAGCTACATAATTGTAGATGACGCGGCTTGTCTTAAACATTCTATGGAGTTTTAAACGAGGGCTGAATAAAAGATGAGGCGTGAGAAGTATGAAAATTCTGTTTGGGTGACGATTTTATTTTTAGAAAAAAACATACTGTATCACGAGACGACGAGCTGTAAGTGACTGAAGTCCTAACATTATTTAGAATAATACACGTTTCAGCAAAAAACCAAACGTGACGAGATGACGTTAGCGCGAATAAAAAAAATGTTCTTGTGAATTTGGGAGCACTACGTTTTGTTAGTCGGGGTTTTAGCTGCGCTTTTGTACTCTTGCACCTTTGCAAAGGGCACAATACTAATTTAAACTATATTCATAGTTTTTTCTATTTTCATCATTATTAGGAAAATGTTCAACAGTTCCTTTACAAAAACAAATTACTTTCATCTTACTAATTTAGAAAACCTGTTAAGCCGACATTAACAGCCTAAAACACGAAATATGAAAAGTAAACAACCGCCAAATACTTCAAAATGTAAACCATACTAAAATAACATTATAAACGAGTTATTATCAGCAAAATTAATCAACAGTACCGCACTAAAATTCCTTTGAAGTAGCCATCAAAAACAAGTAGCGGCATCAAGTATAGTTTATAAGTGATGTGGTTTGGGCCCACACAGTAAATTTTGAACCGACGGCGCGTCTATAAAGTTTAGCCGACGTTACTGTACGTCGTAAAATATTTACGTATTATGATATTGACGGTTCATGTTTTGAAAGGTGATGTACTAATGACGATGAAAAAGAGGTGGTTGGAAAATGAGATTAGATTTTACAAAGAAATAATGTAGAGGATTTGGAATACGATAACATCTAGGTGAATGACTGTAAACCATTCTGTGATAAAATAATTCTCAGGAGTGATATTCAACCACAATGCTTTACCCCATCAAAATATTAACATAACATACTGAAAGCTTTGTAAAGTGACTGCTCACTGTAACCAATCTCTCTAATGAGGATAAAGGATACATTTTAAAATATTACAAAAGTTTAAAAATATTAATTTGTGCATGTAAAAAAGTCCTTATGAAATATTATTTTTACGGTTGGGCAGAATCTTATAAAAGTCAGTTTCAGAATTTGTATGGGAGTAATTTTATGTTTTACTTCAATTTACCTTTAAGGAAGACATTATGTTCATGTTTTAAAGAATCATGTTGTTTGGAAACATACAATCTACACAAATGTACTTACATTAGTTTTATTGTTATCAGTTATCACTTGTCTTTTTGGATTTTGTGCTCGGATGGTATGTTAACTTACCTGAAAAAAAAATGTTTTTAGACACTGAACAATTTAACAAGAGACAAGAAAAAGTCATTCGTAAGCAATATAAAGAAAACCATCTTAATTACTATGTCTAAAAAGCCTACGAGCCATATTAACAAAACCAGCTTTACACCGGTAACATTCTAGAAACATCTAAAATAAAAACTCAAGAACACACAAAAACAGGTCATTATAATAATTAGCTTGTCCACGGAGGGCTAAATGAAAGAGTTACCATCATCCATCACCTCATTGTGAGAGTGACATTAAAAGCTTCGACTTTGCTAAATCACGCTAACGAAATAGATTGTAATGACCTAATAAGCTTGTTGGAAAAAACGAATTAACTTTGAAAGAATTTGTCAAAACATAAAACTTTTAGAGGCTATGAAAAGAACTCCTTTTAATAACTTAAGACTTGGATGTCGCATTAAGGGGTTGCCTTCATTTTTGTCCAATATGGCTTCTACCGCTAATACGGGAGAAGATCATTTTTAACATAGATTTCTCAGAATGTTTCTTGGTATTAGCTACATGGTTGCTTTGGGTGAGAATGTAACGTGTTATGTTATACGGATTTGTTTTGATAATGTGTTTATTTTATATTTGTGTTTGTAATGAGAATAAGTTGGCCAAAATCTATTCGGAGTAGAATTTTTACAAGGTGGATAATACAATATACAATAGACTATTTGGACAAGATCGTGGAATAAAGAAACTCACACTTTTTGGTTAGTTGTGTTAATATGAAGTAGGTGAAACAATGACGACCGACCGCCGAATTCACAAAATCTTTAAAGTGGGCTTAACATCTTTTTTTTCTCATGTCCCGACTTGAATAATTGTTATTGTAATGTCAGAATTATACAGCCTTTAATACGATTCTCGGTAAGACTGGTTGACTGACTTTCGGGCTACTGACTACGTAACGACTGTCAAAGTCTATAATTAACAGCTAGGAAAAACGGCTTAACGTGCTTTCCGAGGGACGGAGGAAACTCAGTATGTAATGGGTGGTCACCCATCCACAGACCAACCTCGGTAAGCGCGGCTTAACGTGAAGATCAACCCGAGGGGCTGTTATTATTTAGCCATACGAATTTACGAATTTTACGTTGGACTCCTCCACGATATTCAATATGCACTTTTTTAATATCACTATTGCACAAAAAACAAACGTAAGCCGTTCCAGCACACTGACTATCGACTAACATAGGTATACTGCAAACCCATAAACTGACAGTACGGTCAAAATACCACAGCTATAGAAAACGGTGGGAAACTGAGACCATAAACCACATACATCATGGATACTTATTTATGGTATCATAACATAATAGTAACTGACTTAGGACAACGTTTTGCAAATCTAATCCAGGAATAGCCTAGTGTGTGCACAGGGCCATTAAATGGCTTAGTGTAAATCTGAGACGGTAGAACGGCAATGCACTGTGAAGATATGATGCCCTGGTACCTAAATATTAATTGCGCTGAGTATAGGTAGCTTTATAAACGTGTTTTTGTTTGATTTTGACACGGATGGAGACTATGATGACATTGTACTTCTGTAAACAAACAGTCACACTTGCTGCGGACACTAGACTGTCGGATACTGACAGATATTGTGGTACAGTATTTGTCCGTGTGGAATTGATTAAGCCTTACAGCTATTCAATTTGGTAATCCTAGTATGATGCGAATTTTTAATCAGTGTTTGTGAATTTTGTGTGTGCTGGCAGACTAAGAGATTTGGCTATCAGGATAAATGATAATGATAAATGATGTTTTTTTGCAAATAGGTTTTTACAAACACGTCTTCTTTTTTAAAACTAGATGAGGCTAGTGTTTCGTACCTGACTACTCTTAGAAGAAACAGCCGAAATAAACTCAAGAGGTAAGTAATTCCACTCAAAAGGTTTATTCAGTATTTCAATAAATAAAAGTCTCATATTGCCCAAAGCCTATCGGCCGGGCTATAACTCGCCAATCCACCCTCCCAATTTAATGCCACCAAATTAAATATTTATTTAATTACACCCACCATCAAAATTTCAATTTCGCTAGCGATACAATTCGATTTAAATTAGTTAACGTCTCAATAAGTTTAATATTTCATAGTCACGCTCGCTCTTTTATAAATTATGAATATTTATCAGCCAATTCGGTCTAGGATAAGGGCTTAAATAGCAATGCGGCGTTAAAAAAGGCTTGGATTTAAAGATGGCGTAAGTATAACGTGATTAATAGATATTGCCAGTTACGTTATTGCAATCCTTTCTGTTTTGTTGTCATCTTATTTGTTGCGAATGACTTTTTTACCAACAATTAGGAAGTATCCAATGTGGGAAAGTGATGGCGCTAGACATCTTGTATAGCTCTGTCTCTTTCCCACACTGCAATTGAACTAAAACATTCCTGCATTAAGACGTCATTGTAAGGCTCTGAACCAGTGTTTGCTTTTGCGCCGTTGACTTGTCATTTTCAAAGCTTCGAGAAAATATAGTCTGTTACTATCGGTAAGGATCTAACAGTTTTATATTCCTCTTGTATTTATAACTGGTTTTTAATGTACATAATAAAATCAACTAACAGACATACATGTTTAAACACAGGGTAACATTTCACAAGATTGTATTTTACAGGTAAATGTACTCCCGAAAATGTATGTAACCATCGCATACCATTTCAAATTCAGCTCATAACAATCACAGCCGGCATAAATCAAAATCCTGTGACATGGAACGCAAATATGGTGGACAATGCTAAATGAACTCTCTTGTTTGATTGGACAGGGCTCTATGTGACGTCAGGTCAGGTCCGATTCAGTGCACAGTTTTAATTGGTGAACCTAGGTTGGAGGTGGGTAGCATGTCATGAGATTGTTTTGGCATTTATTTGGAAAGTGGAGAGGTAAATAATATATATTTGTTGAAACTATAATGAATAATGTAGTCAAGATTTTGTAAGAATATTTTGATTTGACAAGTGTACATGGATATTCTTGCCTGTTTTTTCAACTGAGATATTCGTTATGAATCAGCAACTTCATTTTTTGTTTTTGAATGATCGACTCATTGACTTGTTAGTGCTTGTAAGTGGTGGTGGTGAATTTAAATTAAATGGTTTGGCGATTGAAAAAGTTTGCATACCTACTTAACTAGCGGATACCCGGAGTGTGCTACTACGATATAGTGCCTAATGCATTGTTTTGGTGGTTTAAAATCATCTTCGCATTATTGCTTTTCTAATGAAATCGGTTCGGGGCACATCGGTTCGATGATTTGAAAGTCTATAACGGAACGGTGTTTTATATACATAGATGAGATACTATTCGTCCTTATTCCTTTAAAATATGAAATACCTGAACAATAATAAGATCTAACAACTTAGTATGCTATTACCCCATTGAAGACCAGGATCAGCTTCACCTACCTGCAGTAAAACAACAAATAACACCGACCTATTTTCACAACACCGACAAAACAAATGACACACTATTTTAAAATCGCATTTCATTTGGGTGAAAGTGATTGGCATTAACCAAATTGGAACTTTCACCTAAATACGGCCATCATCGAATGCATGGACGGAGTGACCACATCACACTATAAAGAACGTTTACACTGTCCACAGTGCCTATTCAGTGCCGATATGTGTCGACACCTGCCGAACCGTTCCGATGATAACGCTAAATCTGGCCGGTGTTAAAATTTCATTTATATTTCAAACCTTTTTCAATTCAGGTGCATTTCAATATTCGGAATTCAAACGGTGCACTTAAATCTGTTTTGTTGTTATTGGTATCGTTTAGTTGATGTTTTGTGATCGTTTTGCTATCTGTATTTTTTTTTTATTGTGTTTATATTTACGTGTTTCATAATTTGGTTTCTCTCGAGGTGGAATACGTACTTTTCACAATAGGGATGCCTGTGTCTAACCAGTAAGAATACGATTAGTTGATCATGTTTATGCTAAGCTAAGTTTATATTGTAAGCTACATGCGAGTTGCTTCATTTTCAATATAAAAATTAAACATTTATTTCAAGTAGGCCAGTTACAGGCACTTTTGAACTGTCGAAACATAGACAACAATAAAATGAAGCTACAGTCCCGGTCACAAGCCATAATAACTGTGAAAGTACTGTAGTTGCCCATTCCAAAGCGTAGATCTCTGTGGAGAAGAACGGGACAAGAAACTCCATGGACACTCTTTTAAATCAGAAATATTAATACAAAACCTTGGTTACATAACTCATGAATGTTGAGATTGTACATTCAGTTTTATAACTTACTGTTTTCCCATGTATGTACATGTCACAAAATGAGGTAAATAAATGTAGATAAATGTAATTATATGAGGTTCTGATTTTGACAGCGTTTTCTATCTTTCTTTTGTTTACATACCTACTTACTGCTCTTTGTCAACAAAATATCAACATCAACGAAACAGTACCGAACATCGGATCGAACTCAAACGGTACCTAAATCCGGTCGGTTGTCACTCACACTGTGTCAATGCCGTCGCATCACGGGTAATGAACGTTTACACTCCCGCATCCGGTCCTCTCGTCAGTTGAACTTCATTAATAGTCTTATATCCAGTTCACATTCAAGTTTAGTTGTGAATGGGATTAGAGTGTTGTGTTTGTGAATTGCTATAACTTGTTATCGAATGGTCAACAGTTTGATTGCTAGTGTATGTATTTTTTTGCTAGACATCTTAAATACATAAAAATAACTGACATTGAAAGGGACTGATTTTGATAAGCAGTGAAGTCGACGGCATCGAATGCCAAGTCAGACACCCATGGGTGGCATAAAAACTGACACCAGGTTAGGCGCTAACCACGTGGTAAAGAAAGAACTGACTGTGATAGCAGAATTAAAAGCGTTTCCAAGCGTCAGAAAATAGTACTTTGTCAATATACATTTTTTTATCGATGTTTTTCAATAGTAAGTGCTCCTTTTTAAGTACCACTGAAAACGTGGGTGCACAATGTGAAATACCACATGTGATATCTATTTTTCACCATCAAAATGTTACCAAAATAAAAAAAAACGTAATGAAATTATTTCCTTCAATATTTCACAAGGCAAATTCATCGAAAAGTAAATAACCTCTACAACAGCTGATTTCCAATATAATCCTGTTTGTGTCCATTGTTGATTTCATTTTAATATTGACACAATTTTGTCACACGGCATTCATTACCCATTTCTGTTGTAATTGAAAATTTATCAGCGACATATACAGTGAAATTGGTTGGACCATCAAAATTATTGTTTACTGTTAATCTACGGAGCGGAAAATTAAATCTGGACCTGTGAACGTCGATGTACCTAAAGTGGATATTGCAGTTTTATTTTGAACTTTTCGCCACAGTTAAGCAGGGGTGTGTCTGTCTACCTACACTCACATTTCGTTAGGTAATGTTTTAGTTCTATATGAGACACGGATTCAGGTTTCCGGGCGCTACGAAAAAAGAACATTGGCGAAACGCGACCTCCTTAATTTCAAAAACGCTCATCAATGAAGGTATGTACATTATATTAATTACGGGACCTTTCTCTCTTCCTCTCTTTACCATTAATTTGTTTAATTTTTTTTTCTTCCGTTCGTCGCCACTGAGACTTCAATACATAGAATCTTAGCTTCAGTTCCTAGATAAGACAAAGTTACATTGGGAATTTCTCAGTATCAAGTCTCGTTTGTCTGGATTTGTGTCCGGCTTATGACAATAAGTTCGCCCCCCGTTACAGGGGACTCAGACACAAGTGGCGAAATGTAGATACATAGGTAGATACTTCCTACTTACCTTCTTTGGATAAATACAGTCTTAACATTTTCAGTCGGATTATTGTTTGCGAATATAAACATATTATTGTTATTTGAGTTACCTACTCAAATAACAATTGCAAACATTTTTTACACATATTTCAAGATGGACGTCTACTTAAACGTTCTTCAAAAAATTTGAAGACATTTATTAAAAAAAAAGCAAAATATTTTACGGTCCAATTTGTTTTTACAAGCACTATGTCTAATGAGGCCTGCCATTCAGTTGCGGTCAAACAGAAAACTGCAATATCATTGAGAATGTTATTAAGTTTTTCTACTTTGTCCACCCTTGAGTTGTCCGGACTAATTCATACTTTGCGTTGGCTGTTTTCCAATGTTGCAATAATTGTTTGTACAAATTGAAAAGGCACGTTGCTGGTATTGATTTTTATCTTTGTAGCAATAACGAGCTATCATATCCGAGAGAGGTTTAACGAGGTGAAATTTGAATGGGCCATATAAAGAATAATGGTGACGGTCACGGAACCGTTACTAAATTTTAACAACAGAAATAAATAGAAACGAGTATCTCTCACGATTAACTTACATTTGCTTCTTTGTCTCCTCCTTTAATATCTTTAAGTGGACGTAGGCAATTTTACAAAAAGCCAAAAAAAAAGGAATCCTTAGTAATTTGCGGGATCCACTCGGCTATAAATGAAATGAAAATTTTGACGAGAAAAAAGAACAGAATTTTCCTATTTTCTTCTGATTCTTTCTGAAGATGAGGTCTTTTGAGTTATATCGCTAATTTTTAATGATGCTACTGTTGTTTGCCACGTGTAGCTTGTTGGAAATGTTAAGAGATACTTCAGGTTCAGCTTGCATGCAAATAAATTACGTCAAAATATTATCATCACATTTTTGCGAATTTCACTCAACGTAATGCTAATGAGATAGTAGTTAACACAATTTTACATCATCATGGTATTATATATGTACCTCATAATTTGCCTAGCGCGCCTCACGGCTTTTTTAAAATGGGGGTACGCAGAAATTACATGTGGTCAAATGCGCACGCTGGATGCGAGTACTACACACCTGGTGGGTTACCATGATCTGTTAGTGTCATGGTAACCCCCAGACCTTTGCGAAGAACATCACCAAAAAGACAAACCACTGCAACTCCTGAAAGCCAGTATCAACAGAGGTGGCCACCAGAAAAGCGCCGAGACAATGAAGCTCGACGAAGCCCCAGAGAAACGATTTGGATCCCACAACGAACTTAATCAGAAAACCAGTCACCACTAAAGCGGTCAGTATGTCCTTCTACGGCTTCCCTGCCTGCGATGCCACTCACACCTGCCTTGTAGTCATCTTTCATTCATCCAATGGCATGACCAACCCATCTAAAAGAGTAAGAGTTTAATTTTTTATCAAAACCTTTTAAACATTTTACTAGCCTTGTCCCAGATTTCGGTTGACTTCTTTAAAACTCGACGCAATGACGTAATCCCCGGATATTTCAATAAACGTCAAGGGTAAAGTGGGATTTTTCAGAAAATGTAGCAAACTTTTTAGACATTTAGAATTAAATGAATTTGTTTTGTTTGTTTCGTTTTATCGCTTAAGCCTACCTTTTTTTTTTTTTTTTTTTTTTTCCGGATGGGAAATCATCAAATGACTTCTCCCGCTCTGGGCTGAGCGAGAGGGTGTGTCAGACTTTTACTGACTAAAACCCACCCATGTTCCTTCATCGCCCTTTGTGTTCCGGGGCCGCGGTATCTCTTTCGAACAACCCGCAGCACCCGGCAGGCATCGGCCATTGCGGGCCCCTTCCCTATGCTGACATCTCTTTGAGGCGCGCGTGGAACACGAACGCGCCGTCGACACGGCCTGTCGTCCTAAGACGGAGGGACGGCGAGCTAGCCCTTAGCTCACCGTCCACAGGCCCGCGTCTACGGTGGCCGGGGGCCACCATGTGGCCCCCGGCCACATGGCCTACCTACGCTGGCATTTTTAAAACGGTGAATATTGCTCTTCGAAAGCTTTGTATACAATCGTATTTTTTCTAGATGTAAAAGTAAGCTTTTCAACTTTTTCTAGATGTAAAAGTAAGTACCTATTTAAGACGGTCTTTCATCATTCCGATTTTTTTCATGTTTGATCTTTAAACGAAGTTTGCCAGATGTTAATATTTGTTGGGCAGCTCATTTATTGTACAAATAATAAAAAATTGTATTCCTTTGAACCACTGTATAAATTAAGTCTACCACTCGTATGCAAATAATCAAATCCTAACTTAATTACAAACCCAAATCGTTTCAAAGGAAACCCTCCATGTGGACTGTCCCAAAGGGTCTGTATTGTAATCAACTATAAATATTAATGTATTTACACACATTATAGAACTCCCAACTTTCATTAAAGTGAAAATATGCAAATCAACAAAAACTGTGAACGAAAAAGTTGGTTGCGCTAGTTCAGACCTTAGTTAAAATAAATTGGATGTCAACACGTTTGTGATGCAAAACTGGGTTCTATATAAGCACCTGTTTCTACCATGACCAGCGCAGTAGCCTTTTGGTAAAGTTTTTTTTTTGCAATTACAACCCCGTAGGACGACGCAAAGGTAGATTTGCATTTTTATTCGAGGACGGCTAAAAGGGTCCCGGTCAGTTTTTCGGACACTTTTTTTCAAGCCAATAATGAACGTAGAAGATTTTGTTTTTTAATTGCGTCGAGAATTACTTTAGCGTTATATAAATTGCCATCTACAGAGATTAAAAGATCTTCCTTATGTACTTTGGTCTTTAAATGGAGGACATAAACATTTATAGACACTTCGTGTGACTTAGGAACATTTTCAAATACCAATTTCGGCGAAGAGCATCAACATTATTGTGCCTTAAACGTTAAATATTGTCTGTTACATCTCGCATATCATAAATGTGGAGTCTTACGATATCAGCTTTAAGTGTTACGTCCGTTCGAGCGATGTATTAGGGAAATAAGTCTCGTTTTATGATAGGGGAAATTTAACATCAATAACTTCTTTAATAAAGTCGTGGTGGGGAGTTATGGTAGACGATATATTCATTGCGACATATTGAATTCATATTGTGAGTGAAGTGTTTTTTACAGCCGTTCTAAGTTCTTTAGACTCTTTCACAATTTAATCATGACAAAAGTTTTGTAATAAGAAAAAGTTGTTGAAGGTTGTGTTCAAATTTTCAAAGCTCATGTAACTCTAAGAAGAGAGTGAGAAAATGTGAAAGGTGAATGACAGATGGAAATTCAACAATAAAAATACATGAACTAAACGTAATACATGAACTGATGCAATACTGACGTAGTTTTTAAGGCCTTTGTTACGTGCATGAGTATTTTTTTAGAGGTTGAATTAGTTATTATTTGAATTTTATTGAATGATGCAATACTAAAGTAGTTATAAGACCTTTGTTCCTAACAAATATGGACAATTATTTGGTCGAAAAAAAAAATCTTTTTTTTTAAACTAGCTGTTTTGAAGCTACCAAATAAAGCCACTCAATGTAAAAATTTACATAAAACAAAAAATAATCAGATAGGTCCTGTTACACAAGTTTAATTCGGAATTGCCTCATCAAAATTTGTAGTGACGCAATTACGAATGGCCATTGTTCTTTGTTCACGTTGTTACTGAAATTAAAATCTTTAATTTCGTAAATGTATCTCTTAAAGCAATTGATGCCGCTTACCCTTTGCACCAATTAATTACAAACATGCCGATTGCCATGTTTGTCCATGATAATGAATGAAAAGACTGGCATTCATTTTTGTTCGACGGTAATGCAATTTGTTGTAATGTAAGTGTTAATTATTTTAATAGAGACATATAGTTCTTTGGTAGAACATGACTTTTCGTTAGTTTTCGTTCGATAGTAAAACAATTATTTGTGCTCTAACGCTTTCGATTAGGCTTTTATACGATAAATAAATTATGATACAGAATTATAAAATACCACATTAAAAAAAAAATTGTCCTTTATGTCCTACTGCTGGGCAAAGGCCTCCCAATCCAATTCCAATTACTAGGTGTTAATTATTTAAAGAAAAAAATGCCAACATCGGTAGTGCCTTCATAGAAATACTCAAGAAAGTAATAATCGTTATAATTTATGTATATCAAAGTGACTAAAAATACATGAGGTTCTGCCCATTCCCTAAAAACGAGTGTACCATAAATTTAAGGTTTTGTCATCTTCAAATCCCCAACAGGCAGACCAGTCGCAATTTATTTTATCTAAAGCAACCCCACAACTTCGCACATTTGCATATTTTCATCATATTTACTGTGGTCACTAAGCGAATTAACATCGCTTAATGATTTTATTATATTTGCAGAGGACCGAGGCTACTGGGTTTTACATAATAATAGAATATTTGAATGGCTACTGTTGAGCTTGAGGTCCTGGGATCGATTGCAAAATCAAGCAAAGTGTTATTGGGTTTTTCTATAAGGGATCTCTCAGCAGCAGCCACGGAGTCTGACTTTGTGTCCGGTTGATGGTAAAAAGCTCGCGGACTTAAACATAACTGGCGAAATGTGGGTGTCTGTGCCTTACTCTTCTTGAAGAAGATTAAAGATAGAGATTAAAGAAATAATGAAAAAGTATGTATTTACATGCTTGACTTTATATTAAATAAATAAAATTGTTCGTTTTGACGGTAGCAGCACATAAAGTAACAGAAACACTTTATTTCCATTCTGTTTTAGTATCATAAATATCCACTACACCGAAAATTCAACGAAACACTAAAATAACAGCTCACGACTGAAATACAGTTATGAAACATCCGACACAATACGTATCGGGCACGTCTCATGTCCCCTGAACTCGCTACACTGGGACAGCGGCAGACCTGTCAAAAAGAGGCCCGTCCCAGTGAAAAGTTTTAACACTTCGCGCACGTTTCGTTTTTAGAATATTTTTGTAAAGGGCCTCCGACAGTTTTTGTTGAGCTGTTATACTGTTAGGCGACTTTTGAAGTGTCAACGGGGATGTTCCTTAGGGCTTATGCTGTTGGAAAGTGTGACTTGCTTTGTTTTCTAAAAAAAATTATTGTTACTTTAAAGGGTTTTCATGCTAATTCTGGGAAATTATTTTGATTATTTTTAATCGTGTTTCAAGTGTTTGATTGGTAAATCTTTTGTTTAATATTTAAAACTAGCTTTTGGCAACGGCTCACCGTAACTGCCAGGATAAAAAAAATCCCCCGGTCATGGTTTACTTGTGTGCCAAACATCAAAATCCGTTCCGTCTTAGGGCAACCGATAAGCAGATGGATATACTACCGCATTTATAAACGATAAATGTTTTTTCTTTCTTTTATCAATTTTTCTAACATATAAACTATATTTTTATAAATAATCCTAGTTACAAAATTGTATGAAAAACATTTAAAAATAAAAAAAATTAACCCCACCGGCACCGGGAACAGAGTCCGAGCTACCGGTGGTCAAGGTTCCTGAGAGAGGAACCTCCTAACAATACGCGCCGTGTCCAGAAACACTGCTTTCTGAGTCAAGCCCTTAATCCAGCTGCCGAGCGAGAGCCTCCATTGATGTTGGTCGAGGCTCTTGGCTATTAAACCATTGGCCGACACGACTATCGGCACAATGACTGCTGTACTCACAATAATGAATAAATAATAAAATTATTATTATAGAAGCAGCGAACTATGTTTCACTTCACAAACCATCTAAACATGTCACACGAAACTGGCTTTATTTATCGTCCAATACATCGAAGCCAAAACCTCTAAGTTGTACAATGTTAAATTTACGGTCATCCACATGTAGCAGACGACATAAACCGAAGTCTACTGCACTTTACAAAATAACATTTGACGTTTCTGCAACGTTCGCTGTAATGTAGCTACATTCTTGCAACGTTAGGCCGAATACAGATTATTTGCAACAAAACATGCAATGCAACATTTCTATACATTTTGATGTGTTCGCGAACACGCCAACGACGACTCGCACGATACGTGCAACCATGCACCAACATAAGCTACCCAGTACCCGGCTTTACGTCTTGTGCACTATAATATGAACATCATAAGACCGAATGCTATCGACAGATACGACTGCGGCTTGTATTATTGGACTCCGACTTTGTAGAAAGCGGAAATTACATTTGAGATGTTAAGATGTCAACGGTTGTAGTGAATATGAATACAGTGTTTTGAAGTGGTGCTTATAATTTTATACGATGGAAATCAGAAGGCAGAGATATAAATGCTGAGGACATGAAACTACTAAGAATGTTCAAAACTTGAAGAGTTTAAAAGAATGAGACTATGTAAATGCTAGACAAGATGAGCAAGAACAAAAACAAAAACAGGAAAAAAACTAAATTTTCAAAAAAGCAATAACAACAAAAACGAAAAAAAAAATTACAATAAATATAACCGAAGGACGGAATTAACGATTCTTCGTTAACTTTATAGGATAGCGGAAAGTTCACCCTAAGTAAAACTTTCCGCCATTTTATTTCACAATAAAAAACTCAACTTAGTTTGGACTTAACGAGGTTGGGTGCTGCGAAGTTTAATCAATTCCATGACCGTTAAAACTGAGTGACGACGGACAATTATTCTGTATTCTTTAACCCTGAAAAGTTTAAGATAAGGGCTTTTTTGTCCAGTTTTGTAGTCTCCGTGATTTGGAGTTAGATACTGTTTTTGATAGTCTTCCTATTTTTTTCTTTTATTAAAAAAAATATGGTGACTGTCTTTTATTTAATCAGGCTATTTAGGGTTCTCTAGTCAGCTGACGTTTGTTCTCACTAGTTCGATTCTAATGAATCGAACATCGTTGGTGCGTTTCGAGGTTTAAAATTATAATATTTTTAATTGATTTCCTTAGTGCACCTGTATGGTACGTTTCACTTTTGGTGAGCTTCATTTGGTGCTGTTCAAAGCTGGTGCGCTAGGAGGAATAGGTACCCTAAATTCGACTGTCGAACAAATGAGAAAAATAAATTCTCAGTTGTTCGACGATCGAACTAATGAATCGAACTAGAGAGAACAAACGTCAGTTGACTAGAGAGGCCTAAATAGCCTGAATAAATAAAAGACAGTCACGATATTTTTCAAAGAAAAAGGGCGGTACCTGCAGGACCACTCGACCTAATGCATATTGAGCGCTAAGTTAGAATATTGGACATATAAATAATATTCGATTATACTTCTTTTTATAATTATTTGAACACAAGTGTACAACGTATAACTGGAAATGTCATTGAAACGATAAAACTACACATATATAGTGATAGTTAACTGACGGATTGTTATCATAATCAATTAATCGTATTCCCATTCAATTCAATATCCAACGTGGAAATATAGTTTTGAATCGACATACAATTCCATGACTTGTGTGTAAAATCTCGATGACATTTTAATGTTCGGTAGAATTGGAAAATTCAATTGGGTAATAAAAATTCAAAGGGAGAAAAAACAGAGAATCAGTGGCAGATTTCAAATTTATTATTAGGTAATTAGCATTATAACGGTAGCGGTTTAATTTTCTTTTTAAAAGTGTGGTCCTTTTTAGACGCCGTCAAAAACTCAATTTTCCTCCTACTTTATTTGGGACAAATCACCAATTAAGGAACTTAATTAGGAGGCTTGTTCAGTATTCGTTTTATGTTCTTGACTTGTATAAAGATATATTCTATCGCCTTTTATGATAGCTTTTGTAATTTCTTTGAGCATATTAAATTAGTTTCTTATTGGATGATTCGTCGTATCATTAATTTTGTGACTGAATATTATGGGAATAGTCTAGAGTTGTTATGTTTCTAAGTGGGCAGAAAAATAGCGTTCAATATGGAAGCACTGCAGTATTACTTGCCAACACGAACGCCAAAATGAAATTTAAAATTCTATATTTCGTAGGCACCTCTTCCGACTGAAATGCGTAAAAGAAACTGCTTTAGAGTCGCACATGGGCTTGAACTATTCAAATAATATTCACAAAGCGTTCCAAGTAATACATTCAGATATTCAAAATTCTGAATTCAAGGAAGCAGTAAACCCGAATTCAAGTCTCGAAAACATATCATAAGAATAAGCAAACATAAAGCATAAGCAATATAAATCTGGGTGAAGAAAATCTCGATATTTGCGGTATTGACATGTACCTACCTAAGTAAAAATACCACAGACTCGATGTACTATCGGCTTAGTGCCAAACTGGTGCCATGATGTATTTTATAGCGACATATGGCGTTAGTGACGGTGCCACAGCATCGACAGTACAAAATTTAGAAGTTGCAGCACTAGCAAATGTTCTTTTATTTTTGTCCGCTGCTGTGAAGATTTTGAACGCAATTTTGTTTCTGTATCTTGAAATGTACGCTGCAGAAAAGAAGGAAGTTTGGAGTGTTTTAGTGTCTGTAAGTAAAACTGACCGATCTTTTATCTGCAGAATCAATATGACTTTGTTGTAAAAAAAATTCTCTCTACGTTTGATGGATTGTGACTTTGTATTTGAAAGCTAATAAGTCTGTCAAAGTCTTTATTGTCAATTTAGACACATCTGAATCAAACTTAACAGATTCAGTACTAACCACTAAGGCTGCAGTGTTCAGTATAACTTTATTAGTACTACCCTCATGCAAGTCTGCCTCCCGCCACTCAAAACCGCTGAGGTGAGGTATTTGTGCTCAAAGCGTCTGGTTCTAAATCTACAATTTGCTGTTTCCAAATCCGAATGGGTGACATTGTTGTCATGTAAGAAACATTGAACGAAAAGAAAACTTTACTTATAATTTGCATTCATCCAGTAACTATCTGTCTGGCCACTTTTCACGCTTCAACTAAAAATTTAAACACACACTCGATTCTCGGCAACTCTCATACAGTTGGAAGCCATACCAACTTGATGAGAGTTACCGAGAATCGAGTTGAGTGGCGTACGATTGAAGAAGTCTATGTCCAGCACTAGACTGCTGTAGTAGGCTGATAATGCACTATTGATTACTTACAAATGAAAATCATTTTCTACATCTCAAAACAGAATTTCTATGAGAACAAATACACATTATTATTAAATACCTTTACTAAGAATCTTTGTTTAATTTTAAAGTACAAAGCTCATCTGTATCGTATCTCCTGTTATCAGTTATTGGTTTCGTGTCAGCTATCTCGCGCTCCCCCGGCGAAGTTACAAGTAGGTCAGTACAATGTTACAATTAATTAATTACATATTTTCATCGAGATTCTTGTTTTAAATATTTAGACAGGTTTTATTGAATAATGTGTGGTGAGGTGGACTCTGTGTTTGTTGTAACGATGCTCGTAACCTCATTTCTAGTTTTTTTATTTCATTTGAACAAAAATAATCGCTTGACTATAGCTGAATTATTTATACCCATTTTCTCTTATACTTGGCTAGCACCTAAATAAAAGTACGCTGTTGATTAAAAGCAACAGCAAGTTTTGTTGATTGTTTCTAACGATCACTTCAGTACCGAGGGTTAAAATTTCAAACATTAATTAGTGAAAATGGACATAAGACAAGAATTTGTAGTTAATATTCATCTTAAAATGCGATGATTCTTGAGTTGAGTCTATTATTGACTGCCGTATAATTGCGTGCTCATTATGATAAATGCAACTTTTAAAGCAGCAAATTCAAGTAAAAATGATTACTAATAAAACATTAACAACATCCTTTTACAAATGAAACTTTTTTTAATTGCAGACTACAAAGTTACGCCCCACTCTAGTGCCCGCATTCACGACTTGAAATAGTCCTTTCACTGCATACGCTTTGACATCACTTTAGCCTCCAGATGGTGCCAACGACTGCGACGTGAGATCTCGGCTTACATTAATTATATCGGGACAGTTACTGGCTGCAACTCCGGGCTAGATTTAGGCTCGGTTAGCTAAAACCGGTGCGGTGGATGCGGGCCTTTAGGAAAATGCACAGTGGGAATAATGGTGGCGGTTGCGTGGCACCGTGTTGTGTTTTATTAGGTTGTTTTTGATATTCTTAAAATAACGTACATATTTACTTTACACATCAACAATGTATGGTCTCCTTTGTAAAATAGTTGCAAGCGTTACTGCGGGCAATTTGTTATTGAGTTTTTTCCATCTGAAATATCTCAATAGCATCCTTTTTTTTTTTCGGATGGGAAATCATCAAATGACTTCTCCCGCTCTGGGCTGAGCGGGAGGGTGTGTCAGACTTTTACTGACTAAAACCCACCCATAATCCTTCATCGCCCTTTGTGTTCCGGGGCCGCGGTATCTCTTTCGAACAACCCGCAGCACCCGGCAGGCATCGGCCCTTGCGGGCCCCTTCCCTATGCTGACATCTCTTTGAGGCGCGCGTGGAACACGAACGCGCCGTCGACACGGCCTGTCGTCCTAAGACGGCCTGTCGTCCTCTCAATAGCATCCTGAAGTCTGAATCTGTGTCCTGTTGATGCCAATAGGCTCGCATCCCTATTACATGGCATTTAAACAAAGTACCTAACTCGCAAAATTTTGGTTTAGTGTAAGTGGGCGTACCTCTGCCTAATTCTGCGGAGAAACAGGCGTCATCTTATGTGTTATGCAAAATAATAGTACTTAAGCTAACTATCCCCTGTCTAAATTCGATGATTATTCTAGTTTCGATATCCTCAATTAATTATCCTGCATTTTAAGTTATTGCAACGTAACATACATTGTTAGCCAGCAGCTTAACTCTCAGATATTAAGTTACTCACAAACAATGCTGTCGATAATCTCGCCTCCCATACAATACGAGTATATCCAGTAAATCCATTTAACTCACACAGTTCTAGTACTAGGCACACAACAAGAATAGAGAGCTGCTACATTTTGATAGTCGATTAACACGGTGGCCTACAGCTTAGGTTATTACAGAGTCATGTTGCCCTGGTACCGATAATCCGTATTCAGGAACATTTATGCCTTAACTAAAGCAATGTTTACTATGCAATTAACTACAGTTGGAGTTGGGCTTGCGGGCAATTTAGATTGTGCTGTGGGATTTTATTAAATCTCTTGTTTAATAACCATTTTCTTAATAAAGTCATTAAACAGAACCTTGAAAGAATATACATCATACACTAGGCCATAAAGACGGTAGTTGCTATAAAACTATATGCGCCTAATTTTAATGAGTCTCTTGAAAGGATAAAAGCAGATTATTTAGGCGCGCTGAAAAAGCACAGTGCTATTGGGTGCTTTAATCACATGGAGAGATGGTCGGCTAAATATTTGAGAAATTTTTCGTGACATTACATTGAAAAATCAAAATGGAGGCGTTATATCTGAGTCACGAATTCACGATATCCTGGTTTAACTAAAAAGGTATCTACTGCTTACCTACCCACGCTAAATAAATAAAAAGACTAAACTTAGAAACCCCTATGTTACTTCAGAACACAAAAGACGTACTCAACGCGGTAAATACAAAGTTGAAGCGAGAAAAATACGTCGTGTCATAAACTAAGACAAAATGGTCCGAACAGTGTCCAAGCTTTGGTGTGAGACATTTCATTTCTGTAAAGTGACCATGATTTGTTATTTCGGAGGACAGCACGAGAATTGAAGCAAATGGACCGTGTGGTCGATATGTAGTGTGAACATTGATTTTGAACTGTTGTTCCAGTCAATATTTGAAAAATTGTAATAGATAAAATTGTTTTTTTTTGGGTGTTAATGGATTACTTGCGATAGTTTGAACAATGTCAAATAAATCGAGATACATGCATTGTGTAGATATTTGCTTGATAAGCAATCAGATAAAATCCACTTAAAATCTGACAAATAATATTCACACATCATAAATTCGAAGTTCAAAGTTCTTTGTGTTCTTTTGAGCTATTGAATATTGAAATCAATTACAATGGACACTGAATAAATGAACTAACGTCACAGAAAAGGACATAATTACATCTATGAAGAGTTATTAATACTTAGTAGTGACGTAGACTCAGATATACGTCAAGTTCACGTCAAATACATGTCGTGTATGCAACATGTTAACAGATAGAGAGTTGCCATTATACATTAGAAATAATATTACAGGCACAAAGTACGAACTACGTGCAAATGAAAGTCACTCGGAGAAATAACACCACAAATGCCAAGAAAAATACAAAATCATTTCAATTTTTCCCAGTATCACCGAATTAAAAGCCACATCACCACCCTCATCCAAACAAAAGACGACGCGAAAAGACAAAACAATATCAAAAAGAAATTGCAAGTCATTATGACGTCACTCAGTACTCTTATCGTATCAGTCAGAGGGCCTGCCATATCTTTTTATAGCAGATATATTTTAATCTTATTTTAGTGAGGGTAAGAGATGGAGCTAGTCGTCATGTATAGCTGCATCTCTTTCCAGCACTGAAGGGACATGATAAATTAAGCATGTGTGTTAACAAGGCACATGGAATTATAGAAAGAGATTGACATACAGATATTAGTGACAGAGATAACGACATATATCCGCCATTTTTGCTAAAACTCAATGTACCAAATGTAAGGTCGTGTGATGATGCAATCTACCCGATTTCGGGTACAACGACTGCATTCGATGGCTTTCTAGAGCAGTTGTCGACAGCTTAGGACTGCTTCTCTTTCATGAGCCCTCAAGTGGCTATCATATCAAACTTTGGCCGAAAAACTCCGAGCACAAAGCGGACATGTCATGGCCGTGTATATACCCTGTATATCTGTTTACGGTACCACTGACTTGGCACAAAAATTCTTGAACGGAATCTGTCTTGTAACAATGTCAACGCTGTTTGTTATCTCAGAAGTTTGGGGGTAGGGGGACTGTGGGGGTTATGCGATGGGGAACGTGAATATGCTGACTATGTTTTGACAAAAATTTTGGCGTAATTCTGTCTGTGCAGTTCCAGTTTTGTTAAGTAAGGGTAAGTTTGAGCTGTACCTATTGATTATTTTGGCAATAGAATTTGAAAGAAGTTACACGATCGATGTTGCTTAAGTCTGCTGCTGGAAGAAAAACATTGCATACCATCAATATAATTTATTGTGTCTGTGACTATGCAGATATTAAAGACCATGTAAACTTTTTATTCATGTTTTTATCAATCCATACTATTAATAACGATTTTCTTATAATAAAATCCTTCTGTAAATTATAAGATTAGTTCCTAAGTGCCACTATAATTATCTTCCAATCAAGCCAATGACCTATCTTTGAATCTTATCATAGAATAATTTATGAATATAAATATATTGCCACAATTAAATCGCATGTTTATACTTATCTTCACATCTTAGGTATAGCAGTCAGCAGAGCGAACTAGGTTGCCATGGTAACCAGCTGAGTCTCTCCCTTCTTATGCATTACTGAATTCATGGGTTCAGTTGTTTATCTGGTTAGTTCCACGTTGTAACATATTGCAGAAGTGTAAATAGCTTTATAGTCACAGTTTTGCGTTCTAAATCGGTTTAAAAAAACGTTATTCTCAATAAAGACATGGCACTTACTTGAGAACAATACAAAAAATAATAATAGGTATATTTAAATAGATTACAAAAATTTCGTCATCTGTATTACAAGTAAGTTATTAACCCAACCCCAAGCGGATTTCCAGCAACCGTAGGCGCGGGCTTGCGGACGGCGAGCAATGGGTAGCTCGCCGTTCGGTAAGGACCAGGCCCGGCTCGATGGCGCGTTGTGTTCCACGCACGCCTCAAAGAGATGTCAGCACAAAATGACGGGGTTCACTAAGATCAATGCCTACCAGGGTTGCGGGTTTGTTCGAAAGCGTTACCGTGGCCAGGTAACAGGTGGCAGGCAACTGAAGGAACACAGGTGGGTTTTAGTCAGTAAGAGTCTGACACGGGAGGGATCTCCACCCAGAGCGGGAGAAGTCATTTGATGATTTCTCACCCAGAAAAAAAAATCCTCGGTCGGCAATTATGTGCTAAGTTGAGTTTTGAATGCATCGAAAGAGTGTAGATTTCTTATACAGGACGGTAATTTATTATAGATTGTGCTCCTTCAAAAGTTATTTTTTTGTCATAGTTAGTTCTTGTTTTATGTAGCAAGCTTGCCCGCCGTGTGCTGCGTTGCTAACTTGTTTATATTGGGTGAGTGTTAAGTTTGAGTGAACGGTTTTGTTGAGAGTATTTCTGATGGAAATACATATGTTGTAAATATACAGGGTGTAATTGAAGTCATGGGCATTATTTTAAACTAAGGCACTAGTCATGATACTAATTGCATTGCGGCTACTATTAAGCAAATCAAAAATATTATTTATGAAAGTATGGAAAACCTTAAAAATGTTGTAAGTCGTAATAATAACTCTAATAAAAAAAAAAAAAAAAAAAAATTTGGGATGTGGTCGCGGTGGACAAGGGCCTCACCCCGCTCTCCTTGGCTAAAGAGAACTGGCGCAAACCTGTAGTACTTGACACTAACGACCGCAGGGAGGTATGGCAGAGTAAGGAGCTCCACGGACGCTTTTTCCGGGCCCTTCATGGGCCCGATGTAGACCTATCAGCGTCCGTAGCCTGGCTACGTTCCGGCGACCTCTTCGGAGAAACCGAAGGTTTTGTCTGTGCAATTATGGATGAAGTTATGATGACGAATAACTACCGCAGATTTATTGTGAAGGACGGCACGGTTGACATATGTCGGGCATGCCACCGTCCGGGCGAATCAATTCGTCACATTATCTCCGGGTGTTCTCGTCTAGCTAACGGTGAGTACTTGCATAGACACAACCTTGTAGCCAGGATTATCCATCAGCAACTTGCTCTAAAATACAACCTTGTGGAATCGGAAGTGCCGTACTATAGGTATGTGCCCGACCCAGTTCTCGAAAATGGCAATATCACACTGTACTGGGATCAATCCATCATCACTGACAGGACTATTGTGGCCAACAAGCCTGACATAGTGGTGGTGGATCGATCAGAGCGGCGCGCAATGATTGTTGACATAACGGTCCCGCATGACGGGAACCTCGTGAAAGCCGAGAAAGATAAACAAATCAAGTATCTTGACTTGGCTCGCGAGGTTGTCGACATGTGGGAAGTGGACACGGCGATCATTGTGCCGATAGTAGTTTCAGCGCATGGCTTAATTGCCAAGAGCCTCGACCAATACCTGAGGAGGCTCTCGTTAGGCGGCTGGATCAAGGGCTTGATTCAGAAAGCGGTACTCCTGGACACGGCTCGTATTGTTAGGAGGTTCCTCTCTCTGGAGCCCTGACCGCCGGTAGCTTGGACCCTGTTCCCGATACCGGTGGGCTACTATTTTTTATATTTTTAAATGTTTTTTTTTTTTTATAGGAATATTTAAAAATGTAAATAAGTAAGTAAGAAAAATAAATAAAGGAAATAACTCTAATGCAATTAGTATCATGAGTAGTGCGTTAGTTTAAAATAATGCCCATGACTTCAATTGCACCCTGTATAGTAATTGTTTTATATTAAATATTTTTAAATAGAATAAGTATTCCGCTTTTGAAATTAGGTAATGTTTTTTTGCTTTATGTACCCATATTAAATCTTTGCTCTCAAATGTTTATGACTGTTGCACAGATACCTACATACATCAAAAAATTGCCAAGAGCGTGTGGGGCTGACCAAGATCAAACTGTCCCCTCAAAATTATTAAACCTTTTTTTATTCATTATTGTACGCGTTACTGACTTTCAATTTGTGTACGCGTTTTCGAAACCAAACATTCAAATTCCTATGTTATACAGTTTGCAAGAAAAATCTCCATGATAGACGGACAAAAAGTTCTTTTTTTTTAAGGTAGTAATCATACAAAAAAAAAAACATAAACGGTCATATTCTAGCCAAAGTTGCTGGAGAAATGAAAACAACTACATTATCCAACACAAACATAACACATAACAACAAATAAATACAATTTCCATCACTAAGCTCGGGGACAAATACGAGTCGTAACGAACAATCGGCATCGTGCAGCCAAACCTCTTGATTTATACCAGCGGCTCTTAAACGCGTGATCTCAATAGAGCGTGAACCCAGCTTGTGTGTTCTTGTCACAAGCAGAGAACCAGCTGGAAAAACTACGGGTTTTGAAAAGTGAATAAATGGTTTTGACGTAGGTGGAGAATTTTTCGAACTGTGTTTTTGTTTTTGAGAAATCGTTAGTGATACATGATACAATTTACATTGATAGTTTAGAAAATCATCGCTTGATAAAGGGAAATGCCAATTCGATTTTGAATTAGGTACAAAAGAACGTTATGATTAAACGAGGAAATAGTTCTCCTTAGATTAGCCCTGGCAGCCAATCTCTGGGAGACTAGCCACAGACGCAGAAAATTTTACATTGCACAAGAGTGTGAGACAGGTGCTCACTCTTTTCGCACTCTCATAGGCCAATGAACCGGGAATCTGAGAAAGATCAACCACAGGACCAACGACTGGGCAGGAACAACGACTTTGTAATCAAAATGAATATTCATTTTCATCTCTCCCAAAAAAACATTACTCTCCGACCTTCCATCTGTTTCATAAGTGACATTACCAACCTTTTAGCAGTTGGCTCAAAAATTAGCAACAATCAAATTTGAATCAACTTTCAAGCGAGCTCGACCATTGACTGAGTTCTCGACCTCATTTTGGCTTTTATGTACTTAATTTGCTTTACTGGTTGCAAGAGAAGTAACATTTTATTTTTCCTTTGTCGGTTTTCAGCTCAATGAATTTAAAAATTGGACACAGAAGGAGGAAGTTAGCGCAGTCTGCGGTTAAGATACACTTTATCTGTCAGATGAACTAAAAACGGCAGAATATCTATCATTACTATACTTCTAAAATCACTTGTGACTGACTATCTACGCACAGCTCAAATCAATGGACTGATTGGGCTAAAATTTGGCATACAGATAGCTATTTAGAGGATCATGTATGAAAATCCATCGCCGGGCGAAGCTGGTGTGGTTCGACTAGTATCTGATAATATCAAAACGACTATATCAAAAAAAAAATTGTGAATACTATATATATTTATTTATTCACTAGCTTTTACCCACGACTTTCTACGCGTGGTATTTAGAATCTAAAAAAAATGGTAAATTGTAGCCTATATTTTAAGTTAGGCATCTAGCAGTAGAGCGGTGAAAACTGCGTTCAAATCCATCCAGTAGTTTTTGCGTGATGCGCGTACAAACATACAGACAGACAGAAAGACAGACAGACAGACAAAAATTCTTAGAACTGTTGTTTTGGCTTTTGTTGCTCTAATAAAAACATTTTTTTTATAATTTGTTCAATGTACAGACATCGGCCTGTTTCAATTTTATTATATGAATAGATTTCATAAACTGTCTACTCTATCCTACTCCTAGCTAATATATATACCTCCCTTCACATGTTCTCGGAAAAAATAATAGCTTCCGGTCAAAAACTACTTGCGCAAATAAAAGATCCCATTGTATAGCCTAGAGAAAATAAGATCATAAATTGAGATTTATAATTTTAATTGACATATCAAATGATACACTATTATTTAGATTATACAAGGTATAATTATGCAACCTCGTCAAAATTCAGTAGGTTGTCATAAAAGTAAATAATCAACATAAATTACGGTACCTGGTCAATAATAATAAACGCTGCTTTTTTTAGTTGTTTTAATTTGACACTATTTCAGAATAAAGCCCTTTTCAAAAGAGGAGAATCACCCGTTTATCGAATAAACGTCTGCGTTTGTTTGTGTGTGGTTATAGGGCTAGTATTAGACGGGCCGCGTTTTAATACGGGTGGTGTACACTTATCGATTTCCGATAGTAAGAAAAAATAAAAATACCCACCCATATTATTATTGATTCTGGTTGAGAATCATTGGCATAGTTACCTCCTTGAATTTGACGAGGATGCAAAGCAACACTTTGTGTATGACATTACGTAAATGGTTCAGGCACACAAGGAATTTGTTCTTACCGCCATCGTCATCCAAAAGGGTTTAAAACACTTTCTACCATATTAGACAGTCTGAGGTTCCCGTAATTATGTAAGTTTTTGCGGTAATAGGCACCAGGGAAACATGAAGAAATGTTAGATTTGCTTAATGCGGGCTTTACGTCTTGAGAATGTAATTAAAAATGTATAGTTACATCATACTGCTGTAATGGGTTTGCGGTGAAGCAATGTTGTGGGTGAATTGGAGGATCGTTTGAATTTAGAGTCAAGATGAAGATGGATGTGTATATTCCCGTGACCAAATTTTGTGCCGACCTCATTTAGATTGCCGTTGACATTTTAAGAAATAGACAAGACTTCCTTCTGTCCAAATGTCGTCAATATTTTTATAGCCCAAAACTTAACTGGAGTGGATATCTATGGAAATGAAATCAATTTGCTTAATCTGTACATAATATTTCGGGGTGAAAGGCCTTTGCCCAGGCTGTAGGATCAGTGTAGCCTAGACTGAAAATATCACAACTTTGGGAAATACAGCTGCAAGCTTTTTGGTTTGGCAACTTGCGCAAATATTCTGGCATTATACAAAATTGCTTTTTCTTTTCATTCAAAAAAGTCATGAAAATCTTTCGTGCAGTCATTTATATCCAACACATACATTACATTTAACGGCACGGTTGGCTGTGGCTGCGCGATTGACTGCTGCGCTGCGTGTCGCGGATTCGATCACCGCACGGAAGAAATATTTGTATGGCCTATAGATAGTAGTTCCGGGACTGCTTGTTTATTTGTTACTCACAAACAAGAGTTAATGTTTGTAAACACACTTACGATACAGGAGAAAACCCTAGTGTGGAGCAACGTTAAAAAATAAAAGAAAAATATATCCATCTGTGTAGGGACAAAGTCCAAGTCAAAGTTTTTATTTATAAATCATAGGTGTTTAAATAAAATATATATTAAGAAACTATAAATGTCCAACTATATATGTTCTATCAGCTGTGAAGCTACCTATAATAATATAAATAAATAAAAAAAAAACATTGTCAGGAAAAGGCTAAGCAGATGCAGATCTATTAAGAAACTTAACTATCTCCGTAAAAGTAATAAAACCCTCCATCGATCCGAACCCAACAGTAATTCGTAAACACTTAACGAATCCCTTAAAACCCGTAGCACCAGCACTTCAGAAACACCTTAGAGCTTACGCGAAATTAAGTAACTCCCCGAACTGGGCAGTTCTGGTGCAGTTAGCGTTAATGGGAACATTCCTCCCTCTGAATTCCTCGTTCGCCTATACCCTGGGAATTTTCCCGACACTGCGCTGAGAAATTTTTCTGCTCTTGTACTTAGTAGTAGACACGTTATTACTTCATTCCATGAAATGGTGGATTTAGTTTACGTGAATTATCTGTTCTGGGATTTTTCTGCAGAATTTTTAATGTAGGGACAGCGTTTGATGCCCATTTGAAACATGAGTTTATTAAACTTGCTGTCATCTTAGTTAACGTTTTTGACGTTTCAGTCTAAAGAACTATTGTATTATTACTGCTTACAACATTCATAGTTTTGAGATCATCATCAGAGGTACAGTCTAATGATGCGTAATTTTATACCCGCAGTAGTAAAAATCTCCGTAAGTAAACTTACCTCGAGGAAAAATATAACAGTCAGAAAAAAAACCACGACGTTTCATAATGCACGAAATTAAAAATCCATTAAATGAGTCTTTATTTTTAAGTGCAAATGAAGGTATTCCCGCTTCGCAATAAAGATCTTCGTTGGTTACCTCCAGCAAAACATTCTTAAGGCTATTTACAGGACATTTCTCTCATCTTTTCTATTAAAATTTTCCTTGAAACTTGCTTATATAATTTTTGTCGACATTTCATCTTGTATAAAGTATATTTTTTTTTTATATTTTGATGATAGATTCTGTATTAATGCCGCGTCCTAACTCAAGCGATCGTTGCTAAAACATGCGACAGCTGCGTTACTTTTGTTTTGCGAGCTCGAACTGACAAAGGACGCTTGGATTAGGACACAGGAAGCCTTACCTTCAAAGAAAATAAGATTAGAATTTTTATTCTTGACTCTTACGATTATTAGTTAAATAAATTCATCAATGAATAGCCAGAATGTCGCAGCCCAAGTATTTCAATAGCGATCAATATATGACTTACTAACGCGTCACTAACTAGTTTGTGATTGGTTGCGTCTTGTACAGACCGCTATTAAATACTAGTGCTGTGCAGTCGAGCATTTCATTGGTGATTTGAGTTTGTAACACGTGGCCTTTGAGTAGCGTCGGGGACGATAGGCCTACCTCTTTAGCCATTAATCAGGCGAGATGCAGCCAAACGCATGTCTATTTAGAATTTAAAAAAAAAAATACAAAACCATTCACTCACTCACCAGCAACTCAATACCTTCTTCGCCTTTTAACAACTGTGTTGTGGTCGGCATCCAGTCTAACCGTATGCAGCTATAGCATACCATTATTTAACATGGAGCGACTGCCTATCTGGATTCCCCAAACCAGTTACATCTACCGCTGGGTTTTTTTCGTGTGGTTAGTGGCGAACCTGATATCAGAGTTTTTATACCGCCCATGGGCCTCTGATTTGACTTTACAGGCCTTCGAGAAATATCTGTCAGGGATGTTGGTTTCGTTTCCTCACGATATTTTCCTTCCCCAAAACAAGTGATAAATCATACAATACGCACATGAATCCGAAAAATCAGAGGTATGTGTGTATTAGGTTAGAACTATATAGAGACCTATGACTTGGCAGACTGACGGTCACACCACTAGGCTATCACTTCTTTTACATTATCTCCTGGTAAGACGAGTTGTCATGGTTGTCAGTCTCTCTTCTCCCATAAAAGATAAATGAAACAAATTTTTAACCAATTCCGTACCACGCTAACTTTTCCTATTACGAAAATTGTCCTCTAAGCACAATAAATTAATGACGAAGCACTTTCAGTGCCCGTGGCTGCAACAAAAGTTTTATTAAACAAAGTTTATAATTCCTCATTTACACGTGTTGCCAGTTGTTGGAATTCTCTAACTTATAATATGTCGTATTTAGAAGTAAATTCATCATTGTGGTGAAGGGTTGGAGTTTGCTGCTTGGTTACTGAATTTAAACTGGTTGATTGTTAAGGTCTTCACTACATAGTGTAAAACAAAGTCGCTTCCCGCTGTCTGTTTGTCCCTATGTATGCTTAGATCTTTAAAACTACGAAACGGATTTTGATGCGGTTTTTTTTAATAGATAGGATGATTCTAGAGGAAGGTTTGTATGTACAATACATGAGAAAACATTAGTATCTACATTGCACCCGTGCAAAGCCGGGTCGGGTCTCTAGTGGTAAATAAGGTTCAATTTTGATTAGAGCAGGATAAAGATAGGGTGTGCAGGCTTATAATGACAGGCGTTTTTATTATTTTTCAAAAACGACGTAGTAAAATCATGGATGAGATGTTTTCTGCCTTTATAGCGGATAATTTATATAGATACTGTTGGATCAGTATAAGCCAAACTCAATACTTAAAACTTAGGTGCCTATTTCATATAGCCAGCAAATGCGAAAAAAATATGTCGAGTTTAGGATTGATAATGCAATTCAGATTACTCTCAGAGCGCCGGGAATTTGAAAAATACAGAAAATGAAGTACTAATCTCCAACAAAATTTATCTAACATGAAAATTGCTACAAAAGCTAACCATTCCCAAACATTTGCGTATATCAAGCTGCAGCAACAAGAAAACATACATTCAACATGTCAAATAACTTAAACAGCCGAACTAACAAAGAAAACACACTCACTTCCAAAACACTTATTCGTAAAAGAATTTATTTGACAGAGCAACACCAAAGTGCCGCTTTGTCGCCATGTCACGGCACGAAATTGTAAACACAGAAAACGCCGTTACATTGTTTGAGAAAATTGAAAATTTTCACAGCACTGTAGGTAAGGAAATATCGCTCAGGTTATGTGAAATGTCTTTTCATTTCGGACGGCTTTATTTTACTTAGATGTTGACAGCGAGCGCGTTGAAATTAATTAAAAGGTAAGAGATGTATGTGTTTTGCGCTTGACACCGCTAGATGGCGCTGGCTGTAGTGTTTGAAGGTATGGTAGGTATTGCATTGTATTTGGGGTTTATTTCACTTTATGACTTCTATGGTAAACAATAGGGTCCTAAATATTTGTGCACTTAAAAATAAAAATATTGTTAATATTAATTTCATAACTAAGTGAACTAACGAGGTGGCCTGAAACCGCACTTTTTATTGATAAAATCTAATTGTTGCGGCTTACAAAAATATCGTAACCTGTAAATTAAAAAAAATTGTACCCGTAATGAATAGGTCTACATAAAGATTTTTTTCTTTACAAAAGCAATACATTCTCAAAATATTGTAGTAAGTGTATTAATAACAATCAAAATTGAAACAAAAGCGGCACGTCACTGCACTAAAATGAAAATATCATAGAAGCACACATAAAAATAGTAATAAATAAACTTATATCGTTTGAAAGCAGTGGACACAATCTCATTGAGGCCCATTTTCCTGTGATATCGCGTAAATACGACCCATTGGGGAACGAAACACATATAAAACTAATATATTGTGCCATTTTTGTCCACTATCAACTATATCCTTAGTCCACGTTCATCATAGGGTAGTATAAAATCGAGTTATAGTTGATAATTACTAAAGCTTTGCTTTTGGGATGACAGATTATAGTTCTGTTCTAGTTTTCGTTGATTTTATTAATCAACTAAAATAGCCGTCATGGTTGTAATGAATTTTGTATGTTAAATTCAATAAAATGTTCATCCGTTACGTTTAAAGTACCATGTAATAGGGTGCGAATTTATTGCCATTCAACGGGAAAAGATTCTGACTATGGGCGGCCGCTAAGAAATTCCAGAAAACCCCTACATGGGATTCGAACCCAGGAAAGACCTCATGTTCAGCAATAACAATAAATAGCAAATAGTAAAATTACCAATTAATACGTTTATTACTTTAAAAAATGCTCAACATTTACGACGCAATTTACCTCACTTCCACAAACTTCCTTACAAAATATTTCATTTAGTATTTTCTTGACATTTCACAAAAACAATTATGTATCTAACTAACTCTACACACTTCAAATGCTCTAGCTATTTGTCCCATGGTTAATTATATCCATTAAATTAGAGCAAGAGCACACGGCTATTAAAGGGTAACAGCCCCGGGCTACAAAGACCACTCCATTACTTCCCATGAGCATCATTAGAAGCGACTAAGGGATTTTAGACATTAGGAAGACGGCCAACGACTTCCACCTGTGTGGTAATAAAATTAACAATAACTAATCTACCTACCACTAAGGACCTCACAATGGTTCTTTTAGAACAGTAGCTACTAGGGATGCAGAAGATGATACTACAAGGTGTAGTTTTGCAACCTCGTCAAAATTCAGGAGGTTGTCATAGAAGACGTAAATAATAAATATAAATTACGGTACCTGTACCGTAATTTATATTTATTATTTACGTATTTATATTTATTCTTAACTAAAAAAAGCAACGTTTATTATTATTGACCCTGGTCAATAATAATAAACGTTGCTTTTTTTAGTTGTTTTAATTTGACACTATTTCAGAATGAAACCCTTTTCAAAAGAGGAGAATCACCCGTTTATCGAATAAACGACTGCGTTTGTTTGTGTGTGTGAAAGCGCGTTTATAGGGCTAGTATTAGACGGGCAGCGTTTTAATACGGGTGGTGTATACTTATCGATTTCCGATATTAAGAAAAAAATATATAAAATTACCTACCCATTTTATTATTGATTCGAGTCGAGAATCACACACACAGTTACCTTCTCGAATTTGACGAGGATGCAAAGCAACACCTTGTATAATGCCTGGAAAGGTAATGGCATGAGCGTGTGATGCAGAGGAATGAGTAAAATAACATAAGGAAAGTTTTGGGTATGAATGTAGCTATAGGTAAGAGTAAGCGACGACCAAATAAACGATGGAGGAACTGTATGAAGGATTTGACTGCAGATGACGAGTTATAAAAAATACCGGAAGAAAAAGACTAGCTGCGCCGAACAAACATAATAATTCTCTTTCGTTAAATTTGTTCTTCGCAAATACAATTTCTGAACAATAAACAAACACCTAATACATTATCAGAGAATGCAATAAAAGCATCGTCCGAACAAATAATACTACAACAAAATGCAGTCAAGCTGTTATCGTTACATAACTCCTGCCGTACTCCGCACTCAATTTCGAACCTAATAACTTGAGCATTACAGTCAGAATTTGCATGCGAATTGGGAAAATTTAATACCAAATAATTAACGGTACAAAATTGCCAAATGTTATTATAATTCACCGCATTGGGTGTATCGGGCCAATCCCGCGCTAACATCCTATCGTTCATTACATTAATAGGGACCATTAATATGTGGCAGGATATTTGACTGCCAACTATCGCTTGGGGACCATACAGATGTAAGAGAGACCGTGGGGACAAATGTAAATTAGCACCTGCTATGCGACTGAATGCAGTTAAATGAGCATGATTTTGCGCTGATTGTGGCAATCGTTTTAGTTTTAGAAGTGTTGAAATTAGAAGTGAAATCATGAATCATTAATGTCAATCAATTTAGGATTATACGTCAAGCATTAAGAAGATATAACATAACATCACGCCTGTACGCTTGCTGGTGTACCTATAGTACACCCACATTTCGAAAGTTACGCTTAAATCCCATGTAATAGATGGCGAGCCTATTGCCATCAACCGGGTACAAATCCAGACTCCGTGGCTGCTACTGAGAAACCCAATAACAATTTGCCCAGCCGGGGAATCGACCCCAGGACCTAATACTCAGCAGTCTTAGTTGCGACTACTAGACCACCGAACTAGTCTGTCATTCAGTCATTAAGAAGTAGGTGAAGGAAAAGTATCATTCATCTACACTAATAATTATAAAGGATAAGTGGACACGGCGATCATTGTGCCGATAGTCGTTTCAGCCCATGGCTTAATTGCCAAGAGCCTCGACCAATACCTGAGGAGGCTCTCGTTAGGCGGCTGGATCAAGGGCTTGATTCAGAAAGCGGTACTCCTGGACACGGCTCGTATTGTTAGGAGGTTCCTCTCTCTGGAGCCCTGACCGCCGGTAGCTTGGACCCTGTTCCCGATACCGGTGGGCTACTATTTTTTATATTTTTAAATGTTTTTTTTTTTTTTATAGGAATATTTAAAAATGTAATTAGTAAGTAAGAGAAATAAATAAAGGAAATAAAGGATTAAGTTTGGATGTAGGGGAAATTGGGGTATTTTTCGGAACTAGGATCCGATTCCGAAAATTATTTCAGTAATTCTCCATCCATAACGCGAGCGAAGTCGCGGGTAAAAGGTAGTAAGTAATAAATTCACCAATATTAATGAAAAATTACCGGTGAACTCAAGAACTAATTAGATACAGATCTACAAAGTTAGGATAAATAGAAACCCATATAGCTGTTATTGTCGGCCAATGCCCAACATAAATCAGTCCCAAGCTTAGTGAAGCGATTCAGCAAAACGCTCTACTGACTTATAACAGGAAATATATTTGACCTACATATTACATCGCCCAGTTTTTGTAAACGACCAGCCTTAAGATCTATAAATACCAACACTATGCATCGTCAAAAAGGTCGATTTAATCTGGCCATCTTTTTGAAATTGGCCAGGGAACATGATCTCTCTTAAATATTGGGATCCCTAGATTTGGTGGGACGTACTTGTTAATGAAATGGGGTTGAAGAGGTCTCGTTATGGTGGGTTCGTTTCGACCAATTTTGATGTATTGGGTTTCGTATCCCGATGGGTCAATGTGGGATTACTTGAATATATCAACGGGGCTTGTGGTTTGCTTGGCTTGTTTGGGGATCATCTGTATGCACAAAGAAATGGCATATTAACATAAAATAACCACTAAATCTTTTAGCCAAAAGAGCCCAATGTAGTGCTGGAAGAATCTAGTTTTGGTCGTCATCAATCCCAATAAGTATCAACAATGTTTTTCTATACTAATATAATAAGATATAGTTTGTAAGTTTAGATGTACGAGTAATTTTTGATCCGATTCTGAAATTTCTTTCAATAATGGGAAGTTACACATTCAAAACATTCCCGCGGGAAATTTTCTACAATAACGCGAACAAAACCGCGGGCAAAAGCTAATATTGAAGACAGAAGAAAATATTGCTTCTATACCTTCCAAATACCAACTCCACCAAACTACATCCTGAAAAGAATCTCAAAGCTCCCGTTGCATCTCACAATCCGCTTTCAAACTTGGGAGGATTAATATCCTTCCTCAATTCTTCTACAAAGAAAACTGCAAAATTCCCTATGACGTAACAAGAGGTTCGGAATTCGGTGGCTAGATGGCAGCACATAAAATACGGGATGATGGTAGTAATAAACTTCTGGATGGATACGAAGGAATTTAGCTTTACGATCTTGAACATTTACGTTGTGCACAAACAACTAAGTGATCAGTGGTTACTGTATCAGCTAGTTTTAAGTAAACTTTTGAGAGATTCTAATTTTAGTGCTATATTTGCGTAAGCTTTTAACCAAAGATGATGTTAGAAGGGTGGTGCATTTGTGTGCAGTGGTATGTTGTTATTCATTGTTGCGCCTTAGATTTTTGCTCATAAGAATTTTATCATAAACATAAGATGCACTTTCAGTAGCTTTTTGTAAGACTTATTTTCCAAAACTAGCATTTTTTAGCGGCTTTTTGAGGGTTAGTAGTGTACTACCGGGATAAAAAGTACACGACGGGCCTATTGAAATATGTCCGAATATCCACTACTTACCGATTAAATAAAAAAATGGAACAGGTTTTGTATGAAATTATCTGCCAAGTAAGTTACCGGGAACTTAATAGTAGGTGGTAAACAGACCTTCTAACTTAGGTAATGATTTATTATCAGGTGTGTCATTCAAATTCGTTCAGCTGTTAAGGCGTCAAAGGTAAAATACACTCGAAGTTACTTTCGTATTGATAATATAGTACGGTACAAAATAAAACATTCAAGCAAGATTCATCCACTAGTATCAAGCTAATTAAAATTGATATCTAAATAGAAACAGTAACCAACTTGTAATAGAGTCATCGAATTTGACAACAAAAGCTTAATAAGCCAGCGGATCGTTATTAATTTTCACACTGTTAGAAACTGATATCAAAATATTGTATTCCATTTCAATATTTGATATTATTTAATGCTAATCCACTGATCGCTGCAATTTGCTATCTATACTTGTATGAATATTTCTAGGCTAACTAGCAAAACGGTATTGGAAAATAAATCCTATGAATTAAGTAACAGATTATACTTTGCTTTGAACTGAGGCTAAACGCTTGTATAAGGGCTGAACACAAGGGGTATGTGGGTGTCATGATCAGATACACACGTTGGAACGGATTAATGCTCTTGTGGTTTTACTGTATATAACTATGTGCATTAAATGGATAAGAAGCTCTTGTGCCATTAATTATTATCGTCATCATCAACAGCCTTGTACCACCCATTGTTATTCGGTAAGTCTTGTCTCTTTCGTGTTATGCTTCCCTGGTACATGCAAGTCTCATCCATAGTTCCTCAGAATCTTCTAGCCCATTTTCCACCTAATTACAAATTCTAATCAAAGTTTTAGAACATGTTCTACCATTGTAAATGCAAAAAAACTAAACATGAAACAATTTCAAATTATCTGGATCATGATTCTGCGAAATAAACCGTTCTTAATTATTCTATGTTTACTTAGTATTAATTAAATATTTCTAAGAAGAACACAATAGGGCCATCCGAAAGCAGTTGCTGTCTAAGTCTAAAATTATGGAATAAACCTGAAAATTATATGTTCCTACAAATTGGATACGCCGAGACCGACGTCTTAGAATACATAGTACCTATTTGCATCAGACATGCGTCTATGAACTTGAATGTAGAAGACGCAAAAGGAGTATTTCAAAATCTCGGCAAACAAGTGTGAGTCCAGGTGTATGTACATATTTTCTGTTCCAAAATAATAATGTAGCATATAATTTTAAGCTAGTATCCGCTCGTTTACATCAGCTTGCACTACCATTTAAAAGCTGACATGCTGTGGTGGCATTAAATATTAACACCGTTTTGGTAGCCAACATGAAATTAGCTAGATTGTCCGCCACGCAAACAGGATATCATTTAGCATGTCCAGTGAAAACGGGGAAAAGTAATGTTTGGGTGAATCTAATTGATGGTGTAGTCTTCATTGGTGTTTATGTTGTTGAAAATGAGAATTTTGAAGGGAACGAAGAAGCAATAAATGACTAAATAGCACTTGAAACTTACGTATCTCCTATTGGGGTAGGCAGGAGAGACCCATTTGCTACGATCTTTACTTAGTCCTTTGGCTTCATCCATATTCAAACATCAAACAGAGAGGTTTGGGATGAGAGAATATTAAGCTTGTAAGGGCGAAATTGACTAAACATTTATACCAAGTTCATAAAGTTTTTTTTTTGTTTTTGATAGCCTGTACCGTGCCCACTGCTGAGCAAAGGATTTCCGTTTCTCCTTCCAAACGTCTCTATTTTGTGCATTTTCTAGCCACGTTTGCTCCAAGAACAAAATCCGATTCTCACACTTCTTACGCTGCGGTCGACCTCGAGGGTGATGACCTCCTCCCTTGTCCAGTGAGTGATGATCTTAGCCCACCTTTCCGGGTGCATTCGTGAGAGATAAAGAGATTTAAGATACTATAAGGAATGTCCTATATCTAGTCATAAGTCCTGGCATCAATTTTGTCAGATCTCAATGTCATATTATTCTTAAGATGTGACTTACACTAGGTACAAAAGTTTGGTTAAAATCGCAGAGACAAGAGCAAGACTTACGACGGCGGACGCAGACAAACAAGTTTATTTTCGTAAACACAATGTGAATCCATATTGATCTAGATAGTGAATAGAACGAATACGGTATTACACGCAAACGGTTTGAACTCGACACGAATTGGGATCCATTCATGTCCTAACTCTAAGCGGTTTAGGTTACCTTACAAAGCTATTTTAGCCGCCACTAAGCTCAGTCTTATGTTCCACAATAACAAAGTTTCATAGCCCACAATATAGCCTTCAAATACCATGATAATTTTCAACGAAGAGAAACCTTACTTCACGCCAATCTCCGAAGTGTTAGGCAGTGGTGTTCCTTTTGTAAACATTCCACCTGGTATGATTAATAGAGGGATAACTTATTGCCATCAACCGGGCATACGTCCATAATACTTTGCCCCTTGATCGAAAACCCCAATAATTCTTTGCCCAACCTGACAATCGATCCCAAGATTTCGTACTTAGCAGTTATGGCGCTTGCGACCAGCAGCCTAAGCAGGCAGTCAAAGAAGAGAAATTCGAAAATCTTTCAAGCCAAGGAAGCGTAATTACAAACTATGTCTAAACTAAAGCTGACTCATCCGACACCAACAAAAGATTCCTTAACGTATATATAAAACAAAAACAAGTGTATTCGTGCTCAACGATAGTTCGGAACTACGCGACGGCGGATGACAAAAGCAGCTACTTACAAAAGAAGTGCTTTCGCGAAATCTTACAAAGTTATGTGATGAGCCGCCCCTCCACCCCCCCTCCCTCGTCTACTTCAAACACGACCCGTTTTTTCACAGCTCGTTTGAACTATTTGATGTTTTTCGAATAAGATTCGCTTATGTCAAATGCTTTTATTTTCGAAAGAAGTTGTAATTGGGCTGTGTGATGTTTTTTTTTTTTATAATCACTGGTAGTTTCTGAATTCAGTACGAATAGAGTAGGTAATGGCTGTATATTTGATACAGTTTACCCTGACTAAATTGTTTAACATTTTACTCCTACAGTTCATTAAAAGTAACAAAAGATCTCATAAACACATTTTAAGTGTCACATCACATACCTCTAAAAGAGCGTCAATCATTCAAACGGCCCTTTTAATAAAGGTACCTCCCACATTTTTTATTTATTTTACATTCATATTCCATTACACGTACAAGCAAGTGATTACACCCTGAATCCTACAACACCAATACACAGACAGAGCCGCTGAAATTTTAATTATTTAAAGATAAGAAGGTAAGATGAAAAGCGATTCCCCTTGGGACCGAAAAAAAATTTGAGCATTTTATTCGTCCGGCCTTTTTAAATGAATAATTCCATGTATAATTTTTAGCAATAGATTTAAAATGCGTCGTTTCTTTTGAACTCCTAAAACGTTACTTAGATAAGATCCTTTTGTGAATTTCTGACCTTCTTTTTGTAAATGTGTAATTGGACTATCTTTGAGACGACTACAAAGGGATGTAGTCCGAAGTTTAAGTTTAAAAATGATTGTGTTCGAATAATTGGGAGTGTTTATAAAATTTATATTACAGTCTAGAAATATAAAAATTAGAAGAAAAAATCACACGTGGAGGAAAAGTAGCTTTTCCTAATCTCGCATCGGCACGAACTATATCAAAATTACTTGGTATGTTTTGGTAAAAATATGTAAAATAGTCACGAAGCACTATAGCTGATTGCTAAAGCTGCAGTAGGCATGTATGTACAATTTAACCATAATCATTATTAAGGAACTACAAAGACGACTGTAGACGCCAAAAAAAAACCTTCCATATAAATTTCTACTCTTTATTATTCCATCAAAATCAAGTACTTCCACCTCTTCAAAAAACGAAAGAAAGTCACAACACACAGCCAAGGTAAAACCTATGTTACATATCTCCTAAAAAGCAATCTTACTTCCCTTACTTATTGCACCGACAAGACGCATTTAGAGATTCCCTCTGACTACAATTGGATCTCTGATCTCTGCCTCAGGTATGACAATGTTCTTTCTACTAAATGGATTACTCTAAAACGTTGGGAATAGCCTGGGAACGTTGTAACTGTCTCAAATAATCTCATTTACTTAGCTAAGGTTACTGTGCAATGAATGCAAGCCACTGCTCTACACAGATTTAGCAGTTCGTTGGTATTTAGATTGTTTTATCTTAAATACTATAAAACTCACGACGGGAAACTGTAAATACTATACTTTGTTAGGGTTGATAAGTTACATGGGACTTAGCCATGACTGAAATGTGGGTGAAGTATTAGGTACATCTCTGCCTAACCCTTCCTGAAGCGCGATGTTATATTATGTTAGGGTTGGCTTTCAGTCTTGCCGGGTGCAGCTGAATAAAAGTATTTTACAGAGCGACTGCCTATCCGACCTCTGCAAAACAGATCCTGGGTAGTACGATACTCCTTCTTACCATTGGTGGTCAGATTTTCAGGCGTCTATGCTGGACCAATTTCGTTTTTTGTATGTCTTAAATAAGTTTTTTTTTTATGATTTTTGTTGTTCTTTTTCAATTAATTTTGTTTTATTGTTTTGTACTGTACGAGTCAAATAAATGCTTTTTATTTCTTTCTTTGACTCCTTTGACAGCCAAAGGTCTAAGGACATGACAGCTGGGGCAGGTTGCCCCATAACACACGAGACACTGGCCGCCTCACTGTTAGAGCAATTGGCTATAACTGACTCAGAGCGCTCAGTGCGGCCATAATGGATCATTTTCTTATAATTCCGAAAATCTTTCGCAAAACACCGACCCTAGCAATATCGCCTGTAGCTCATAAGGTCACTCCAATACATCCGCACTAAAACTTACGTTTCGGAACTAGCAAACTAAGCAATGTATTACGATAAAAAGCGATCTACAATAAACTATTACAGTACAGAGCTACAATAAATAGTCCGAACGTTGACCGTACAGACTTATAGGCTCGGAGCCAGCACTACGCCTACTTTCCACGGCTTATGAGTCTAACACATGTTGGCAATGTGATAAAACCCCGGTATCTATACGTACATATCTGCAAAATATTTGTCCTGACCCATCCATCCCCATTTTGTCATCTTTTGGCATCAAAGCGAGATAAAGTTTGATGGCGTTTCGATTCAGACTGATGTTGTTTTTTTAAGTTTATGGTGGGAGGGTTTGAATGTTTGACCCTTTGATTTTGGATGTTGATTTGTCGACGGATGAGAGTGGTTACTACGCACACAATCTCATTCTAGCCTACATCTTGTAAGATATTTTTAAAACATCATTATCTCTTGAAACTTTTTCCAAAGGATGTGCGCAATCTAGAATCTGCACGTGGACTATATTATATACCACTTCTCCATAGTTATACAGCTTGACCCTGCGTGAGCGAGCTTGATCCATCGTCCCCCGTTCGATGTCAACCGCGCACAGTATGGATGGAAGGCCACTGATACCCAGACGATTTTTTTTGCTCTGATGGACCAATTACTGTTTGTAATTCCAGTGAATAAATAAATATCTGTTTATAACATTCCATATAAATAAACTACCAATATAAACATTGAAAATCAACACCAAACATACCTAAAATTCTCTAGAAGACGTCCGATGACCAACTTGCTCCAACATAAAACTTTAAATAAAGTATCTCACTTAAAAGTCACACTAACTTTAAAGTTAAGAACGCACAGTGTGCCATTTTAGATGCACTATGCACACGAAGGAGTGATAAAATCCTGTTTGTGTCCCAACAGAGCGACAAGTTAAATTTGATGACACACTGTGCAGTTTACTGAGCCATGGTGTTACTTTGTCGAAGTTTTGAATGAAGTTAACGGAATATGCAGTAGTAAGTTATGTGCAGCTAAAAATAAGGTTTCCGCAAGTTGAGTGAAAATGAACTTGTAATGAATTTTTGTATTCGAAGCTTGAAAAGGTTGCAAAAATATGGCGTATAAAATATAATGAGCCAGTGAATATAGGAAAGTGAAAAAAGACGATACGTCAAAAAAAAACTATTCGTTGTCGTGTGAACGGGCTATAAGAAATGTATAAGTAGATGCTGATTTATTTCATGCACTATAAAGACACAAGAAAAATAAAGGAGTGGGATAGACCAGGATAGAAAAACCAAGTCGAAATACCTGTGGAGTACTTACTGTCAATAATGATGAGTAAAAACCAATACAAATATGTTTTGTATGTTTTTACAAAAATATTCGTATACGTTCTCTGATCGTCTCGCATTTTGATATTCCAAGTCAGCAAAAGGTTATAGTTTTGACCTTTGCTCAGCTCTTTGACTATCCCTTCATCAAAATATCCAATCGAAACTCGAAGGGTGATCATCAGTTTCAGAGGCGAACATGTGCCTTTGACATAAAAGCTAATATGGTCTATTTCCTATGAACTGGACCAATAAGCTACACTATTACACTATTCTAATAATGTGTGTGAGTAGTGTTTCTTTGTTGATGAAAAGTTTATATAAAACTGTAAAAAAAACTGTTAAAATTAGCAATGTGTATTAATTTTGGTGTACAATAAAGTAAGTATATTCTATCCAACTTTTTGTAAAGTTGGTGCTATGTATGGTGTAAGGCAGACGGATAGTTCTTTTTGGATTCTAAACTTGGATCAAAATTTATTATTGACTTGTTATACAAAACGTCATTTTATCGATGAGGCAAATGTGATCTCGTGACACAATTTAAATCAACTTTGTTTATAAAAAGTAGTAATTTACCTACTTGATGTTATAGCAAAAAAAAAAGTATTTTAAACATTATTTTCATTTCTTAGGCCTATTGCCATCTGTTTCAAAGTTTATAGAAGAATAACTGACAAATTAATAAACGCAAAAGAATTTGCATGAAATTAAATGCTTCATAAGTTAACAGTAAGTTAACGTTTATAAAGATCGTGAAAAAGGCTATCGGCAGTCGTTTCCGTAAACTCCTCTGACCACCTGATCGATGGCGTATCGTTCCATCAACATAATGTAGGACATCTCAACAAGTTTAAGAAGTCCAAAAAGTTTCTTAACATAGTTGCGACCTCCTCAGAAAGTTGGCAACAGCCGATATGTTTTATTACAACATGCTATTCACGTAAAAACTCGACCACTAAATTAGAACAAGTTAATACTCCCAGAAAACGTTTGAGAGAACTCCAGGGTCGTACTTAACAGCGCTAACGGTCAATAAAAGCAATAAATTACTGTAGGAAGCCGTGACCAGAGCGTTTACCCCAGGGTTGCCTGCGTGGTTCAACATTTTGGAAAGCTTCTAGGGTTTCTGGGGCATTCAGAGCCAAACTATATTTTGGAGAAATAAAAGAACAAAATGACTAGTTATGGGAAAACTTACATAAAGTAATTGGTTTACACATCGGTTGAATATACATATATATAATAATATATATACTTACACTCCTAGATATGCATGACGTTTCAGTTAGGTCTTCTCCTTCTTTCCAAATCGATGACTCAGTTTTGTCCGATCAGTACGTAGTGACCGGACAGCCCTGTCCTTTATCTCATTCAGTTAGGTAAGCAAACACAAATAGTTTCGTCAACACTTTTTTTATATTCTCGTAAAGACAAACTTACAACCAAGCATAATTCGCTTTAATATCACCACATTCTCCTAAATTAACACGAAAATCACAAAAGAACACGTAACCCTAAACTCCACAGATCAAAACAAAGTTAACGCTTATCATTTACACTTTAATGGGATTAACTCCATTTTAATATCGAAAGTGTAGCAATAAATCTGTCTAAATCTTGCAACCCTAACATTGTTCGTTCGGAGAGCAAACGTGAGCCTCAGACTCATTTTACGATCACCACATGTGCTGTCGACGTCGATTCAGCATTTTGCTTTCTACGAAACCGGTGACGAATTATTGAAGGTGCCTTTACTTTATTAACGTTGTTTTCTCTTTCTAGGTGAATGGATTTTATCGTATTGATCCCAAGAAGTAAACCTTCTAGAATTTTCTACTCAGCTCTTTCTATTTTTCCAGGCCAGTATTTTGATTTATTTTTCTTCATATGAAGTTGGTTCACGTCGTAAATTCGTCTCTGGGTAAAATTGGTCCTTTATTGGGAAATTAGGAGGAGTTTATGAGGTTGTTGATCTCGTCGTGACGCTTATATTACTTGATAATGCTTTCGCCAAACAGGGATGTGACAATAAATCATTATTTGTAGGAAAAACAGGTTTATGATGTATTCAGTGTGTTTCAGTGTCCGAAAAGAGATTATTTACCAGCACGTGTAACATGATCCCCGTAGAAACGGGTTTTGTCGACGAAAGAATAGACAAAATGATTGTAGAAAGATTTCTATTGACAATCTGTCAGTTTGTATGATCATGCTACGCATGCAGATTCGAAAATGGATCAGAATTTGAATAAATTTTCTGCCATATAAATAGACCGGAACTTATCGAGAGGGCGTGAAACAGGCCATTAATGATTTAAGCCTGTCTGTGAAAGCAACATAAAAACTTTCGTATCTTAAAGTCGTTCGGCTGTATTCTAAATGTAAAAAGTTTTCTGATACGGAATTTTTTACCATAATTTTGATAATGGCATCTCCAAAAACTAACAGCGCTATTTGAAAGAATAAATGGATGATTGGATTATTCCTAACTTGACCCGAAATCCTAACTCGGTCGCGGGTTAGGTTAGGTTATATTCTTCGTTTAATAACGTCCTGAAAACCTATATACATCCCAGTACTAGGATGCTGAGTTTAGGTGCCCTTCGTGGACAAAAACGTAAAAATAAATTTGAATCCACGAAGAGCACCAGCCAAGAATATTGATATAGGTGCCTTTCGTGGACTAGGCTAGGTGCCATTCGGTCGGGTGTCTAGGTGGACTACCTCCTTTTTATTCTAAGAAAGAGGAGAGGGGAAAACCTATCTATATCGCAATTCGGGTAAGGATAGGAATGATACGTCGGGTCAGGTTAGGAATAGGGTTAGGTTAGGAACAAATTTTAAAGTTCCTAACCTAACCCGCGACCGGATTAAGATTTCGGGTTAGGTTAGGAATAATCCATATATTTTCATGCTACAGGGTAATTAGATTGCAAATTGCATTGCTTATATTTTGAAGTCATCAACCCATTCGATTCTTAATACTATTATCGAGACACGACTGCATTATGAGAAAGGTGCATTTGGAGAAAGGTACGTTTTGAGAAAGGTACGTTTGGAGAAAGGTACGTTTTGCGTATGGGGTGCATTTTGCGAAAGGTACATTCTGCGACTGAACCTTTATAACCTTGCAATAAAGATAATATTCATAATATCCAAAGAGCCTTATAATATCGCTTCACTGACTTCTTCAAGTATTTCAACACATAAATCGTTAAGTTGAACTTTGGAAGTAATTTCTAAGAAATGACTAATGGTGACTCGCTTTAGTAGTATTTGAAAATTTGAATTGGAACTTCAGAAGGCTGTGTTAAAGTTGAAAGTTTAAAAGGAGTTTTTTCTTTAAATTGGTTGCTGCATCGGTGCATGACGGGTTTTTTTAAATGGAAAAACCGTTTTCGATATACGTTTTTGAAGCAAAATATTGGTCGCAGTCTCGCAGAGAAGAGTAGCAGTCGTTATAGCGATACTTAGGAGAGGTCTGTATTTAGTAGCGGATGTTTTTGACTGATTTATTTTTGGATGTTTTTTGACGGCACGGTTGGCGCAGTGACTGAGCGACTGGCTGCTGCTCTGCGTGTCACGGGTTAAATCCCCGCACGGAATACGGTTTAAATTTTTGAACACACCCACGATATAGGAGAAATTCCTAGTTTGGAGCAAGGTTTAAAAACATTTAATGTAAATTATTGACATATTAACAGCCTAACCAAATTCAGACAATCTAATAACTATCGAATGGCATGAAAACTACTGATAACGCTGCCTATAGTTGAAATTTTTGCCTACTTTATAATCTATTTTTCATCCAATAGTATTGTAATCATGAATCCTCGTTATCCCTCCCCTCCCCCCCATAAGAACCACAGGTGGAGACAAAGGGAATACACGAATACAAAACTATTGCATGGACAACACAAAAATATTAGGCAAAGTTCTAGGCTTCTAATTAAAATCTCAAATCCCACTAGCTTCTCTAAATTATACAAACAAATGAACTACACCAGAACTGCAGTATAATAATTCCTTCTATGCAAGCTCCCAGAGATAACCTAAAACTTAAGTTTATGTTCCAGACCCACAGTTGGACTTGTTCCAATTACTATGTTTAAGTTAGCCTAGATGTAGGCGTAGCAAGATGGCCACTATAAATATCCTGGCTTGTTTACGCCTACGATTTCTTTTGATTAAATGTTTGGCTGAGCCTAAAACTACTGGGGTTACCTTTATTGCATCGGAAGTATATTCGTGGAGGAGAAAATTAAAAAGTTAATAATGTATACTGTACTAAGAAAATATAACATCGCGCCGGTAATTCTAGAGGTGTTAGGCGGAGGTATATTATAGGGCACCCGCATTTCGCCAGTTCAGTTTCAGTTCAATGTTAAAGTGTCGTGTTGCCATCAACCGAACACAAATCCTAATTTGGGGCTGCTACTGAGAAAAAAACCATACCAACTAACCAATATCAAATATCACCCCAAAAAAAAATAAGATTAAAAAAAAACAATTTACAAACTTATTGATATTTTTTTAACAAAAACGAACTATTTATACCTCCATTAGGTGCATTTTCAGTGGTCTGATCTACAAAATACAACACCAAATATCCAAGCAAAACGAAATACCAACCCTAAAATAATGCATAACCATTCACAACGCATGGTCAAATGCACTTATTTCCAAAACAATTGCGCCTTCGCGCACTAAAAGCTTCCAACGCGAAGTAAATGCATTTCCAAAAAGTAAGCCAAAAGTTGACAGTTGTCGTGTACACCCAACGTTGCGATTTCACGACTTAGCGTACTTTCCGATGTCTTTTAGCATCAGAGCTTATGAAAGCGATGGTACTGGAAATTGAATTTTCAGTTTACTTCAGACATTTTTAAAATATCTTCTCGAGCATTGCTTGGGACAGTTGCTGACAATATTTCGACGTGTTTCGCCTCAAAGTTTGGCAGTCAAGGGCTTAGTTACATTCAGTGCCTTTCGAGCGGAAATAAGATGCTTGTATTTATGGCGAGTTACGATTTCGTGTATTTGAATACGAGAAAATATTTTGCCATGAAACTCCAGTGATTCCAGTAGAAACTTTTGGATGTTGTAATGTGTGACTTCTTTCATGATTGCACTTATTTTTCTTGTGTGACTAAAAGCAATACATTTGAAAAGTATTCCAGTAGTTTTCTGTATAGTTTTTTTTTTTAATGAAAAGTCAACGTTATAATTAATTAGTAAAACACTATTACAAAATGAACCGTCCTACCACAAAGCTCAAAATTTAAACACCAAGCTTCTAAATCACCAGCCATTAAGACGACCAAAACACCAGGAGATCAGAAACGTCGAGTAGGTCACGCAGTCGTCTCATATTTTACTTTTATAGGAGAAAAGGACGAATCCGTTGTTTGTGAAGGGTAGTAGTAATAGCGCCTCCGAGGAGCCTGTCTAATCCCTTTCGAGGGCGGTCTGACCTAAAATTGAAATTCTCAGCCCCTTTTTAAGTGGCAATGTTTCACAGGCGAAGTCCACGTTGTAACATTTAAGTTTAAGTAATGACGGTGTTCTTCGACTTTGAATTTTCTCGTTCCTTCTCAAGCTATGGGTTTTATTGCGGTGCGTTTTGAAATATGGTTTAGGGCTGTTAATTGCTTTGATTTAGTGTATATCTAGCTTAAAGGATATTGGAGCTTGACATTAATTAGTATGGTATTTTGACGCTGAAATTCAAACGAGAACCTTCGGACACTCATATCTATAAACAAGTCAAAGTGAACACTGTTTTAAGCTTTCACGGCTTGTAACACAAACACAGCGTTGAAATATCAGGGGCTAAAAATAAACTCTAATCCCGGAAGATATCCCGTAAGTGACAGTGAAACTTAAGTCAAAGTGATTACTTGAGTAAAATTAATAATTTTTAGATACGTTTTTTATTATGTAGTTTAGTAATTACTTGAAGTTAGAACAGTCAAACTTAGGATTCTTACACCCGTATCCATAATCAAGTTAAAGTAATTACTTGAATTTAAGTAATTACTTTGCAAATTGTTTTATGCAATAGACTAGAATTTAAACGAAGTAAGGACCGTCAAAGAAAGCAAAGCTAAGAATTCAAACCTTTTACAGTTCTAACTTTAGTAAATAACTGAACAACATAATAATAATCGTATCTTAAAAAATTACATTTACTTATGTAAAGACTTTGACTTGTTTATAGATACGGGTGTTAGCTTTGCTTTCTTTGACGGTTCTAACTGTCTCTAACGGTTTCTTTGACGGCTGGTTTGATGGTTACTTCAAATTCATGCCTATTGAATAAGAATTATTGCATAGGTACTTAAACTCAAGCAATTACTTACCAAATAAAACGCTCATATTTTTTTGCAGAACATTACCATTTTTCTCAGCGTGTCGATTCCAATCTATAATGAAGCCTTACACTTAGCTTCAAATCACCATTTACACATGGAATTAAAAGTATTTTACGACTACCTCATAAATGTTAAGGAACCGTAAAACGAATTTAATTGATTGTGAGCCATTTTTTCAAATCAATCTTGTGGGTGGTTCTTACATTACACCCGTTCTAAGGTTTATGACTAATAAATTTTATATTAGACCGGCAGTAACTTCCAATGGCAATGAAAAAACGTTGAGCACTTGTCATTCTGAGGTATGTTAAAAATATTGAGATCACACATGTAGGCAGCTAGAACATTTTGAATTTTTCTTTTTCTTTACATGTAACAAAGCCGAGGTATTTAACAGGCTTTAGAAATCGTCTTTACGTTTTGAACTTTATAGGAAAGAGCCTATTATAAAAACGTGACGTATATGTAAAGTAAATTAGAACAATTTTGTAAATTTAATTATAAATATTTTCAAAATAAATGTGGTTCAAATTTTTGTGACGAGCGCAGTTCAGATATTGACTGGTATTCTCTTACACAATTTATGTGGCAAACAATAAAACAATGACTGTAACTTTGAATAAGGAGTCAAGTCATACTTAATCTACCCAAAACCCAAAAGCATCGGTACCTACAATTCATATTATTCCAAGGCACGATTTCACTTACAACTATGACAATAAATCCAATAAGAATATACCGACAGAACCCAAACGAACCAAGTAGTTTCGTCACTCATACCAATTTTCCTTCAGTCAGGTTTGATAGATTTTTTATTTCAATATGGCCGCTAGAAACAATATTCTCTAAACCTATCGTAGAAATGTTAAATAAAATACAAATATTTTGACCTTCGTTTTTTTTTATTGTAGTAAGTATAGTTGTGGAGTACAGGACTTCCAAAGGAAAGTTTTGTAACTTTAAGTTTAGATTTAGTAAGCGTTTAGGCCTTAGTCTTCTCATCCCTATTTCCATATATGTATATACTAACATTAGTTTTTAAGTACATTGTTACTAACAAAATATGGACCTGGTCTGAAATAAATGTTTATAATAATATAATATATGTATTTCGTTACCCTAGCATGTCAAGGGTTAAAGAACTATATAAAAAGTGTTGTTGCTTAAAAGAGGCCGACAATTTGAAACGGACATTTTAATTCCCTGAAAACAAAATTTTCCCTCAACACCCAGTTATTCAATAAGGCCAGAGGTATTTACAAAAAGTCTTATTCACCATCTGATGAGGATCTAGACCTAATTAATGGCGTCTGTTCATTATCGGAATACCAACGAAAGGGGTTGACTCAGAGCAAATTCAATGAGTAATGAAATTAGAAGCCTTTCTTTAAATACGGTATTTTAATGCTTTTAAGGAATATTTATGTACTGATAAAGAGATTTTGTCAACAGTTTATTTATTACTTAGAAGTAGATAAATAAATAAAATAGCTACGATTTTGGCCGTAGAACTTAAGTCGTTGCTACGCCGTAGCAATAGTGCTACGAATCTACGTAGCGCTACGACGCGTAGCAAAATGTTTGATTAAAGACAGCTAGCATTGATAACGGCAAAAATTGGACTGATCAAATATTCTATACTGCGTTTGCAGCAGCTGAATGACAGTTTCTGATAAATACAGAATATACCTTGCTCTTTGTGAAGAATTTACGCAATTGACAGAACATTTCACCCCAAATATAAAACCAAACCAGCAGTTGTCATGGTCTATCATCAACATAACAATACCACGCCTGCTTTTCTAAGGTAAGAATATTTTTTCATCAATCTTAGTTACTTAACCATATAATAACATCGTAGGAAGAAAGGACACTCCTTCAAAACAATCGTCGTCAAAAAGCTACTAAACCATCATCTGCCTAGCCTTTTCCCAACTATGTTGCGGTCAGCTTCTAGTCTAACCGGATGCAGCTGAATACCAGAATTTTGCATGGAGCGACTGCCTATCTGACCTCCACAACCCAGTTAGTACTGAATAATACGATACCCCTTGATAAGACTGGTTGTCATACTTTCGGGCCACTAACTACCTGTAACGACTGTCAAAGATCCACAATTGACAGCCAGGACCAACGGCTTAACGTGCTTTCCGAGGCACGGAGGAACCTCGGTATGAATGGGTGGTCACCCATCCACGGACCAACCCAGGCAAGCACGGCTTAACCTTGACGATCGATCCGAGCGACTGTTATTATTTAGCCACGAGCTCCCCACAAAAGCAACTAAACCAACAAATAATTATTTTAAAACTAAAACTAAGATCTTAAATAGATATCTGTTGGAGTTCAGTGCCCTAGGCAGACGTGTTTGCATCGCATCTTATTTTCGTACGTCTCGCCGCTCAAAGGGCTGGGACACACAGCCGTCAAGCTAATCCGGTAAAGGGGGCAGCTTAATTGTTGAAATTAGATTGCAGTAGTTAGGTTTATTCCCGGTGTAACATGGTCTGATTATTAAGCTAATGTTAGTTTGTTTGTTACGGCTAAATAAGACGAAGCGATTTTGATGTAATTTTTTGGAGAAGGTCATTGATATGCTAAATTACGTTACACCCCCAAAAAATATTGAATAAGAAATTTATTTTCTTTTAGATATTTCGTTAATAAGACGTATGTAAATGTGTGATCATTGTGTAACCTACTGAGTATTTTTTAACGTCGTAATCGAGGCATTTGGCACATCCACGATACGAGCACTCGAACATAATTTTCATAAAAAAAAACATTCAAGAAACAAAACTGTACGCACAAAACTAAAATCATCCAACTTTCCCTAGCCTGTGTATCATAGGCATTCTCATTCAACAGCCAGGCCAACGACCCCAGCAGGTGTATAAAAATCCACAGCAGGGGTGCCTATTGTTTGTCCAATGTGACTTTGTACCTCAGGGGTGGTGCTCAACGCAACTGATTTTTAGTTACGCGTTCCTACGAAGCTTGTTTTTCTCTCTTACACTTGACTGGACTGTTTCGGATTAGTGGGTAGAAGGAAAAACAAAGGCAAACACAGATAAAAGTAGTTTGTTGGTTTGTTCGTTTCCTTGGATATTATATGATTTGTAGTTATCTGTTGCCTCTGATTTTATACGCATATGTATATTATACCAGTTTCCTCATTCATAAGTGATGGTTTAACTTAATGATAAATTATGTCTGTGGGAAAGCATACATCGTTTTAACAATCGAATATAAATACGTTGGTCAATACTTTTACAAAAATTTTACTATATTATAATGTAAGAGATCATCACCTTACAACGTCTGAAAAAGGAATGTTGTGGACGGTTAATTGCTACAGAGTACTACCAAGTACCAAAAGTTGTCCGATTATCCCACGGTTTTTTATTAAAGCACACTGGCAGTCAAAAAAGAACGTGCCATGACGAAAAAAAACCATATATAACAATAAAACCAAAGAGAATTAAAAAAGGTTTTATGCGTTGTGAACAAGAGTTCAACATTTATTTTTATAGGTCAGAAGAACCTGTGCATAAATTAAGGAACCAAATAAATATTATGAATGTATACTCAGGCCTTACTTTAAAATGATAATCGTTACAAAGTTTTAATAGTATTCAGTTCAGTAAATGGGTTAGAAGTGTAAGATGGGCTGTTATCTCGACGTTCAGCTTCTGTGATTCTAAAGCGTGATCTCCCCTTTGTTGAGATGTCTTGGATCTTGCCCAGATCACACACAATTCCTTTATTTTATTAAAATGAGAGGCAGAAATTAAAAGCTAATTCTAAAAGTGAAGTCTTAATAATATATATTGTTTATTTTTATAAAATCTTTCATCAAAGTCTTAACATGGAAATAAAACTACCATATCAATATAAAAAGGTTTATAATACCTGGAATCTAAGTAAACTAACTAAGCTGTAATAAGCGACCATTTTTCAATTCTTCACAAAATAAAATCTAGAAATTGTTTGTTAAAAGGATAGGAAAAACGAAAGTGAAATTCCCCGAAAAGAGATTGGAAAAATCCGTCACCGGTATATATACGCCACGAATGCGTCTGAGAGGAAATGTCATTGCAAAAAGATTCGCCAAGAATTTAATAGGAATTTATTATTTTCCGATAGGTTATATTGGCGTACGGAAATATGGAAATTAATGGAGGTGAATTTAAGCCACTTGTGTTTTTAAGCTGTGCTTTATAGCAGTATTTATGTTTTTTTTTCAAACTCTGAGCTACACTGCCGGTGTAATGTAGTTTCACTGTTAAAATTTGAACTTTCGGCGACTAGCCAATCTATGAAAATCCAACAAGGCGCTTCTCATATGGTATTTAGGTGTTGCAAATAAGTAGTGAGGACAGGCAATAGTTAAGATGGAAATGTTCTCAGCGAGTAATTCAATGCCGTTAGGTACTTGATTTTTTTCTTTAGAAATCAGCACGTGGAAATCTTAATCTCGATCCATCCCAAACAAAATGCCAATGTGGAGCCCCTTTGCAAGATATGCCCCACCTACTGTCTTGCCCATCCTGCACAACCACTTGCACCTCTCAGGATTTAATCGAAGCAAATATTACAGGTACAGGTAGCTACATACGGGTCTTACACCATTTGAGTTTCATCGACACGAAAAGATAAGCACAAGTACGAAAATATTTGTAATACTAACATTTTGTAGGTGAGTATTCCATTCCTATATACTTCTCGTTCGACACGCATTACGGTATTGTCAATTCGCCGTCGAAAAGCACACATTACGCTCTCCAAAGTTCAGTCACCGAAAAAAGAAACCATACAAAACAATCTTCAACCATTGACATGCAGCAAACATTGAAATAGAGAAAGAAAAAAAATAGAGGGCGTACAAAACACATTTACAAACCCAAATAGATTTAGATTGACGTAAAAAAGGACATTTTCACACAAATGTACGAGCAACTATAAGTCTTGGTAAATCGTCACTTCGGCCTAATACATCTCAATAAATTGCTTTGACAGTCTGAAGCAAGGAACATTGAAAATGGCGGAGAAGGAAAAATGAGTTGAGATGGATCGTTTGTGTTCTGACATTTGGAACTAATTATGGCGGTGATGCATGATTATGTGCTTGAAGAGTTAAGGAATTACTTTGGTGCTAAAAGAGTAGGTACTGATTGTAAAGTCATTGCCATGGCTTGAAAATAGCTACAAAGTTTGATCAAAATGCGTTTGCATTTCAAAGACAAATTTAAGCTTGTATGTGTTATTTTATATTTTGCCATTTAGAAATAAAAACTAAAGTAAATATTTACATTACGTATACGTTACTCACAAATGTGTCACATTGAAATCGTCATCAATAGATGCCATTTTCATGTCGCCGCGACGTCATTTGCAGCGTATACTAAGACGAGGTACAAAGTAAAGTCTTCAGATATAAATCGTCCGTACATTTTCAGTATTAATTTCTAGGATTCAGATTTTTCCCAGAAATATTAGCGATCACAATAAAATACACGTCGCCAGCCTCCAGCCCCCACCCTCGAGTTATGGGTCCTAAAACACCTTTCGTATCAAAAAGCGAAGTGCCGCCTCACGCCAGAGAACAATAACCTTTTTCAATAAAAATCCTTAATATTATCCGACATGGCTTGAGACAAAAACGTAGGAAAAAAAAACATTCTTAACACGTAGCCGGAATAAAATCCGGCATTCGTCCATCCGATGGATACAATTGCTGTCCAACTGTGTTCACGCATCGCTGGCTTTCGGCTATGGCGACCCGATGACGTAATTAGGTACCTACCCATATTCGGACCCAGCTTTACAGTAATGCTGTTTTATTTTCCGGAAATCTACAGGAATAACTTTTGCTACGTTTGTTCTGGAGATGAGCTGACATTAGCAATGTTTGACCTTCACAAATTTTAGGGCGTTTAACGTAGGCCGTTTCAACGACGGCCGATATAATTATTTTTTTGCTTGTGAAAAGAAATCCAATTAGTGCATATTCTTAAAACACATAAATGGCTTTGATAACTACCTACAAAAAGGAAAAAAAACCTTGTGAACTTTGATTTACATCGTACAGAAAGATACTGAGAAATAAAATGTTCCTTTTAAAACGCTTTGCACGGCATCAATTTGCAAACGTAAATAATATCTTCAGAAAACATGATCTATTCATGAAAGACATGATACGGTGAAAATGTGACGGGCTTTTTATAAATTTGCGGAATTTTCCTCATATTTCAAGTGTATTAAAAACACCTTTTAATATGTGTGTGACGCCTTGTTAATTCTACGCGCGTTTTATATTTTGTTAATGCCTTTGTGAACGAGTATTTAATGATTATGATTTTATGCACATAATAAAGTGCTGTTCACAATTCTAGATCGATTTTACAAAATAATCTTGCTTGATTTTTTTGTCATTTAGTAATTATCATATTATTCTTAAAAAAAGCAACTTCAAACTTCCTGTAACCGCAACATTTTTGCCAAACCAGCAGTAGCGAAGATAATGCCAACCTAAATAAAAAATCTAAGACCAAAATTCTTTTGTCCTAAACTCGAGATAATCTCTAAGAAGGCCAATTGATGAAATCTTATCTTTATTGTGACAGTCTTGATCCCGTTCGTTCCCGTCTAATCATGAAGTATGGGCCAATAACAAAGTTCTACCCAAGTTCGTTGGAGTTTCATTAGCCCTCTTAAGGCCCGTGCTCATATAAAAACGTCAATGTAAACTTAAGTTGGATTTATCGAGTTTTGTTAGAGACTTCTCGCTTGTTAACTTTCTTAGTAAATGTTACTTGAAATAAATATGTTGGTGTGTAAGTAGGAGTTAGGTTAGGTTAGTTTAAGTGAGATAGGGGTAGTGTCACACTAAGGGATGATAATGGTAATTTGTATTGCTTGCGGTTAGAAACGGCAACATGCGTTTTGTATGGGAAATCTGACAAAAACCCAAAGTTTACAGACAATAAACTTATTTATTTATTTATTTAATCTTAATGTACAATAGTGGTACATAGGCGGACTAAATGCCACAAGGCATTCTCTACCAGTCAACCTTTGGGTTAAATTGGACAATATTGTGACAGGGTGCAAAAAAAGAAATACTACTTGTTTTCGAAAATGTATATACATACTTATATAGATATACAATTAAAATTAACTAATAAATATTTTAACAAATACCAAAAGAAAAAACGATAAACCTGTTAAGAATTACTATGATAATAAACCGTTAGTATATTAGTGGAGTTGGTGCATTGAAAGCTTATCCCAAAATCTACTTCGTTTTCATAGTTAAAAAGGCCCAAAAATAAAGGGAACGGGAGAAAGGAAACAAGTGAATTTAATTCTCCCATTTTATCACGATAGCGAAATGCCCCTTTAAATGTATTTTCCATTATCCCCAATACTATAAACACGGACAACAAATTCACTATATTGCCAAAAAATAACAACCAAAATTAATTTGAAACGACTCCAAAAGTTAAATAAACCTTTTTTATAGTTTTTTATATCCACAAAGTTTTGCATTGTTACATTGGATTGGTCTGGTTATATCCGAATTTAACCGGTCTGAACCGGTTTCCGAAGTTGGCACACTGTCAAAAGTAGTGCATGGCTTACGCTTGCACCAAATTTGGTTCGTCGCAGAGTTATAGGAGCGAATAAATTATAGAAGTAATGTTTTTGCTGAATTGGCCGATGGAATAATTAAGTTTTCTGTTACGTTGAATTTTCTAGTTTAATCTAGAACTTTCTTTGTGGCTTCGCTGGCTGTCATCATAGTTTAAAAGTTAAAGTTCTTGAGTCTTGAGATTTTTATCTTCTATTTACTTTATCGCACTGTTCTTGAAAATTACAAGTCTATCTTTATTTACTATGATTGTGATCAATGGATGAGTAGGTATACCAAGGAAAACGGTCTATAGACATAATAAATTTTATTAAACAAAGGGAAGAACTAGGAATAGTACATTTATTTTCGCAAAACATTGTAAAAATAGCACCAACACAAAATATAATACCAAGCTCCATTCCAGACTATAAAAATAAACGAATAAACCATTATTGACGTTGCAGTCCGTGCCCTCTACAATAAAACTTGCTTTTATACACTCTAAACACTTTAAAAGTAAGTAACACCTTTAGTTGGGAACTTTTAGATAACAATTGAGGCTCGATTTAAGTATGCTTTAGTCTTATAACGTGGAAAAAGGCACAGGGACGGACTTAGGTGTGCATTGCGGTGAACCGATGTACATAGATGAATTGATCCTGATTGTAATTTTATGGGTATGAGTGGTGGAGTAATAGTATCTTTTATATGATTAAAGATATACGAATAGAAAAATGGTGAGACAGACTGCAGGAAGTAAATATCCTGTATATTTTGAGATATAGTGGGTAGTTAAAGAAAGTTTAATGGTTTGGTGTGAGCTCGAGGGAAGACTTACCAGCTTCATCATCATCTTCCTGCCCTTGTCTCATTCTACTTGGGGTCGGCGCAACGCGTTTTCTTCTTCCATTCTCCCCTGTCAACCGTCACTGCATCATTTACTCCTTTCCCTTTCATGTCATTCCTCACACAATCCATCCATCTTTTCTTTGGCCTTCCTCTCCCTCTCCATTCATCAACATTTATTTCCATCACTCTTTTAGTAACATGCGTTTCATCCCTCCTCATTACATGTCCATACCAAGACAGACGAAGTTTTATCAGCTTCTAGTATGAATTAAAGCGACAAAAAGACGGTTTACAACAACCTACTTTTCAAATTATAAAAGAAAGTTTTTTTTTTAACAAAATTGTCTTTTATTTATTAAAACACTCGCAATGAGCCGAAATATTTTGAATGATATGTTTAAAAATAAATGTGTATACTAGTAAACCAGTTTCCATCGTATTCAGTTGACAATAACTTCAAAATAATTTGAAATCTCGCCGTGACTCCGACTCTGGTCGTTGACGTGTCACCAACAAACTATCCTTATAACTCTTCTCTTCAGGGAATGTGCTACTAACGTCTGAGTGTATTTACTTTGTGTGTGTTTCTGAAGGATAATATTATGAGTTCAGTGTCTGTTGAAGTCTGTTCCTTTTGATTTCTTCGAAAAAATGCTGGTCTAACTCTAAAGAGATCGACGCGTGACCGAGAAAATGATGACTCGTGGACCACAAGCTTGGATTTTTTATCGTTTATTAAATTAAATCTGCTGTTTCACACAAACTTCAAAATGGACGGAGTAGCGGATTTTATTAATAACCGTCTAAAAATTAATATTCTGGTACATCTAGAATCCTGTAAGCCCTGAATTCGAGGATCGTGCGTTGATGTCGAGATTCTGTCCTGTATAATTCTAAAGATAGTTTTGGATAAGTAGATAATTTTGCGATGTCTACTAATTAGCCTACCAGTGTAGGATAGGCCTTTAATCCATTCATTCGTTTTCAAAGTCTGGACTATTTCATTTTCCCGGTTGGCCTCATGTTAGGTTAAACTTTACATTTTGATGATTAATAGTAACGTCTGACTTATTCGCTCCAATGTTTTTATTTTTCATTTTACTATTTCCTTTTCTCGTGAAAAAAAATTGTTCCAGACGATGTAGAAAAATGACTTTTAACAAGATTTGTAGTGGGTAAGATTCTTTTTCAGAGTCGGCTTTACCTGAGGTGGTACTAAATGCCCGATTTTACGAACATTTAGCGACGACTAAATGAACGCCTACGACACAAATACGTTACTCGTGAAGCCTCTATTAAAGCGGTACAAACAAACCTTAGTGCTCGTTTTCACTTAACTAAATTTGATTTCACTGCTAGAATTTCAGCTCTTGAACGTTACACGTGTAAGTTTTTTGAAGGCACCACAAACTAATCTTTAGCTCGTTAGCACATAAAACATTCACTATTCATTCACATACACGCGTGTCATTCAATAAAAACATCTACAACTTCAATAGCTCATCTAGTATTTTCTTGCTTAGAAAATATTCTGTTATCATTTTGATTCAGTGATTGTGTCTTGTGTTCTGCTAATTCGATTCCGTTGTCCATGTCGCTTCAGATATATTCGATCAGTATATTTGCTTCAGGAAACATGACATATTTTGTTACATCGTGGAAATGTTCCAGATGAATTTATTTTGTGTCTTTCTTGGGAATTATCTCGAATGTTGGAAGATCAATAGTATTAGCTTTAAGCCTCTTTTCGTGTATCTATTTTGAGCGATCCCGTCCTGATCTCCCTTTTGTTTGTTTGGTCTTCTGTTTTTTACGAAAAGTTACGATTATGAATAACTGCATAAAAACACACACAAGGAACGAATCATCCGAGATCGTCGATAATTCACGCAAAAAACATATCAAACATTTTTCATATCATAATATAACATCACGCTTGTTATCCCCGAAGGGTAAGGTAGAAGTGTACCAATATAACATCAACATTCCTTTACGTTTTTCATTTAAACTAACAACATCTCAAAAACAAAAAAGGAACACCAAAGAAACACCTCGTTAAATGAAAAAAAAAAGAAAATACGATCGTACTCTGTATAAATTTAATATGAAGATTATACCTACCTGGGTGAAGGTTGGCTATGACGTCAGAGGCCTTCCCCTCCTACGCACCGAACATTACTAAGTAGGGATGGCCCAATTAGCGTTTGAAGTTCATTACCGACTATCGAGTACGGTCTTGTAATCCGAGTAATCGATAAAGCCAATTAATGTTACAAATGTTAAATTCAGAATTGATTTGAGCTTCGTTTATTGAGACGATTCATGTATTGAGATTAGAATTTGGAATGATATTTTTATAATTGAATTTGAGTTTTGATTTAATTTTTAATTGAAACGTTGTTCTTGTTGAAGTTGAGTTAAAAAGTTAAGATACAAATAATTGTGAAGAGAAAATTTATGATTTATATTTTCTGCTTCACTTTGCTTACTGTTGGGAAATGTTTCAAGAGCAAAGAAAAGCACAGAAAGTCAACATTAGAGCGAGGACAGAGATCTACAAAGTAAGATAGATAAATGTTTTAAGATATTGATACTGACAAACGCGCTTAGTTTTGGCTTGCTTACTGCTAGTCATTTACCGAACTATTTTTAAGCAATAAAATGAATGAATTTCAAATGTTCGAAACCACAGCAGTAACTTTAAATGGGAAAAACTGGAACATCCTTTTTACAATGTATGATTTATTGCCTGCCAGATGTTTTAAACTAACTATTAAAATTTGACTAGTTAACTGGCGAAATGTGGGTGTACCTACAGTAAGTATACCTAACTTATCGTGGAGACAGGTGTCATGTAACGTTATCTGTGGTATTGTAAAGTGTCAGAACCAGATTCAGAATAATATCGACCAAAACATCGACAAATCGAACTTGCACATCACTACAAAGAGGTTTATACAACAAATACAAGTGAAATGAAATGATGGATGTGGTTTTAGTCGAGTTCAAAGCGTTCACAGACTTACTTTGACAAAGGTTATATACTACACTACACTGTTTAAGATTTGTTTGCTACAGAACGTATCTGTTTTATTTGATTTCCTATGAAGTCGCGTTTTTCTAGAAGGTTTTTAAGATATTGGGTGGAACAATTGCGGTGACAAGCGAAATGTTTATATAAATACTGGTATTTAGAATTTAAAATGAAGTGAGAATTGACTAAATGAAGTATATATGCATCTGTATGTGACCTGTGTAAACAAAATACATAAGCTTAAAGTAGGCTTACAAATTGTCAGTGACAGACACACACATTTAGATGACTTTTGTACACTTACTGGTAACTCCCAGCCTATCCTGACAACACAACGTCCATTCAAACATTTTTAGGCACACCAATATTTATGTAATCCCATCAAAATCTAAACCAATAAAACATTTCAAAAACACGGCATCCAAATATTAGGCCACCTAAAAAACCAAACAGAAACGAAAACGTTTTTTAAACATCGCACAGTTTACATTGCTGCTGTTATGCGTCATCATATGCGATACTGGTCGTACACAGCCGCCATACGTCATGACACTTGGCGTTTTTATAGCCTAACCGTCCAATACTGATATTTGCACTTAGACCCACGATTTAATAGGGCTGCGATGACGGATATTGTTTTTCGATGAAAATTTTTCAGTATGTATGTTAGACAATGACGGAACAATGGACTTTGTTGGGATCCATATAAATTTCGTTTCGTTTCGATGGTTTTATTGAGCAGTAAAACATGAGTTAGCATATTGCGGGATTATGACATGTTTTGTACAATTATTTGCTGGAAATTTAGAGCAATGGATTAGCGGATTAAACATTTATTACTGTGTCATCTATCACCTAAATATATAAAAGCGAAAGGTCATTGACTCACTCATCACGAAATATCGAAAACCGCTTGACGTATAAAAATGAAATTTGGCAGGGAGGTAGGCAGGGGGTTTATAGTTAGTAGACGTCCGTTAAGAGTGGATTTTGTGACAGGGCCGGATTATGGAGGTCTAAGGGCCATCGCAAGTTTGTATGAAAGTCCTTCTATTTTTATGCTAAAAACTTGAAATTTGGCAGGAAGGTAGTTAATAGTTAGTAGACGTCCGCTATGAACGGATATTGTGACAGGGCCTGATTAAGGAGGTCTAAGGCCCCTCGCAAGTTTGTATGAAAGTCCTTCATTTTTGTGCTACCGACCCGAAATTTAGCAAGTCTAGAGTTTATGAGTAGGAGACTTTAGCTAGGAAAGAATTTTGTGACAGCCTGTACTAAGAGCTCTTGCAAGACAGGTCACAGATCATGATCTGGGTGGGTCATAGCATGCTTTAAGTTATACCTTTTAGTTGAATATATGAAAGCGCAATACTATTAACTCACTGACTAATCAAAATATCTATCTAGAACTATTAAACTTAGAAACTTGAAATCTAGCAAGTAAGTTTTAATACGGTAGGTACTAAGAAACGATTTGTGGAAATTTCACCCTCAAGTGGAGTTAAAGTTTGCATGGAATACTAGAGTAAACAGGCAACATACACAAGCAAAAAAACGGAGTTAGGAACCTCCTGACAAAAAATCTTATTTTAGGCAAACCCCGAACCTAACGCGTACGAAGTCGAGGATAACAGCTAATAATTATATATTTTTTTCAGAGGCCCGAAAATCTGCTAACCTGTGTTACCAAGCGGTATTGTATTACTCAGTGACTAGGTTGAGGATAACCAGGTAAGCAACCTTCTCTATGTAAAATTCTGGAATTCAGCTGAAGTGCAGTATCTTTGTGAGACTGGGAGCCGACCGTGTCATAATTGGAAATAGGCTACGCAAGGCAAGGTAAGGTAAGTGTAATAACATTTGCATTAAATTAGAAAATACACATAGTATATTATTATGTCAAATGGATATTCACTCGCTAGTTCCTATTCCATTTTACTGCGATTTCAGAAACATAATAAACCAGAATCCATAAGCTTTAAGAGCACTTGTGTCCGCAACTCCACGTCCAAAGCGCGTATTTTGCGTACTTGTGAAGATAAGTTATTGACTCCTTTCTATAATTTTATATCAATGTTTATTCAGCAAGAAAGATAATATCAGCTCAGCACGACGATTGAGACCATTATGCAGCAGCTAATCATATTAAAGATCTCGAACTTCACAAAATTCAAAACTTACAATCATTGGATGAGTATTCCCAAAGGGTAGAATATTTGAATACAAATGTGAGAAAATGCGGAAGATCTCAATAGGGATCTGTTCTCCTAGTACCTATTTCTAAAGAAAATCTAACTTTGTATTCTATTCAGTGCTGTGTTACATAAAATACACTGTTTAGTGTATGGCTAGGGTGCTATCTAGGTTGGAAAAATTTTGGGTTCCTGACAGAGGTCGTATCAATAAAGGTGTCTAGTTGAATTATGCAATCGTATGTGTACTGCTATTGAAGTATGGACTCCTGGTAGACTGTTGTGAATTTAACTATAACATAGATTTCCTGAAATAAGAAAAACTACAAGGAAATAAAAATGTAAAGAGGTGTTTAAATCATTAAATCAAATATTTGAGGATTTAGTTTACATCAATCTTATCCGGTAGATCCGGTAGAAGTAATATCAAATAAAACAGTCGCTAAAAATTAAAATTATTTCAAAGCGGATTTCACAACAATTAAAAGAACAGATACACCCCAAATTGAGTGTTCAACCATACAAAACGGATCATCAATATCAAGTTACTCTCAAATAAGTACGGATAACAAAACTGTCTTAGCTGGACATCAATAGGCTGTTACTGTAAGAACCTTACAATTTATCTCCCGTCTACACCACAATAGACAAATTCCCATTCATTTATCAAAGCCAAATAACCAAAAAAGAGGGAAAAACAATAGTCAACCCCCCCCACTTCCCCTCTAGGAATGAATTAATCAGCGCAGTCACGATCGCCCGTAACGATGGCACGAACGAAGCAAAATATAACGAAAGAAGTTAGTTAGGAACTTGGACGAAGTACTAGGAGAGTAGGAGAACTTCGATACTGGCTATTGGTGTTTTATACAAGTTTTTACGTCGTTCCTATTATTATCTTGTGTGTGCAATGGCGTGAAGATGATTGGATTTGTTTTAGTGGATGGTCGAAAGTTTTGGCATCAGTCACTTTAAGTATTGTTTTATGATTAGTATGTAGACGGATAGTGGTTTTACGTGAATCGTTTTCGCTGAGTCGTAAAGTGGTTTCGGATTTCTGAAAACTAGACAGTGTTTTGAATGTTCATTAATCACAAATCTTCTTTCCTGTGTAATTAAAATTAAGCGTTCCTAGATAATTGACAACTTTGACTCTTCTATTTGAAATACGTTTTAAAGCTACGAAACTACGTACGCCTAAAAGATAACTTGCAAATAATAAACAATCTATTCAACAAATAAAAAACAACTAATTTGGTGCGAAGTACACAAACTCCTTTGTTTTTTTTTTCAAGATTGTTTACGCGAAGTCTGAAACTTCATGAGTTGGGGGTTGTTCATCAATCAATATTGTCAAGTGAACCTGATCAACGTAACTAACTGACAGTACCAGGATTCCATAAATCAAAAAGAGCGATTGCAGGGTTTTAATTCAATCTACTTAAGTGATTGTTTTGTAAGAAAACTGCGAGGACCTTTAATTACAGTGATTGACCTCGGAGAATTTATAGGATAGTACTTTACACGTGTTTTTTTTAATATTTTACTACTTAGGTATAGTACCTACGGTGAAAAGTCAAGTCACTTCATTTTAAGTACACGTCGCGGCCTTTTAAATAGACATTCAGAGGGAATGGATAGAGAGTTTGTAAGTTCATGATTACAAAATGTACTGTCAAAACCATGCTGAAACCCTAACTTATATTTTTTTCCACGGAAAAGTCGACCAGCGCTCGCTATTTCCTAGTCAACAACCTGCTACCAAGCTACCATAAATCACAAAGAGTCATTGCAGAATTTAATTTAACCTACTAAGCAATCTTTTTGTTCCAGCTCGCCTTAAAAGCAAAAAAAAAACGCTTATACTGGCAACATCGCGGGACAATCTCGGGTGTTAATATAAATTTCATGAGCCAAGCTATCGCTGTGTTGCTATTTTATTAAAAGCTCGTTGTTTAGGCTCGATTCATATTAAAGTTAATCCTGTGTCACACCGTTCCGAACGTGGGAATTTATTTATTGGTACTAGAATTTAGGTCACGTTCGAACATGTCTTGTAGGTCGTTTAGGTAAAAAGGTTCTTATGGACTAAACGGAATACGTGTAATGGCAAACGATTTTTGTAATAGATGTAGGATCGGTGTTTTTTTTTCTTAACAAATTTGTAACAAATTTTACATATTTGAAACATTTCGTCCATCTCAATGTAATTTAGCTATCGTTTACTTATCTCATTAGAATCTTCAGTAGTTTATAATCAACGAAAAATAAAATCTACATTTCCAAACTATGGAAAATAATTCTAAAAATGTATTTCCCTTGAAACGACGTATAATAAAATATAGGTAAGTTTCTACATCCTGGAAAACAACCAAAAATTTTTGAAGTTTTAAAATATGTTCACTTTTGCCAAAACTAAAGAAAAATTAAATTACCTAAAACACAATTTCCACAAAACGCTTCGGTGTAAGTGGCGGCTCTAAGAACCGGGGCGTAGTAGCGTAGTATTACTTATTAAAGACTCACAGGAAAGCTAGCTTATAATTAGCTCGTAACTCGAAAGATGAACACGTACCTGTGGGAACCATGACTGCTAAATTGGTTCAACCAGTCGGTGAAGTTTTACGGCAATTAATTATTACAGTACAGCTTAAAAGTAGTTAATTTAAAATTGGTGTTGAAAAGTTTTGATCCTAAGGACACCGTAAAAGTACTGGATTTATAATTTTAATGATATTTTCATTGTGTTTGTTCTTTGAATTCGAGTTCGTTGAAATTATTCAGGAGGTACTGTGTTGAGAAATGTAAGATTTTTTCTCATAGATGCTATTAATTTTATGAACATAGCAAAACATGCTTCTGTAAACTATTTGTAGGAACGTATTTCTTGCAGTACGGTTATTTCAGAAACGAGCACTATTAAAAAAAAAGTCAAGATTGAATCAATCGATTCAATATTACAAGAGGTTGAAACTCACTACAGTAAAAAAAAAAAACAAAATATAATACACAATATGGCCGACTCACTGGTGTTTTAACTCAAAAATAAAAACGTATTGAAAACCACTGTTTTTATCAACGTGGCACATAAGTATTTGTATGTATATAACAACAACAAAAAACACAGCGATAAAATAATAATAATATTATGTGAGGCCTACCAGTAAGACATGGGTCCTCCTTGGTTGCGTCATCGACAGATCGAGACTTACCTAAAAATAAAAAGAAAAACATAATTATATAACATGAAAAATGTGCATGATACCTGGAGTAAAATTGCTGTTACTTTTGAATACGTTTTGAAATTATTTAAAAAAAAGATTCGTGGCCTACGATATTTTTAGCAAAACGTTGTGAATTATGGTAACGGTTTTACTAATTATCATCTTGTTGGCTTAAAAAAACGGTCAAAACTAAGGCCCTTCCACAGCACTACTTTGCCCACATACTATTGTAGTCTTTGGCACTACTCAATAATGACGTGTTCTAAAGTCAAATCACAAATGTGTAAATAGAATATCACAGCACTAGTAGGGATAGCGATAACTACACGAGTTTACATGACCACTAGTTTGTGATTGGTTGTGTCGTGAACGAAACGCCGTTCATTGAAATAGTAGTACTGTGACAAACTCGTTGGTGATTTGCAATAGTAACTGGTTAATATTGTGAAGCATCATGGTCAAACCGGCTAAGAAATACAAAGTAAAAAAGTTTGGACAGTGTTCTTTTTGGTGTAATTAGTGACAACAAAAAGAACACTGCCCTAATATTTCCACACCGTTAACCCCAAAAACAGTTAAAAAAAAAATATCAGCAAATCTGTTACACAAAGGAGAATGCCCAGATTCTATAAGTTCTTTATGTTGAAGTATCGCAAAATATTTGTCACACCACTGCCTTGATTGACAGTTCATCGATCATGAGGCACATCGGCAAGTCTTTTACACAAAGTTGCTTGAGGAAAAGTTGATGGCTTGAAAGTTCTGATTCTTTTAAGATATAAAACAAAAAGTGTATTGGAAAATTAGGACCTAATGTTTAAAGTTTTTAGAGAACGGCGGAGCAAATTGATAACGATACTTTAATGAAAGATTTTTTCAGTTAACAACGTTCTGAAGTCGTCTGAGTAGGCTCGTCATAGCTATTCATGGAGAATGAATAATTATTCACGGAGATAAAACAAAAAGGTTGTTTTAATCAGCCTGTAACCCACTGCTGGGACACAGGACACCTTTTCGTGGGAAGGCGGGCCGTAATCCACCACGCGGGCTCAATGCGGATTGGTGGTCATTTTACATGTCTTCTTTAGTTCTAGGTCATACCGGCTTCCTCACGACGTTTTTCTAAACCGCTCTTCAAAGCGAGCAAAAATAAAAGCCACAATAAAGCCACCGTATTTATCAAATCGATAAATATACCCTTCTTTTTGGAATTTGGTATATTTCTATGCTCTATTTATATATGCAGCAACTAATTTTAAACCACCAATTACGCAGCACATACCTAAAATAATCCATCATGAACCGACTACCAAACGAACTCGTAATTTCATAACTCCCTGATTGATATTTCAAAGCTAGCAAATAATAGTGACGAATTAATACGTCGTGTATAATTAACGGCAGCTGTACCACATTCGAGTGTCGGCCACAAACCACATTCCATTAGTAATTATTGTTGAATAAAAATATCTCGTTTTACAAGCGGTTTCATCGACGATCGTGTTTGGATTTAATGAGTTTAATATTGTTATATACGTTTTATGTGGAAGTAGGTACCAAAAGATGGTAAGTATGTGGTATGATACAATTTTAAAAACTTGCCAGTAATGAAAGACCGATTAATTAATGTAAATTTAATTTACAATTTACCAATGTTTTTAATGAAAAGTTAATGCGATCCATGATATGTAAATCACACACGCTGCAGTTGTAAGCAACCTTAAAGCTTCACTTTTGTGCTAAAGTAAATGAAATATGTATCAGACAGCGTTTTAAACCAAGCCAACTAGGTCAATCACGGATAGGTAATTGAACCGAAATAGCGAAATTCAATCGACCGAATTATATTTTAAGCAGTAAGGCAAGCTCAGAGAGTACCAGGCGAACAGAAAGTTGCGAGAGCCACGTAACAGGCCAGCGATAAAGTAAAACGATAACCGGCTAGTTTCCACAAAAAATCATTTTGAGTCCGTGTCCCTTTCTTGATAGAATTGTCCGTAACTCCCGGGAGCCTTCATGAGCCCCTGAATTATTTCCATGAAATAACTCCTTGCCGTGGCCCAAAAATAATTGGGGAAAAATAAAGAATGAAAGAAAAAAACGCGTACAGAAACTAACCGTTCCCAAAAAGGCAATTTCACTCGCAATCATGAGAAATAACGATATTACCCCATAAACTTTCGACGTGAAACCTAAATATCTCCTCATACCTTTCTACTTCTTTACAGACATTGTTTATTTTATATACGTGGACCATTCCAGCGGTCCTATGATATTTTTATTGTGAGGTGAACGAAAACGATTCTGTCCTTTCTGTTTATTGTGTTTTAAGTTTGGTGAACGCTTAGAATTTTTATGTTGAATTTTATCGTACCATTCGGGCGTAGACCGTTTCAGGTAGGAATCATTACGTGTTTGAATTTCAACTAACGTTTGCGCTGTTGTTACTGTATGCTATTGTGTGGTATTTTCTTTTCTTTTTAGGAACTCTAGAGGTTGTAGTACATAATGTTATTTGGGTTGGTAATGTTGTTGCTAAAACCTTTATGTCTACGTTTCCCCTGGGTTCGTTTATTACGCTACGTGAATCGAAACCCAGTGTTTTCAATAAATACCTGTCCCTTTTTCTGATATTTATATTTCGAAAATATTCGACAAACTCACAGGTTTGGTTAAAACACCTGCTCTATAATATTACGCCATTCAATCCGACTTGTGTAAGCGTAGAAAAATTTTGCTGCAGAAATCTCTCCGGCTCATATGAATAAACTCTCTCCCAAAAATAAGCTCTTTCAATACTTCTATCATACCGTCCTTGTATCAGATATCAAGCCGCTCAAACCAGAGATACTAGGCGCACATGAATAGGCAGCGACAGAATCATACTACGTAATCCAATACCGTCCACGAATCTTTAATATCACAAGCAAAAGTTTGGAATACAGCGATGAATAATAGCTAGTCTGAATGCATTATACATGAGTACACATACAGGGTGGCTTGATAAAAATAACTGTATATAGGTATGGTGGTGTGTATGTGTGTGTGTGTGTGGGATCAGAGAAACTCGTCCTTGGCCCGTTTGTGGTGTTATTGAAATCTAAAACGGCCTGTTTAGTGATGTGGCATTAAATTCTGTGGAGCGTAGTTGACTAAGCGAGGTTGTTAGGCCGACAAGTTTTCGTTGTTTAAAATAATGCCTGATAATGTTCGGTTTCTATACGGTATATTTAAACGCTGAATTGATTACCCCGAACAAGTTAAAAGCACTAAAAGGTTCATCGTTTAAACATAAAGCTGAATAAATCAGTGATGTAAGATGTACATATGTGCCAAACATAGAGACAAGCTTTATCGCTGCAAATACTAGAAGATTTGTCATAACCAATGACCGTAAGCACAGCCGTAAGTAACTTATATAAATTGTAGTTTACTTAAATTAGTTTGTGTGTGTAATGTTTTCAACCAATATACCATCTGAAATGCACTGAAGTCCCTCCTCCTCGCCCTTATTTGCAACTCATTACCAAACCAGACCTGAAGCTACCAGCAAATCGAATGCACACAAATATTCCAAAGGAGCATGTACAATCATTAAACCCATTACTGAGAGAATTTAAATAAATATTCATTACGGTAGGTTATTAAAATATCATTCGCACGATTACTGCACACGATCCGCCGTCCCGTGAAGAATGAAATTAATATCTGATTTTATTATATTGTTGTTGACCACAGTGACGTTATTATTGGCTTTCACGGTGGTATTCTGTAGGAAATTGCTGTATTTCCGATTGTGAATATTTCATTAATAGAAAAAAGAAGGAAGAAATAAGACAGGAAAGAAGAAAAAGAAGAGAACGGGGAGGAAGAGATCGCTATCAGCGATAAGACCGCCATTGTAACCATAAAATTAACAATTTTGTAAACCGTTCTGTAACAATTTTGGTGTACAATAAAGTATATTCTATTCTATTCTATTCTATTCTATTAATGAAATTCTTTGTGGTTTTACTTTGAATCAATTTTATTGCTTTTGAATTTTACCAGATGAACTGGAGTTTAAGTAATTATTTTTCGATTATGAACTCGAAACTAGTTAAAGAGTTGCTACTGAAGTAACTCCGACCGACAGAGTATGTTTATCTACTTAACGGGTGGTCGACTCTTCACGTGACCAGAGGGCTGGAATTTTTTTTTGGCCAAAGAATCAGCATTGCCATCCAACGTGGTAATGCTGCCAGCTTTCTGGGCACTTATCCTGTTGACAGCGATGTGGACGAATTTTTTGACGCCCCGTAATTGTACATATTTTTATTCATATTTTAGATCTAATATTAGTTTGTAAATAAGGTAAACATTTTGATGATTTAATAAAATAGATCATAACTTACACTAAACAAATTAGTGATCCTGGTCACCAAATTGCTTGTCAAATGTGTGGATTCAATATTGGGGCCATTGTTCCCGCACGGAACAAATATTTGTATGCCCACAGGTAGTTGTTCCGGGTCTCGCTATAAGTGTGTGTGAGATTAAATGTTTGCAAACACATCCACGATACATGAGAGATTTCTAGAGTGGGGCAACGTTTTATGAAAAAAAAGTTTTTTTTTTCAGATTTTCAATATTATAGTTGTGAGTGAGGTCCCATCACTAGTAGTTTGCCTTTCTCGGTCGCTCAAGTAACACTTATCGTGGTTGAGAGGGTGCTACGTTTGGCCGTTAGTTTTTTATACACTGAAAAAAACAACCCGGTAACTCTTTTATATTTTTCCTAACACTCTTGTATGAATAGCACAATCAGAATTATAAAAATAAAAACTTATTTACGGGAGCAAAGGTTAAGGATATTTTTACGGCGGTCATTGTTTAGCAAAGAACTACAGTGTAATGTATTTAAGTAAGTTCATATTTCCAACAGATCATTTGCAAGTATCAATTCTGATCCAATCAGATTAAATACTACATATTATAATATAATTAGCAGCCACGGGTCTAACAGTTCAATAATGTACATATTTCAGTTTTTTTTCATCGATTTTCGAATGTTTGCATCACTTTTAAAAGGAAATGCCAAAATAAAGTTTTGCAGGTCAACTAAATTTATTATGTTAAGTTATTTTCTGTAAGAAAAGCTGTTTGCTATGTCAACATTTCACATCACAAATATCATTGACTCTTCAAAACTCCTCACCATTCCTAACTTTCTCTTTAACACTAAAAACGGGATATTTACCATGTTTACAATTTGTTGTTTATTGTAATAGTAAACATCGTAAATATCCTGAATTCAGTGTTAAAGATAGTGTTAGTGACATGTCAGTTTAAAAACTTATATTAAAGGTTAAAAAAAAGCTGAATAGATTTAAGTATTAGTGTCTATATTGGTAGTATTAAGATATGTGTTTTAGTTTAAGCTTTGATGGTGTCCTTTGATTTTTACTTTATTGTGGCAGCGATGTGTTGTTCACACTTTTTTTTGTTTACACTCTGTTTTTTATAAGTGAAGACTTATCATTGGCTGTCAGTCTCACGTACTATTTTTAATCGGTTTTGTTAGCTGTTAGTCTTCCATAGATGATAAATAAATAAATAAATAAAAATAAATAATTAATAAATATTACAAACACATTCCATTTCCATTTTTTTTTTACATTCTATGAAAAACAAAAGAAACACGATGATCTCTATTTTCCAACCGACAACCCCTCCCCGTTCAAAACAATACGGTTCCCTAAAAACATGTCTCCCGTTATCACAACATTTAATTCCCGTTGCGGTCAACCGTCGTATCGATGTGGTACCGATGACCAGACTGTGCCCTGATCGCGTGTGGTCCCACACGACTGTGACCAGTTGTGGTCAGATCGTACGACAGAGAATAATTGATTTTTGGCCGTTTATATAGGAAGGTATTAATTTATTTTTCGTGATGGTTTTTAGGTTTAGGATTGGTTATGATATTTATTGGCGGCTGAATAATCATATACAGGGTTGCCATCCGTCCGGGTTTCCCCGGATTCATTTTAGTTTAGATGGCAAACCTATCTATGTATGATATAAAACTAGATCGGTTACCATTGGTAAATACCAATGTCGGCTTTCGAGAAGCTAGGAATTTCTGTGGTAGGTAAATACCATTATTAGTAGCACTAATAATCCTTCCGTGATCCCAGCTACGCTTAGGCAGATTCTGGACTTAAACGTAGGCAAAAAAAAATTGATATAAATATGTATGAATTATAACAAAATTCTCGGAAATAGGACAAGTGTTTTTGCATTTAAAACCTTTAGCAGAAAGAGAATATCGAAAAACTGTCGGCTTCTCTGTTCCCAGATCATTATAATCTGGCTCAATTAAAAGTGAATCGGTTTCTTCTAAGCAAGCGTGCTCCACCCTAGGCCGCATTATCACTTCCTATCAGGCAAGTTGCGGCCAAACGCAAGCCTATTTCGTATAAAAAAAGAATGGTCCCGAAACAAGAAACAACAAAAAATATATAAACCATTAAAACCGAACGGAAACTATACATAAGATGAAACAAGCGTTCTATAACGTTTGGCGAGGAACGTGCTCTAGTGGGTAGTCCTCGATTTAAACACGTTGGTGACAGAACGGCTTCCCAAGGCTGAAGATATGCGTTGACGTCAGTGTCAAGTGATATTGTGTTTGAATCAAGGTTTAGGGTTGATGTTTCGTTACTATTTGCTTTGTTATCGGTGGCTTTGTTGTGGCGGCTTCTACAACATAACCAGAATATAATGTTCCCTTGCTGGGACACAAGTTTCCACTCAATGAGTGGGACTGGGCTAAAGTCCACCACAAGAGCCCAATGCGGGTTGGTAGATGTCACATGACTTCGAATTTTGTGTCTAGGACATGTCGGTTTCATCACGATGTTTTCCTTCTCCTTATTGAGAGCAGTGGTGGTGATATAAATTACACACAAACTAATGCCTGGCTAGGTTCGAACCCAGGACCTTTACCCCTTTACCCTATGCCACCGCTGCGCCGTTCCCTTCGGCTTCCACAACGCCAAAAACATCGCGGAAGCAGAGTTAGTGTGCTTTCATGAAGAAACCGCAAAATACTGTATCTGTTTCTGTAAATGTGAATGATGTGAATGCACACATAATGTATACCTACATACTATTTTTATTCAGGCATCCTTCTTCGCGAAATTAGGATACATTATAATTATACAACTGTCCAAAAACAACCGTCGGGCCTTAGTAGCCTTCTAGAACATGAGATGTGGAACTTTCCACTCTATTTCCTGATACCTGTAAAATCTTTTCTAGATAAAACAAAACTGGTATGAATCGGTTTTATTGTTATTCACTTTGTTCTGTCAATAGAGTTGATGGATGCATATCCACGAACCGAGCAATAAGAGGTGGAATAGCAATCTGTAAGGGATTAAAGTGCTCGGTGTAAATTCTGATTCAGCCAAATTGTTTTAGGCGAACTTATTTTAAACCATTTATTTCACAGTTTGTTGAAGAAGCACTATACAAAAGAACAATGGCAAACAAACAGACAATTGACAACATTCCACATGCGTCCTTTGATAAAGCTAGCAAGTCTAAGTTCAATTTCTATACAAATGGAAGAGAAACGGTTGACTCAGCTGATTCAACACTGCACCCATGGGAATGAGTCTATGGCATAGATAATGCGTCGTGTTAGTGCTACTAGTTTCATTTGCTAAGCTGCGAATTTCATGCCGGAATGCATAAAATACGAGGAACATAGGATTAAGTCTGGATAAATGACCGGGACAACGTTTGTTGAGAGTAAAGTAAAATGAATTGCACAAAAATCACGAGGTTTTAAACCTTTCTATGTTTAATAAAAAAATTACGGTGGATTGATCTTTCGAAATGGAGAAAGGCTCATTGGAAATTTATGTTTAAATTCTATCGTCGCTTTTTTATTGGTTAATAAAGAGCGACGATAGACTCTAAATAATACTTTTGAAAAGTTCCATATTTTCTCAAAACAACATAACAAAGCACCTGTAATTCCCAAAAGTAAGGCAAGGGTGTAACTAATAGTACCACAATTTACACACAGTAATATTTAAGTCCCACGTAATAGGCGAGCCGGGCACAAATGCAGACTCTGTGGTTAATACTGAGAAATTCCAGATAGAAAAACCCAATAGCACTTTTGCGCGACTTGGGAATTCAATCCAGGACCTCTTTCTCAGCAGTTGGACTTGCTATAGACCAACGAGGCAGTATATTTTTTTTTTAGTTGAAAAAGCGAGCTTTTATTTATTTAAGATTTTTTTGAGATTTTTAGAGATTTTAGAACTATTTTCTCTCAGATAGCTTTTCAATCCTCTTTTTCTTCCTAATTCCTATACAAAAGAAAACTTCCTCACTAAAAGTCACATCCACTCCCAACAAAACTAACTGGGTGTTTATAACAGCGGAGCCGTCAACTGTGTTTCCATTTAATCCTTACCAAGATGTAACAGAAACACTTAACTTCCAGCTGATTCACTGAATCCCGCGGGATGAGTTCGCTGTGTAGATAATGCGTCCAGTTAGCAGCCGACAAGTTTCCTTGAAAGCTCGAGTTGGGCGATGTTCGATAGTATAGGAAGCGGTTTTACTAATCAGTGGGTTATTGTTAGGTTTTCGTGGTAAATTGTGGGGCTAGTGGTGCGCTTTGTTAACACTGTTAACTATCAAGCAGCGCCGGTTGCTAAGGGAACGATCATGAACTGCCTAGCCTTTTCCCAACTATGTTGGGGTCGGCTTCCAGTATATGATACTCTCTGTAAGAGCAAGTGCTTAACGTGCTTTCCGAGGCCACTCGGTATGCAATGGGTGGTCACCCATCCACGGACCAACCTTAGATACTGCTTAGGGGATGATGGTACTTTCCCATGTGTAGGGACAGATGCATAAGGACGGATGGGAGCAAGCCATCATCATTTGCCTAGCCTTTTCCCAACTATGTTGGGGTCGGCTTCCAGTCTAACCGGATGCAGCTGATTACCAGTATTTTACAAGGAGCGACTGCCTATCTGACTTTCACAACCCAGTTAGTACCGGGTAATACGATACCCCTTGGTAAGACTGGTTGTCAGACTTTCGGGTCACTGACTACTTATAACGACTGTCACAGATTTTTAAATGACAGCCGGGAACAACGGCTTAACGTGCTTTTCGAGGCACGGAGGAAACTCGGTATGTAATGGGTGGTCACCCATCCACAGACCAACCTAGGCAAGCGCGGCTTAACCTGAAGATTGATCCGAGCGGCTCTTATTATTTTAGCCACGAGCTCCTCTGTATGGGAGCAAGCCATTTGGTGTAAAGACTTATAGAAAAGTAGTGTTTGGTTCTTTATTTTCTTTAGACTCTAACACACAATAATGGTGGTCTAACATAGAATCTAGTCTATGATTTGCAACATTTTGACGTAAGTTTGACATCGGTCATGGCTCTCTCACTGCTAAAAGCTTAATGCTCACGCGTATGAAACTTCGATTTTCAACCTTCTTTTTAAAGTAAAATAAATTCGTTTTTCATTTTACATTTGGAGCAGAATTACACAGCAGTATTATTTTTTACAAGCCTTTGTTTAGTTTTTCTCCACTGTTAATGAAATGGACTTGAGGGGTTTCTTTTTCGTTGTTATTTGGCGCTCTTATTATACTTGGGCCTTATTTCATAAGTACAACTGTACTGTTGGAAAACCAAAAACTTTCTCTCTAAATCTAATACTTCATCACTTGCACCACAACCGACTTCCTTCGTTTCCAACAAGACAAGTCTTTGTGAAATCATGATGAATTCGTGTTCTCCGATATCGGACTGAAAGGGATTAAATGTTAAGTAAGAGCCAGTCGTTTTGCAGTCGAACGAATTCGTTAGGTTTCGCTTATAGAAACATTTGTTTTGGGGCTTTTGAATGTATTTTGTTGGTATTAGATGTTGTTCTAATTTAAAACAGAAAAAGAGGAGATCTTTTCCGTAATCTTTTCAAAATTATTCTAATAATTTCGAAATTACCTCACTGTCCCTTCGTTGCTGTGATGGTTTACTGAGCATGAGCCGTTGGGTACGATTCGCGAGTCGGAAAAGTGTTATTGGGTTTTTCCAGCAGAAATTTCTCGGTGACAGCTCAGACACTTGATTTTCTGGTGAAATAAAACATCTACCTTACTTTTCAAGGCTTAAAGGCGTAATTTGTTGATAAATCATGTTTAAAAACACGAAAACATAAATAATATCATAAAAAGTTCAGTCCATGATGATCGATGATTTAAGCAAGAATAAAAAAACAGAAAAAAAACTTGGATATTACATTAATTTTAATTCGTTATGAATTGCATAGAAGCTTCTATTCTTAAATAGAACTCCTTAAAGATGAGGGACAATAATCATCAATACACTCAAAACTACTTTTCATTCACAAACATCATCTACATACATCTCCAAAACGAATTCCTCCTCTTCACGCTAACCTGCTTTTGTTTCACCTTCAGGCGCATCTTCATACATTCATAGTCGAAGATATTTTATTTGTACGCAACCTTTACCCCACGGCACGGCTGAATGGGTTCGCTCGGGACTTGTCAAAAGATTGGCCCCTATCTCGAATCCAATCTTACGAGTCACAAGTCAGGGGGCGTTAGTGATCACTGACCCGCGACGTGTTTTAGAAAATCCTCACATACTTCAATGAATAGGAATATTCAATGGGAATAGTATTTATGGGATTTCTATGGTTTTGATGTCGGTATACTTATCTATTTATACCCACCAAATCGCTTATATGATGAAATAAATGAGAAAGAAACATTAAAACTCAAATAATAGTTTTAAACTAACAGACATAAAGTTTATATTAAAAAACACAGTGTTTAAGTAGCTTGTATAATGGAACGTTAATCGGTTTTGCTAATTCATTGATTGATTCCGCGAATAAAGTTGCAGCATCGGAGAAATTCACTGGTATTTTTCGTTTTCATAGCTCTATATTGTTATCTTTTTCATAACTTCTTCTAATCTGGGCTTGTTTCAAGACGTTCGTTGTTTTCACATTAATTATTTTTTGTCTATTCTTTTTCTAAGACTAGATATCTACTTCAAGTTTCCAGTTGAACGACTTTCCACCTTATAGACTATTCATTGCAAGAAAACTCAAGTAAAATAGTCACGATGCAAAAGTAAAGGAAAAAGGAGGTCGAACTGAAAACTAAAAATAACTTTCAGTAATCAAATAGGAGGTGTTCTCAGTGAATACAGGATGTGAAGAGCCCGCCTTAGTTCATGCATGAAAGGAACTACACAAATAAAGGAGTGAATGAGATGTCGTGCAGTACTGTTGCTGGGGAGTTTGTTCCGCCACTTCTTCTTCCCAGCTAAAACACGACAAGTGGCGAAGGGCGGGCGTTTTGGGGGATCGTCTCTTGTAAACTCGACGTTTTAAAAGTGGTGATTATCAGCCTAATTTGAATAAATGACTTTTGATTTTGATATCGTCAAAATCGCTGGGAACAGATGGATAAGGGTCGCGCAGAACAGAGAAGAAAGTGATGGCGTATACCCAACAGTAGGTGATTCCGGGCTGAAAGGATGCAACACGTCATAGTCGCATAGTGCATCAGGTCCTTAGAGGTACGAGTAACCGGTCAGCCACGAGCTACTCGCTGAAGCAACACGCAGTTTGCTAGAGAAGGACAAAACAAATGAAAAAAAGTCGGTAAAACCTCCCACGAATTATCGCGATTTGCGACGCAATGATACGGCCCGCAAAGGCGATAAGTTACGCACGAGCGTGTCGCAACGACTTAGGCCGTGAACTGGGTTTAGTTCATGCATGAAAGGAAATTAAATAAAAAATACAACCGAATTCAGAACCTCCTCCTTTTTTGAAGTCGGTTAACAAGGAGTGAATGCAAAAGTTGAAGTAATTAGACTTGTCTAGCATCGAAGTTGTCTAGACTTAAACAAAGGTTTCTACTGAGAAATTATTTACGAGTATATTCCTCTTGCCTTTGAGTTATGAAGAACATCTTAAAACCTTTGCCTCGGTGTTTTTGCGGAAATCGCTTCTTCCAATAAGTATTTTCCACTAACTACTTGTTTCTTAATAATTGTTATTTAGAATTAAATTACTGTGTTCTCACACTTTTGCGAAAAATTATCAAAACTGCCTAAAACTGTTTCAATTCAAGTCTAAAGAAAAAGTACTTCTACTTGAAAAACTGGGGAGGCCTTTGGCCGGCAGAGAGATAGCTACGGTTTCTCAAACAGAAAAAAAAGCAAGATAAAACAGTTCCATTTAGGACAGACACATATTTTGACTCACTCATATGAACTATAAAAGTCTCCATGTATGTATGTATGTAGGTAATAAAATCACCAAACATCACCCACTGATCCTAAACTGATATAGGTCTCAAAACTCCATCCTCCATATCCTCTCTAATTACATCATCACATAACAGCCTTAGCAATTATCCATCGGAAGCCGTCCCTCAAGATCCATTAATACAAGAGCTCTCCACACATCTTGCAATTACAATAGCCTTCTTTGTCCTCCTGACAAGAATTAATTGACATATCACCGGGCCTTTAATTGATGGTAAAGTCAAAAGCAGGCGCTGGTGACAGATTGATGGAAAGAGTGGGCTGTCTGATACATCGGTTGTTTGTTGTATGAGCTTGAATGAGTAGTGTGTGGCTTGGATTTATGTTGAAGAGTGAATGGTGAATGTTCCGTGCGTTCATCGTTCGTTTGGGAACTGAATGGGTTTGTGTTGTCAGCCCCAAAAAGATGTAAACACGGACAAGGAACCATTTTATTGTCTACAACCATTATTCCATAATTTTGTATACAATGTAAATGTACAAAACATAGTAAACAATTCAATTCACCAAAACCTCCTATAGAGGGTGGATACAATTATGGAACAATTATTGTAGACAATACAATGGTTCCTTGTTCGTGTTTACATCTTTTTGGGGCTGGCAGTATGAGAATTGCAGATTTTGGTAAATATATTTTAGCAAAATTCGTTTTTGAAAGATGTTCTCTTTACTACTTACGACTTCGTTTATTTTTTTTTTTTTTTTAAATATTGTAAATCTTGTTTCAGCCGCAATATTTGAATCAGACCTTAACTAAATGAATAAATATTTAATTTTGTTGGTTATGTACCAACTCAACTGAAAAACAGGAGTCAATCGACTGTACCAAAATTCAAACCACAGAAATATATACACAAACCATCGCAAAATTTGCTTATAACCAATAATTCCATATTGAATTTTCAATCAAACAAATTACATCAAAGCATACGCTGTTCATATTAAATTCTTCGCCGAACTCCGTAAACATTTCCAAGTAAACGAAGAGACAACTTTGTCACATACTTCTGGAACATTCGTTACATTATTCAAGTTATACACTTTTTCCGATGCAGTGTAAATAGGAAATTGAATTTTGCCGAGTGTACGCGAAGTTAGCCGACCGTGTGTAGACGCTCGTACTTGCATGCAAGTCTTAGGACGTGTTCACACACAATTATAGACCAGGAAATTGTGAAAGTAGTGTTGGTTCTAACTCTTTTGTACCTCAACACTCTGACAGGAGGCAATTGTTGAGTTGTTTGCTGGCTTAAATGTGGAGTATGAATTAAAAAATTCAAGTGTAAATGCAAATGAATTGTCAAATAGCTTCGGTGCCTCCAAGGTTTTAACACAACCAAAATTTCTCATAAATGTCTGCAGCACAGAAATTCAGTTTAAACAATCTCGATTGCAGAATCACTGTCACCGCTCGAAATCTCGTTTTGCGGTAGCTTGTAGTTAATATCAATAAGCATCTTATACATACACATGTTGCAGGTTCCGTAGAAACAAACCATAATTTGGTGTGTTAGTCAACAGAGAACTTGTACACCACAAAAATGTGGTCGCTTCGTGTGGTTCAAAAGTACTGTCTGTACAAGCCTTAGTCCCCGCGTACTTTCTTTCGAGCTCGTTTTAACTCTAACTCAAGAATCTATTAAAGTTACACGAACGATTTAAACTACGCTAAGACGACGTATAACGTAAGAAGTAGTTTCTATAGATTGGACGATTATTCGCAAGTTTTATAGGGTCGTTGTAACAAATTATGTCAGAAGAATTTATGGGACTGAATTAAAAGTTGTAGTTAATTTTTACGACGTGGTTACAGGTTAATGGTCGTTTTAAAGACCGGATTAATTAGGTAAGTGACAAGGTTAAAATGGTAAGATTATATTGCATAAGTAGTTAAACAGTTATTACGGGTAAGCGGGTATTAAACAGTTTCTTATGTGCGGTGAAAAACAGTCAGGTTACGTTGTACGAAGAGTTCAAGGGTTGGTAGTAAAATCCTTGTAACCTGAAATTAATTATAAAAGACGTTATTTGATGACCATGTTTTGACAACTCCTCTGTGAGTGGAAATTAACCGTGTTTGCTGAAGTTTATTCATTAAAGTTAAAAAAAATATCATTGAGTTATTTTTCGTCGTTCAACGGATGTAAGTGCCAAAACTTTCAGAGGAAACTAACGTCACGAAAGGAGAAGAGGTTTCTTTTACGCCAAATCCCCTGGGATGTAGGGAAGTTATATTTCCGTTTGTAGTTTGATCGTGTCCCCATGGCCAGAAATATTGTGTTAAAAGTTAATGCAAGGGAAAGTCGTAGAAATACCAAAAGTGAAATTCAAAACATGATCATCTGCCTCTAGCCTTTTTCCAACTATGTTTGGGTCGGTGTCTGCCTACCCGGATGTAGCTGAATACCAGTATTTTATATCTCGCAACTGCCTTTTGACCTCCATAACCCATTTACTGGTACTACGTCACCCTTTGGTAATACCAAATATATAATACCAGTACAAATGGCAGTCAAAAAATAGAATACTTTGACGAGTGAACACGCTGTGTAACCAATAATGTAGTTAATCCAAACCATTGACTTTAACCACAAAACAAAAAGCCAGATTAGATAATAGAAAAATGATTTCCAACGCTACGCAGTCGACCTCAGTACTAAAATCGCAAGTCAACCTCGTATAACCCGACCGAAACGCGTAGACACACAAAACAGAAAAGGTTGAAACAAAAAAGGCACAATTTCCACAAAGCAGTATATCACCTACAATCATTTATCAGAATATAACTAGTGGGGCGGAAAAGCATACATTGGCTTGGACATTTTCGTCCGTGTACGCTTTTTGCGCACGTTTTCTGCTTTATTTTTTGTACAAAGCTACTTTCTGTGGCTGTATGAGTGCGGCTTTATACAAGTATTTTCGTTTTAAATGCGGCGGATTGATTTTTTTGCACGTTTTTGCAAAATATTTGGCATAGAACGTTGTGCGGATAGCTTAAGTGGCACGTATCCTGTAGTAAGGTTGTAGGATCAAGCTAGAAATGAAAAATTGAGTTTTGTAAGTTTATTTTTTATCTAATAAATTCTCTCGATCAATATTTTGTATAGATATTAAGGAATTCGATTTTGAAAACCGTTGTTACAATATTAAGGTTTGCTCATTAAGTTTCTATAAATGTAATTTTTATATAAAACAGTACTGTCCTTGTCATTACAAATGCCTGACTTGACTTACAGCTGTAAGTCTCAATGTCCGTCTACATTTTACCGAATTCACCATAATTCATTTACCAAAAAGTATATCCAAGACCGCTTTGTTAGCCCGTATTGACCTCCCTAACAAAGAACCCAGAAAAAAACACGAGTTAGTTACTTTCCCGTCTATGCTCAAAGTTCCTGTATCGTTAGAATATCAATGTGATACAGAAGAAAACTTTGTACTTCGATACTGTATTCTAAACGTTTTCGCGAGTTAAGGAATTTTGGAGGCTGAAGTTGTAAAGTGAATTCTTGATCTGTAGGTCTGTTGGTGAAAGCGTTGCCCGTGACCCAACGGTATAAATATTGAATTAATTATTGTTGTGGAACCGTTTCTAGCATTGAATGTAGCTTCGTGGGGTAATTGCGTAACACACTCACAATTCCAATGCAATTTTTGACAATGCAGCCATATTCGTTGCGTTAATAAGCAGCGATGGCCTACTGGTGTGAAAGTCGGACTGCCAAGTCATAGGTCTCAAGTTCGAACCAAAGACACGCCTCTCTGATTTTTCAAAATCATGTGCGTATCGTATAATTATCACTTGCTTCGGTGAAAGCAAAACATCGTGGAGAACCAGCATGCCTGAGAAATATTTCTCTACGGCATGTAAAGCCAAGTCAGAGGCATAAAAACTCTGACACCAGGCTAGGCACTAACCACACGATGAAGTAAGGTTGCGTTATTTACGTTACGTTTCATTATAATATTTAGTATACTTTATGTTATGTGTAGAACGCTCTGCGACCTTAAAAAGATGGCTATGACAAACTGATAGTGGAAACGGAGGTTTGTGGGAGGCTTATGTCCGACAGTGGACTGTGACAGTTTCCGCTTTATTTGGGACGGTGTTGCAAATTCAACATTATTTGGTCGACTTTCTTCTATTATTTATTTAAAAGGGGTACATAGGCGGACATAATACATATAATGCCACAAAGCTTTTACACGTAAAAGTTTAACCACTTTTTCATTAGCTCGTTAAAATGCCATCTGCAAGTATTAAAAATCTTCATCATTCTCCTGCCCCTATCCCAATCTAATTTGGGGTCGGCGCAGCATATCTTCTTCTTCCATACTTCTCTATTACTCGTCATTTCAGCAGTCACCTCCTTTCTAGCCATATCCTATCCAAGTAGTTATATGTACATCTGTTTCAATAAACAACGCTCTTTATACACTCCTACAAAACTTTTCCGGTAACACAGCAAGACTACATAAAGTTGTATCTACAACAGTCAAAAACCAAGTCAATATGAGCTTGTAACCCTCTCGCAACAGCCCAATTTGCATCGCGTAAACGCACGTACACAACCCTAAAAACTTGTTTTCATTTATTGAGTTTAAGACCCTCTTGGAGCCCTTGATTAGTTCCAGGTAAACAGTTTTCTGGGTTAATTTGGCTAAGAATAGCTTCCTATTTACTTTTAAATAACTAGATGTCGAGGGTCCAGAAATTTCTATTAAATAAAACGATATTAATGAATTTATGTTGGGTCGGGTTCGATTGGATTCTTTAAGTTAGTTGGATATTGAGAAAATAGACAGTCAGGAAAATTGGCTATGTTTAAATAAAGTTTTGGTTCTTATTGGGTCTATTTGGTAAGACTCCGACTCCAAGAATTAAACTGCCTGGAAAATTCTTATGAACCCCATTTTTTTTTTAGAGAAATCTTCGTTACCTCGTCATCTGCCAAGCCTTTTCCCAACTATGTTAGGGTCGACTTCCAGTCTAACCGGATGCAGCTGAATACCCTTATTTTAAATGAAGCGACTGCCTATCTGACCCAGTTAGTACTGGGTAATACGATACCCCTTGGTAAAACTGGTTGTCAGACTTTCATAAATCGTCATTACCTAATTTTCTTTAATTAATTTAGTTTTACTCTTAATAACACGCGAATTTTTTAGAATTATGTTATTGAAGCTGATGATTATTAGTTACACATGAATAAACTATGACTTGCAGCCGACGAAGGGTTAAATCCACATCAAAGTCAACTTCCGCAAAAGTACTAACTACTAACTTTTCGTCGTACTAAAGTTTTTTTTGTCTTTCCACACACCAACTCAATATTTATAGAGGAAAAAAGTTCGATCTTGGCAGAAGTCTCTGTAGAAATGTTGTTTACTTTGGTAAATGCAATTACCCTTTCTGGGAGGGCGGACGAGTGTTATTATATTACGATTTTATTAAGGACTTCCAATATAGTAGGTAGTTGCATGATGCTAAGTTTTACGGTTTACTGTCGACTGTTGGGTTAGGAGGAGAGGGTTAGAGGTAAGTACTTCGAATTTAAAAGTATTATTATTGGAAACATAGACTAAAACGTGTTTGCGTAACAACTCACTGGATAAATTAGCCGGATGAGTGGACGTCTTGCAATAGATGGCGGGAAAGACCTGGATGAAACTCGCAGAGACCAGGGAAGCATAGCACAAAAGAGAGGACGTCTAAACTTATCCTTAGGTAGAAAAAGGCAGCTAACAATGATTTTTAGAACAGGAAAGTATTGCTGATGATTTAACTTAAAGTTAAAACCGACATCCATACTTTCTATAGTAAATAAGTATTTTTATAAATGCGAAAGTACTTAGTACACACAGCTCCATTAAATGCTTACCCCCCCTAAACACATGTGCATTCAAATCCGTGCTAGGCCCAAGCTGGTTTTTGTATTTTGCAAAAACATTTTATTATAATTAATGTATTGTTTTAGTGAATAAAAAAGTTAAAGTTAGTATTTTTTTTAAGTCTCTTTTTAGTATTGTTTTATTTCCAACAAAACGTTAATACTTTTGTAATTGTGTATAATGACCAGCAATAATAGGGTATATTTTAAGATTCTTTTTTCAACGTTAAAATAAACCGAAGGATTCAAGACCGTTTGCCGTGCATAAGATTGAAACTTCAAATCCTAGGCACGATATGTGCTTTTTGTAATGCATTATTAGTAAGTAATAAGTATTTTTCTATTTTGTTTCAGCAATATAAATTTAAAAATCAAGAAAAATAAAATACTTTAATATTCATTTTATAACATTTATTATTGCTATTTATTTGACAAAACTTTGTTGTTATTTTACTACACAGATTTATATTTTATAATTTGATTGATAATTACAGTATATAATTATAATATATTATAATTATTTTGCCAACTGACACAAACGGGAACGTATACATCGAACGTTGTATTTATAACTTGAGGGTATGGATTAATTTTATAAAGAAAATGTAAGTAAGTAAAATTAATGGATACCCTCAAATTATAACATCTATCGGTTAGACAGAGACATTAAGATAAAGTGACTCGGACGATAGTAGATAACAATTTCATCGCATTTCATATGGGCTCACTGGCTAGTTCGTCAAACTGCCGATAGGACGACGTCCGCTTATGCGATGGTTCGAATCCATGTCGAAGCAACGAACTCTTTTTGAAGTATTCTTTACATTATTCGTAACGAATTCAATGTTGAAGCAGTGTAACATTTTGAAACTTGAGAGGTTAGCACATACTGACGCTGTGTGTACTCTGTTTGTAGTTCAAACTTTCTGTTAGCTTTCGATGTCTAAAGTTCTGCACCGATCGTTATAAAATTACGCATTCTGTATATTTATGTAAAAAAGTCGAGGCAAAATTGCGGACCACAGCTAGTTTTCTTACAAACATGTAGATTTTCATATAATTTGCCTCCGCCTTGATAAATGCGTCGTCAGAAGGTGGCAAAAGGCGCGGTTTACCCCTTAAGGGATAAAAGCGAAACCGATATACATGTACCTTAGGGATTTCGTGGGCCGAAATCCGAAGTTCCCAAAAATAAACTTAAACTTTGAAACCAGGAAGGATAGGTCAACAAAACTTTGCATAAAGGTAAACCTTGCATTGGAAAGGATTCGCGTGGTAGTTAGATGTTTTTTGTGGAAAACGTGTCGAGTATTTTAAGTGGAGTTGGAAAAGAAATGTCTCAATAAAAACGCAACCATATTTAAACATTAATCTCGTATTATTGAAAATGCCATAAGAGTTAAGAATGATTCATATTTTAGGTTAATTTTCCGGTTAGGTAGTCAAATAATATTAGAATGTTGGTACCTAGATCCGATATAAATTAATAGGTGCTTGATTCTACAAAAATCCTACCGATAAATAATTGTATTTAATTACAAAACTCGACACTCCCATAATTTACCTAATCCACCTACTGGGAAGGTCGGTAATAGATACACAACCAATTCCAGAAACAACCCACATATTTGTACGATTTAACGAAATTAGATCCAATTCTGTTCCACACATTACTAAATCCGGCAAATTGGTCCAAACATTAGCCCAAGCGGCCAGCATTAAACAAAATATCAAAGAAGCTTCTGAAAAGCGAATGTACGTAGTGAATTGAAGTGGGCAAAGGGAAGCAACTGAAACTGAATTAGCCTGGTAGGCACTGTAAACTCGACGCTGGAATTCGTTTTGAACGTGACATACATACAATTTATTAAGTACGTGAAATATGTTGATTCCGAAGGCAGGAAGGAATTTATGGGCTTCAGTTTAGGAATTATAGTGGTTTTATTTTTCCGCCAAATAAAAGTTCTGTGTAGTGCAAGGTATTTCTGTGTTGTACTTTTTTCAAAAACTCGCTTTGACTCAATTTTCCGCTCTAAAAGAGAAAATTGTGAAACATTTTTTTGATTAAAGTCTGTCCGGAAAAAAAATGCTATCAATATTTTCGCAAAAAGCCATTGTTGTTCAAATAAGTAGCATACCCTTTTTATCATAACTCATGGTTCAGGACGTAATAACTGATAACTGCCGATACTTGATCCCCAAGAGTAATAACTACAACAAAAGGAAGGCCTCCCATTCGTATTTCTAAATCACAAAGCCCACTCGTACTAAGCAACGAAAATAATAACCCTTCTTTTATCGTATCCGAGGAGAAATCCTTTCAAGCAATTTGGAGAATATAACAAAATCGTAAACTTAGTTCAGCTCTTTCATTGGGAATTACGAAGCCATGCCCAGATCGCCCTATCAACAAAAAGAGTATAATATTATCGACTTTTGTAATCAAACCAACCAATATTGTAATGCTATCGAGGAACGCAGTATTCGTATTTCAAATTTCTCAAAACCAACCAAACCCAAAGTAACGAATCCTGTGAAATTCTTTTTTCTGTATTGGTAACACCAAACTCATCAAGAAGAACGAAGCCTAAAGCGTTTAAAAACTCTTGTAAACCTAAGGAGGTCGCAATCAGATGAATTTGCGAGCGAAAACTTTTTAAAATAAAATTGATAGCAGTGGTTAGCGCCACGGCCAGAGGGCCAGTGTTATTTTTTAATTAAATTTTTCATCTTTCGCTTTTGAAGATACTGATATTTAGTAATTATGGAATACTTTTTTGCGTACATATTTTTGCGCAGAAATGCTTTTGTTTGCTTTTTGTTGTCTCATCAAATATTTCTATAATTAAATTACTATGGAAGAGGATGAGAAATATCACAACAATATGTTTCATCAGTTTGTAAATATTATGCAAATCCAATATGCTGATGGTAAAATAAGTGTGATTATTTAACTAAAATTAATATTGCTGTTGACAGGAGTGTCCAGGAGGTGGCAGAATTAAGTATTATTAGTTTTAGTCTAGCGTTGTTATTTATAGTGTATTTTAGTCTATTATACTAACATACATAGGTTAAGGAATATTATCAAATTTATGGGTAATCTTCCTGAATTAAAGATAAATAAATAAATATTTTATGAAAACTGTTATATTTCTGGGCAGAATTGCCAGTCGGTCTCCTTATACTTTAATATAAGTCCTAATCACTGAATACAAATATATCATTATTAACACCTATTTATAACTAAAACACCACACTGACTACCTTTTACATTCCACCCAATTTTCTTATCACAACACAGTTCTCGAACAATAAAATAACACTGAACCTTATTGGACCTAATGACCATAACGAGGTACTCATGTAAGTACAAAATAGTAACCTGATCACGCCATTGGTCAGGGATAGGGTAAGCGCACCAGTTACAGTACCTAATGGTTACTAAGGTAAGGGCACCAGTAATGGTGACTCATTTAATTTAATTGCTTCCTTCAGTACCCACCAAATGACTTTCAATGGCCCCCGGTACGAGGTTCTCGGAGAAAAATTAGGATCTACCGATTATGGTCATTTTCCTTTGGCGATTGATTTGCACCCGTGTTTTAGAGAAGTGTAGAAAGATTGTGGTTGGATCTGGGGTGGTTGGCCCTTCGGGTTTTCTTCAGGTGGGAGGACATTATGATGATAACCCTTTCGCATTTCGGGGGTGACATATATTGGTATGTTTAGTGTAGTTTTCATAGAGTGAACAGAGAAAAGCCGTGCTAGTGCCTTATGATAGCTGTTATGATGATATGAAGTAAATGAGAATAAAGTATATAGTCTGAAGTTAGAAATAAATACTTTCAGTTATTGCAGGCCTTTAGCCATGATAATTATAAGCCTGGTAAGTGAGTGAGTGTACGATACAAGATGGTAGAATGATGCAATTGTTTTCCATTGGTTATAGCTGTTGGTATCCTATTTAAAAATAAATAAAAATAGGATCAACTATATCTTCATGAATTCGAAAAGAGAATATTATCATTAAAAATGCAGATGATTTGAGAAGCTGAGAAAATGCAATTAAATATCACACAAGCAAACTCAAAAATAGATCCAATATTCTAAATTTATCACACAACTCTTTCAAACTTCATACAAAAAATACCTAGTCGATATGTCGGAAAAGGGTGAGGTAGCTGGAAAGTATTCCGAACTTAAAAGAACTTTAACAGGTTGTTTGGGGTACACTAGAATGACTAAGTTTTCGACCTGGAGGACCCTGTGCTAACTTGGGCACAAAAACCTCAAAATTTTCTGACTTGTTTCTGTTATTCACTTATATCTCTTAAACTAAGCAAATTTTATGCACCATATTGGATGACAAAGTTGAAGAACATAGAATTTTCTAAAAGCTCGTCGATAAACAAGATTTTTAAACCCTGTATTAACGGTGATACAGCCGACCAAAGTTGGTCAGCATAACTATTTATTACCATAATTTCTATTTTAATTATGTTGATCAGTAATCAATATCATCGTCTTGAAAACCTATGATCCCCCCTCCCCCCAAACGTGACGATGTCCCATTATAATCTAAGAAACGCTTTGTAAGGAACCTTATCTCACACCAAGAACCCCATCGTTGTACTCACAATATGATGTCACCTGAGGTGGGGTGGGAGGGGGTGTTGTTGGGTCCACTGACCGTGGAGACTGTTGTAATGTTAATTCTACATTTTCATACTTGGTCATCACCCTTCTGTGAATTCCTATTAATACAGTATATACAGTAATTCTTTGTTTATTCATAATTGACTTGCGGATACCAGGCCTCTGCTACTACGCTATAGTGCCTAATGCACTCTTTTAGTAGTCTAAAATCATCTTCGCATTATTGCCTTTCCTATGTAACCGGTTTTGGGGCACATTAGTTGGATGGCTTCAAAGTCTATAACGGACATGGTAGAAAACTTTTTTGTGTTTTGTAATATAGATTGCAAGTTTCTATGTACAGTCAAGTGTTACTACACCTTTACACCACCAATGTAAGCTGAGCTCCAATTTGTACTAAGTGCGATACAAAGGTCCATGGGGTCCAAAGTCCACACTGTAAAGGTTCAAGAGCTTTTGAAGCTACATAATTATGTGAGATAATTTTAGGCTGCGAAAATCTTGGGATCTTGGGGGCTGCCGGACCTTCCTCGTCCTCGTCGTCAGAGTCCGAGTCTATGGACACGTCCTCCTCATAATATTTATGAGCAATCAACATAATTCACATAGAAATGATGGTAACAAATAGTTATGCTATTTTTACATTTTAAGAAACTTTGATCAGATGTACCTCCGTTAATATTAGGCTTGAAAATTTGGTTCCCCATACAAACTTTCAGGAAATTTAACGTTCTTCAGCATTTTCCTCTAATGTGGGACAAAAATGTGCTTAGTTCAAGAGATTTAAGAGCGTGTACGCCGTACGGCATTTCATAAAAAATTTCAAGTCCTTATTTTTCGAAACGACTGAACCGATTTTAATGAAACCTCACACACATAAGCAGGATACATAGGTCTAAAAAGTTATTGAAAAACATTTTCGAAATGTCTCATTTAAAAAAAGATAATTGGAAATTTCTGTTTCTATGGAAAAATTAAAATCGGTCTAATTTAACTGTAACACAATTATGCGAAAATGGTTTTCACTAACTTTTTAGACTATGTATCTTGCTTATGGGTGTGAAGTTTCATTAAAATCGGTTCAGTCATATCGAAAAATAAGGACTTGAAAATTTGTATGAAACGCCGTACGGCGTACACGCTCTTATGCGAAAAACTAAAAATAGTCAGAAAAATATGAGGTTATTGCCCTCCCCCCAAGTTAGCACAGGGTCCTCAAGGTCGAAAACTTATGACAGTCTTCCTAGTATACCCCCAAACAACCTGTTAAAGTTCCATTCAGTTCGGAATATTTTCCAGGTAAAAGTACATATCTATTGAACTATATATAACCTTAAATCCTCTGTTAGAGTATTATCACAACCCTATACAGTTGACATAACCTAATACTCCAATATGAACAATATCAATTCCCCAATTACAAAAGGCTTATCCAATTGATCAAGCGTTTACACTTAGCTTCCCTCTGATAGGGCCCGCATGCCGATAATTAATTATCCGCTAATGTAAATGAGCTGATAAATTAGTTAGAATCATACTAGTGTAGGTTCTGTAGTGACAAATAGATCAAAATTATTTAATTCTATAGAATCTACACTGCGTGAGATGGGTTTTTTTTAAATTATCAACGTAATATTATGTGCAAAAAATACAGGGTGTAAACGGACTGATTGACCAACCTTGATTGAAGGGTCAACCAAGTGTTCTGTACATCAAACTAAGTAACTCTACGCAAAAAATATTGCTGGGAAACAACTTAATGTTTTTGGGGTGAAAAATCGCGTTTTACGGTAGGACTTGATGTAACACACTCAAAACATCGCGTTGATAGATACATTGAATAGTACGGGACAGTAAAATATTAAAAAAAAAACTAGTATTTAAGAAAAAATCTTCGAAAACGTTGGCAGTTAGACCCTCAATATCTCCGTAACTAGAAAAGGCTCTCAGGTACTGTTTACATTAAAAATATCGCAACAACGGGTAGAACAAGTGCCTTTTGGCTTCATTATGGGTACTTTTACACCCATTATATACATACGTGGGTACCTATAAGTTTTTCTTCCAAATTAAGTTAATAACTTGAACCTACGTATGTTTTTTATTAGCTGCAAAAGTAACGAACCGTGGCACCAGCAAGTTGTCAGACGCAACCAAGAGGGGTGTTGGAGGCAGCTTGTCTTGGAGAAGTCATACATACGTCGTCACAATTCTCAGCATTGAGGAAACGACGAAGAAGAGAGAGAGAGAGTGAAAAGTAACTTAAGTACGTTCAGCTACAATAAGATTTTTATAAAAACACTCTACATTTATCGTAAATATCATATACACGCATCGGCCAAATCGGAGTATATTAAAGAATCTACTAGAGTGCCTTCAAAAGAAAAGAAAATATTTTTTTTTTGTGTCACTGATTTATTCATTAACCAAAGCCAGTTGCGTGTACCTATTCGATTTTTCAATCAAACTTTTCTTAAAAACGGCCCTCCAAATATTACTTTCTCGGAGCCCAAAATGAAACGGTTCGCCCTTTTCAAACTTTTTTAACCAAAAATCAATACAAAAAGCTCAAAGTTGTGGAACAAGAGTGTTGAATAAAGAAGAGAATTGTCGATAATAGTAATAGCTTTCAGTTTCTTTCCATTTTTTCCTTGAAACGTAATGAGCAGTTAAACATAAGCGGCTTGAAAATTGCAAGCTGTTAGACGCTTTTAACACATTTTCCAGTATTTAAATACAGAGAAATTGTATACAATTTGTTCAAGTAATTTTGTGGAATTAAACTAGAAACCATTAGTTAGTCAATGCCACGAGTAAATTACAGAAATACTGTGTCTATGAAAACCTGCAAATTCAGTTACAGTTTATTAAAACATGGATTTTATGATTTCAGAATATCGTAGGTGATTCTGCAATAACTTCATTTTGTTTTATGACCTGGCTTTGACTAAAACAATATTGAAAATTAAATCTTACAGCAAAGTGCTTTTACGCGATCGGATGGAACATGTCGTAGAGTTTCCAAAAAAAAAAACTAACAATTGAAGGAAAAAATGCCATCATCAATCCATGCGACGGTTTTTTAAGACGATTGCGCTAAGTAACATTTAGGTAAGATGCAGAGGAGAAACTACCAATTTCTAAGTACAAGGTGCAAGGAACTTCGTGACACGATCTTTTACCAAGAATTTAGAACCTACATATTTCGAGAACCTACTAGAGTAGAAATTATTTATCGGCAAAAATCAGCTGTTCCGTAAAAATGCCTTCACGGTCAAAATGTGTGGTATGGCTGTTTTCATTGTATTAAGCGTCAAAAAATTCAATGCGGTTTTTTCTAGAATTATATTGTACTGGATCCATGGTACGACTGCCTCGTTGATGACCTGTGTTCGATTCCCGGGTCGGGAAAACTGTTATTGAATTTTTCCATCAGGAATTTCTGAGTAGCAGTCACGGAGTCTGGATTTGTACCCGGTGGATGGCAACAGGCTCGCCCCCTATTAAATGGGACTTTAACACAACTACGAAATGTGGGTCTGCTATTGGGTAAACCTCTGAGTACACCTGTTTTGTTTATGAATTCATTATAAAAGTCACATCGTGTATATTATTTGCAAACCGCTACAACGTTACTCAAATTTCGGCAAACCACATACATAAAACTATAACTACATATTTCTGCCCAACAACTATCTATGTATGTATGTATAAACAGCCTTTGCCTTATCCAGACTCCTAACTACATTACAAGCAGTACAAAAAACTATGTGGAAAAACTAGAAAAACATGGCCATCCCACGTATCGATTATGACAAGTTTAGGATTTGTATGGTTCCACTCAAACTTTCATAAGATTTTTCTAGAATGTTTGTAGGTACTACACCTACCTAAAGAGTGTATTGAACAACACCCTGTCACCGTGTGTGTTTAGCCGACAGCGAAGAGGGTTCTGTTTTGTGAGATCAATCCCCACAGACGGTATTTTTTTATTTATCAGGGGATTTTGACTGTTAACAAATTCTTGTTGAATATTTCTGTGTCGATTTTTCCATAAGTCGATATAATTTATTTGAGAGTTTGGTAAAGCTATTGTACAGTATGCCATACTTCATGCAGTGACAACAAAACCAGCATAAGCTAGCTCCTGATTTGATTAAAACTCCGTACTATGCTAGGCTGGCTCCAGGTCAATGTTACCATCGAATTGCGGTTGACTGAATATTACACTTAGTTGAGTAAACTTGAGTAAGTAAACCACTAATTAATAATAAGAAATAAATAAATATCGCTGGACACACACAGCGCCATCTAGTGCCACACTAAGCAACGAGGCTTGCGTCGTGGACACCAGAGAGTTGATATACTACATAGATACTTTTTGTTTGTAAATACATACTTATTATACATATCAACATCCATGACTCGGAAACAAATGTCCATGCTCATCACACAAACACTTGCTCCTACCGGGATTCGAACCCGGAACCCTATGAACGTAAGGCAGCCTCACTACCGCTGCGCTATTCGGGTCGTCCCAATTGAAGCATTTGCACTAAGAATTTTGATGTGTTCAGATTGTTGCTAAATAGTGGCTACAATAATGTCACTAAAAAATTAAATAAAATTTTTGAGTATAATATACACATAACATAACATCACGTCTGTTATCCCCGAAGGGTTAAGCAGAGGTGGACCTAATAACACAAACACATTTCGCCAGTTATGTTTAAGTCTCACGTAATAGGGGGCGAGCCTATTGCCACCAACCGGGCACAAATACAAACTCCGTGGCTGCTACTGACAAATTCCTGATGGAAAAACCCAATAACACTTTGTCCGACCTGGCAATCGAACCCAGGACCCCATGCTTAGCAGTCGCGCTTGCGAACAATAGACCGACGAGACAGTTGAGTACAATTGACGACCCGAATGGCGCAGCGGTAGTGAGGCTGCCTTACGTTCATAGGGTTCCGGGTTCGAATCCCGGTAGGAGCAAGTGTTTGTGTGATAAGCATGGACATTTGTTTCCGAGTCATGGATGTTGATATGTATAATAAGTATGTATTTACAAACAAAAAGTATCTATGTAGTATATCAACTATCTAGTGTCCACGACACAAGCCTCGTTGCTTAGTGTGGCACTAGATGGCGCTGTGTGTAATGTCCAGCGATATTTATTTATTATATTTAATACACTGTCACAATATTTTCTTGTTGCCACTCAATCATCTATGACCACTACTCAAACAATATTCTCACTACTTACTATAAAATCCTCCATAGAACACAGCAGGCATATCTGTACACCCTGATTAAGAAGGTCAGAGCCTGCAAAGGGTCCCATTACGCAAATAACAGCTGTAAATAAAAGCGAACGTCCACAGGTCCGTTTTGATGGCGGTCCATACTTACCTGGAACAAACAAATGGGCTGCTTAGTTATGTATGTTATGTGTTAAATATTAACTTGTGTATAGTAACAAGACCGGGGTGAATGACACGAGTTTCGATCTTGAAGTGTTGGTTAAATGTTGTGTGTGTCTGGATTTTTTTGCGTGGCTACACCAAATTTCAGACTATTTTTAACCGACTTCAAAAACAGGAGGAGGTTCTCAATTCGGTTGTATGTTTTTTTTTGTGTTTGTTACCTCATATTTTTGTCATTTATGAACCGATTTGAAAAAATCTTCTTTTATCTGAATGGATCTACTTCCCGATTGGTCCCATAGAAATTTCATCGAAATCGGTTCAGCAGTTTGGTTTTGAAATCAACATAGCTGGAAAAAATATGTCATCCAAGTAAAAGAAATTGCGAAATTGATACTTGACAAGGATTTGTATGTGATGCCATAACTAAAAAGGGTAAATTAAAACTTTTTTGCAAAAAAAACCGACTTCCAAAAAAAACACTAAAAAAGTGGAAAATAACTTTACTTTCGGAAGTCGTTGGCAAAAAAGTCAACGAAACAAACAATAGTCACCTGTCACCTGTTTTTTTTGGAAGTCGGGTTTTTTTTTATCGTTATCAAATGCTATATACGTAGACACCTACTGGGCGCAAAATAAATTACAAACTATAAAGAAAACTCTTCTGTAGTAACCAAGATGAAAGTTAAGAAAGAGACACCGCGCCACCCTGTCTGTCGTGATAATGTCACGTGCGTTCGACGCAAAGACACGCGTGTGCAGTGCGGACAGACTTAGTAATTTATATTATTGAAGCTGTAATTTTGAAGCTGTAATTTTACTGACAACCGGTTAAGAAAAATATGTAAGCAATAATCTCCAATACTATCTTACTATTCTGCCAAATCATAAATATGCATTTTATTCATTTATGTTGTCAATGTTTTTTTTTTCTTTTTTTTTTGTAAAGACTACATCTATCTCATCTTATAAAACCTTATCTTAACTTTGCAACGTTAGAAAATATGCAATTAATGTCGACGACAAGCAAAATTCTATGGAAATCGAAAGTATACCGCTCAAGACATTTTGACAGATGCATAACATTTTAGAGACACCTCTTTAGTCAGAAATATCAAACTCAAATTCCTTTTGGAAAATCTGAGCTATATTTCAGTGACTTAAAAGCGCTTTATGATAACAATCCAAATATTTGCAGAACATTGTATGCCAGTGAAGTATTCAGTTAATTGCTAGTCCACAGATACAATAGTTAAAATGGCTTGTTAAGCTTTGAGAGTTAGTATTGGGAGTTTACTAAATACTTTCTACGATGACTGGGTTAACTCATTGGAAATTATAAACCTCTTCAGTAATGGATATTCTAACTGGGTTTATGTTGCATATTATATTTTGTAAGAAGTCAAATGTAATGAAGGCGGCTTTTTCTTATTTCTGCCAACCGTCCTGAGCCAAAAAGTGCTGCAATTGCCTACTTTTAATGTGTGAAAGGGCCATTTTGTCAAAAAAAAACACACTTTTACCGTTTGCATTTGGAAAAGCGTACCAAATAACTTTCAAATTTCGCCGAAAAATAAAAATCTTAGCCTGTTAGCAAAAACTGTGACATTTTGTGAAACTTGTTTTGTTAAATAAAATATTAGCATATATGTGTTTCCAATGAAAATACCATGTGCCCCTTGGTTTATTTAAAAGGATACAAAATAATCTATGATAGTTCATTTATCTATTCTATTTGCTGTGCTCTGCCACTCTTCTCTTAGGTCTTCAAAGTAAATGAAACTGAGTTACTGAATTAATTGAGTAAACAAATAGCATTTAAATATTTAATCATATCTTCAAATAACTAACTTATAACATCGTGCGTTTAACTCGTCCTACACAAACGTCCGTGTCCAGATCAAAACGCGAAAGTCAATATTTGAATATTCATTAATTTGCCTTTAGATAGTATTTGAAGGACATTTAATCACTGCATGTTATGAAAACAAAGTTTTCCGCCACGTCTTTCTATCTGTCTGTTCAAACAAACTCAAAAACTACTGAACGGATTTTCATGCGGTTTTCACTAATAGACAGAGTGATTCATGAGAAAGGGTTAAGTATTGTCAAGGTCAATTCGTCAAGGTTTTGTATAAATTGGTTGAAATATGGCGATAATTGTGGGAAGTGTCGGAAAAAGTCAAGCCGCCTAATATGCTACCCGTGCGAGACCGGGGCGGGTAAATTGTAAGCAAAGGTACTGAGATGAGAACCGATCGATCCCGTTTCACATAGCAAACATTGTAAAATGAATGTGTGTACATTTTAAAGTTGCATCGTACTATGTTAGTAATTAATTAAAAGATTGTATCGACACCAAATAGGGCTCCTCGGTGAGAGCTTGTTATACCGCTGAAAATATCGGTGTCCGCAAAGTCAACAGTTCAGCATAATTGAATCGACATAGGTAATGGTCGTGATAAAGGAAGGTGGGTGCCACATGTACAGGGGGAACCATGTGCAGAAAATGTGCGAGCGAGACACCAACACGCCCCCTCTGTCACACTAATGGCTGACGTATACGTGTGCTTACAGGTAGCGTGGGTGCTGCGCGTGTAGTCTGGCGCAACATATGTTCCACATCGAAATATATGCCACATACCGTCCCGTTATTTTGTTTCATAGGTACGTTCGTACGTAAATAGGCCTCTGTTACAAGTTTCGATTTCGATACGCCATTGTGAGGCGGCATTTGATAACGAATTCAATCATGGGGAAGTAGGTGACGCAATTTGCGTTCACACGCCTCAAGGAAACGATCGTAAAGGGATTTTTGTTTCCCCCGATAACACCAAAAAGAAATATTGCAATGAATATAAGACAGAGTGTTCTTTTAATCTATGGTTGACATTAAATCTCTAAATATTTCTGTCACTTCACTCCACACGTCATTGTAACAAAAATATTTGGAATTAAACATGGGATAAATTTTACAGATCTATATAGTATGTGTTACTGACAAAAATTTAGTTTTCCTACACAAACCATTGATGAAGAGTTGAAATAGAAGTTTTGTCTTACCCGGAACAATGTATAAACTTATTGAAAACTCCACGGTATTACTCCTTGTAACTAACGTAACACAAATGTTAATCATTGCGTTTTTGATGAGTTCACTCACTGATGTCGTTACTCTATCCAAATATATAAAACAATTTAACGAAGAAGTGAGATCAAGCACAACAAATATCTATTACCTCGCAATAGCAACGTTATATGTTTTCATCATAGCGGTATTTGGTATTTACAGTCCGTTGCAAACATTATATTACGCAAGAATTCCTAAACATATTAGACCTGTTTTAACACCGACAGAAAATGTAAGACATATTATATCAATCACAAATGCGACCAGAAACTACTTGCTTGCATCTTTCTCACTTTTTTTTCTACTGGTTACTTGGAGATTGCTTGACTTAATAATGTTTTCAGCGAGACTACACGAATTTTCTGATTTGATGGGACACTACAATTTGGTTGATATCGATATTGATAAAGAAGAAGATGAAGATACATACATTTCAGAAATAATTGATGAGTTAGTTGAGGAGGAAGATGAGGACCATGAAAATTGGCCTGTAGTAGTTCAGTTGAATTCACAGGAGACATTACTACTAAAAAAATTTATACAAGAGGCATCCCACGCCTTTCCTACGAATCGACTCGAATCATTATTATTCCTTCCTGACCATACAGAAGAAGACAAAGATAATATACAAGATACCAGCGTTCCAGACCCGACTCGTGACCCAGGTCCAACTCAAGACCCAACTCTGCGTACCAGCACCGATGCTCCAAGCCCGACGCCAAATAACAGTGTTCCAGACTCTACTCCAAATACTAGTGGTCCAGACCCCTCAAACCTAGCAGCCAGAAACTCACGAGATAAAAAACTTAATAAAAAAAAAGAAAAAAAGGACTAAAACTAAAATGTTAGGCGTGTTGCGCATATTTCTTGCATCCACCCTCTTCGTGGAACTCGTTACGGTGGTAGCTCTTTTAAAACCTATCCAAGAGCCATGTTTTATAAGAGATTATTGGTTTAAATTGAAACTGAAATATTCTAAAACACCACAATTAATGTTGTTCCTTATAACTCTTGCAACCTTTATGAGCGCTGTCGTTGAAATCTGTGTGCAAAAATCTCAAAATCTAAGTGGAAATCTTTTAAAAGGTGTGGAAACGAAACTCGTTTTGGAATTCTGTGCGAGTAAAATTTCTCTGTGTTATTCTTGTTTCTTTATGCAGTGGTACCTTATGTTTTTGATTGGATGGTTAGTTCACTTCTCGATTAGGTTGGCTCGGCTTTTAGAGTTCGAACTTATGTGTAGACATGCCATTTTAAAGAAAGAAGAAAACACAGAGGTCTCTAATACTGCCGTTGTTTTGACAAATGTGTTAGAGCCTGTTGAGAGAATTGACAATTCAAGTGAAACTGGCTTAATACCCCCCCATCATACTCAAACACCTTAGTTAGCAATTTTTATATACCTAATATTTTAAATTTCATCAAATACATAATTGCCAACCAATCGACAAATCTTTCTTGTTAGGGAATAAATATACTTGAAGCACTATGCAGGTTTGATTGAAAAATAATCGAATAACAGTTTGACAGGCTAACGTGAACCACAAAAGAATAAAGTAACCAATTCACAAAACGAATGCTTGTCATGCACTTGTCAATGAATTGTCACAAGCAACATGTTTTGAAAAGCAGGAAAAGTGAAATAACAAAAAGAAACCATTATAAAAGTAAAATGCCATAAAAATATTATAAATCCCAAATCAAGATGATGTCCACCAACTGCATGGTACTGACATGTTTGTTATTAGTTCAAATGGCCGCGCTATTGATCATGCTTAACCCCATTTATGACGCCGCGAAGCTAACGGAGTTCATCAACAGCATAACGAAAGACTATAGACGAACGTACTTATTCTTCATTGCATTTTACTTCACATCTGTGCTATACCTTGGCATGTATATGCCACTCCAAAGTATTCACACATTGATCTTCAGTAACCATCTGCACGAGTTCGATAAGCTGACACTGCTGCACAGCATCGAGAAGAACTACATCACTGCTGGTTTCTCACTGTTCTTGGTCGTAGTTTTATATGGAGTGAGAGCTCTACTTGCATACACTGCTAGCTTGACTGTATTCACTAAAGAAGTAGTACCAGCTGTTCGAGTACCTTCAAAATCCAAAGCACACGCGTTTAATGAAAGTATCTTACCCAATCTGTTGCGCGTGAAGAGATCGATATCCTACGAAACCGTATTATTTACGAACGAGCTGAAAGAAAAACTCAAAATCATAATCAGAGGCGTGGAATACCCTCAAGAGATGAGCACGCTTGCCAATATCCTGGACGCGAACCACCCCCCCTTATCATGAATGCATACTCTCGCAATAAATTTTTGATCATTTTTTTTTTCGTTTTATTTTTATCTGAACTATTGGTTACGAAGACAGCGGCAAGTATTTGGAAATTCTTTGGTATTATACCGGGGCGAGGCAACGGGAAATATTCCGAGACACGTCTATAAAAATAAAATGCCAGTAGGTACAGTACAGTAACAGTAGTGAGGGGAAGAAAAATGTCGAATAGCAACGTTTGGAGTGAGAGAAAAAAGGGAGCGTGTATACATTAGGGGCCGAAATGTTTTCCGTTGAATTGAGTATAACGTTTATAGGGTTCCGCACAGAATCATAAAACGGAGTACTTATTGATTCGACGCGACACTGTCTGTCTTCAGGTGAACCGAGGTGAGGTCACATCCATGTTTAATTAGGTACACCTTAATATTTTATAAGACAATGTAGATCTACAGAGATACAGTTCGGATTCTTAATGTTTAAAATTTCACATCCCTGCCTACAATATATATTTTTGTATACTTAAACAGTTTTATTTTTCCAACACCAACAAAATACATAATATTTTTGCTAATAATTTGATCAAACTTTACTTATTTTTTTACGAATTTAATACGTTTTTAAAATATTCTTTAAAAATTAAATAAAAAAACGTGATCATACTTTTATTTTCTTAATTTGATCTGCCAAATTGCATAGAAATCTGTTCAGTCATTAACGCGTGAATATGAAATAGCAAGCAGAGTTATTTTCGCATTTAAAATATCAAGGATGGTGTGGATAAAGTAAATATAGATTATACTAAAGCTTAAACCATGTACATTTAATTTTCAAGCTTCCATAATACTTTTAGCCCCAAAATATCTGCAAGACTAACCATTGATTACAAATACTGCCATACTATGTAAGAATACATGCGTACGGCTTTGGCACCAATTCAAAATTGCCAGTGTGGCGCCAGACTTGTCAGGTATCTGCCATCTTGGGCCAGAATTAATGGCATACTGTTTAAATTTAGCATTGTATGACTAAATATAGAAATGTTTTGGGATTCTTTTTCTTGTTTCAATGGGTCATGGATGAATAGAGGTCTGTGTGTGTGTGTGTGTTAAGGCGTTTATGAGACATTTTGTGACGGTGTAAAGTAAGTAGGAACGTGATTTGAGGAATTGATTGTTGATGTGCGCGTCAGTAATAAATACAATAGACTGCATTTCAAGCAATTTGGGACATTTAGGTAATCATATATTGTTACATACGCAGATTATTAAAAAATGTTAAGCACTTTTTCAGTTAGTGAATCCTTTCTGCATAATGTACAGTCCAGCTAGTGGATCTCTATGATTCTTCCAATCTTTGTTTTGCGTATATAACAATATTGTGTTTTAGGTACTACCAAAATTTCCTCAAATCTGCCTTCTTCAACAAAATCAATACCTACAACAAAATAAACAGTATGTTAGACAAATAAACTCCACACCCGGCCATAAACCAGTAATACAACATTCATTTGAGTCGACCACATTTATAATTACCGAAGCAGCGGACTTTCAGTGGATTGTGCAAAGAAACCCGCAATAGGTAGGTAATGCGGTCACTCTAAGCTTCCCTTGGGAGGCACGCAATGCGCTCGATAAATATTTCAGCGCTGACTACACTTTAAGTTGTGGCGAGAGGTGATTCCGATGTGATATGCAGGTTTTTGCTGAAAATTGTGTTATTTTAGATATTGGTGTTTTGTAGTTTTACTATTGGAGAACACTATGACTACGTACGCAGTGACAGTCGGCTTACTTAGCGCCGAAAGCCTAGCGAGTAGCAAAGTGAAAAGAAAGTTCTAATATTTTTGCATCCGACCACACTGCGCGCTTGGCGCCTTCTTTGGCAAGTAATCAGATCTCTCTTCTTAGTTCAGGGAATACCATACTCCAAAGTAATCCGCAATGATAGATACCTATACGTTACAAGGTCGGCATAAAGTCCACACATTCACTAAAACCTAGCACATAAGCAACCTAGTGCATAATCACACGTACACTAAAACATAGCATATAACCTAACAAATACACTGATCTGAATAAAAATAAAACGCTTTTACAAAATATGTCAAGTTTTAGTCAATCATGATCAAAGTCACGTACGGTTCTAGTACCTATTCCATATTTAAATCGTTGTTTCCAAACTGGTGTGATTTCCAGTTGAAGAAATTTTTATTTATTTATTGTGTAATGAATTTAAAAAAAAAATTATTTATACAATAGTGGTACGACTTTATATCTGTGTTATTATGGACAAAAATCGTCACTCACTGTCACGTCGAACAGGTGGCCTACCATGACGTCTTAATGCAGGAATGTTTTAGTTCTATTCCAGTGTGGGAAAGAGACAGAGCTGTACAGGATGTCTAGCGCCATCTCTTACCAACTCTGCACTACCAGATCATGGTAACCCACCTGATCTGGTTTGCGGGGCAAATATTACCAGATATCGCACAAGATAACCCAATTTAGAAGGAGAAAGAGAAGGCCTTTGTTCAGCAATAGGACACTTAAGAAAATTGTTTCTTAAGTCGATTTCAGAATGACTAGTTTCAATAGAAAAGTCATTAAAAAAATTAAGTCGGAATTCGAACTGATCTTTATGTGTGGGTATTAAAGTTTTTTTTTCAATGTTTTCTTGCAAAAACATTTTGTAGGCTTGTTTTTAGTTTTGGAAACTAAATTATGAGCACAGATTACTACTACATAACTGTCGGTAAAAGATAGCTGATGTGTAAACAGTGTCAAATCACTAATTGGCTGCTGGCGTAGTAACCCGTTTGCTCTACGACGTGTATAATATTCAATATGATCCGTATTCAGGGTCACAGGATATAATTATAAAAGAAATTGTGTTGAATATTTTCTAGAGCAGTTTGTAGTAGTCGGGAATAAAAAAAACCGTTTTATATCTGCAACTGTATTATACGCTCATAGACGGTTCACATGTAAAAAAGAAGATTTAAAAAATAAATCTTCTATGTTTTTGGAGATACGACGATGACTTCAAAAATACTATTGTAGCTGATAGGGAAAAGATTCGAAGAAATTAATTAAATAGATAATACCGCTTTCACGTTTTGCTTTGATTTAATTTAACTGTACACAATAACATTAAAATACTGCAATATTATTAGGTGATGACATCATTTGCAAAGCAAACTCTCATACCAGCAAATCTTCGAACTAAACATACCAGTTTCAACCTTACGTCACTGCAACAAAAGTCATTGTACTTTGCATTTATCTTGTGACCTATGACATTATTATGATATAGTTGGACGACTGAAAGTTTCATACAAATCGGATAAACTTTACTAGCAAAGTTTCTAAAATAACTACACTATCCACGTTTTGCTCAAAGGTTAAGTTGAGGCGTCTTGCTTTTACTCATACAGTTTATCGATACTTGGTATTATTATAGGTATAAAAATATTAAAGAAAACACACGTTTAAAGAAAATATTAGGTACTGGAATTCGTAGTCCGATCCATCTAAAACTATGGCCATTATGACAATCTTCTCATTGTTAAACCATGCCAGCAGTAATAAAACAACCATTTTTAAGTGACAAACTATCTGGTTTTAGCACACGTTTAATTCATCATGCCTGAGATGCCTGAAATATTTCTCGACGGCATCTAAAGTCAAGTCAGAGGCCCATGAGCGGCAAAAATCTCTGACACTAGATTAGGCACTAACCACACGAAAAAAAGTCATCATTAATCTCACAAAATCCAAAACAAAACTGGCCTTAAAAAATACTTTTTCAGCGCTTTCTCAATATAATACCAAACATTTGATAATGACTTCAAGCAACTCAATTAATCCCACTAACGATAACCGTATAATGAAACAGCCGCCATTTTGTACAATCAGCAAAACTGAACTCACACCACCCTCCCAAATCCTTAGTAGAGTCAACAAAAGAAGTTAAAAAACCAGTATTTATCGTATTTACGAATCGCAATTACTGCTATCGTATAGTATTTGGTTTAAGATTTATTTAATCCCCACATATTCCTTCTGAGGGTAGCTAGTCACTGAATTCGCACAAACAGGAAACAGGAATCGCCTTATAAATGGTATTACGGTGTAAACGATGAGAGATTAGCTGAAAAGGAAGTGTTTGGGTGGTCTTATGTTTGTTTCATTTTGCTGTTTATTTTTGTTTTTATGGGTGGGTCAGGCTTAAAATGTGGTTTTTTGTATCAATGAGGTCAAGTGGTGTTAGTATTCATAAATCCGACATGGATTCGCTTAGTGGTAAACTTCAAAATAAGGTACGATGAATCCATTTAACTTTTTCTAAATATGATAAAATCACAGTTGTAAAATATGTCGAATTGTTCCAAATGTGAGATATTACGCAAACTACACTTGATTTATTAAACTAGTCAAATAGTCATGATTATGGTTAGACGAAAAAAAAATTAACCAATGACCAAAGAAACTATGGATGGACTGTGTGAAGGATGATATGGCTAGAAAGGAAGAGATGACGAGTAACAGAGAAGTATGGATGACGACGACATACTGCGCCGACCCCAAATAAATTGGGATAAGGTTGGACTTGAGATAGGAGAGTGATGAACCAATTCAAAATGTACCAAAATAATAGCATCAAAATTACCAAATACTACCATAACGTATTAAAAAACTTGCCTCACACAATTGTAAGCTCATATAAATACTCGCTTCTTACAGTTTTATCACGATAAAACTTCGATATATTCCTTTATATAGAATTCTTTGATCTTGGCGTTCCTAATGCTTCTTTTTGGGACATCCAGACGTATAAGCATTGTCTCGAAAGATTTTTTTCCATCCGAATTGCTTTATTCACTTTGGCGTGACTATTTCTGGGGCTATGGAAAATGGTAATGTAAAAAAAAATTTAACCATCTCTCTATAACTTTTTTAATAGGCATTAAATTTTCTAAAAATAAAATATCAAAGAAAGTAGGTAAGTACTAAACTAAACGCACTCAAAACACATTGACAAATGTATTACGAAATTGAATCAAGTTATTATTGCTATTCACAAAGCGAAACCAAACCCGATACAAATCGGTCCGTTTTTTTCTTTAACTAACTTTTTGAGTGAAAAAAAAATGTATCGGTCAAAAACGTTAGCGAATCGGATACGGCAGCTAGATGAATATTTTATTGTTACAGAACAAACAGTAGTTTTTTCTACGATTTTCTATATTCCCCGGTGATCTAGGGTCAAAAAATAAATAGTACTGTTGAATCTGATATCCGGAAAGGGTCTTTGAAACGTTTCTAATATTACAAAAGTGTGGGTTTGTTTTTTCATCTTTGTAACCTCTTTTTATTCTAATATAGATTTTTTATCAAGCTCTGGGAATCTCATATAGAAATCAGTTAACACCACATACACACCGCTGATCGAAAATCCGTCATGTCCTCTGCAATTTTGATTTATAATTCTGTCATTCCACAAAACTCACTGTTGTGGTTCCTACACCCAGTACTTTACCGCTACAAACTTGAAACATTTTAATCCCAATCATTCTCTCCCTCTCTCACCTCAAAGATATTAAGCAGCAAGAGTGAGGCAGAGCATCAAGCAGACTGATTAAACTTCCCCGTGTGTAATAACTGCGATAAGCTTAAAGTAGGAACTGTACTGTCGGCAAAAGAGATTGGGGTATAGCTAAGTAGCGACATACATGATAATAGGTTTTAAATACAATTTTCGCGTGCTTTATGTATGAATGAATGCTGTCAATTCACTATGAGACTATAAATTTTTATTTTGCTGTTTGTACCGCTTCTAGTGTAACACACAAAAAACCAATGAATTTTTTTCACTGTTTTTCGAACTGTCTTTGGTAAGTACCAGGATACTATAAGTGAAGTGGAGCAAGTTAAACCTTCTGTAACAAGTTTTCTGAGTAACTGTTTCCTTAATTTTGCCCTTCCTCATCATCAAAATCTTATTAGCAGAAAAGGAAATAAAGTAAAAAAGGAGAACAAATATTTGAATAAGACAAAGCCAGGCTAATCCCATTCACTAATGCAGCCAGTAAAATACTATCTCTGTGGCAATCAGCTTTTATTAAAAATGCTCTGTTCAACATTTAACACATCCACGAATGTACTGAACAAATCTTACAATGAGTGAATAATACAAAATTAAGTCATCAGTTCATCATACGAAAATTAACACCGTTTCTGTAGCAGTAATATATAAGACAGTGGTGAGTTGGTGACGTCATTAAAATGCTTAAATTCTTGAATGAACACAACTAAGAAAAGGCAACACAAACACTATGAAACTGCGAGTTTGCCACAAAATTGTTCTTCACACCCCACACGAGCAACATTCAGGCGTGAAAATAAATAGCTCTAAATAAAATTCATCACGTTTAATAACGGTTAAACGACTTGCAAACGACGCATACGTTGCCTACCGAAAAATATTAAACCTCTGACACAGATCTATTTATAAAAACCAGGTACCCATACCTTATCATATTAGGGTTACCTCCGCTCCAAGCCTTACCTAAATTCACAAAAAAAAAACAATTGAACACGCGATAAAAATCTCAAACACACTGATAAAAACGTACGTACAATTTTCTCCGGTTCAAAGTTTAAGTGTTTTAACCCGTAGAGTAATAGTGCTGGAAAATCTTGGCGAAACAGCTTAATATAAGCCTGCTGTAGATAGAGGGAGACAGATATAGTGGTCCTGCTAATGGCTTGGGGCAGGCAAGCCAAAGGCACACTCGTAAATAAATGAGCGAATGTGTTTTCTTTTTTTTTCTATTTTTTCTTGGCGTGGGTGCCCATTGCTGTGAAGTTAGGGTTGGGTGGAATTGTTTTACGAGTAGTTGTAACGCTGAAAGTAGGTTAGTTCTGTGTGTTTAGCTTGTGATGAGCCTGTTTTAAATATGGCACGGAAATATCTGGGAAGGTGTTGCTTTATGATTACGGAGAATGTTGGTTGAGCTATTTTTGTATATTTTTCATGAACACATTCCTGTTTCACGTTGGTTAGTTTTTTTTTTTGTGTGTTTGTATAATGAAGCTTGGGGAATTTCGTAACATTTCATTCATAATGCAACGTTTGGTTCTTTTAAATAAAACTTCTTAGCCTATCTATTGACGAACACACCAACGGTTTAGTAAAAATATGTTTTCACTCCATACTAAAGGAAAACACGTATTTTAACCCTTCTCTACGTGCAAAACACAGGTGACTAAACCTAAACAGCCTCTTTTAAAACCGTCGCATTGTAAACTTCATGCTGGAAAGTGTTCACGAAAACTGTGTAAGACGAAATTTATCCACTCCCCCCCTCCATCAGTTTATTGTAGCCATTTTCTGGCGCCCATTGTTGTGTGGGAGGGGGCTCTAGTTCGTGACCGTACGCCGACAGGGGGTGTGGTGTAAGTTATAGGAGAAAGATTTGTGTAGCAACATTATTAATGATTGAATTTTTAGAAATTAAATTAAATTCTTAGAAAAAATTAAACTGTGTCACCGATAAATTGGCGAATGCAACGCATGTGAGGAGGATTTTAATTGTTTGACGTAAATCACGTTAATTTATTACTTTATAATATTATTATTTTTTGTGAGACAGTATCATTTTGAATAATTACATTAAATACAAAAAAATATATAATAAAATTATAATTATTTTTAATATTGAAATAAATTTAATTTAAAATATTGACTTTCCGTGCCCGCTTTATACTTCCACTTGCACCACACCTTTGTTACAGAAAACGTTCGCCAGCATCGTCCGAGGCCCGATGTATCAGATATAACCTTAAATTATTAATGTTTATTCGCGTATTTACTTCTCTGTGCGAAAAGTCTCTGCTCAGTGCAAACGCAACGTTGTCTGTACATTTTGTTCGTACACTTAGGTACCTACATTATTTAGACATTTGTAGTGTTGTAATTTTTAGATGTTAGATTTCAGGAACTGGATGTTGCAGTTTAATGTATCTTCATAATTTTCCTGCCTTTGTCCCTATTTATTAGTGGTCGGCGCAGCATGTCTTCTTCTTCCATACTTACGTGACTGCTGAAAAGACGAGTAATAGAGTATATTTGTTTTATCAACAGTCACCTCCTTTCTAGCCAATCATCCTTCACACAGTCCATCCAATGTATGTCAGTTTGAAAAGAAATAGTATTTGCAAGGTGAACTTAAAAACAATTGTTTTCGAAGACCTAAGATTAATTTATGTTTTTTTTTTATGTCTTATCAACGCATTTTAGATTGGTATCAAAGAATTTAATTTAAGATGAAAAACGGACATGATTTATTTCAATTGCATTACATAAATCATTAACATAAATTGTGCATTTTTTTTTATCAACTTTATTTCAAATATAATGATTACGGCGTATAACGCAACGAACAGACATAGTGATAGCAAAATACAAATTTAAATAACCAATTACTCCCAACAAATTTAAATAACACCTAAGCAGACCGTTACTCATTATCTTACAAACAATACCAATGACATTCACAAGATCACCCATCAAAAGATGACCGTCTTACCCTCAAACTACACCCTGTAGGTACAGACTGATAGTAATTATGCTTACGCATCACCCTGTATACCGTAATCTTTGGAGTGGGCGTTCTGTTTATGCTAATTTTTAAGGGTCGAAACAGAATATTCGCAAGGGCAACAACCATTTATTTTTATGATACGACCTAGAGCGTTAAAGTTTATTTTCAGTATTACCAGCCTCTGCACTTTGCGGGTACGTTTTTTAAACACCTATTTTATTTATTGTCAACGTTTCGAAAATAATACGAATTCGAATTTTTTGTGGTTGACCGAGTTTTTTGTGAAGTTTTTGGTTATTCCTGGTGTTGTAAAGTCAAAATATGGATTATGCATAGTTTAATTAAATAATATATATTTCATGTTTCAAATTATTATCTCCTGTGGAATATTAAACAGCATTCTATTGCTAAAATTAATAGAAATAACGAGGATAATAATATTTATTTGGTTAAATTTAACACTTTTGCAACCTTTGAAAACACACGCGCAGTTCAGCGTGTGTTTTCAAAGGTTGCAAAAATTTAAATTATTTCCATAGCACAAGTTACATACTCTTCTTAAACATCCTTTCATGCATTATCAAAATGTAAAACAAAACAAACTGTTCCTATGTGAGCGTTAAAAGTTGCAAATAAAACAAAACAGCATCACGCATCCACTCGAACTAAAGCAACCCCGAAAAGCAACCCCTCTACATATCATTTGACTTTTGTTTGTAAAACATTTATATAAATATGCCCTGTTTATCATATTTACTGTCGGTCCAGCCATAAGCTATGCTGTTAACATAGTTACTGCTCGCTATATGGGGCGGAACATAACTGGCGGACGCCGAATGAGGGCAGAATGCCATGCCAATATTGGGCATAAGAATTGTAATACGGTTGATTGCTGTGTGGGCAAAGAAGGTATGGTTTATTTGTATCGTTTTGTAGTATTTGCTGATTCTTGTTGTATTTTGCATAAACATAAGTAATGATAATTTTTGAATTCTGTTAGTATGTTTTACCAGTTGCCTAGGAACCATTAATCCAGGATTTATTGATGGTAAAAACATAGTCATGTTCAGTAAAATTGTAGATTCTAAGGTGTAAGACTTTAACATTCAATAACTTGGTACAGTGAGCGTCAAAAATATCGGGACGAATTGGTATCAACAACTAAGAAATTTAAACATTATTTCAATTGAATAAAGTTCTTGTCCGAATGACAGTTATCGTGTACTGTCTTTATTCTGAAACATTCCTTTTGTCATTGAGTTAATATTTAATTTACATAGTTGTTTAGATCATTTTGAACACTCTGTTCGTCTCAATATTATTGCCGCTGACTGTGGATTGCAAAACAGCTCTTAAATGTTTCGCTGTCTTGATTAATTTGTCAATATTGCTGAATTACATTGAGAAATATAGCTGTGTTGTATTCAAATATTAATTAAGTTTTTTTTTTTTTATGTTCGTACTGTCCATCAAAAGATTTTCTGGAAGATATCGGTATCAGCGATAAGACCGCCATTGGAACCATAACATTTGCATTATTGTAAAAAAGTTGTGTTTCAATTTTGGTGGATAATAAAGTATATTTTATTCTATTCTACAATTATAAATAATCTACGTACTGGTTGTAGTGTTTTTACAGTGCTACAGAACAAACACATTTTGCCAGCTACGTATAACTCCCATGTAATGTTAGCGAGCCTATTGCTATCAATAAGGCAACACACATTGAACATACAATCATCATTTACTAAAACTGATGTGCATGAAATGATACCTGTTTACGCTGAACGTTTGAAAATGTTTTGACACGTTTAAAGACCCTGTATTGGACGAAGTGTCAACATTTAATTTTAACTCGCAATGGTTTAGTGTTCAAAGGGATTTGTAACCGTATTATTTGAAAAGATATTATCGCTCTGTTTGAAGCAATGACCGGTCTGTCGTTTAGCATCTAAACTTATTTCATAAAGAGGTTAAGTTCGAAAATTTGGATGTAGGGGTTAATCTTCGGAAGTACTGATCCGATTCCGAAAATTCTTTCGCCAATGGGAAACTAGATTATTGTCTTTAAGTGTCACAGGCAATAATTAAAACATTTCCGTCGGGTGATTTCTGACCATAACGGGAGCGAAACCGCGGCAAAAGCTAGTCATTCATATTTTCGCTCCCTCCCTCTTGGAGAGGAAACTTGTGTCCCACCCGTGGGAACAGTAATTAAGACTGATTAGTAGACTGATAGTAATCATGTGTTCGATGATGCATTCAAAATTGCCCAGAGGTTCTCGGCAAGTGGCAATCACTTATAAGCGTCTCCTATTTCTTCAACGACTTTTAACAATATTGGCATGGCCTTTCGGTAGTCTATAATATACTAGCGACCCGCCTCGGCTTCGCGCGGTTGCAATGCTGATACTAAATATACATATAAACCTTCCTCTTGAATCACCCTATTTATTAAAAAAAAAAACGCATCAAAATCCGTTGCGGAGTCTTAAAGATCTAAGCTAAGCTATGTATATAGGCTAAGCTTATGTAAATAGGGACAGACAGCGGGAAACGACTTTGTTTTATACTATTTAGTGATGTACATTTTCAATTGTACTGTCATCGTATTTATTTATAAAACACTTTAACCTTTTGAACGCCAGAGCATAAACACACGCGCGTGCTCTCCACGCCAAGCCACAATTTCACAGCATACAAAAAAATTAATAAGAATTCTAAAACTTTATCAAGCAAGAATATTATTAAAGAGACAAGACAAGAGCCTAAATATTCAAGGTATACAAATAAAAACACATAAAAATAATGATTTCATTGTTGTATTTCGTGTTATACTGCATCGCATTTTTTGTCTCATATTCGTGTCGTTGGCGTACAAGGCACGCGCTTGCTTGTCACGTATAGGCGACAATGGCATTCAAAAGGTTAAGTACAGAGTACAGAGGCGGACTTAATGCCATAGACATTTGCTACTAGTCAAGGAAATGTAGAGATAAACAGTGTCGCTTATAGAATGTCCACACAGAAAGACCCACTTTTCATAAATCACTACTGAAAAAGTGAGCAATAAATAAGAAGAATTTCTTAAAATAGATACTCAAATATGAAACCTCAGGTAAGCAACTTTAAGGAAAGCAACCAAAGTATGTTATTTTTACTCTCTAATTCCTGGCGAATCGCAAGTTATTCAAACACACAACTCCTGTTGTGTTATCTACCTAAGTACATACTTTACTTGACGAACCTCTTCACAAACTTTAAAGATTTCAAATAACTTTTGAAAGATGTTACGGTTTTTGCGTGTTTTGTATTTTTACTGGCAAAATATTATTTTTATCTGTAACCGCACATATTTTTGCTATAAATAAATACATAACATTACGCCTGTAATTGCCGAGAGGTTGGGCAGAGGTGTGCCAAAATAGCAAAATGTGGCTGTACTGTAACGCTAACCTTTGACTAGTTTTGTTTGACTCCTGGGACGATCCTATTGCCATTAAGCGGGCACAAATCAATATTCCACGCCGGAACAGGACAAACCTAATACGAGTATCAATTTACCCGACCTGAGAATCGAACCCAAGATCAAACTCAGCAGTAGCGCGACCACTACAACAACCAGGCAATTAGTCTCGTTGATTTCTATAACTATCTCTTCAAACAACATTGAAACTGTTGTATCTGTGTATTAAATTATCTGTGGTAGCGGGTAGGCCGTCATTGAACAATTGGTTCGTTAACTTCGTGTTTGACTAGTAAGCTCCCGAAAATATTATTAAAACACAACAAAAACCATGCCCAATCGGCCAACCGGCAGTTATCGTGTAGCTTTCTTCGTTCTATGCATAGGTTCCGATTAAAAGAACATTTACACCGTTAAAACTGGGTCAACAGTACAGCCATTAAATGAGTACTTTCAAAAATAATTCATAATTACAACATTCATCTGCCGTTTTAACCTAATTACATTGCCATAAACTGCGTTATGATACCACCGTTATTGCGTAATGAGATTAAACACCTTATGAAGCTGGATAATTGCTTGATTACCCGGATTATGATGTCATTATTGAAATTAAACGTAAGATGGTGTTGATGTCACTGATACTGAAGGTAATTGGGGTATTGGTAACCGGTTTGTACTGATAATATTGATACCTATTATAACTGTATTAATATGTATGTAGTTATCGTCTTGTATTGAAATAAGTGATGAACATTTGTCTAGTTAAGGTTTGTATAGCTTTTAAGAAACGTGACAATTAAAAAGACACATCACCTGCAAATAAATGGAAGTTTGATAGAGATTCAAAAAAGATTATTAACAATGCGGAGTTGGCGATATTTTTTTTGTTTGTTTTTCAAAATGGCAACGCTGGAACATCTATAAGTCATAGGGAGAGGAAGCAAGAGTGGAATAACGGTATCAGTATGGCAACGCTAGTTTTAAGCGAAACTACCACAACGCCCATGTCTTTGAAAACCAACGTCGGGGCTCTGCTTATTCTCAAAAGAATCGTAGCATTGGTTTTTCTTTTATTTAATGCGTCATATTAGGCGAAATAAAAGTTTTTTCCTTTCTGTCTAATCGGTCGATACAAAAGGACATGTCCCAAGAAATATCCCTAAATATTCTATGCATGAAACCCCTAGACATACCCAACAACTACCACTTTCAATCAACATAAACACACGCACACACAGTCAACAAAGAACCCACAAACGAACAGACGCAACTATTAAATGCCACCTGTTCGACTCAGCATCAAAAGGGTTTCGTTTACAAAGCGGGCGTGACAAATAGATGATTTGGGCTGTTTGGGACTGTGGGACACTCCTATTGTCAACGAATTGACGACACAATGCGAAGGTAACTTGTCACAATTATTGTTGGCACGCGGCTGGAAAGAATACTTTTGATAGCAGAAATATGTGTAAATGATCACTTCTTGTTTCATTTTATTGAATGGCTGAAAAATGGATTGCCCACTTGATGGTCAGTGCTGCATGTATACAGCATGTATTATACAAGGTGTAAACGGACCTTTCACGAAGCCGTTAACCAAGCATTCTGTACATCGACTGAAATGACTTATTTATTTACAAAAAATTTACAAAGAACTTTCTTGTTTCGTAATATGAGATGTGTTACCAACAAATTTGACTGATTAATCTGTTACAAAAATTCCACGGATCTTAAATCATGTACTGATTCCATGAAAAAAAAACCGGTCAAGTGCGAGTTGGACTCGCGCACCGAGGGTTCCGTACAAACCTGTGGGTATATAACTTTATTTATATGACGAAACTAAAAATTTACGGTTTTCGTAATTTTTCCTATATCTGTACTATAAGACGTGACTTCGTACAAAATTTCAAGATTCTAAGTTCACGGGAAGTACCCTGTAGGTTTTGATTCCCGTGCGAGTTTCGAAAATTTGCGGAAATTTGCGGCCTAAGTGGCTGTATCTTTTGATTGCGTTGACTTAGAAGGTTGATTTTTCTACAGCTTCTAGGGACAGTAGAACTAAGTATCATATAGAAATTTCAGTTTGATACCTCCACGCGTTCCTCAGAAAAACGGTCTTGACAGACGGACGGACGGACGGACGGACGGACAACAAAGTGATCTTATAAGGGTTCCGTTTTTTCCTTTTGAGGTACGGAACCCTAAAAATTGACCACCATGTCCTGTTCCACCGAGTACATTATTCTAAGGAACTAGGCACTTTAATACTAACAACAAAACTTTGAACCACATTTCAACAGCACCCACAAGGTATGGTCAGACTGAAACATTTTATTTCTCCCACCGTTCTTTGTTTTAAACGAGTATTTTTAAAGTTTTCAGCACTTTTCCCGGCGCTGCCTGAAACTCCTTAATATAAGGCTCGTCTAGATAACTGAAAAGTTAATATACAAGGTACTTTACAAACTTTAACTTTTAATAGTTTTTATTCCATTTATTATAAGAAAAGGCCATTCCTCTTAGGAATTCGTTATTATTTGATATTGTCTTGTTAACTCTTATTAAAATAGGTACTATCTTTACCAAAAATCTTTAAAGTTGCCTGGCTACCTTACTATCTTGCTACTCTCTTATTAATCAACATCGATTCAACGATAAGACAACACGATAATATTTTTTTTAGATAAATAGCTTCATCACTTTATTATAAAAAAAACGGTAGCCATCAGAGCGTATTTTGAACCGTTTATAAAAGTCATGTTTTTTGGGGTAATGTTTCAGTAAAATCAGCACTTGTTTCACAAAAACCCAGCCATGCATCTTAGGGTTGTCAGTTCCACAAAGCGCGACAAACCCGATCACTATCGTGGCACTGCCATCCATCACTACGGTTTACGGCGGCCATATTTGATTATTTTTAGTGCCGGAATTTGGCCGCTACAGCTCGTATGCAATCCTGGTACATGCACGTGAGTAAAATGGTCGACTATCATAAACGTAAATGTTTTAAATGCAAGTTACGATGTAGGAAAGGTTTAAACTTTGAGCTTTATTATTTAGTACGTAATAACCATACTTGATTATTCTTAGTGCCGCAATTTTACCGCTAGAGCTTGTATGCAGTCCTGGTAGGTTCATGGATATAAGGAAAATTACTGTCTATTTTCATATACGTTAAGGTGAAGTTACGATATCTATATGAATGGTTTAAAAGAGGTTTAAACTTTGCATTATTATCTAGTGCATAATAAAAGACATTAATGTTATGTTTAAGTTATAACCACTTCTTGTCAGCTCAAATACTAGAAATGGGAGGACATGTTTGGTCGTATTGAAGGTAATTATCCTCAGTAACTTTTTACATAAAATGTTAAATAAACTTTAAAATAACTTTGATTTTATCGGACGGATATGAACTGCGTATTCATGAAAATTATGTTTCTATTTTTGACATCAAAAACAGATTCACACCTAAGTTCGTGTGTTTATGCGATTCGAATGTACTGACAGCAGATTGCATTTATTGAAACTTTCTATAAGTTTTCCATATTGGAAAACGCATCAAAATCTAAAAAACTTAGTTTGCTAAGTCAAGGCATTATAAAATGACTGCTTCATGAAGAAAAGATTCGTGATAACGAAACATCAAATATAAATACATCCACTATCTGAACATAAAGCCAACTTACATCACCTGGATCCCAATAAACAAAAGACTTAATCGGCCATCATGCTAGCTTGCTTGAGCTCAATTAAACTCCAGACACACTGCATCGGACAATAGTGTCAGTTTGATGGATAATTGGTCTTAAGTGCCGTGTGAAAAATATTGACATTAATTGATAGAATATTAGAGTAGCTAATTGTATTACAGAGGTTCATTAATAGAAACGATGATTTTGTAAGCAAAAATAGGCATTTAAAATAAAGCGAAGCTTTACATAATATAACATCCTGTTTTCCCCGAAGGGTTGGGCAGAGGTTTCTTTAATAGTATACCCATATTAGACACAGTTATGTTTGTAAGTCCCATGAAATTTGCCATCAACAGGGCACAAATCTAAACTCCGTAGGCAGCTACTGAGAAATTCCTGACGGAAAAACCCAATAACTCTTTACCCGACCTAGGCTTTGAACCCAGGACCTCTTGCTCAGCAGTCGCGCTTGTGACCACTAGACAAGTCTAGACAAACCAACGAGGCAGTTTACTAGCAGCTTTACTAGTTTGTTAAAATAAAATTATGAGGCAACTAGCTCATACATACTGGTAAGATTGAGGGTGGATTTCACCAAAAAACTGAATACGGTCAACACATCAAGAGCTGTATGTGTCAATATTCCACTCCAATGATGACACTAGCAGCTCATGATCGTGGTCGCGTTTAGTGTATTTGGTGAAATCCAGCCTGAGCTGTAGTTCTTGGTGAAGATAATAAAAGTGGTTTTAACAGAACACAATATTATAAAGATCCCTTCCACCTACTAATGCCAACACAATCATAAGATAGCAAGATAAAATAATTGAAATGCTGTCATTTAAAAAGCATGTTTAAATTTTTTTACACAAAAATGGCGACCAAAACCAGCCTTTTTCCAGTACATCACAACACTCCTTACATTTTTTTGTATAATTTCATAGACATTATACAATTTTTGTACACAAAAATATGTTGTACATTTGTATAATTTACTGGGCACACAAGTGTGTACGTGTTATTACTCCGTCCCAGTAATATAGTCTCTGCATTGGATAATTTTCGTGCCATATGCTACACAACGCGTTATTTTTTTACTTAAAAATATATTTTTAGACAAAAATATGGTACAGAAGAATAATTAGATGGGTTTCGAAACTTTTTTATTTATTTAAACTTCATGTACAATAGTGGTACATAGGCGGACTTAATGCCACAAGGCATTCTCTACCAGTCAACCTTTGGGTAAAATTGACCAAAAATTGTGATAAAAAATACTACTTGTTTTCGAAAATGTAGATACTAATACACATATACAATTAAAATAAACTAATCAACATTTTAAAAATTACCAAAATAAAAAACGATAAACCTGAAAATAATTACTATGATTTTTTAATGTAGAAAAAAGATTTAATTTTGTTTTGAAGTTACAGCCGGGTCTAGTTGACCATATTGAAGGGAAAAATCGTAATACACGCAGCATCATGCTATGATATAAGGCCTTTTTGCCTCGTACAGGACCTATAATTAGTTTATTTTTATGTTTTAGTTTCATTTTTTTTTGGTCTCATTTTTGAATTTTAGTTTTATTTTACTTTGTTTGTTTTTCATTTTTTTTGTCCTGTGCGAGTCAAATAAATACTTTTTCTTTGTTTCTTTCTTAAAATCGCAGTATACTTTAGTTGGCTATCAGCAACAGTAAATGATTATATTCAAGTTCCTAGGATGTGGTTTAAAATAACATCTTGAACGTAATTTCTGTTTCTCACTTTTTATTACGGTTCTGTTACTTAATTGTCAGTTTAGTAACAAGATTATTTTAGTGTGTGTTTATTTCCTCAGATAGCTATAGTGTCCTCGGGCATCTAAATATTATTTATAAGGACCTCTAGAGTTACCTACCTTGTCTGTGCCTAAATAGTACCAGCAAGTACGTAGAACAAACTACTTGGTCCAGCTTGATTGCAATGATTTCAGATCTTCCAAAGCAGGTTTCAGTTTATCGGACTTATTTACAGCTTCACTGGAAATTTTCAGCAAATATCGAAGGCTTCGGATGTGGGGGCATTCAATTAAAGCAATTAATTATACAAAATATTGATGATTTCTTTTACTCATTGTTGATTAAAAACGGTCAGGTTTATTTAAATATTAATTGAAGTTACGTGTTGAGTTTTGAGTGTCGGGTATTGATGTAACGAATTTAATGAAAGTGTATCAATAGTGTCAGTAATTCCTGCCATGTCATTTGTTATTGAAATGGGGCTCATACAAGACCCTACTCATCATCATGTGCCTGCCTTTTTGCAACTAGGTTGGGGTCGGCTTCCAGTCTAACGAGCGACTGCCTATCTGACCTCCTTCGGGTCTTGTCTGGGTTGCCAGACAGGACGTGTTATTATGCTAAATTAGACTACAGAGTTTTTAGGCTAAATGCAAGGTCTAAATCATCACCTTCTGCTTTGCTATTTCTTTTCCGTATTTTGAGATCGGATGATCTGCGTATTACAGCATCTGATGCATGAAGAGGTTTTGTTATCTAATAGACGGGCTTAACCTTCGAACCACCCGTGCGGGAAAAATCAAGCCGCGTTTAGATAAACAAAAAATATAAAATCTTTTAGTAAAATAACAAGTGCAACATACGTCCCATCTGTTTCATAAAATAATCGATAACGTACAATATCCACATGTTAAAAATAGATGTGCCGTTCCCATGTGGGTCCACGTCCCTCGGTCCCATACATCATCCATAATCGAAATTCTGATTTCTTCCGCTCGACCTATCCTTTTGCACCTAAAAGGAGCCGAAACACTCACTATGACGCACTAAGCCATATTTTATGAGCTTCCCATGGTATTAATGTAGTAATGGGTACATTTAAAAACTAACTTTTTATTTGTACCCACTATTATTTACACCACTATTTATTAATTTTTTGCAAAAGATTTTGTATACAGGGTGGCGCCGACAATACGACAATAAATGAAAACACTGGTAATACTAGTTTATAGGAATATTTTAAACTATAAAAAAATCCTAGCATTGAAATAACAAAAAAAAATATAATAATTCAAACAAACTAAATAGCATAAAACTGTAAACGAAATACATATCGGTTTACTAACCTTAGGTAATTCGCGTACCGAAATAACATTTAAAGAACGAATTTGGCAAAGGGTTTTGAAATAGCGAACAGGCAACATGTGTTTAGTGTTTATACCGATGCGGGGGGTTGTTAACCTGTCAGTGCTAGCCTATTAATCGACACCATGTAGAAAATTCCGAATATGAAAAATAATGTCATGTGACGAAACTACTGGATATATTCGAATGATTTTTGTATGCAGACTGGGAACGTTATGAGGTATACGCAGTTTAATTTACTGTCGTATTGTCGGCGCCATCCTGTATAAGGAACCGACTTTTCGAAATAAATTCATTTCCATACTCAACCTGCATCTGCGTCTCATTCTCATACCCTGCGTATCAAAATATATCAACATTAGTCTGTAATATGAAGTTATCCCGTACTATCCATACTAATAATGCAAAAGTAACTCAATCTATCTGTTATCTTTTCACGAATAAACAGATTTAGATGAGGCACACGGATAGGCCAATACAAATAAGCAAGAACATGTGATACTTTTTATAGTTTTTATACCTTTTATTCCCGTAAGATAATGTCCGACCTCAAAGTGTCCGAAACGCGGACAAAAGCATCCAATATCGAAATTCTAACGTAAAATTAGCCGAAATGTTCACTATGGCATATTTTATGAGCCTTAACATTGAAAATGAAAAGTAACTTAACCTATTGCGTACCTTATCTCGTGTAAACGGTTGAACAGATTTAGATGAGGCACGTGGATAGGCCATGACATATATTAGGACATAAAATACTTTTTAACGCGGTAATAATTTCTCTTGAGATAATTTCAGCCCTCAGCGAGGGCGAAGCCAAGCGAAAGTTAGATCACCCATAATCAAAATTCTAATTTCTTTCACCGCAAAAAGGGGCTGAAACACTATGGCCTACTATGGCAAATTTTACGAGCTTCCCATGGTGTAAACGCCTCTAGTAATAGGTAATGATATTCTGGTAAGCCCACTAACACTTATTGATATTGACTATGTGATATTACATACATGTATGACATTTCTTGATTTTTTTTACGACTCTTGTCGTGACATTTATGACCGTAGCTCGCTATATAGGGTAGCGTAGGTATTATTACCTCATTACATAAGAAGGGTCTTATGTGTTACTTTTGTATGTATGTATTTTGTACATAAACACGGCATGTGTTAGCTCTATACAGTGGACAGGAGCATTAATGCCAATTAAAGTTTGAAAATATGTATTTTTGACTTCGTAAATTTCCACATTCCTACGATGTCAAATTTGAATTCAATTTTTCTCGTGAAATAATTGTTTTCACTGACGTGCTTTTTCATTTTGAGGCTTGCATTTGAGGCTTTCTTGGTAAATATTGTAAGTACCTTGAACTCAATCTCCAAACATCGCGTTTTATGTTCTATTTTAGGAGATTGATTTCACATTTAGACGGTGATGAAAAGTGATGACATTTATTTATATAACTTAGTTTGTACGAATTTTTTTGCACGTCAAAAAATCTTCCTAACTAATTTTCCTGAAAAAAAAACTACGCAAAAAACCTCTTTTAGATTGTTTCTATCAGGTATTTAAAAGTGATAATCAAAAAAGTTTCTACTGTAAAAATTCCATGTAAATTTTATAAATTTTATTCTCTTGCTGTGTAGTTACAGTTAATATTTATATGATTAATTGAATTTACCAAATAGTGCATTTATTAAATAACAGCCCTACATTATTTTAGTTACTAACATAATATTAACATTCAAAATAAACCTACCTATTAATACGAAACAAATTAATATTGTAAGTTTCGCTCATTTAAACACGTTTAGTCCATTAATGGGGCCTTTTTATGTTCGAGACAATTTTGTTTGTAATAATATTGCGGGAGATAAATGTTATCGGACGATGTCTACATGAGTATCCAATTAATCGGTTGTGAATTTTGTCCTTATTATTCTGATATTAAGGGGTGGACGGTAATGGGGGCTGAGAAATATTAAAGGTGTATTGTTTTACTATTTCCTTAGATAATTCGATTTCGGTGTAAAAGAAAATCAATCAATCAATATTTGTTTGTGAACACAGGTATTACAATAAAGGTCTTATGTATAAAGTAAGTATAAAAGTAAAATAAATATTTTAGAAGTACCTATCGTTAAATTTTGAAGTTAAAAATAAGTAAGTATGCGATTCAGCAGATCACAACAACAGCCTTCAAAACAACACACAACACAAACTCCTCTCGATAAACGGCTAACAAACTTGCGCACCAACCAAAAGGCGCTATCAATACACGATTTAGTAAACTCCGCAGAAACCACACATAAATTCATAAGGCTATCGACACACTAGCCTTCGAAAAGCCGTTCCGTAACAGAATTTTGCATCTAAAGTGACTTCATAAGCTCACCGAAGTAGCTAATGTACACACGGCATGAGAGCCGTGCGATAATCTGTACGTTAAAGGATCGGGGCTAAGTCTGATATGGATAGGTGATTGGGATTTTAGGAAGCTGTCAGGCTACTTAACTTTAACACCCGTATCTATAAAGAAGTCAAAGTGTTTACTTGAGTAAAAGTCATTATTTATGATACGATTTTTATGAAGTTTTTTGGAAGTCGGTTATTTTTATGCAAAAAAAAAAAAAATTTTACCCGTTTTAGTAATCGTATCACACACAAATCCTTGTTCAAGTATCAATTTCGCTATTTCTTTTACTTGGAGCTATTTTGATTTCAAAACCAAACTACTGCACCGATTTTAATAAAATTTCTACGGGACCAATCGGGAAGTATAGGTATATATCCTTTCAGATAAAAAAAGAATTTTCCAAATCGGTTCAAATGACGAAGAAAGTAGTAAGTAAACATTAAAAAAAATACATCCGAATTGACAACCTCCTTTTTTTGAAGTCGGTTAAAAATAAACTACAACGTTAAGCACAATTTTAGAAAGGCTTTTTCTGTCTTTCACTCGACCCGTGTTGGAAAGAAACGGTATTAAATCTCCCAAAACCTTCATCTTGGTTCTAATCATGCTTTCATTTTACAGAAATTTGCAGAGATCGTTTGAAAGATAACTACCGTATTACAAAGATAGTCTTATCCCGTGCTTCTGTTTGTATAAGGGGAGAAAAGATGCAAAGCATATCGATTTTCCATTGTTTTAAGGGATGGTGAGACACAAAAAATCACGTTTTCTAGATATCTACCGTAGCTAGAAAACGTGGTTTCTTGTTTGTTCAAGTTAGATACTGAAAAAAACACGTTTTCTAAGGCTTGGTGTTCTTTTGTTCTACATTAAATTGCGCAAAGATTTTATCGAGTTCAATATGTACTCATCATGTGCCTAGCCTTTTCCCAACTATATTGGGGTCGGCTTTCGGTCTAACCGGATGCAGCTGAATACCAGTATTTTACATGGTGCTACTGCCTATCTGACCTCCACAAACCAGTCGAGTATGCATTATTTACAATATCATGAAAATGGCCTGAATGATTTCAATATAAAACATACGTTTGTTTAATAAAACGTCACATGCCAAAAATCTATCGCTCAAAAAATATAAGCTATCAACTCGCCTGTCAACTCTTCCATTGCCCGCACACCGACAAAATAAAACGAAACAATAAACACAAAACGCGCAATGGAACAGAAACCAAACACTATAATCCGGACTCACACACGCCACAAACCACAGTCTAACGGAACCTCACATAAATGGACCATTGACGTGGCGATGACGGGTTTGCGTTGAAACAAATTAATACCGGAAAAGTCGTTACCGCGATCAAGCCAATCGGTGCGCAAGGAAATGACGTATCGCAGTTCATTTGAGAAGGGAAATCGTAAACCGTCGAACGGAAGTTTCGTTCGTTCGCGCCAATTAGGGGCGTTGAGCTACTGCGATTGTGGCGATAACAGGGAGGCTGTGGCTTTATATGCGGCAAGAAGAAGATCGAAATGTTGGAGAAAAAATGCTTCAGTACATAATTTTATACTGTCTGCCACAAAATCACAAAGTCGAGTTAAATGTGATTATATCAAAATGATTAAGGGTAGGTTAACCATAAAAAAATATTTAAAAAAAAACTATAACCAACTAAGTGCATGTAAGGTCAGTTATGGTGATGATATCACTATAGTGTGCAGCTAAATCTGGCTTGCTCTTAGACTTCGTTCAACATCGGCTGTGAGCATAGTATAATATATTTTATGCACGTAAAAAAAGTACAAATAAAAAATGTTAACAGCAACTTTACTTATTTGGTGGAGGATGTGAAGATGATTTCTTCACAAAATTCTTTTGTACCAATTTTTTTTTTGTGCCAAAACAGTACAGACTCAAATCAACCGATCAAATCCACAACATAATCTCTTAATTATCTAAACATTTGGTAACTATTGTTACCTATTATAACGAGCGTTAAGCTAATGCTATTCATTACAACCGATATGTGTCAGACGTGTCAGTTTACAACACTAAATAGTGAATGCTACAGGTATTGATACATTTCTGGTTTTATTGGGAAAAAATAAGCTATTTTAGTAGTGGTGAAATTTTTGAGTGATATTTCAATGTATCAGTAGTTTTATTGTCTTTTGCCGAGTAAGCCGTAGGCCAAAAAACATATAATGTGACCCTGACAGCAAGAAGGTCTCGAAGGAAATGGCGGGACGAGCTAAGCGAAACCGACAATCAGTGATCCACTTATGCCTTGGATAAAAAGTTATGAGGAGAGGCCTTAGACCAGAAGTAATGATACAGGCTAAAAGTAACCTTTAGCTTCCATATTGCTACTAAAACTAGTACCTATTGGGTTTTTCGATGACGAGAAATCAAAAGCAAAATTGGATTACGGTGAAAACAGACATAGAAAAACCTATTATTGGGTTCCATTTTGCTCTTACACGGTGAGTTCGTTTAGAGATCAATTCTTGTTTATTTTCAGAAAAGAGGTATTTGACATGCAGGTCCTATTCTGGTACCTTTTCAAAGGTAATGCGCTGCACGTTCATATTTGAATTCTACGCAAAATATTTTATTTAAAGAAGGTGTTTTTTTTTCTAAAAATGTGATTCTTTTAAGAAAAACTGTTCACTCGCGCTTTCAGTCACGTAAACTTTGAATAGTTCAAACACTCATACATCAAACATAAACAATTTCTTTAAAAATACTAAGTCTTTTGAAAACATGGTAAGGTGTAGTCGATTTTAACTGAAGATGTTAACATGGTGAATAACGTAGTGTATTGTTATTTTTTAGCTGACAAAAATGTAAATACAGCGTTATTGGAAGCAGTTTATGCACGTATTCAATCATAATTATAATTCAACACATATTTTCTAGGATGAAAAATGTGTGAACAATCTTTTTAATTCAGCAAATTATAACTTAGCTTCACTCTTGAAAAAACAAAGCAATTAAGTTTATATTTAAATCTTGCCATGGTCACTATTGATAAATTGGTTCCTATTTCCCTATTCCATAAATTAGGTAGTAATACATGTACCTGAGAAATATCCACACAAGCCTTTGCAATAAAAAAAAACACATTCATCACAATAAGCAAAACGACTTACCCCATGAATCCACAATACCTATCAACATATGCAGCCAAATTTCCCGGGACGTACGCAAATAATCAAGAACACTAGAGGTTGCGGCAGCGAGCAATTTTCAATTCGCTCGGCACCCTTCATCTGAACGTCAGGGCATGTCAGGTTCGCCGAACTCGACTCCCATGGCTCTTCACTCTCACCATCGATCCATCTTGATGTTTGCAAAACGTTTGTTCCTAGGTATTATTAGCTGGTTGATTGTTTTATGGAAACAAGGATTGGTACTGGTTATTGGAAGCTGACTTTTCTGCTTGGGGCTATCTACAGAGCTTTAGTGCTAGTCAATCAACACAAACACAACATCTAAAAATGTAAGTTTGCTACCATCTTAATTCCAAAAAGACCTGAAAAATGAATCGCCTTATTCATCTCATTTTCCGCTCACGCATTTTAGATACAAATTATATATACAAAAAACCCCATTAAGTTCTTACCCCCCAAAAGACAGACATGTGCGTTCAAATCCATGATAGGCCCAAGTTGGTTTTTGTATTTTGCAAAAACATTTTATACTAATTCATGTATTGTTTTAGTGAATTGATAAGTTTTTTTTAATAATTTTATTATAAAACTTACACACTTACTACACTCACTTTTTAATTATATTTTTTTTGTTTAAGTCTGACAACCAGCCTTACTAAGGGGTATCGTATTACCCAGTAGTAACTGGGTTGTGGAGGTCAGATAGGCAGTCGCTCCATGTAAAATATTTATTCAGCTGCATCTGGTAAGACTGGAAGCCGACCCCAACATAGTTGGGAAAAGGCTAGGATGATGATGATTTTTATTATTGTGTATAACGGCAGCAATAATAGGGTTAACATTTACGAAAAGTCATTCAACGTCTAAATATACTGGAGGTTTCAAGACGTTTGCCATGCATAAGATTGGAGGTTCAAATCCTAGGCAATGTGCTTTTTAACATGCATTATATTTTTTAATATAAAGTATTTTTCTAATTGATTATTAAATTATTAATGAAATACTTCGATAATCATTTAATAATTATTTGTTATTGCTATTATTAAACAAAACTTTGATCTTATTTTACTACAAAGATTTATATTTTATATAATTTGATCTGATAGTTGTAGTTATAACTTGAGGTATGGATTAAGTTTAAAAAGAAAACGTAAGTAAGTAAAATTAATGGATACCCTCAAATTATAACATCTATCAATTAGACAGAAACCTAAAGACAAAGATAGACGATACTAGATAACAATTTCATCGTAATTTATATGGTCTCGCTGGCTAGTTTGTCAAACTGCCGGTATGAGCATAACCACAATCAATGATACGACGGTTCGAATCCAAGTCGAAAAAACGAACGCTTTTTGAAGTATTTCATATATTATTCGTAAGTTTCGTAAAGAAGACAATGGTGTAGCAGTAGTTTGTCATTTGAAACTTGAGGGGTTTGAACATACTGACACTGTGTACATTTTTAACAAAATAAATATGAATAATTTATAGGTTAACCTATAAAAGGAATACCAATCACATTTCACTGTCCAATTATACATAATTTATACAAACGCGTGTCTACAGCGTAGACGAGCCGTAGCTCGTAGCATTCTACGTAGTGCGTAGTAATTTCGTAGAAGCGCTACGACCATCGTAGCTCTTCTACGAAAGCTCGTAGCCACTCGTTACCGCGGTTGCAACAAAAATTGCGTTTACATTTATGAATGTCGTAAATGGTGCCTTGAGGTAACTTTGTAATATTAATGGAATGGAGGAATGAATATATTCGAAATATACGGCAATATTATAGGAAAACTCTGAAAGAACTGTCCTATAATATTGCCATAAATTCTCTCATAAAATTGTTATGTTATTGCAATTGTCAATGACGGTATTGCTCATATATTAGTCAGTCAGAATTTTTATTGATTTCATGATAAAATATACAACGCTGCATTCTATAGCGTTGACTGTTTAAATAAAAGAACATCATCCTTGCAATCGCTGAACAGTTAGACAGAGGTGACCCTTTAGTGCACTCAAATTTCACCAGATAATATGTCAAATCAAATTAAATCAAAATATTTATTTGCTAGAATTTGTGTCGGTCCCATTTCCAATTCTGACTCCGAGCTATTACTAAGAAGTTCTTAATGGAAAAAAAAACCATTAACACTTTGCCCGATCTGAGAATCCAACGAGCAACACATAAAACACGCATGCTAAACACATAAAACTCAAATATGTGCCTAAAAATAATGTGTAGTAGTATATTTCCCAAGTCCTATTGAAAGGTGAAATGGATATTCCACTCTATCGATAATTTGCATGTTGGCAACATCATAGTTATGTGCTGCAATTATCATTGATAGCTGTAATTAGTCGTGACGGTTCACTACACTATACTGTGGGTTTAGGGATGTATCCTAGATTGATATCCTTTTTTTTTTTTTTTTCCTGATGGGACATCATCAAATGACTTCTCCCGCTCTGGGCTGAGCGGGAGGGAGTGTCAGACTTTTACTGACTAAAACCCACCCATGTTCCTTCATCGCCTTTTGTGTTCCAGGGCCGCGGTATCTCTTTCGAACAATCCGCAGCACAGATTGATATCCTTACAATGTTATTTTCGTATAGTATTAATTAACATACATAATTATTTAGATATACTGATCTTATAATAAGTTCTTATGAAAGTACAGGTGCGTAATACTCGCAACCAGCATGCGTGTATGACCAGATGTATGAACGTGTATGAGGCGAAAGGAGTATGTAAGGATCGTAGCAGGTGGCGTTCTGTAGTTTCTGCCTACTCCCATGTGGAAAAGGCGTCAGCTTATGTATTTATATTTGTAAAATAAAATATAAGGCCTCCACGAATGGCGATATTAAAAGTTTAGTAAATATGATACGTGCAATTTCTGCAGATATTTGACTTTGACAGCTAATTTACCATTATCATCACTTCACTTTGTAAGTTCGTCGCACCCATGTTAGCTAGCTGACTAAGGCATGAGCTATTGCCTGCCTTCTATGTTCCAGAGAGGAGTCCGGTCTTCCAGCAGTGGTAAATGATGATTTTTGGCTGATTAAGCTTGTGCTAATTTTACCCTGTTAACCAGAAAAGATCCAACCAACGTTTTATTACTTTTGAGTAAATGCAGTTTAAGGTTAGGCAGAGAATAAAAAATCATATAAAACTGTACCTATTTGAAAGTAGTGTAATAGGCCATAACATATTAATGTGATTAGGGATACGTACATAACTCGATTTTACGAAAAATGTTGTTTGGATCTTTTCTGCTTAACAGGGTCCAATTTCAAATCAAAAGAGTTCTCATACTCTTGAAGTAACACGATCTTTAGTTAAAAATGCATACCTTATCGATGTGCGTTACTTTTGTAGCATAACCTTAAACCATTTCTTGTCAAACAAGTTCTAATTTAGCTCCTAGTTTCAGCCAGTTGTGATATATCCAACCTTAGTCCACTTCAATAAAATTCTAAATACAAAATTGACAACTGAGACACAGGTGTAAAACCAGTTTTAGTATTTAGAACTTTATCGTTTTCAGAATAAAGATCACAGTTGATATTGAGTAGTGAAGCACCGATGCGGCTCAACTACGTAGCTAAATGAAAATTGATTAGCAGCTGACAGTTGAACAGAAACTGTGAGTCTGGCTTATTTTACTTTAAAATTTACATGAGGGGATTTCACGTTTGATTTTGCTTACTGCCTAGCATTTGGCTACGATTTAGGTCGTGTATTTATATCTAGCGGATACCCGGCGTGTACTATTACGCTATACTTCCTAATGCATTGTTTTTGTAGTCTGAAACCATCTCCGCATTATTGCCTTTATAATGAAACCAATTTGGTGCACATCGAGTGGATGGATTCAAAGTCTATAACGGACATAGGTAGAAACAATTTTTTTATATTGTAGAAAGATTAAATAGTCGATTTTGTGGTGGAGCTCGTGGCTTAATATTATTATTAATTATATTATTATTAAGCCACGAGCTCCACCACAAAATCGACTATTTAATCTTTCTACAATATAAAAAAATTGTTTCTACCTATGTCCGTTATAGACTTTGAATCCATCCACTCGATGTGCACCAAATTGGTTTCATTATAAATTCAGCCGCACGGGTTGATCTTAGAGGTTAAGCCGCGCTTGCCTAGGTCAGTCTGTGGATGGGTGACCATTCATTGTATACCGAGTATCCTCCGTGCCTCGGGAATCACAGTAAACCATTGGTCCCGGCTGTCATTTGTAGATCTTTGACAGTCGTTACAGGTAGTCAGTGACCCGAAATTCTGACAGCCGGTCTTACCAAGGGGTTTCGTATTTACACAGTACTAACTGGGTTGTGGAGGTCAGTTAGACAGTTGCTCCATGGAAAATACTAGTATTCAGCTGTATCCTGTTAACCAACCTCAATCCCAACATAGTTTGAGAAAAGGCTAGGCAGATGAGCCGAATTTGTGGTTTTTACACTAACATGCAGCACTTAGGAGTATTTTGTCATCTAAAGGCCAACGTAGATTCTACCAGCAACAAATATGACCAAAAACTGAAAAATGTATTGGATTATTTGCCATGAGCTACCGATAAGCTGACGTCAAAACTGTTGAAAAGCGGTTGCAGAAATATAAAACTCTGAAAGCGATGATTACTCTTCTAGGCCCTCTGATCACATTTAGAATGAAATACGAAGTTCCTGAATATTTATGAATTTGTTACTTAATTATTCCAATGTTATTACATACTGAACACACACACACACACATTAGATACTGTATTATCTGACTGCACAGGGTGCAAAATACATTGTATCCTCATCGAAATAAATGACTACAGTAGCAAAAGAAGCCTAGCGGTTAATCACTGTGGTTTCGGTTGATAAAGTGCTTAGCGAGTATGACAAGCCTACCGATGACTACTATAGGCGTAGATAATACAATGCAAATGTTTGCCTACACTTTGAACAGTAGATTATTATTATTTTCCGATTTCAAAAAAGGAAATTAACATTTGGAATTCCCCGTAAAAGGGCAGATTGTGAGTCATTTACATGGCACTTAATTTTCATGCCAAGTTTTTTTTTTTTTTTATATGCAAGCTGTTTTATTATAATGAACAAAGTAGACGGTTTGTGGAAAGGTTAACGATTTAAAGTTAAAGATTTAAGTGTGTTCCAGAAACGGTGTTTTATATAAATTTGTAAAAAAATATGTATTACCAAAAAAAAAAAAAACTAAAAAGGTAATTTATATATTACCAAGGTCGAAAAAGTGAACGTCCCTAGTCGAAAAACAACGTTTCATCACAAACATTTTCTCGATAAGCCAAATGAAACGCGAAGGAAAAACTCGTTGTCACAACACTAAGGGGGGGATTCCGATCGTTTTGGGGTAAAGGGGGGTGATTTAATAAATATTCAAATAAAGGAAGAGGTCCATTGGGCTCCAACGACGGACGCCAGCAACTCTGTATTATGTGTCGATTTGCGGTGAACAGGCGAAAATACAACGTAATTGAATAGTAATAAGGCTGCTTTTCTAACGCTTGCTGAAAGGTTTTGTAACTAAAATCGGCCGTTCATTATTTTTTTGCGTAACTTTAGCTTTCAAGTAAACAAAATAAAAAAATAGTATCTGTATTGATTGGCGTCTGTGGACTTTTGAGTGTCTTTGAAAGATTTTGTTGGTTGGGCTGATTGGTATGGCATATAATATATAATATTTTTACTAAAAAAGTCCATTTTTGTGATAAAATTTCGACATGATATAACATAAAATAGTAATTAAATTTACTTGATCCAACACCTCAATCCATTACCAAAAAAAAAAAGTCATGCAAACCACGACACAGTTAAAAAAAAACACGAGAAAATTCCTCAACGTAATGGATATTCCTCCATCAAGTCTTCACAAGTGTGCATCCTGTATAGCCGCCCGGACAATAAACGCTAACCGCTGACTAAACAATATCCCGGAGATAAAAAACCCTTGAAAAAACTTCATATTTGATACTGGGGCGCCAGCGACGCAATAACTGCCTCTTAGCGATAACACGATAAGCTTCCTCTCAACTGATTTTAAATTGTGATGCAGCGATGTTGGTGTAGTTTAGATTAAGTGTCTTTGAGTTAATACTTTTTACTCTGTGACTCGAAGGTAATGCAATCAAACGAATAAATTCGATTATTTACAGGCAGAACTCCTTCTTTTAATATGAGAGCGTGTTATGGCGTAGTATGGGAAAAACTTATGTCCAACAGTGGACTGTATATATTATATAGATAGCGTGCGATGCGTCATGTTCGTGAACGGGCGCTGTCAGTTGTGACTGGTCATCTCTTAGTTGCCACGGTTTATTTGAACTAATTATTTTGTTTATTTTTTTTTTAATTGTCTTTTTTGTTTGTACTGTGGACACTTTTAACGTGCACGTCTTGCTACATCGTTCTCACATAGTGTACCATCTCAACGAGAATGATGTACCCAAGATTTTTGTAACAAAATTATGATTTAAAAGAGTGTCCATGGAGTTTCTTGCCCGTTCTTCTCCATAGAGATCTATGCTTTGGAATGGGCAACTACAGTACTTTCACAGTTAGTATGTCTTGTGACTGGGGCTGTAGTTTCATTTTTTTTTTGCTGTCTTTGTTTCGACAATTCAAAAGTGCCTGTAATTGGCCTACTTGAAATAAATGCTTTGATTTTGATAGGCTGGCTTGATTGATTCTGGACCAAAACATATACTCTATAACTTGCTGACTTTGAAGTGCAAAATTACGAAAAATTTATGACAACAGCTTAGAACACATGTGTCTTTTGCGTCAGAGACATATATACAAGGTGGAAGTGACACCGGTGCTAACTCATTCTGAAAAAAAATCTATGTGAGGGGAGATTTTATGTTCAAAATGATGTATAGAATACGTGGTAATCGTTTAAGCGTCCGTGTCCCTTCCAACTTACATGTTAGGTTAGTCTTATGCTTTCAGACAACTGTAGCTTATAAACAGCTTGTAGCAGCTGAAAACAGCTACCACCACATAAAATGAGTAAAACTTCAACTTCTATCACCATAAATTCCTAGTATAATTTATACTCCTCGCTTTAGGACTTAATAAGCTATTGACATCTCGTTCGCCTAAAGAATCATTTCGTCGAGAAGGTTCTCAGCAGAATAGTCCTTAGGGATGATGGGTTTCAGCATTTTTAAGATAAGGTTACGTAGCACCGAAAATATTTATGAATAATGGAGAGTAATAGGATTTTACGCATTTTCGGATCTCGTTATTATATTTTATGTTTTTTGAGTATTATTACTAAGGAAGTCAACAGAATTTGATATTTTGAAATAAGTTTAAGGCACATCGTAACACTAACTTTTACCATCATACCAGCCGTCAGTTTAAATAAAGAACATTGTTGTATGCAGACGAAATTTTTCAAATCTGGAGGTCTAGAACCACATTGACGAGACCCCCAGAAAGTATTTTTGGTAAAATTTTGCGTCAAATTTTTTCTTACAACAATGTAGAGATAAAAACATTACGTATATATTTTTTAAGGTAAAAATAGCAACGAATAATTGCCCAAATAAATTAATTTCAATTCTCATTTTATGTTGTATCTTTCATTTAATTATTTACTGTCAAAAATATTGGACAAGTGATAAATACTGAAAACCTTACCTGTTTTGTAATTCAGAACGATCTTGATTTCCCTAAGGCATTGGATACGAATCAGTTGTTATTTTGACAATCAATGTCAAAATAACAACTGATTCGTCAACTGATTCGTCTTCCTCAAACACTCTGTCGTAGTTAATAAAATGTTAATAATAAAAGTGTTTACTTAAGTTAACGACTTTACAGAGCAATTCCAATATCATCGATGTAACTGAATGGGACCAGCACATCTAAACCGTGTCCAAGGGATATCAGTGTCATAATTCGATTAGATCAATATTTTTGTATTCCAAGCTGTAGTTATTTTTTAATAAATTTCCAAACTTTTGCTCGTGATGACGCTAGAGATGAAGCTGAAGAGTTTGATGTCTTTGCCACGTATTGTACAAGAAAAAAAACACCAAAATTTGACGTCTATTGTTTTATAATACAAACTTCAAACTTGACACATGTCAGATGAAATTCGATAGTGGCTCTGAACAGGTGTAAAAATGTTCTCTTTGTCTTATAAAGGGACAGGTGAAATTACCAGTCACCCTGTAAATATAGCTGTTGTTGACCATGCCATTAGGTTTATTTACCTCATGGAACTTACTACCAATCCATGTTACATTATTCATGAAATAATCGTCCGAGTCCTGACCTGCATAATTGATTACAAATTCTTATATTCCGTATCTGACTACGATATTCTGGTATCAATTTTATTTCGCTTTTGAATCAATTTGAAATCAAACGCGATAATCTATTTTTTCTGTTAATAATATTGAAGGTATCATCTCGTTTAAGGTAAGGTTTTAACTTTTAACATTGTATGTTACAATGTGAACAGAAAGATACTCTCAGAGCCTCGGAATTGGCATTTTATTCATTATCATTTTTATGGCATTTTTAGTGCTTGTGTTTAACGTGTTATAAAATTGTATATAGATTTTTACTTAATATGGATCGTGTTTTCGAGTTTTCTAGACTTTCAGCTATAAACTAACTAGTGAAATTTTACCGTACGTACCATAAAACTTGAATATTTTAACAGCAAATCAAAGAAACCGTCAGATTTAATCACGGTCGGTTAATATTGATCCACCTTTCACAATAACCCGACAGATAAACAACTTTTTGTAAGACGCACAATTCACTCCTTTTCCTCAAATTATTTATTTTCGCCCCTTTTGATGTAAAACCGGGATATTTCCTTCGCAACACTTAGTTACGGCAACAGAGGTAAATGGAGTAGCACAAATGAGGGGAACGCGTTCTATTCATGTCTAAAACTTTTACAAGTGTGTGTACAAATGTATCTGTATTATTTGTACGGTGTATCACAGATATTTAGAATGCACTGTAGCTTATGTACTTTAATTTTTTAGGACTAACGTTAAAATATAGTCACGAGCATAAAATGTACACATTTAACGAAATTGAAAAGCGATTTTCTCCTGAAATATCGATTGCAACTTTGTATGTTTGAGGTTTCAAAATACTTCCTTCGTAATTACATAAAAATTAAAATCTATACAGTAAGAGAAAATCAATTTAGATGTTGATGATTGTATACATATTTAATGGTCATGACTTACATCAAATATAAAGCTACATTGCACTTACATTAATTTGTGCCCGATTGAATACCAATTTGTTGTACAAAAATAGCTTATTTATTCTGGTACAAATTTGATACTTTGTAATTGAGGTTTTTATTTATAAAAGGTAATTAACTGTAGAACCATTCGTTTCATAAGTAATTATAAAAGCATCGAGCGTGTGGGAGTGTCATTTTATTACATTAAAATGTACTGAAACTGATCAAACGGGCTTAATTAAGATCGGAATACAATTTGGTCGTTTTCTTCTTTGAAAATTTGTCTTTGTCTACAAGAATTTGTACCAAGAGACCAAAATTCTTGTATCAAAGGACCGAATATACTTGTACCAAAAAACAAATGACCAAAATACTTGTAGGTACTTCATTGCGTTGCGCGTCATCTTCTACAGTTCAAATTGCATAAACCTGGAAATATTTCAAGCTCTTTACGAAAACTTTTAAACGTGGATTCTCATAGTAAAAAGCAGGCTAAAACCGTGCACGGCTCAGGCCCTCAACGACATAGAGTAAGTGCTCTCCAATCCGTGGAATTGAATTTCAATCACGGTTCTGATTGGCTGAACTATGTTCAAAGGTACATAGTATTTTATTGAGTTTGGAACCTTTTTATTAGGTAACAAAATTAGGCTTAGTTATTCATATATATAATTAGGCAACTATTTCTTAATAATTGTGACTGTTTTAAAAATATATTTTTATGGATGTTAAAACACGCTTTATGTAACATAACATCACACTTTCATTTCGAAAGTTAAAAACATGTTTTATCACATTTTAATCAATTTAATAGCTGAAAATGCGGATCTTATTCAGACAGAAGTGTATTTTCACGCAGATCTCAAACATTCCCCACAGAAATCTCATCACCATAACTTAAAACGAGCAACTCCAACTTTAGAGAAATTCGCAATTTTTGACTTAACCTACTTTTGGTTTGAGACGGCAAATTGCAACAACCGTACGCACGAAATTTATGTACGACGGCTGTACAAGTTACGTCGCAACGTAATCGTAAATATACGCCAGGAGTACGGCAATGGGGAATAAAGTTATGGGTCATATTGAGAGAATGGGTAGTGGTGTACTACGTAAGTAGCAACAGGGATTATTTTTAGCAGGCATAAAAGTAGGTACTAAGTGTATGTGAGTACCACTTCGCGTGGTTTTTTCCCGAGTATTCTTGGATTTTTGGATGTACGAATTTTTCAATTTTTGTTGGGGAAAATGATGTGGCTTAGCCTAATGTGAGTGAACTGATCACCTAGCGGGCTTGTAAGGTTATGAATGTTTTTGCGCATGACCCGCGCGCACTTAAATCACCAGGCCGCTTGCCAAATGTGGTGATTATGGTGAAACATGTGAAAATAATGTATTTTTGTGCTAATCGTGTGAAAATGTGAAATAATTTTGGTGTTTTTTTTTGTGTGCTAATAGTGTATTTTTTGATGATGATGTTTTAATATTTATGGTACTTACAGTGTAGCGCAAGGGGGGCACATAGCCGAGAGCGCACGAGTGCCCGCCCGCCGCTCGGCCGCGCCGCCGCGCTACCGCATGGCGCCGGCCCGCCAGCCCGGCGCGATGAGCTGCCCGCGCGTCCAACGCCCGCGCGACCACGACAACCAGTCCACGACTCCCCACCAACAGTCCGACTGCCGACAAGTCACAACATCGTCACTATACCAGACGCCCAGACACCCAGGCACCCAGACTACACCGCCACCAGCCGCCGCGTCAACTGTACATCACACTCGCACGTTAATAATGTATGAAAACTTTTTCCAACATTGTCGCAATGCAGAAAAACCGCTCCAAAACGCTCCGAGACATTAACTACGCTTTGTCTTCTCGTACGACTTTACATGCCAGCTTATTTATTCACGGGGAAAATTGCGTGCTCGCGTGGACGCGACGTGGTGTCGGCGGCCGTTACAATTGATCGGGTTTGTGTATACTCACATTAGCATGCCAGCGTCGGCCTCCCGGTTATCAACTATCGTTAACGTAAACAATTGAACACACAATCATCTTGTCGAGTGGCGCGGCGCGATATCACATGCCGGTGGGACGCGGGTCGCAGAGCCCGGGCGGAGGCGCCCGGCTCGTCAGAGCATGGGCCCCGGGGCGCACGCCGCAGGGCTGCCGGCCACCACACCGTATGCGGCGTTTGCTAGCTAAATGAGCGGATTAGGTGCGCGGGGCGGAAGTGTCGGAGGCGACACGCGCGTCGTTGCCACTGCAGGCCGCCACTGAGGCGGGGCGGCCCGGGAAAGCCTCCCCGCGCCCTTCCCTCCCCCCGCGGCAGCCCCCCGCTCCACCCCGCCCGCCATGTGCCCGGAGCGCGCTCAGCCTCTCGCCTCGCAAAGGGTTGTCGGCAAAGGGAAATTGCTACTATCGTCTTTTTGTCGTGACGACAATTGGCCGTGCTTTAGGCGGCGCTTTCTCTTTGACCGGGGGTCCAGAGCGGGTCGCTTCTTGTATAAGAGAAGCTATTTTATTTAGTTTTAGATCGGGTGTTTAATATTAGAATAGTTTTCAGTCATGTATCGGGGTCGGCGCGTTATGTAACGCCGTGCGGCTGCCATGGCGGTCCGCAGACGCAGCGCGCCTGTCGGAATACCCCTAACGCAGCCCTTAAATTTCTAGTGAAACGTTACGAGCGGGCGCGAAGTTTGCCGAGCTCGTCCGAGCGACAGGCCCGAGTGCGGCCGAACGCGCGCGACCGGCGCCGCCCAGTCAATAAGGCCGTCTCCACTCGCCGAACAAAGACACTAACCTATAATAATTACATTTAATTAAGGATAACTGGACTATTTTGTATAATAAGCATATCGCGCTGCAGCGTTAGCACCCAGATTTCACACTTGATAGAGGATAATTATTTTACACGTGTAGTCGTTTAGGTTATCTCGCACGTGTACGGTGGCACTATTGATAGGTTAGTGATAACACTTGTGTATTAGTTCAAAATACTAACTAATATTCACTAATACCCCGAAAATCTCCAAAAAGACATTACAACACAAAAAAACATCCCAATAATTTTTCTTCTGCGGTATTATTTCAAGTTGTTTATTATTTATTATTGTCGGGTAGTTGGTCGGTCACCTATGCATGTCCGAGTCCTTAGTTGCAGCATTGTGTGATGATTCGTCTCCATAGATACGTTGTGAAACCCGATGCGTTATTTACACGGAATTCATTTTATTATGCGTTTCTTTTGCGTTTAAATTCATGTTCAGCGTTTTCAGTATTGGTTTGTGTACAATAGGTGTTGTAATGACGTTTAATTGGTACCGCTTTGCGTTTTATAGTTTTCCTTTAAGTTTATGTTTGAGCTGTTTTAATATTGGAATAATATGTATTGGTATTTTTGGTTGTGATATGATTTTCATTTGTTTTATATATTGGTGAAGTGTCTTCGTGTCTTGATAGAAGGACCACAAAGCCGTTTTGTTGTAACGTATAACCAAACCACTTTTAATATGACTATAATTATTTTGTATCCATTTTTATTCACATGATGGGTGGTTGACAACGTGAAAAATCTGAAGTTAAGACAGGATTAATCCATCCTTCAATCACATTAGTGATTGAAGGATGGATTAATCTGTTTGTGTCTCTGTATTTACCAGACGAAGTAAGAAATATGATGAAACATGCCGTACCCAAATATTTCCTAATAATCAATTAATTTTCAAATAATCAGTTATTTTGTAGATCCAATGCTAGTGTGTGCTCACCGCTATACCGCTTATTCGACACATACAATACGCGTTTTGGTGCAATAGACATATTATTCTTGAGCAAACATAAATTTAAAAATTGTCTAGTTAAAATTCTAAAGGATCAGCAGTTGGCTCCTTAAGTTTTACACAATGTAGGTATAATTGTTAAAAGCTAGGGACCTGTATGATATCTCACGCATGAATTATTACTTTTTTTCGTTACATCTTTTATAGAAAATTGTTTACCTTTTTTTTTACTTTAACTTCTTTTTGATTAAGTTAACCCTGATGTACAGTTAACGTTTGCTAACAGCTTGTTTTTACTATATAATATAGTAATCTGTGGGAAATGTTGTGGGTAGTATATTCGTTAAGTTTTATTTTAAGACAGAATTGTTTGTGCTTAATATACTACTGTTTGTTTTCCCAAATGTAATAATTAAATAAATAATAAAATAGATTGCGTATATATTGCAAGCAGTGATAGCCTTGTGGTGTGACCGTTGGACTGCCAAGTCATAGGGATCGAGTTCGAACTCAAGGCACGCACCTCTGATTTTTAAAAATAATGTGCGTATTGTATAATTATCACCTGTTACGGTGAAGGAAAACATCGTGAGGAAACCAGCATGACTGAGGGATATTTCTCGACGGCATGTAAAGCCAAGTCAGAGGCCCATGGGCGGCATAAAAACTCTGACACCAGGTTAGGCTCTAACCAAACGATAAAGAGAAGAAAGAAGATAGATTGCATTTCAATAGCCTCGTTGGTCTAGTCTACTGCATGACATGAGATATCATGCCTGGTTGATGGCATTAGGCTCGGTCCTTATTACATGGGAATTAAACATATCTGTCGAAATATATGTATACTATAGGTACACATATGGCTAACCCTTATTCAATTTCAACCGGCACGTTATATTTCGAACCGACAAAGCTTTGAGAATACAACAGTGAGCCAACAATTCACCGGTGATGGATCGGACCGGGTCGCAAAGTCAACTGCGCGACAGTCCATAAACAGATGGAAATGATTGCATACAGATTTTTGATTTATCTTCCGATGCAATCTCATTCGGAATTATTTTTTGGAGATGTAGATTTGTAACGTTTTCGTTGTTTTAAAAGGCGTAGTTCTTTCTTTCTTTATCGTGTGTTTAGTGCCTAACCTGGTGTCAGAGTTTTTATGCCGCCCAAGGGCCTCTGACTTGGCTTTTACATGCCGTTGAGAAATATCTCTCAGACATGCTGGTTTCCTCACGATGTTTTCCTTCACCGAAGCAAGTGATAATTATAGGTACAATACGCACATAATTCCGAAAAATCAGAGGTGCGTGTCTGGGGTTCGAACTCGAGATCCATGACTTGGCAGTCCAACGGTCACACCACTAGACTATCACTGCTCAAATGGCGTAGTAATGCTTGGTATTTTTATTTTATTTTTTATTTAGAGATATGTTGTTGGGTTTTTGAGTTAACAGTCATAGTTTTTTAATCATAGCACCTTAGTAGCCTCCATCAGTTCACATAACGTGCTGTAAACACATAGGTAAGACACGATATTAAGTGTCCCGTAGTTTGTAGAGACCACACCACATATTATACAAACCAGGATAGTCGTTTATAATTCATATCTATCTATACTAATATTATAAAGCTGAAGAGTTATTTGTTTGTATATAAGATCACGCTGCGACCAATAGGAGCAGAGCATCAATCAAAAATGTTACGCAGACGAAGTTGCGCGAGTCGCTAGTATTATATATTTTAGCAAAGACATTCAAATATTAACGAACCAAAACGAAGAAAATCGTAATCCAATAGTTGTTACTACTTAGTAACAAATTTGTCAGTCAAGTGTCATACGCCCACTTGTCAGGTTGGACCCGTGTGACAAAATCGAAAATGTTTGGTATGAAAATATTCCCAATGTCCGCTCTATCATCTGCCTAGCCTTTTCCCAACTAGGTTGGGGTCGGCTTCCAGTCTAACCGGATGCAGCTGAATACCAGTATTTTACGAGTAAATGGAACGGGTGCCCATCTGACCTCCACAACCTAGTTAGTACTAGGTAATACGATACCCCTTGGTAAGAGTGGTTGTCAGACTTTCGGGTCACTGACTACCTGCAACGATTGGCAAAGATCTTAAATTGACAGCCAGGACCAACGGCTTAACGTGCTTTCCGAGGCACGAAGGAAACACAGTATGTATGGTTGGTCACCCATCCACGGACCAACCCAGGCAAGCGTGGCTTAACATGACGATCGACCCGAGCGGCTGTTATTATTTAGCCACGAGCTCCTAATGTCCGCACTATAAGTTTTTTAAATCCCTTTGTATATAAGCCAGTATCAGACAAACTAACTTTTTCTATACAACGTTTATAACAAATCTATTGAGATAAATAATGGTTCCAAAACGCCTGACTTAGTGTTTGAAGTATCCAATCAATTTGAAATAATCTAGAGATTTAAAAAGATGTAAAAAATTCACTGCTAATGGTTTTGCCCACCCTTCGAACAGAGCTAATTTGTTTGGATTAGGCAACCCCTAAGCCCATGCTAAAATATTCGACATCATCGGCCCAGGTTTTTCCCAACCATGTTTGGATGGACTTCCAGTCCAACCGAAAACAACTGAATACCAGTATTTTACATGGATCGACTGCCTGTCTGACCTCCACCTCCACAACCCAGTTAGTACTGGGTAATACGATACCCTTAAATAAAACTGGTTAAATATATAAAACGTTCTTGATGTCGGAACAATAATCTGATCAATCCTAACTTCTCATCGTCAATACTTCCTTACAGGTGGCGATGGAATCTTCTTCATCTTCGTCGTGTCAATGAATCTCATAACTATTTGTCAGAATAGCTTCTAAAGGACCTCTGCCACAATCTTTGGTAGTAGCTTTATACATATAGGTCCCTCAGAGTGCTCAAGGTCATGGCTTGTGATACGGCTCCATAGTTGCGCTCTGCTTCAGCGGAATATCCCCACCAGGTCAAGTTGAATGAAAATCTTCAGGTAATTAGCTAGCTTATTCCACGTGCCAAATTATAGTGCACAGATATCTATTTATAATCGCAAGAAAAACGGCGGGTAGAAAAGCACAGTACATAAGCATAACTTTGATTGAATGAAAAAATTAGTGAGTTCAGCATATTACGGTAATTTTTTATCACAGAAATGCAATTCAAATAATGAATTATAATGTACAGAGCTATCAATAACTGAATTTGTATTTTCTCATTTTCAATAAACTCTTTTATAATAAAATTACGTTTAATTACCACAACCACGCAATATTTAATATTCATTTAATAATTACACAAATAAAACGTAAAAAGTGACTTATTTCTGTAACCCCTCTAAAATCTCCAACTATAAACCACCTCTTCGAACTCGGCGAAAACAATTAAACTTTATTCTTATCAATTAGTCGAGAATTTATCTAGAAGAAATCTGAGGTTTTTTTTTGGCATGGCTGATTGAACTCTCTTTTTAAGAGCTTCGTAGAACTAAATTGTGCAGTTCAATTAAAATTAACTTTATTAAGTTAAACTTCGGTACTGTTTTAATAGCACGTTTACAAAAATTTCTACAACGCATAGCTCGTTCTGTTTATTATTTTTGATTAAACATTAGTAGAAAAATATAAAGTTCTAGATAATTAAAAAATTAACATTATGCCTGTGATGGCATAACTTTATGTATACGAGAATATCTGACTGTTTAACAACTCTCAAGTATTGTCAGTAATGTAGCAACTTCGGTTGTCAGATGTCAAATTACATTGACGTATGGCGACGTTGCATTTCAAGAATATTGATAAATTAATAATCACAATAAACTAATATCTTGAGAACAGAAAGGTTCCAATTTCAAATAAACCTAATTTGCATTTTAGTAAAGATATTTTATAGCCAGATGTATTTTATAGAAATAGCTTTTATTGTATCTTAAAAGACTTGGTTTCCGAACGAAAGCTAGTTGTGATCTTTGAATAATCAAGTTAAATATTTATAAACTTTATATTGCTAATTAAATGAATTAGTTATGATTAAATGATACTTATAATGTTTCCTAGATTTTATACTGCAATTTCAATATATCAAGTGGTTTAAAACAATTCTCTGAACTATCAGTCGATGTTCATATTTTATCCGATTAAACATAAAGATTACAAATAAATACATACAAGATTTCTAAATTATCTAATGAAGTTTTAAAATAGTTCCACTACACAGGATTTGTTGATTATTATCTATGTTATTAAGGTGGGTGGACCATGGAAGGCCACTCTAATAAATAAACAGTTATTATTCGTTCATATACTGGATAAATGAATCGAACGAATATTTAAGTAATACTTTGTTTTATTCCGTAAAATAAAAACCACTTTTTTAAATTTCAGATTTGATCAATATTGATTAAACTTAAGTTTCATTGAACTCTTAAAAATGGCCTTGCTAGGAACAAGGCTCCTTAGAAGGCCATTATAATAAATCAGTCATTTAACACTAAAGGTTAATAAATAGCCATTAAATCTACAATAAAAAGAAGTGGTTTATATATTACGTAATAAAACAAAGTATTACTTAAATATTTGTTAGTTTCATTTATCCAGTAAATAAACGAATAATAACTATTTATTTGTTAGAGTGGCCTTCTATGGTACACCCACCTTATTTTAACGTCGCCGATTTCCGATATCAATGAAGCAAGGGACCGTACTGCCAAAATAGTGGCGCGAGCGATTCACCGCCGCGTCTGTGATTTCTAGTTCGATGGATGTTTATGTAGATAGAAGGAATTTGTCATCACATGGCAATAACTACGAAATTTTAATAATTGGCCTTCGAAGGAGCATGGCCTTCCATGGTCCACCCACCTTAGTTGTTTAACTATAATGTGTTACCCATCGGCCATTGGTGTATTTTGGCGGTAACATTTTATGTACTGAGTAAGATTTGATGGTTATAAAAAGAGATGTTGCTGCCAATTCAAGGTCCTTTTTGCTGCTACTTTCAGACGTAGTAAATAATAAGTTACCATTCGGACACTCAAAGCTTATTAATTAAATAGATATCAATACATATACATGTAGTTTACATACACTTTCTAACACCTGCATCGATATACCTGTACACCTAAGGCTGGCATCTGCCTAGCATTTTTGCGACATCGAAGGCTAGACCTATTTTTCTATGTTTTTCATGAAAATGCAAGATAGCGCTTTGTTTTAGTTTGTGGTTAGTTTAGTTCATTTTACTGTTTTGATGTACAAGGTATTTATCATTTAAGCGTTGCATTCTATAATCTTTTGTTTTTAATAAATAAGATCATAAATATTAATCCCTACTTCAAAAGCGAAAATCTCCAAAGAATCTTTCTATAAGGCTATTTATTACACGTTCTAAAATTGTATGAAAAGTTTAATTTTCTTCAACAAACTGCAGGAAGAAGTAAGGCTCACAATAGCATCAAAGACTGGGATTAATATAATATACGAGTACCAGGATCACAGGGGTGTGTAGGATATATTGATCACGGCTTATCTTTAAGGGTGATGTGTTTTGTTTCTTCTTCATACAAGCAAGAGTTATTTCTGGAAGGTACAAGATTATAAGATGTTATAATTAGTATATTATTTTCTAGTTGCATAAATAATTAACCACTATTTTTCTTGTCGTGTCTCAAATGTCTTCTCTTTTTTAAACCATTTCGGATACTGTCCTTTTAAATGAAACTTGCCTTAGTCACATTTTACATATTATGAAAAAAAAAAAAACAAAATAATTATCTTTATCCCCCATCTTGTTTTTAAAGATGTTTCCCAACAGCCCCCTGTCGACATAATTCTAACGCCAAAAGAACTTTGTAGCACTGCATATCCTTCTTGTTGGAGTATTTACGAGAAGCTACACTAAGTTACCTTTATCTAGATACCTACATCTCCACCAATTGGGCCAAATTAAAATAATTAAAAAATAACTTTAATATTTTTGAATAAAGTATTTTTTTTTAAATAAAATTCTATTGAAGCAGCATCATTACACACAAACTTTACCGGGTAGGTTAATACGCCCAAACCACCAAAAAACCTCAAAGGCGTGTACCGACATACTGCAAAACGTATGGGGCTTAAATTGCTTTTTAATTCCTGCGCTAATCCTATGAGTTTAATGGGATATCGGCTGGTTTGAACCACTATACTTGCTTGGATTACGAAGGGCGATGAAAATTCTTAAAGCTTTTAACGGTTATCGGGAGTTTTGCACGTGTATGTGTTTTTGGAGGAGATGTTGTATGTTGTTGATACGTCCTTCGCGGTATTTTCAAGGATAGTATGAGAAATTGATGTATTTACTAGGTAGGCAGTAGCACACAAACAAAAAAAAATGGCGTAAAAAATAACCGACTTCCAAAAAAAAACACACAAAAATTGAAAATATCTTTACTTTCGGAAGTCGTTGGTTGTCGTAGTTGGCAAAAAAGTCAATGAAACAATAGTTTTTTTTTCCAATTTGGTTATTTTTTTGCAAAAAAGTTTTTATTTTACTCTTTTTAGTCAGCGTATCACACATAAATCCTTATCAAGTATCAATTTCGCAATTTCTTTTACTCGGATGTCATATTTTTTCCAGTTATTTTGATTTAAAAAACCAAACTTTTGAACCGATTTCGATGAAATTTCTACGAGAACAATCGGAAAGTGTATTCTTTCAGATAAAAGAATTTAAGAATTTTTCAAATCGGTTCATAAATGACGAAGATGTGCGGTAACACACAAAAAAAAACAACCAAATTGAGAACCTTCTACTTTTTTTGAATTCTGTTAAAAATATCTTTAATGAAGCTGAAAGGCGCTTGTTGTCCTCGTCATTGTGATTTTGTTTTTGTTCCTGGGAACCTTCTAGTTACGGAGATATTGAGGGCCAAAGTTCGAACTTTTTTATAAGGTTTTTTTTTTCGAGCTTAACTAGATAACTGAATGAAATAGGAAGAAATGGCAAGTTTTATCAGGCAAAGAACAGGTTCTCACCTTATGTTCAGCCCCAGAGTTGGATCTCCTGCGCGCGCGACAAGTTTTCAAATCAAATCATTTATTTGTTAGAACATGGTCGGTACGTATATAACAAGGTCTTGAGTTTATATTGATTGTGTCATCATATTCTACCACATGAGATTGGTGATCAATTATATAAAATGAAATAATAATGTTTTTAATAATTATAGCTAAAATTCAAAAAGGAATGTTAGTTACAAATGAAAAAATATAAATAATAATTGAATTATATTAATATGTCAGTGTCATTTAAATAGTCATTCAAATTAGAATAGCATTTATAACATAAAAATTATTTAAATTGCTTCATAAATCTAGCCAAAACCAACTCTCTAATGGATTTATTAATTTTATTATAAATTTGCGGGGCTCTGCAGAATATGCTTTTACGCATAAGAGCTGTCTTGGCTCTGCGTCCGCGTAGCAAGTCATTTCGCCTGTTACGTTGTACAGTATCAGATAGATAAGAAAACAAATTTGGATTTAATCTTACAAATAAGGCAGTTTCATATATAGACAAAGCTGGTAGTGTCAGGATTTTATGGTTTTTGAAATATGTAGTATTATAAAATTTGAAGTTTTAAACTTTACATTAAATACCACCATGACCCCTGTACTATTTATTTTAAGCATCCATCAGCACAATGTTTTGAGTGTGCTACATTGAGTCCTAAATAGTAAAACATGATTTTTCATCCCAAAAAAAGTCGTTTCCCAGCAATAAGTTTTGCGCAGAGTTACCCAAACAATTGGTTAAGTAGCGTGACCAATGAAACGAAAATATCACGACGAATAAAAATAGAAAGTATGTTATATACACAGATTGCTATCTCATCGAGGCTTTCCTGCCACTGTCCTAATGTAAGCGACAATGAAATGTCCATTTAAAGAAGTAGATACATCTAAAAGCCAAGCTGAACACGTTATTCTTCAATTCCCAGAATGATGTAAGAAAGTTTATTTAAACACCACTTCCAGGCTACATTTCTATGCATCCATTTAATTCATGTAAAATGTCTCTAAAAGGAACCGTACGATCGCAATGTACCGTTTGCCTGTGGGATTGAAAACGCATCAGTGAGCGACTATTTTAAATAACGGTGCATCAATAACAGATCGCGCTTGACGATAAGAATGGTTCTTCTAAGAAGCGAAGATTAATGGAAGTAGTTTTAAAAATCGATTTGCTTTTTAGCAATATCTTTTTGTCTTTTTTTTCTGAATGCATTAATCATGCAGTAATTACTGAATATTTAACTAAATTCAGTAACTTAGATCTCTTTCAAATATAATGTTAAATTGTTGATATTGACTAATAATTTCAGAGGCTAACTGTCTAATACCAAGTCAGGAATTAATAAATCACACACATATAAGCACTTAAAACCATTCTCACGTTCACCAAAAGATACTTAACTTCTCCAAAATCTTAACGAACTAACATAGGTAAGAAATATTAATTTAACTGAAGAATCTTGTTGTTCAATCATTCTCAATTTAAACTTAATTGTGAATCAAATTCTCATTGGGTAACAACCACTTGAGATAAATCGTTATTTCTTTGGAGAAATAAGTAAATTGGTTTCCGCGGAGGCGGGGTTGCCAGCCGTGGCTTAAATTAGTATAAAGGTAGGATTGACAGGTACTTGTGTACCGAAAGTTGATTCTGTTTTTGACGTCTTGCTGATCATCAAAATGTAATATAGTTGTTTGTTGTCTACTTGTTTATAACTAGTTATTTGATGAACTCAGAGATACAGTCGTCTTGTTGATGTTGAATGTCTTTTGCACGCATTACGTCAAAAAACTACAATACTGGTGATTTTCGTGAAAGTGACACTTACAAGTTCCATGTAACAGGGGGCGAGCCTATTGCTATCAACGGGACACAAATCCAGCCTCTGTGGCAGCCACTGAGAAATTCCTGACGGAAAAGCCCCATAACAATTTCCTGACCCGGGAATCGAACCCAAGACCTCATGCTCGGCAGTCGCGATTGCTTCCAACCAACCAACCAACCAACCAACCAACCAACCAACCAACCAACCAACCAACCAACCAACCAACCAACCAACCAACCAACCAACCAACCAACCAACCAACCAACCAACCAACCAACCAACCAACCAACCAACCAACCAACCAACCAACCAACCAACGAGGGAAATTGTTGTCTAATACTGATAAAATTACCTAGAATCTATAAAACTGTATCTGTTCAGTGACTGAAGAAAAGGCAAAAAAATAATCGGTTGTCTGTAAAGTCGGTTTACTGACGATAGTTGAACGTGACAACGTCACCGATTTTGCCTCTCTGTCGCTCGTTCCGCGCTCTCGCTTGCACTTCAAGCCTTAAATGGAACGCCTCAGAGCGAGGTAACGCTACATTTTTTCGTGCGCGCAGCCGGCTCCATCGAATTATAAGACGTTGTTACGTCAAAAACAATGTCTCATCCGGGTTTCAGGTTTTCGTCAATGACTAATAAAGCTTCTTGTTGAAGAGTTCAACCGGATAGTAATTAGGTAACGACAAGGACTTTGTCAAGTAAGGTAACAGTTTAAACAGCCGTCTTAAGTTTCATCAGTAGCTGGTATTTTACTTGAAAAACAACATTTTTTTGAATAAAGATAAACATTTCTTAATGTAAGCTAACAATATACTTCTTTGCATTAGACTCTACTTTGCTCACTAGTACTTTAAGTTTATATTAAGCACTCTACTTGTTAAGAAATGTACATATTTATGTGAATAAACATTACTTTTACTCTCGGCTCGGCTGATACCAGATTTAACTGACATCTATTTCACGTATTTACTCATTTTACATTTTTCCAAAAGGGCACTTAGTTTTCAAACATAATCTAGTGTTTGCTGTATTGTTTAAACTTCTATACTCCAATTAGTTAAGTCTTTAAATTTCACTTTTAGGAAAGAAAATTGGGCCAAAGTAGCAACTGATTGTGTTTGAATTAAAATACAGGGAGAAAGTAAAATACGGATTTCACTTATATTTAAATATAAAGAAAAAAACAATGGCGAATTACACGCAACAAACATGTAAAAGCAAATGAAAAAGTGTGAGTTACCACACTTAAAAATGTTATTAAGGCCACATAATTCTCACATAAAACCAAATATTTATTCGATTCTGAACTATTACAAATCAATGCAATTAATTACATTAATTTATAATAATTCAGAATATCAAATAATATATATGTATGTTCACATTGTATTGAAGAGATTGGGTTCCGTTCAGAACCCGGCGACACGGTATGAATAGAAGGAGATGGCGTGACGAGCTGGACTCTTACCAAAAGGATTGAGCCCAAGTAATTGAAAATTGGAAAGTGGGAAGGAACGCCTTACCCCAGCAGTGGGACACACTAGGCTCATAATATAATAATAATAAATGCGAAAGTTTGAATGGATGGATGGATGTTTGTTACTCAATCACGCCAGAACGGCTGAACGGATCTGTATGAAATTTGGCACAGAGATGGATTATAGTTTGAAATAGCACATAGGCTACGATCCCGCGGTCAATTATCGAACACCACGCGGGCGAAGCCACTGGCATAAGCTAGTAAATAAATAAATTTAGGATAGCTTTTTCAAGGGCTTGCATCACATCAACTTTACGTATCTGCATCTACAACAGGTTTTACAGACTTTCCAATCATAATTTCACAAATTCTTTCATTGTAAATATCCGTTCATCTCGATTAAAGTCTAGCAACCCTAACCGAATCATCAATATCCCTCTTGTTTCGAGTTCCGATTAAATTACGAGTGGAATTTATTCTAGAAAGTTCTGCGTCCTTGTTTGCACTGCATTCCATTCTAATGTTAAGCAAGACGAAGACTTTTGTATTGAGAAATAATGTACTTACCAGTTCTGTTTTCCAGGCATCTGAATATAGATGAGTGAATCAAAAATCTTTTATTAATATTACGCTCAGAATCTCTAGCTTATTTTGGGCGATTATACTACATAATTTTCACGTACAAAAACTTTATACGTGAAAATTACACAGGACAATCGCCCAAAATGCGCTCTATAGCTAACCAAAGGTTGGTCTCACATGTAAAAGTTACGCAAAATCTCCCAATTTTCATCAACGTTGGTTAAAATATTCATATTTATTAGATACAGGAACCAACACATACGACGCATGTTCATATCAGTTATCAAGGTAAAACATCTCACTTTTCTATTCAAAACTCCTCAGCACATATACCGCTGATATTTTGCTACAGAAACCCATTAACCTGTAAATGAGATTATTTCTTATTACGTCTCTATAAAGCTTATATTCGATTACTTTGCAGACGTATTCAGAGCTCGTTAACGTCACCGATACACTGTCAAACATTAGCTGGTTACTTTGTAGAGGGACCATGATTTTAAAGTATCGGGTTCAGGCTACTTTGTCGTGGTTTGTTAATTATGGTTAAGCGTAATGTAAGACAAAAACTGATGGTGTTTAAAACTGAGGTTATATAAAAGTGAAATAATTCGTTCTATTTTTTTTTTTTTCGATGTGTAATTTTCTGTCTACTTCCGAAAAATATTATCAGAATAATATGAAGACATTAATACATATTAACATGCATGTTGCATGGGTAAAAAATAGATTTAAATTGCATTATATCATGTTAGTATTATTCAGACAATTATAATTTCATCACAACTAAAAATGCAGAACATTAAAGCGCTGAGCAAAAGATGAACTATCAATTTGTTCGCCGGAAAGAAATGGCAGGTCCTATCCAATTTTTACTTCTTGTCCTGTTGTGCTGTTGTATTGTACCATTGGTTGACGTCCATTGGTTGTTTAAAAATTATTTTTAATTTTAAAATTTTATGCAGACGTACAAAAAACACTGTACAAACGCGGACTTAATGCCTTGGGCATTTTCTATCAGTGTACCTTAATTATCTATGAAGATATTGTCCATAATCTGTTCAGCACCAAAAACAACTTATTACCTAAACAAAATGACCTCACTAAATCAGTTTTCTAGTACTATCCTCCAACATGCTTTACGCATTGCCACCATACTCTTAACTGGCATACTCACAGATTGGATTCTATCAACCAACGCTTTTAGCTTGCCATCTTGTCTCGGAACGTTAAAACTATAAAATATCTTATAGCATGTTATTATTCAATAGTTTGTTATTGATATTGACACTGACAGTCTCCAGGGAGGCTTCAGATCGAGCTGAGAAGACGCTAGCGGTTTGCCGTAGCACATAATATTAAACTATTGAATATGAAATGTGATGTGCCATTCTCATAGTAAGAACTTCAGTGTTTTGGTAAAAAAGAGTGCCTGGAAGAATTATTTCACGCTTATGTAATGTCACGCATATAATCCGAGTACTGAGTACACCCATATTTCGCAAGTTATACTTCTTTAAAATCCGATTGTGAAAGGGTTACTATAGTTTAAAGAAACTAAGCTGCTTATTATAAATGTAGTCCCCGAACGGTTAGGCAGAGGTGTACCTAATAGTAGTAGTAAGAATAATAAACAAAAGTAAACGAGACACGGTTCTTTCATTTCTCAGGAACTATCCCAATGATCAAGTGTGTGTTTCTTTTTACTTGAGGTACTTTTTAGGTACATTTTTTTGATGTAATTATATTTTAAGAGTAATGGTTAAATAATAAAGTATTAAGGTACACCCGCCATATTGACATCAATATGGCGTGTGTACCTTAATTTCGAAATAATTTCGTTCTGAAGGAGGTACAGATTTCTTAGAGCTAGGTACAAAATAGTACATTATAGGTACATTTTTTTGGTAATTGGTATAATTTGATTTGCTATGGTACATTCGCCACTTTGACTCTCACCTTTGCCCAATCGGGAATCGAATCCAGGACCTCATGGTCAGCAGCCGCGCTTGCCACCACTAGACTAATGAGGCAGTCTACTTTGTACAATTAAGGAAAAGTGTTCAAGTTGGCTCTGTCCTAACAAAGATAAGTAGATTATCTGCACTTAATTAAATGATTTATAATACAACAAGCGAGAACGTTACCAAATCCAACCAAATTATCTACTATTGAAATAGAATCCTTTATCTCTGCCCAGTTTCCCAACAAAACAGTCGTGAAAATATCGTAGCTCACAACCGAGTTAGGTCGAAGGCTGAACGGCAGTTATTTGATTTGTGAAATCAATTCGTCTCCATTGCAAGCGGTAACTTCATATTTCCATTATCGTTTTTATGGTGCCCGGGTAGAAATGAAAAAAATCTTTCATTGACAAGAGTTAGTTATCTTGTAGCTGCTTACGATGTCGCTGTGTTTTTACCCGACTGTGTTGGAAACCAAAAGGAGGGAAATGTTTTGTATTTTGAGGCTGAGGGATGATTTCAAGAACCGTAACACTGTTTTTTAATCATATACCATACTTTATTCATTGTCATAACTTTATACTAATATAAAAAAAATTGGCCATCGGCATCAGGAACAGGTCCAGGCCGCCGGTGGTCAAGGCTCCAGATAGAGGAGCCTCCTCACTATGTGTGCCGTGTCCAGGAGTACTGCTTTCTTAATCAAGCTCTTGACACAGCCGCGCAATAAGAGCGTCCTAAGGTGTATATTACATCTTTGTTAAAAAGTTTAGTGCAGTATATATTGTGTCGTACGAGTATCTGGTGAGATCATACGAGATTATAGATTTAGAAAACGCTTGTGTAAACTTGGAGAAAGGTTCGATGGCACAATGTACAGCACACAGATTCGGCCTGGTAAGTCCAGTTAATCAATACTAGTCCTGAAAGGTTTGACATGGGATGACCTATATAGGCGTACAGGTGTTAGGTGTCGCTTCGTGTTTTTGAAACCAGGAATATAAATATAAGGTATGCAACTGCGTTGGTGATTTTTATGTAAAATGATTTTTGTGTATTTTTTAAATATTTTACTATTTAATTATAAGTAGGAGAACCAACAGCTAAAACAAATGGGTAACAATTGCATAAGGAACACAGAGCCAATATTATATTATTTATTTATTTATTTAAACTTCATGTACAATAATGGTAGATAGGCGGACTTACTGCCACAAGGCATTCTCTACCAGTCAACCTTTGGGTTATAAACATTTTAAGCGCATTCGGTGAACCAGAAATGATGACTGTTGAGGTTAGTTTCCAATCTAAACTGAAAATGCATATAAAGGCCAGGCGGATTAAAAAAGTTCAAATTTATGTTTGTATAGAACTACATACCTACATTTTCTGTTTGAAATTGTCCGAATATTGAAGTACCCTAAGTCCAAGACTATAAAAAAGCTAATCGACTAACTTGGGTACTGAAGTACATACACTTTGTATTTTCACTTTTACCTTGAGTTTCAGCTAATATCAGTAAAGTTAGTAAACTACAAAAGCCAGGAAACAAAAATGTCGAGTTAGTTTTTCTAATTTTCCAATACCGCCGTTATGTTACAAAGGACTATAGATACCAACTTACTTGTATTAAGCTGGTCACATTCTGCACTTACCTACACTCGTGAGGTACCTTAAACAACATACAAAAGTGATTTCAATACGTCAGTTTGTGATACATTTCCGATGCTGGGTAAAGGTTCTTTTCTAATTAAAAACGAAGGAATATTGATCAAGACATTTGATCACCACCTCAGAGCATTAAATCCAGAAAATTCTCACTTTTTTCCTTAGTTAGTGATGTCTTAACTAAAAAATTTACAAAAATAGTGCACAATTTTGCTGTTAAAAACATAACATTAGTCTGTACATGACTGGATTTGAGTCCACGAGCTAGTGTACCATCAAAAATATTTTCCCCTTTCCAAACATCTTACTATTTTAAAATTAAGTCAAAAGGCAGTAAAAGCAATACCATTACCGTGCACAAAAATAGTCTAAACCCTGTCAAAAACCTCTCAACAGGCCCGAAAAATAGTTCATAAAAATTTTAACCCGACACGAAACTAGCCGCTAGATGTCGCCACCTTCCATTGCTAGTTTTCTGCTCAAAGTAAAAGAAATGCATTAGTCTTATAGGGAACTGACGTAGTAATACTACTCCGGTCATACGGCTCGGTGAATCTTTAACTTAATTTACGAAGCTTCTTGTATTTGTCAGTAATGGCGTCGAGGCGCTTCAAATTTTAAAAAGCCTGTCCCTTGGAGTATTTGTTTACTTTTAAAGTGGACTGTTTTTATATAGCTGGGGATGGTAGAAAGTGCCTGTTCAATGTTATGGTATGGTAACACCTATTTTTGTCTGTATTTTATTCGTCTTTGAAAAGTGAGTTTATGCAAATATGACCATGAGCTTTGTTTATGATTGAAGTTCATCCATTTAAAATATAATTATATTTTTATCAATCTCGCCTTGATTGCAATTACAAACTTGCCTTAAATTTAGTTACCTGCTATTGATTCTTGGTATGATCATCATTTCATGTTTTTTAATTCTCAACGATTCCAAATTGGCGAGCCTAAAGAATTCGTTACACTTTTTAAGCGAGCCCTTGCAGTTTGTTATAGATAAAACTACCAAATTAAGCAAGCACACTGCTTACTACGTGTTTGCCTCCACAAAACTAGGTGACCGTCGAGTACTGCCTAAAAGAAAAACAAATGAAACGTGTTTACTCTTCACGCTTCTGTTCCCCGGAGACTAAGAGGCCAGTCATTGTGATGAAGGCATGGCATGTGATATATCTACGTCGAGGGTACGTGAGCACAGGCGTATAGCCATCTAAGCGAGCAGTTTCAATTTTGGTGGACAGAAAGAAGGGAACTACGAGCCAAAAAGTCACATCGCCTCTTTTTTTTATAATAAAGGTTTGCGTTTGGCCGCAACTTGCCTGATGTGAAGATAATGTGGCTTAGGGTGGAGCACGCTTGCCCAGAAGAAACCGATTCACTCGAACTTTAAACAGATCCAGATTATAATGATCAGGGAACAGAGAAGCCGATAGTGTATTTGACCAACCCACTTGAAGTTTTAAATAATATTTGCAATGGATGTTCAATGAGCGACTAGGCTCTTTTTCTAAAGTATCTGAGAGGGCAAAGCGATAAGGAAATCGTTTTCGAAGCGTCTTGTATTACCACAACGACTTTAAAATTTTTGGTAGCTGCTGTCTATTGAAGATATTTTTTTTTTTACTTTCTAATCATCAGTGTCGGATAGAGTGTCACTTTATCTTGGCCTTTAGCTGTACGGTCGAGACGTATTAAAAACTCTTCCGTTTTACAATTCGTAATCGCTGCCTTCAAATTATCATTTTATTCTATCTTGCCATCATCAAAAATTGACAGAACAGAATAAAGTTTTAAATTAGTTTAGCTTTCAATGTGTACAGTGTTTTGTGGTGCATACTTAGTGACAAAATTTTGCATATGATTTGCAATATCATTAATTTTGATCGATTGTCAACTGTAGGTCTTTGACCGTCGTTACAGGTAGTCGCCCGAAAGTCTGACAACCAGTCTTACCAAGGGGTATCGTATTACCCAGTACTAACTGGGTTGTGGAGGTCAGATAGGCAGTCACTCACACTAGGGTTAGACTGAAAGCTGACCCCAACATTGTTGAGAAAAGGCCAGATAGATGATGATTAATTTTGAACACGAATTGCTTCGCTTCTGCAATGTTCGTTTAATCCACATAAAGATCAGCTTCTACAAAATTAAATTACAAGATGCAACATCCCATCTAAAGTTACTTAAGTTCCCTCCGCAGTTTCGTATCTGAAAAGCAACAAAGCAATCGGTACGTCTTAATTCTCTTGCCGATATTACCGCCCGGAGGCCACTTTTCTAAAAACCAATAAATATAATGGCATCGGATATCCTACGAAATAAAAAGCAATCGGTTGAGTTCGATTTTCTCCAATATTTCGTATCGGACTAAAATTTTCTGGCGACGAACTTCGATTTATTTGACCAGAGGCCGATTTGGTTTTTGGCGAACGATTTCGAGTAGTAAACTGGTAGTTAACTGGTTTTAGTTTTTATTATTATGTCTCCAAGATAGTGGATGAAGTACAAGGAATACTGTTCTTCTTGTACCAGTAAATCTCCTGCTAAACATGAAAGGTTTAAAGGTCTAATAAAGTAGTCATGAAAAACTCTTAAAGGTTTTATAAAATGGAGAACACTTTGCAGACAATCATATTATTATGCTAAGCTTGTTTAAATAGACCCCTAAGGAAGCCGTAAGGCAATTATTGTTCTCCACGTCATTGCGATATTTTTTTTAGTTTTGGGCCATACCTTCTAGTTTTTTGTAAACTAAATGCATCCATCGGCACAATGTTTTAAATGCGGTACTTAGTTTGTTGTACAGAATGATTAGTTGACGGCTTCGTAAAGGGTCCGTTTATACCTTGTATTATTAAATAGATTATATAATTAGTGAGTAGTGTAAGCGATCTAAAAAGACTACGATAAAATTTGGTATAAATCGTGAAGTGAGTAGTCACGGATGAAACGAAAAAAATATTTATTCAACAACCACAATAAGTTATTGAATAACATTCAATGTTGTTATGTCTAGACGTAGTTTATTTACTTCACCACATCTATTTTAGGCCAAAAATACAACCACTAAATTTTAACTAACCTACTTGAAACCACACCAAACATATTTAAGTAATAAAATTTATTTTTAATATGGAAATGTATAAAAATGTACCAGGGTCACATGGACCGCGAACAGATTTCACTGGCCAAGAGCCAATGGCAGGAAGCAGCGTTGCCAAGCCGGTTCAGTACGGTAATGCGGGTAGCTGTAGACACAGACCAGAGGATAAAGTACTGGGTTTTTAAGTAATTTCGTTTGATTGGTTCGTGAAAGGGAAGTGGTTTTGGCGCCCTGCAAATAATAAAATAGTAATTTAAACACACATATGTATTTGATTGAATGGCAGACGAACATTGAAAGAAATTTTCATGCTTTGACGTAAGGAAGTGAGAAATATTCGCTTAAATAAGCCCCATTCAACAAAAACATTAGACCGTATATCTTTACCATACTGACGCCTTTTTCATGGGCTAGGCAGAAACAACAGAACGTCACCAAAAATTATTTTGAAATATACTTTAAATAAGCTTTCAGTTAGTAATTTTAGTAAGTTAGTTTATTGGCGAGTACTATTGTAATTTGGGTCATTAGGAAAACCTCAATCGTCGTTAAGTTCCAAAACCGCGTAAGACAGTTTTTGGCGGTTTTGACATTTTGATTTTGATGCCGTTCGCTAAAGAATCGGAAGCCGTGTTGTTTCAGCTATTCAAAAGCAAGCAACGTCTCTATCTAATTTGAAGTGAGCACAAATTATAAAAAGGTATTGTACCATTACCTTGCCTTATAATAATGCAGTTTTTTCACTCTCCTGTAAGGTTGCTATTTTTGACTTACGTGATGTTAGAACTATAATGACGCAATGCTTTGATTTGACTCTTTAACGGCAATGTATAATAATTATTATTATAAAGGCGAGCGCCTTTATAAAATGAGACTTAAAGACAGATGGAAAAATATGGGTGTACCAACAAAACCCCGCATTATTACGATACGGTTTAGAATTAAACAACATTTCAGCACAGCCCTACCATCATCGTAGCCTAAGATTTGCAACTGGCGTCCACAGCACAGTAACAGATAGGGTTGACCCAACTTATATTTTAACTTCGCCGATATACGAGCCGCGTCCATAATGTATGAACCAGCATCGACCGCTCCACCATTACTGAAATTTGTTGGTCATTAAATTTGTAATACAGCTGTTTAGATACAGGAATACCGAGATATATTTACTTAACGTCTGGCTTTTGATATTTGAATTGATTTAAGATTTTTTTTGTTGTGAATCTGAAGCCATTTCGAATTAGTTAAATCTAATTCGAATTTTACTTTGTATAACTGAAGAAACTTTTTAATAAAATAGACTTAGCATTGAATTTTCCTCATGTAATAATGTTGTTATTTTGGTAAATCTTCAAAAATTTTTAACTATTACGGCTCTAGTGTAATAAACAGTACATATACACCTTATTTAAAATGCAATTGTCTTTTTTTTAAAGAAAACTACGAAGCATCTGTATTAAGCATGCAACCAAGTATATGGACATTGCTCTAGTATTTATTTTTATATTTATTTAGCACTATAAATTTTGTCGTATTTCTTTAACTATCTTCTCAAATATTTTAATCAACAAGACAACCAGATTATGCAACACTAGAAAGATTTTTGTAACGCATCAACTGTAATATTATAAATGGATTTTCAACATGAACATCATTTTATGCGAATAAAGAAAATAAATAAAGGTCACTAAAGCACCAATTCTGTACCTTTTTCTCTTTTAAAACAAACCTGCAGTGACACAATTGCAGCCTGACATTTATACCCAAAGGGAACAAACTCAGAAAGACAGATAGTTTTAAAATCTCTAGGGAAAATAATGACCGATTACTCTCAAACATAAACCGTACCTATCTCTTAAAACTAACCACTTGAAAATTCCATCCTGAAAACAGTTTTTGACGTCTAAAGAAATATGGTTTTAGCGTCTCCTAGGACTTAGCTTATTCAAAGTATGGTACTACAAAATGTTATGAAACAACTTAAGTAAGTATTTATAAGGTTCGAGATAAAGATTTAGATCATTAGACTTCCAGACTGTGACAAAAGATGGTCACGTTTCTTCGCTCTCAATTTTCCTGACGGATCGACATCTTGATTATTATAAAGTACCTGCAATTGGTTTCATTATTGAAATAAGTGCTTGGAGTTTTTTTTTTAATGGCATGTTAATAGTAAGACTAATTAGTGAGACCACTAATTAGCCTTTTTGACATTCGTATAGTTATATCGTTCCATATGGGATATGTGAGCTCATTCTTCTCAACTTTCCGTTCGTCCTAAGTACTGTGAGGGCATCTAACTATTCAAATCTTTGGTTCAAGACGGCAAAGTTGCATGCTTTCTTGCGGTGTGGCCCAAAGTTGAGTATAAACTGTTTAGCGACATTGCTGAGGCGTTCTTAGTAAATTGTGTTAGCGGAGCGTCTTGCGCTAACAGCTTGGAAACGTCGAAAACGGGTTGGAAGATTTTTGAATGAAGCGTGGCTGGCTGGCATGCCTAACATAAATCTTGTATTAATCAATAGCTGAAATCATTAAAAACAAGTTTTGTATGAGACAAACTCTTTAAAATCGTCACGTTTCCGAGATATAAGCTATCCAAAGTTAGAATCTATTCACGGATGGCATAATCAGTACAACTTTCATTTCATTAGTCAGACATAAAACCTGTATCAATCAATAGCTGGCATCAATACAAACAAGTATTGTATAAGACAACATTTTCTAAAAAGTCAAATTTCCGAAATATAAGCTTTCAAAGTTCTGCCGATTGCGAAAATTGTAACTTTGATTTCTTATATCTCGGAAACGTGACGAGTTAAAAGATTTGGTTTTGTACAAAATTTGTTTGTATTGATGCTAGCTATTTATTAAAACCGGTTGAATGCGTGGCCGCTATTTTGAATATAAAGTAAAATGGCGGAAGTTAGGCAGGCCAAATAATTCAAAGCCCTTTTCACGAGCTACAGCTTGGTGAGGTAGGAAAGCGTAGTATGAGGGTTACGTAATTGGTAGAGGGATAAAATGATGTAAAGGGTTTAAATTCTAAGTTGCTCGTATTAGTAAGAAAGACGATGCCGATGAGGCGGTCCATAACGGGATGCTTACAATCAATCGGTTAAAAAAGTCTCAAACGCCTGTAATTTTACAGGCATCGTAACGAATGAATACAATGAATTGATGGCTATATGCTCGACCACTATTACATGAAACTTGAACATATAAAAGTAGTACATCTCTGCCTAACCCCGTGGAGAATACAGACATGGTGTTATGTTACGTTATAACCTCCACCAAGTCCTAAAATACAACCTTTAGAGAACAAAAAAAAATGAAATATGGACAAATCTGGACCCTAAAATCCCCACCAAAAAAATCCTTCGATAAAAAATCACTCTAAAATTCGTATATTGATTATCTGCCGAATAAAATGCACTTACGTTCAAAAAGGTCGCCCTCAGTCTATTGACATGACACAGAACATGTTGTAAATGCATTTCAACACAAAAATGGCGGAAAATTCTCGATGCAAAGTGCTTTCAGTTTATTTTTTTAGTTTAGTGGATTATCTTCATCGTTAAAGCCTGTTAAGTGTCAGTGTTGAACGTGGTGATGTCGTTTAAGAATTTTACAATACGATACTTGTACAATGAAGGTCGTTACAGGTAGTCAGTGGCCCGAAAATCTGACAAACAGTCTTACCAAGGGGTATCTTGTTACCCAGTATTAACTGGGTTGTGAAAGTCAGATAGGCAGTCACTCCATGTAAAATACTGGCATTCAGCTGCATCCGGTTAGACTGGAAGCCAACCGATGATGATACTTGTACATGAAAGAAAGAAAAGGTATGTATTAAACAAGCACAGGACAAAACAATAAAACAAAATTAAATAAAAAGGGAACAACAAAAAATAATTTAAAAAAAAAACTCATATTTTGAGAAACTTATTATGTACATTAAACTAAATTGGACATGTACGAGGCCAGTAGGCAAAAATCAATTTAAATTGTGCAAAAACTCATGAAAAAAAAGATACAGTGTCAGTAAAATTTAAAATTAACAAAATTCACCTAAATTAGAATTGTACAAACTTTTCTTATCAAAATTTGTCATTATGGTATTCACCAACAGAGTAATATGTCCTGTCATTCAATAATTTATAAAGCTGACATTTAAAACTATTTACGTTTTTAGCCGATATAATTTGATATGGTAATTTACTGTATAGTTTGGGAGCCATTGCATATATTATATGCTTTTATGGAAAAAAATGGTTTTTGTGTATAGTAAATAGATAGAAATTAGCTATAAGAGTATCAGAAGACCAATGAAATAGTGGATGGACTGTGTGAAAAATTGTTAGAAGAAGCCATGCGCCGACCCTAAATAAATTGTAATAAGGGCATTTTTTTCATACCTTCATTATTAATTTCAGATTCATATTGTATTTTACATTTTGAGTTTCTGAATATAGTGTTTTTTTTTTAATATTTATTTAATGGCTTCAATTTTTGTCAAGTATTTCGAACAGATTCTGTCGTAGTCAAGGATTGACATGATAGTGGATTCACTGTCGAGAGATGGATTGGTGATTACAAGATATTGTGATTTTGTGAACATTTGCCATAGAAGAGTCAGAAAAGTGGGTTTTTTGTTACCTTAGTTTCCACGACGCAGGCCTTCTTTCCACCCCATTTGTCTTAGAGTGTTTCATAATCTTATTCCTTGACACTGAAGAAATCTATTGAAATGTGTTTGTTTCCAGCTTCTGGTGCTATTGGCAAAATTGAATGCTCACAAACTCTCCAATCTAAGCACTTCCAGTTCGATTTTCTTAACACATCCTTAATGTCAACAAATCTAAAGTAAGTATCATTTATTTACAAATCTCTGTAATCGTTCATGTACGCGACAAATAAATAAAAAGGATCTCAGTTCTGTACTCATATTTTATTAAAATAGGTATGTCAGTCTTGTCGCACTCTTGTTGACAAAATACAACTCCCTTGTTTCAATACCAAGATAACAATAACAGCTATATGAACCTTAGGAAGTAGAGAACAGAGTCCGTTTTGCAATGAGTGTACGGTAAAGTTAAGTTTGCACAGACTTATTCGAATTACAACGCTCTACGCTCAAGAGATCAATATTGCTTTCAAAAAGTTCATTTGATCCACAAGTAGTTGCTTTGGCTTGAATTACAGACAAACGAAGTATGTGGAGCCATTATATTAGAATTGATGGTGGTGTTGTAAGGCGTCTGAACACCTATAGGGCTTCGAGAACTAAAAGCAAGTCGAAAGTTAGGTAGCCTCGCGGTAGATCTCGCCACCTCTTTCTGGGTTGGCCTCGATGGCACCGTCCATCCTCTGGCAACTGGGTGGAGACTTTCGCCCAGCGGCCGCCGTGCGGCTGACGTAGCCCGCCCAATACCATTTTAGCATTAAAACAGCTTTGCCATCTTGCTTGGCAGAAATAGGTACGTACATACATATATATAAGTATGTTGATAGTGCGGGATGTAGCAACCTCATCGTGATACATAGTTGGTACAAAAACTCCTTTAAATCATATTATTATGTAGATATTTAAAACTGGTCTTCATTGCGTGCGGGCAGCTTCGTACTTGTCTCCCAGCATAATCTAATGCTAATAAGCACTATATTCAAAAACAGTCGCAATGTAAGAGTAATTCAATTTTCTCTTATGTACGTTTATTGTATTATTTACTTGTCCAAGAATAGAAAATGGCGTCTCGATATACTCCAGAGGATTGCACTATGCATATTGTAACGAGGTGAAACACCTTTAGAGAATCTTATTTTGCTAGGAACCTAGGGTACCTAGACAGTTGTTATTTAAAGCTCTCTGTCTGTCTGCAGTTATGCTGTTTAATTTGCTGATTTAAAAGTCAAAAAAGATTTCAGAGAAATTCGATTTGAGAGAAACATTAAAAGCATTTTTTCATTTTAGGAACAACCTGGTTGTGGGCTTAGACAAAGCGATATTCTATCAGCGCCAACGATTTTGGAAAAGTCAAAAGATTTATGAACTGTTATAAGTCACCGGAAAACTTATGTTAATCAATTCCATTAAAACGGCTTTATTCAAATGGCTTATAGATACATTATGTTATTTTGTGAACGAGAATCTTAACTTTAAAGATTCACGTTGACATTTTATATTATAAATTGACAAAACATTAACATTATAACATACCATGATTGGTATTAGCTTTGATTATTTTATTAATTTATTCTATAATTGTGTATGTTAGTTTTAAAGAATTGTTTGAGCAACTGTAAAAAAACTCAACAATATAATGAACTAGAATTTTAGCAAATAAAACATTTCTTTTCATTTCCTGTGAAAGTTCTTTGTAGCAAACAGAAAACTTTTCTTTTTAATAAACAGCTCGTTAAGACACAAAAAAATAACCGACTTCCAAAATTTTATTTTAAACTTTTTAGTTATCGTATCACACGCAAAGACTTGTCAAGTATCGATTTCGCAATTTCTTTTACTAGGATAACATATTTTTACCAGATATTCTGATTTAAAAACCAAACTACAAAACCGATTTTGATAAAATTACTATGGGACCAAGGGCAGGGTTACTATGGGCAAGTATATCCTTTCAGATGAAAGAAGAATTTTTCAAAACGGTTCATATATAACAAAGAAATGAGGTAACAAACACAAAAAAATACAACCAAATTGAGAACCTCCTCCTTTTTTTGATGTCTTAAAAAGTTAACGTAATGGTGCGAATGTGTTGCTTATGTACAGATTAGTCCATTTAAAGTGGTGGGCAAGAGTTCTGTTAAGGGGTAGTAGGACGTTTCGCGATAAGGATTTTTAATATTATGTCGATTTACCATCACCATATACCTAGCCTTTTCCCAATTATGTTGGGGTCGACTTCCAGTCTAACCGGATGCAGCCGAGTACCAATATTTTACATGGAGCGATTGCCTATCTGACCTCCAGAGCCCAGTTAGTGCAGGGTAATACGATAGCCCTTGGTAAGACTGGTTGTCAGACTTTCGGGCCACTGACTACTTAACGACTGTCAAACATCTACAATTGACAGCCGGGACCAACGATATTATTCGAAACTCAATCTCACTCTCACTTAATCAACGACGATTCAATCTACCTTTTTGATCATTCTGATATGAGAGAGATCGTAGACCGGTTGGTTATCGCAACAGGTTTTTTAGCACTTAAAGAAATACTTTCTATCCTATCAAGGCCTTTTTTCCAAGTATTCCTATAACATCCGAAGTAAGAAGCTACTACAAATACATATCAAAGACCCATTCAAAAAACCGTCTACGCGTTTATAAAGAGTAACAGCCCGTTCACACGACGACCATTCGTTTTTTTGGCGTATCGTCTTTTTCAAGATCCGTAATTTTTTTTAAATGCCCGTGTTCACACGCATCACGAATCGTGAAAAATAACGGACAGGTCTTATTTCACGTATCGTATTTTAAAAATGAGCTACGTCAAAAAACACAAATCGTGAATTTTTTGTGACGTATGCTGATGCGCTCGCTCCCGAAAAATCATGGAACTAATGTGAACACCAATTCGTTTTTTTTTTTTTCCGGATCCTGATAATACACGATTCCGTATGCAATGTGAACTTCCATTCGACGGATCGTCAATGACGGCAGCCGTGTGAACGGGCTGTGACTAATTAAATAAAAAGGCACCAGTAAATTGTTGGGTCTTTTTCAAGTGAAATAGCAGTTAGTACACTCGGGCGAGAGAGAATCAACTAGCTTAGTTCCTATGTATGTCTCTTTTAAGGGTTCTGGAAAAAATCTTCGATCCTTTACATCCTTTGAATTGTAGGATGGACGGCAGAATTTATGTTTGGCGAGATTAACTTGGGTTCCGTACTTCCGAATGAAAAAACGGAACCCTTTTAGGATCACTCGTGTGTCTGTCTGTTTTAAAGATCGAATTCAAACCCGTGATCGTCTTTAGCGTTTTACGTCGAAGATTTAAACTTATCAAAGTCGAGTATAGGAGTTGACTGCTGAAATGATGAGCAATAGAGAAGTATGGAAAAAATCTGATGATGAACGGGGCAGTAAAAAAAATTCGCCGTGTGAATAGGTCCTTACGACAGCTAAGTTCATGTACTCGGGAAAAAAGGTACCGAAATATTCACCCGTCCTTAATAATAACTCCGCTTACCAACCTACCCCTTAACTTGCAATATCTATTACAGGGGGCCCATCATTCACCCCTGATGTACACCGTACGGACTCGTTAACGCTAGACCTATGTCTAGCCCATTGATTGCGATGTAGCCCATGGGTGGTGCCCACCCGTGTGTGAACTAAGCTATAAACACTGAGTAATGCAGAATGTAAGGGCTATTGGCAAAAAAGGGCGAAAAGCAAGGGTTAAGTGGGAATGTAATGAATTATTTAAATTGTGAATGATATAAAAGACTTTTTTGTAAAGTAAATTAAAAGATGATTTTGAAAAGTAACAATTAGAGAAAGTCAATGAGTAGTTTCGGGAACAGTTTGCAAGGTGAACCCATTTAACCTAACCTATTTTGCAATAAGGTTTTTAAAAACACTTTAACACTTTTTTTAACTAGATGGGGCTATTATTTCGTACCTGACTACACTGAGAAAAAACAGCCGAAACAAATTCAGAGGTTACTGTCTTTTTTCAAATCCAGACATAATCTTGGTCAACTCACATGAAGACTATGTTGATTAGTGTCAGAGATGGTCTATTGAAGAAAGAACCACACAGATTCAAGTGGACCTGTCCAGTCAGTGCAAGCATTGGTCAGTTATTGTGTAGCTCGACTTATAAAATTTTATATCTTATTTTGAAATGAAGAATCCATTATGATAAATTAACATTTTATTCCTTCTTCATGGAATAATAAAAAACTTTATTTACATTAACTATATACATTATAATAATTAAAATGACTAAAATTAACTAACTACAAACTATAAAAGAGCATCAAAAAAAGTCCTCCTCAACGCTGTCAGCCGGTAATGTGCCAACACTTAACCTCTGGCCAAGGTAAAAGCCAGCCCTTGGGTCACGGGAAGCGTCAACTAGGGGTTTGGAAATTTCCTTAAAAATTTCCTTCTTCATTGAAGAAGATATCGCTCACGATTCAAAACTCTTGACGTTTAAAATACTGCACACTAAACATCTCTCCATTCTTGTTTAAAATTTGGTTGATTGCTTTAAACGAGCTGGTTAACGACCTGTCGTTCTTTTACTATTTGTATTATAAAAACTGTATTTCAAGCACAGAGGGCTCGCACAAAACAATCAACAGATTTTCCGCAACTGGACCTCTGACAGATTTAAGGTGACTGTGCACTGGAGTGTAAAATAAAATGTCTACAGTGTCTATCCTTTGCAATCCTTTTCAGAAATGCCAATCAAAGAATCTGTGTGATGGTCTAGATTTATATTCCGATCTCATACAGAAGATTCTTTCGTAGTCTGGTTATGAGCGGAAAACGGAGCGAGCTGCCGAGCGCATCGTCAATGATGCCGTGATAGCACTATTGCTATATTTCTTGCTCTAGCAAATGACTGTTCTGAGCGATGGCAAAGGATAGGAACATGGAAAATGCGATTCCATGTAGATAAGGTTCAACCCTTAAGGGGAATGCTTTAAGGTAGCTCATCCCCCTGTGTCGGTGTCAGTCGTATGTTTATCAAACAATAATTCGCGACCGTAAAAAATACGCCCTTGCAGAATTACAACAATCTTAAAATCATCAAAACAAATATGTTAAAATTTGGCATAAATGAAAAGATTTCCTGAAGGGTCATTGGAAAAGTGAAGAGTCATGGAGCACTTTTTGAAAATTTACAAAAGATAATCCCCAAAATGCCCCATTTATGCTGGCAAGAAAAAAAACAGGTATCTTAAGAATCGTTCCTGAAAGAGATCTTGTTTTCAAACGATTGATTGAAATCCTTTAACGTATCAGAAAATTTATCGCTCAACCACTTCAAAAGCCAAAAGGTTCCAAAAGGTTTAAAAGCGCATTCCTCCCCAGTGTACAGCAAATACAAACTAGTCGTCTCGAACGATTTTTGAATGCATCGTGAGCACGACTGTACCAATTACTCGTGCGGCCGGCCTCCGCGGAATATTCCGGACTGACCCGACTCAGAGCGATTTTAAATTGAATTTTTGAGAATTACGACGACAATTTTCGGAGTAACGTGGAATGTAGGGGTGAGCGTTGTGGATGGTAATGCTGCGGTTGTAGTTGTTGAAAGGTAAGTAAGTTTGGTTGTTAAGATCTACAAGTAATCGCAGGATACTTGCAATTTATAATTTTCCCTGGCGTTATTAAATTTATTTGGGGTCGGTGCAGCATGCTTCTTCCATGCTTCTTAGAGTATCATGGGTCCTCCATCACTTCCTATCTTGCTTAATCGTTTCATACTAGAATTATGATCACAACATGGTAAATTCTAAAAATGAGTATTTCCAATTGATCGGTGTGAATAAATGGTTGATGATAAACTGACCAACATATTTAAAAGGTTGTTTGGCGTATTTAATTGGTTCTTCTTCTTAGCGTATCGATGGCAAATAAGTTTAAATATTATGTTTAGCCCAAAACTCAGCCACGCGAACTCCGCTCACTGATGCAGTAAGCAGATCATCAAGTGCGCAGGTGATAGGGCATGCGGTGCAAGATGTGCGGTGTGCCATTGTCTGTGGGGAAACGCCGCATACGCACTCGAGGTCTGAGTCGTCCATGAACCAAAACATATTGATTTAAAAGAGTGTCCATGGAGTTTCTTGCCCAGTCTTCTCCATAGGATCTACGCTTTCGAATGGGCAACTACAGTACTTTCACAAGTTATTATGCCCTGTGACAGGGACTGTAGCTTAGTTTATTTTTTGTGTTTTGACATTCAAAAGTGTCTGTAATGGTCTAATTGAAATAAATGCTTTGAGTTTGAGTTTGAACCCCCATTTGCAGAGATTGTCTTTGCTCCGGCCGACTTGGGTTCGAAGTCTGTTTAAAGATTTCCATTTAATTGGTTTATCAGCCGGTTACACCATTGGTTTCATTACGATTTACTGACAGATTATTTTCGCAAGCTTGACTGCTGAGCAAGAGATCTTGGGTTAGATTACCAGGTCGGGCAAAATGTCATTGGATTTTTCCATCAGCAATTTCTCAGTAGCAGCCATGGAGTCTAGATTTGTGCTATGGAGTCAATATATTTTAATAGGACTTAAACATAACTTGCTAGGTACACTTCTGCCTAACCTTTGGACTACAGGCGTAATGTTATGTTTTGCTTTTTCATATAGGGAAATTTGGATCATTACTTATATCATATATTACCAGACAGTACAAACAGTTCCTCTCAAACTTATCCCCCGTGTAGTTTACGTTATCCACCTCCAATTTTCAGCGCAAGGAATACATACGTACATTCGAAATTATTGCGCCGTCGATTCTGTGTTCGGAAAATGGTTTTAGAGACGCAGTCTTCATGGTTGTATTTGCGTTTCTCCATTTTAGGGTATCGCAATTTAACAACAGTGTAAAATCATGGATATTTTGTTTATCCTGAGATTGCCCCATTTAAAGAGACATACGGTGTTGATGGAAAGTTGCACTTCTTCTGTCAAACTGAAAACTTAAGAAATAGTGAAGGGCGGTTGTTTTGGGAGCTTTAAGTAATTTTTAGTTTGAAGATAAAGTAGGTTCTGATTTTCAGCCTTATTCGAATACTCAACTTTTCATTAAGATTCTCAATACCTATTTCTCTTGCTCGGCGCACACTGCTGGCTACTGAATTCGGCAGGCTCGTGGCTCAGTTCTGGGCCAATACAATTTAGATTACCATTGACACGCTAAGAAGTAAGTTACATATTGACAAAACTTAATTTATTGTTTTTGAAGTATTTTGTCTCAAATTCACACTTTAATACCAATTTATAATAAATTCTTGAAAAGATTTTTGGAGTAAACCAGTACAACATCATCATCATCATCTGCCTAGCCTTTTCCCAACTATGTTGGGGTCGGCTTCCAGTCTAACCGGATGCAGCTGAATACCAGTATTTTACATGGAGCGACTGCCTATCTGACCTCCACAACCCAGTTAGTACTGGGTAATACCCCCTTGGTAAAACTAGCTGTAAGATTTTTTGGGCCACTGACTGCCTGTAACGACTGTCAAAGAGGTACAGTTTACAGCCGGGACCCACGGCTTAACGTGCTTTCCGAGGCACGGAGGAAACTCGGTATGTAAACCAGTACATAACAACAAAAATACACCCTTTTTGAAATAACACAGAAAATAAATCCGATGAAATCCTGTAAGACTAGCGCAGCACAGCAATGTTCACAAGCAGCTTACACAGGCACATAACCACGTAACATAGTAGTTTTAAAATGTACTCTTTATTTATGATGTGCTCCTGGTTGATTGCATTAATGTGTGGAAGGATAGGCAGCATTCCAAGGAAACGATGGATGGATTTTGTGAGGAATAATATGAAAGAGAAATGAATAAAATGTTAGCGTGACGGTTGACAAAGGAGAGTACCTGAAAAAAAAAACAAACAAAAACATGATCCCAATTAGTAACATGGGACAGGGACAGGAAGATGAAAGATATGCAGCATTTCTTCAAATTGTTTTTTTTTTACTTTCACCCATCACCGTCATAACGTGTACTTAAAATAAAGGTAATCGTGCACCTGCCAACTTTTTGAGACAACATAACAATTGCAATATTGACGCAATCGCCACGTGGTTGATGAATTTGCTTGGTTTTTATGTATATGTCTTCTTGACATTTTAAAATAAAAAAAAATAGAGAGAAGAGAACCTTTATACATTTAAACACCCTTCTTGTCTTGTTTTGGTACCTTTACAGCTACTAACTAAAAGCTGGCCGTCAACTCTAAATATATCTATCTACTTGTTCTTTGCGGGGTGGAACAGCTCGGCAGTAGACATACATGCATAAATAAAAGCAAATAAATTTTTCACAGTATGTAAGAATTCATCCTGACTAATCTCTTCTTCCCAAGATCTAGAGCGCTGTTACCAGGCTCTCATAAGCTTGAAACAACTGTATAAATACAAACAGAAACATTAAGCCTCACCACAAAGCAACAGAGCATCGAATAAAATGGGATTCTTCATCGTTAATTTTCTCTGTTTTTCTCAAACGGAACACGAAATAGTTGACCAACTTCCACTTAATTGTAAATATATAAAAGTAAATTTTCAAGAGTATTTTGTTGAGAATTTATACAAAGCTTTTTGAGGTAACTTGGTAGTGTTGCGGTCTCGTCTCCGGGACCGGTCTATTATTATATTGTTGTGTTTTAGAGAGCCAATATTTCTAGGCTCCGGTTGCTAAATAATTTCTAGCTTGCTTATTTGATTGGTTTCTCCTTTGATTAATCTTGAAGCCAGACTAGTCGCAGAAAAGACCATTCAGTACTTACAAACAAAAGGGGTACGAGAGAAATTGTTCTGAGAAATCTTGACGTCGTGCTACGCCTACGCTACGAGACTACGTTGGTGCTACGGCGTAGCTATTGCTACGACGTAGCTAAACGAACGGCGGCGGCGGCGGCGGCGTTCGTATGGAACGAAAGGTGGAAGATTTGCTATGAATTGATTCGATTTTCATGGAACATCATTATTTTTATGCATCATAATTATGTACACAGGCGTGACGGATTATTTACACTTTGAAAAAAAATTGCTTTATAATGATTGCTGCCATGGTTATTTTTCACATCAATATAAAAATACTGGTAAAATTAACCTTATATAGTGGTAATACAACTGGAGGCCTAGTAACCTTTGTTACCTTCCGCATCCCACCGTCCCCATAATATATAAATTTACGGACATCCCCAGGCAATAAACTCCTTTCTTACAACGTTTTAAAGCATAAAATAGCCGAAATATTAACTGAAGGAGCTATATTTTGACCTTTACGATGTTAATTCATTGGATAATTCTTCTTATCGTGTTAATAAATTGAGGAGAACGTTTGATTGGGTCTATATAATTATAATTAACGAGGACTTTAACTATTAACGTTAAATCTTATGGTCAATTTAGTATTTACCTGTTGGTGTAAGAGGATTGCTGACTATTAATCACCAAGGAAGTTGTGGCCATATTGAAGTAATGTTTCATTAGTGTGATCACCATCATTTGGATAGACCAGTCACGGCAAAGGGCTTGTTGTTAATGACTAGTTTTAAAAGAAAAAAATACATATTCATACATTTAACTGGTAGTAACTTAGTACCTAGTTGCAGAAGTCTGCCATTGTACGGTTTTTTTTTAATTATGCATATTTAATTTTATAAATAAACATACTTCTTAAGAAATAAGCAGTACCAATGAACTCAAATATTATATGTTATTTTTCTGTGTTGTATATATACATAAATAGTAAAATAAATCATGTAGTACCTATACGTACCGTTAGGACGAAATTGTTGGCCATTCAACTTATATCGAGAAGGTGAATGGCCAACATATTTCATCCTAACTGCACAACATTTTTACGAGACAGTAATGCAGCAAGTGCTCCTGATCTGTTATATTTTACTGTGCCTCCTCTGACGTCACCCGCGGGAAGCCGCCAACCGTTCCGAAACTCAAAGCGACACGGTTTTACAACTCCTATAAAAATAATATAAACAATTTTTCTAACTTCGAACATTACCGTTTTAATACACTGCGGCCCAATACAGAGAGCAATAACTCAATTCTCACGCACTAACTTCTAAGGGCATTACCGGAGTACTGATCGAGCGCTTTAACTTCTCACTCACAAGTTCGCATATATTTTCGTGCAATAACAACCTTTGTCTGAGATCATTTCAATAATATCCCAAGTTTAATAGCAATGCTCCACAGGCTCGAGGCAGTAATAAAATTTAACGTGTCGTTGCCGAGTTTTGTGACTTTACCTAAATTTATTGCTAAAACTTTTTCACGCGATCCATTTGTTAATCTCGGGCGCTGCGTATTCACATTTGAAAAAATACGACAAGCGATATGTTTCGCTTTTTTTGGGCTAACGCGTGTCGTGTCGCGAAAACTTGTGTGTTTAGTTTTTTGTGGCCCCAATTGTAACGTTGAATGCTCCCACTGTTTTTTAAAGTGATTTATGGTATCGTTAATTTTGACAAAATGGAAATAAAATAATGATCCGGTGTTTTTTTTTAATTATTGAGTACCTACGAAATATATTTTTGCAGATAAAAATCACCAACACTCGACTGATTTAACCTACTTATAACACAGAAAGTTCCTCTACCAGTGTATAAGTAATTCAAAGCAATTTATTCCCCACACAAACCCATTAAAAGAACCTTTTAACACCTCATTATACATCTACCTATGTAATGGTAAATCCTACCTATCTACATGCTTACCATAAATGCGAATGTAACTCACGCACAAACCTCAACTTTGATGAGTTGTGAAGTTTCAAGGATATAAGTACTTATGTGGATTTCTAACAGCGTATGTGGTGGGGGTGACTGTTAGTATATGTTAATGGTATGTGTGTGTATTTATTTTATCAGCTTTAACACGTTCAGACCGGCGTGTACCACCGGTGGAGCACGGAGTATTTGCTGACACGGCGAGGTGTACCACCGGTGGCCACGTCACACTATACTTTCAATATACTAAGAAATTCGCGCCGCTTTGAGAGAAAGTGTTGTATTTACCGTCCCCGTCTAGTAAAATTGACAAATTTTCATAGTGCAGCTTAAGAAGTGGATATTATTTCGAAAAGTAAGCAAAAATCAATGTTGAAAAATTGTATTTTGGTTCATGGGGCGGTGATGTACCACCGGTGGCCATATGAAGATTTGCGCCGTAGGATACCAAGTACCTACTCATGAGGTGCCGGTCTGAACGTGTTAATTATGCTGAAATGTCATCTGCATTGATAAAGAGGATGTATTCAGTCATCTACAGTGTATTAACAGTGTAAACAATTGTTGGTTGGCCAATAAAGGAAAAATAAAATAAAATAAACTCGTATAGATATAATAAGAAGATGTATTCATGATTTGCATTGTCTCTATTAAAACTGTTGAAATTGTTTTATTTGTTTAGTGATTTGATTGACTGTTTTTATTTTTTTGTCTTTTGGGAATTCTACAAGCGGAAGTCAGGCATAATTTTGATTCAAATATGAAATGAGAGAAGAACTAACATTGGAAAAAATCACCAATAGTTTCACCACTATCATCAACATCTACAGCCTAACTACACCTGGTAGTAGCTAGCACCCCTTTGTAAGGAATAACAGATTTCCACAGGCAGAGGCTTCGGTTGTTGCAATGTCCGCATTTATTTATTCAAACTCCATTTAGTGCATCATCATCCACAGCCTGAACTCCCCTACTGCTGGGTATAGGCCTCTCTTTTCGTGTGCCAATCTCCACGGTCCTGTGTCAGCCTCATCCAGGTTTTTCCCCCGATGGCAACTACGTCGTCTGCCCATCTCGTCGCCGGACGACCCACATTTCTTTTCCCTATTCCTGGACGCCATTCGGTGACAGCCTTAGTCCACCTGTCATGACCGCGCCTTGCTAGGTGTCCTGCCCAACTCCATTTGAGTTCCGTAACGCGATTTCCAATGTCGAAAACCTTTCTATGTAGTGCATAGACGAAATTTATACCACAAGGCATTGTCTACCAGTAAAATTTTGGCCTTATCTCTTTGCCAGTCTCATCCAAGTTTATCTAAGTTTTACATATTACCTATGATAGCAACAAAGTCGTCTGCTCATCTCGCAGTCATATAAGTAAATACAATAGTTTCGTTTAGTTGACGGCCCCGTTGGTCAAGTGGTTGTAAGCGCGACTGCTGATCACGAGGTCCTGAGATCGATTCCCAGGTTGGGCAAAGTGTAATTGGGTTTTTCCGTTACTAATTTCTCAGCAGCAGCCACGGAGTCTGGATTTGTTGTCCATTTGTGGCTCGTCCCCTACTACATGGGACTTAAACATAACAGGCGAAATGTGGGTGTACTGTTAGGTAGACCTCTGCCTAACCCTTCGGGGATTACAGGTGTGATGTTATTTTTAATATTTTTCTAGTCATATTCTTCGTTTGAGTTTTACTAGTAGTAAGACTGAACTAGTATCAATACCTCAAACTTTTGCTTACCTTTTTGAGTCAAAGACTGTTAAAATAAATAGGTAAGTAAAGTACCAAGCCCTCACGATTTTGTGCTCGAGAAACTTGGGTTTTCCATTATCTCAAGGGTACAATATATTTTCTAGGATGAAAAGTTTCCTCGCAGCCGCGCCGTGGACTCAAAATACAGAAGCAACTACTTTATTTTGTGTTGATTTTGTAAATTAAAAGTTTTGGATAAATAGGAGATGCCTAAGTGGGGTTTTATGATGTCATTATGTCTGGTCAAATGTTGTAGGAAGCTGGCAAGTAATGCCAACTGCTGATACGAGTAAAGAGCAAATACACTCGTCGATTAAAGGCTAAAAACTATTATCGTCACTTAGCACATGCTTTGACTCATATATATTCCAGTCTCTATCATACACTTGTAGTTTTACAGTCAAACACTGACAAGAATAACGCTCAACCAAAGTATTTAGTAGATAACGTTTAAGAATCTCGGGCGATTTCGATTTTTCGGTTGGTTGGTGGTGAACAGTTAGAAGTGCCCGTAGTTTAGTTGATACCATTTTCTTCTAAAATACATTTTAAATATACATCCCTCTTAGATAAATTATGTAACATACTCCATTCCAATAACAGGTGCCTCCACCCTTCATGGATGTTGTGTATGTGAATTAAATGAAACTGTCAGCGGCGATAACAAAGATACGAACTTTAGAAACAATCTCAATCAATGGCGGTACGATTTTAAATAATATCGATTGGCAATATGGCCGTCTACGTTATAGAAAATTCTAGATTTTTTTTTATCATTTACGGCGAAGTTATTTCTAGGAATTGATAAGGGTAGAATTATTGTTCTAAGATATTCGTGTCATATTAAAATATACTTTTTCGGGGTATTTTGTAGTAGTACAGAATTGAAAACGTATTTACAGGATATCTCCATTAAGTTCAGTGTACATCTTCCATTGATTTCAGTCTCTAGCAACCCTTTTCCGGTTTGTTTAGTTTTAGCTCATCTTCACATCTTTTGCTTTGTCTTAATTTTTTCCTTTTACCATCTCTAGGATACCAATCTGTTACAATTCTAGTCCATTTACACTTTAGTTGGTCAATCACTATAACGAGAGACATAACTTTATCTAAATGAAAGGATTTTAAAGGATCTCGCATTAATACGTGGAAAAATCGTGGTCTATCAAAACCAAGTACATAATTACACAAAACGACTGAAAACGTTACGACCTAATTATGAACATATCCTCAAACATCTATTTAAACTCGCATACAAAATTTAACAAACCTAGCTTTGACAAATGAAGCCAAATTATGCCTCCATCATTTTAAGCCGTCATGAATAAGTTTAGATATAAAATATTATATTTCTGCTTTATTTGTTCGTAGAATTGGAGTACGAGGTGATAGCTGACAGAGCCTTAACTTAATGCAACCGCGCCACTAAGGAATGCAGAACTGAGTTGGTTAAGTGGCCGCAAGCTCCCAAAGGGCGTCCGACAAAGGGGTCTACAAGTCCTAGGTAAAACTGTTTTATTATAACATTTTAAAAATATTGAACTTGAATTCGTGCTGTCTATAAGCATCAGAATTGATGAATCACAATAGGGGATTGTTGGTGTACGATGCTTCAGCCTACCTTTTCGAAGTTGCATAGTGTGTTGTGTATGTGTGTGTTTGCGTGCAGTAGCGTACCTTATGCAGCGAGATTGTGACTTTGGTCTCTGTCACATATCTACTCCTGTACCTACTAATAAGACACTTTACAAAAGGAATTACACGCTTTAGATATCAGAATTAATGAGCTAATACTCCCGGTTTAAAACTTGGAATAACTCAGAGATATGTACATAATAATGAGTTCATATTCTGAAGTTCTTGTGTGGATCAAATCTGTTGGTTTGTAAATACGAGTGCCTCCAACCTTAAATTGTGAAGCAATTTGTTTGGAGATGATGTGGTTCCTTTAAGTGCTGTGTTCCTGGTACTATGTAATGAATTCGAGCAATTTATGAAGAGAAGATTTGTTTCAAGTATGAAATTATTTTCTGTTGGTTTTCTCATTTGCTTATTCACCTTCCATGTCTTTAGGCAACTTCGCTGGTTTAATGTCATATCAGCCTTAAAATTGGACAAAGGTTTCGTCTAAGCGTCACGACGTCGGCCAGCGTTGTGCTTCTCGCATCCAGCTGATTCTGGCGGCCTTCACCAGGTCTTCGGTCCACCCTATGAGAAGTTTTCCAACATCTTGCGAGCTATATGCCCTAACCACTGCTGCTGAAGTATGATAATTCTTTCGGCTATGTCGGTTACCTTGGCTCTCCGGTTAATATATTCATTTTACTAATGTCGCATATCAGAATTTAAAAAGATTACCACTTTATATACTAAATCAATACTTCTATAATACTAATATTAAATACTTTCGCTAACGGGAAGCTACATTCTTCCAGAGTGTCATAGGCTACATTTTAAACGTTCCCGTGGGTTAATTAATTTACCTACATAACAGGAGCCAAGCCGCGAGCAAAAGCTAGTAGTATAGTATATCAAGCAATCAACCAAGTCAGGTTATTATTACTCTACAAGAGTTAATATTCCTTAATAATAGGATCAACTACTCAAAACGAAACACTTCCTCATAAAAATGCTAGTGCCCAAACTACGGTAGCAAAGTAAATATTTTAACGTCTCAAGTCAACTGTAATTCACGGTTAAATGTAAGCAAACTTAGTTTATAATAACATGATATTTTCATATTTCCCCGTACTAACAACGTGGAATGATGCCACGGGTACAAAGTATGAAGTCTTGGACTTGGATACACTTGGGATGTGGGCTGAGTGATGAGCGACAGCGGTTTTAGGAAGTTATATAATGATTTATAGTTTTTAGTGACCACGATATCTAAAGTTTGTTTTGATATGACGATCCGTAATTTATTCAAGTAGGTACCCACCACTATTAAGCAGACCAGTGTAAAACCGATTTTTGAAAACTAAAAATAAAAAATCATTTCATTTAAAAAAATAGGTAAGTACCTTCAGTTTTACAACTGGTGAAAAATAATACATTCTTCAAAAATGTGAGTTAATTAATTTTTTTCTTTCTGTATTTCACAGGGTCATACTTGTCAGCTAAACTTGTTTAGTTGCAATTGCTTTAATTATTTCGCTTATTTAATATTGTAGATAAATTGAAAGGGATAAGATTATGAAGGCAAAGAGAGGGTTTTAACAATTAATAAGAATGAATTCAATCTAGTAAAAATTGTTGCAAGTAACGTGATTAGTTAGGCCCCTCCCTCCACCATTAGCAAATAACCATCCAGCTCCGCACACCTCCGCTCTCACTCCTAACATACACTACATTGTTAACAAAGTTGCGCGGTGTATTCATACCAGTTTACTGGCAACTTTTAACTGGCCAGATGTGGCTCAGCCTCCCGGGTATGAATCTGATTTGCTTGCAGATTAATACGGGAGGCAAAACTTTTTTTTATTTAACTACAGACGAATGTTTCCAAGAGTTCTTATGGCTTCAAGAGGCCCCGAAGTTTTGGGGAGATATTTTTGTTTTTAATTTAGTAATAAATCTAATTAAAATACTGTTACTTGCGCGCGTTACCTAATTCAGGATGGCGGCGTTTGGGAAAGTTTTGCCTGTTTCGTGTGGGATTATGGGACTTTCTTGTCACATTTTGTGAGAAATAAAGCGACGTTTTAAATATAATTTGCTTTTTTATTTCTACAATGTGTGTCGCTAAGTTTAAGGGCTTGGGTTTGAGTCCCAGGCTAGGCAATGTGTAATTGAGAGTTTTATCAGGAATTTCAACAGGCTCGCCCCCTATCTCATGGGACTTAAACGCTTTAATGACGAAACAGACGTGAAGTTATGTTACTTATATTGGGTAAACTACTAATACTTCAGTACCTGGGTTACCGAGCTCTTGTCGGGGAAAAATATAGAATACGAATTCTCCCAGATACCAGACCTAGCTATATCAATTTTTCGCACCCGTAAACCCCCAAATTGAAACTGTCATCGTAATCGTTAGAGCCGATTTCGAGAGCATAAATATATGCATACACAAATACTGCTCATTTAATAGTAGGTACAGGATTAACAAAAAACTATTAATACACAATAAAAATCGTCATACTACTAAGTCGATTTTTTGTGATACACATGATATATTTTTGTAGTTTATTTGTTGACTTTCCAATGTAACCTAAATAGAGATAGAAGGCCAGCCAATACAGTTACCGATAATGATGACACGCCGCTTGTGCCCGCCAATGAATGTCTATCCGACGTCGATTACTGAATAGGCTGTTTTAAACGGGTCAGTTCTCAACGTGTAGGCTTCTTATTTACTTTTAGGTACTCTAGTCACATATCAATCAATGAATCATAAAATATAGGTACTATTCTTGGTTTTATTTCTAAATCATTGCCGAATGAAAACCGGATGATTTTCTGGTTTATTTCCAGCCATGTTAATGATAAATGATGATTTGCATTTATGTAGGTTTTTACAAACGCTTTTACAGCCCGTTCACACGACGACGATTCGTTTTATTTATGTCCGTAAGGATTGAGGAGCCACTTTTCGTATCTTAATGAAATTAATATACTTATTTAGTAGTAAGCTTAAAAATATTGTAGGATGAATCCTCGAATTTGTAGTATAATAGTTCAATATTTATATGAACATAAAGGTGGCTCCTCAATCCAAATGTTTGGATTGAGGAGCCACGTGGAACACGGAAAGTATATAATGAATATTCTTGAAAAAATTGTATTATTTAGTAGTAATTGTGTACAATGCCTACTAAAAATCTGATTCCAGTACTGTTGATATTGACTGCCAAAATGCTGTCAAAAATTTGTGAATGACAGCCAGGTTTCAACTGGTTTACGTTCTTATGGCACCATCAAGTGGTATGTAACGAATTGTCAATCATCTTATATGTAGACCTTGGCAAGCGTTATATAACCGCTCTCATTTTTGAGCCAGGAGCCCCAGGTTTATTTCTTACTGACTCACGAAATAACTCAAAACCTAGTGTTCTGAGACCAGAGACCTTTGCTCTACTCAAAAATCACAGCCTCGAATTATAATAATTAAATTATACACGGGTACCGAAAACTTCTAAAGATTCGCGTAAACAAATTCATAATAACTCGAATACCTCGTATAGATAAACATGATATTCAACAACTTTCGCGGGGTGATCCCGATAAAACTCTCCAAGGTGGGTTTCGCGCGAAATCGTCGAGTTTATGCGAAAGCATCGATTCTATGAGCATACAACTCTGGAGACGTAACAAGAGGTATGTACGGTGACCATCGTTTGGCAATATTATTATCTATTAGGTAGAACCTGAAAACCACGTTTGCAGGAAATCTCGGTAATTTTTACTCTTATTTTACATAACCTAGTTTGCTACTTTACCTAATAAGTAAAGCTGAACTAAGAGAGCTTAAGAGGCCTGTACATGGACAGTCGCGTGACATAGAAAAGCACAGGGTGTATGCTTTTCGATGTCAAGCGACTAGAATCCTTAGATTTATTTGACTTTTTTCCTTTTTTTGCCACACCGATTGTACGCGTGGATTAAGTTACATTTCCAAATGCAACCGCAGACGGAACGTTGCTGGCGACGGTCGTTGCTGTTTGTGTGCTGGCGTAGCCCGAAGAATTTCTCAAGCGAACAGGGCACATTGCTCACAGAAGGGATGAGAGATGAGCTGGAAGGTTCTGGACTGGCAATCACGCTTCGGGGGGGAGGCTATGCAATGTCCAGCAGTAGACTGGGCTGAAATATTTAAGAGATTATGAATTATATTGACAAGGTATCTTAAACGTAGCAATACCTAAATGTAGTGTCCGTTGTCCTCAGGCTATACGAAGATGTTTACGGGGCGGCTAGTATGATTGCATTGTTTGGATTAGTCGCATTCATCTAGCTATCAATAAAGATTAGTCGTTATTGGTGTGTCACCCCACTCACTGGCGAGCGGTCTACGGAAAGACTAAAGCTATGGCGAGGTAGTGCATTCTTACCCGACCCATTCGTTCCACCTGCTGAAAATCTCCCACCTGGACATGAGTTGCCATGGCTGACCTGGAAGTCTTTAAATAGACTCCGGACCCAGGTTGGTCGCAGCAAGGAAAACCTGCTCAGGTGGAGATTCATTAATGACTCTGCCCTGGACTGTAAATGTGGTGCTGTTCCACAAACGATGGGGCACTTAATATCGTGCCCTGCGTGTCCTGATGGTTGTTCGCTACAGGAACTGATGGACGCTACTGAAGGCGCCAAACTAGTGGCTCAATTCTGGGCTGACACAATTTAGATTGCCATCGACACGTTAAGAAGAGAAGAAGAGTCATTATTTCTATTCTGTTGGAGCACTGGAATACCACAAGCAAACTTTCCATCTTACATCATCTTCAACCAAAAAGTATCAACTTTACAGCTCAAAAAATGCACCTTTTTAATATTCCCCACGTCAACATTTAAAAAATATATCCACAGAATCTGGAACGAGTCGGCAAATACGGTTTCCGTCAGTTTGGCACTAATTAAACATAACCAGAGTCTTAATTCTCTTACTAGACGCCTTTGACTAGTGTTAAGGCTGTGGCCACGAAACTAGCAGTGATAAACGGTGGCCAACCGGGCTGATGGAACTATTAGTGGGTCTACCAAGGCAAGCCTTTCTCCTATGATTGGACGAATCTTGCACGTTTCGTTTCGGTGAGAACGAGCCCTTAGGGCTTATACCATAAGGGCTGGTTGTCATTATTGTAAACCAACACTGCGTATATATTTATAATTTCGAACGCAAGAAACGCGATGTTATATTTTTACTTTAAGGGCAGTGGCATTTTTTCTTCCACTTCGATATTATCATCTTTCAGGCACTTAAAATACCTTTTGTCGCCCTGTTAGTGCAGCACTACCAATGTACGGTGTGCGGTCACTAGTCTTTCGTAACGATCGAGATGTCTCTGCAGTTGCCTGTTGCGGTCACATTCAGAAGTGTGGCTTTTTGCTACCTTAGCCATCGACCCGCTCGTGCATTGCTTCTCGCTGTTTTCGTGCCCTCAGTCTAAGAGAAAACACTAATGAAGGGGCGAAATTGTGCTACATTTGAAGTATCGGTTAAAAGCTGAAAAGTTATTTAAAGTTAAGTCTAAGATTTATTGAGAGGTTTTTGTTTATATTAATTAAATCAACTTGAAAATAAACTTAGCGATTACGATAAATATTCACGGGAATACGGGATAAGTAGAACTTTTGGCTGGTTTAATAAGCTATGTTAATTTGGTGAATTTTGTACATGTCGGAGATTGTCTATGCAAATTTTTTGATTAAATATAAGTGACCATAATGCGTGTCTTAATTATAATATTGCCGCATTATCGCTGCCTCATAGATATCAACAAAATAAGGATTCTTATAATATTATCATAATAATACCAGCCTATTACTTATTATCCAACTGCCAGGCAAATGCCTCTTCTCATACAAAGAAAACACAAGCATTGATCCCTACACTTTTTCAATGACCATAGGTACATTTCGATAATTTAAACACAAGCGGTAAATAACTAATCAAAAACTATTCCTCACTCACCCAATATAACTCACAAAGCAATTTGCAAACGTACCAGTAATTCCTTAAAGCAACTACTAAGACGTAGGCGTTTGAAACCAGGCCCAAGATATATGAACTAAAACCGAAAGGTACCTAATGACCTGCCCGGGGCGAGTGCCAACAGTACATAACGCCATGACGTATGTACCATGCTCAGTTTGGCTTCAGTTCGGTCCATAATTTTGGGTAAACTAACATCGGAATCGATCATGATGGATGAAGTTGGAGGATTGCGATTATACTTTCGCGAATGTCAACATTTTAAACTATATAAGATATACAAATTCAAGGTTTGCCAACAAGCCACAGGGAGCACAGCATACTTAACGTTAAACTTACTGTTCGAGTAACGGACACCATACTGCGCTCCAGAACTCAAATTGCTGACGTAGCTCATAAAGCTGCCAAACAAAAATAGGACTGGGCAGGCCATGTCTGCCGATTGCTGGCAAAGCCCACAGCTTTGTCGGCAATCGGCAGACATGTCACAAAACTGAGCCCTGAGAAAGCTAGACGGGGTCGCGGTAAACCGAAGAGAAGACAGCGGGACGCTTTGGATGGCTTTCTCGTTAATTGGCGAGAAGAGGCGCAACATCGAGAGAAGTGAAAGGAATGGGAGAGACCTTTTGCCCAGGAGTGGGACAATTCAGGATAACGAAAAAAAAACAAAAGATATATAAGAAATTTCCCACTGTCAACTGATCAGGATTCTTCTTAGAGATGAATCTCCAAAACAAATATGAATAATATCTTCACTACATAGACATAGTCGCTTCCCGCTGTCTGTCCCTATGTATGCTTAGATCTTTAAAACTACGCAACGGATTTTGATGCGGTTTTTTTTCATAGATAAAGTAATTCCAGAGGAAGGTTTATGTGTGTAATACATGCATATTATAGTAGAAAAAACATTAGTAGATACTAATGTTTTTAGCCCCGGCTTCGCCCGGGTGCAATGTAGATTACATTGCACCCGGGCGAAGCCGGGGCGGGTCGCTAGTTTACTTATAAACAGAAGTGTATGTACTAACTTTTAGGTCTGTAACTTCAAAAGAGACAAACTTCTTTATTGACTTTCATGTCCTATTTAACGACTGGGATGAATTTTTAAAAGTCTTTTTCTTATTATCTTCTTTCCTTTTCTCTCACCTTCGCTATTTCAGGATATCTTGTGCAAAATTCCATACTTTTCTGTGCTATTTTCCATACTTATCTGTGATTCGTCTGGTTTTTTTGTGAATTAATTAAACATTTTAATTTTAAAACTTTGAGAAAACTACATAAACAAGCAAACCCTTATTATAATTTAATTTAAATCAACAAGGGTTAAAAACGTTTCGAGTTTCATCAACAATCGTCTCAGATTTCAACGTAGGTAATAAGATTGGGTAATACGGTAATGCCCATATAACTAATAAGTGTTCCTCATTGGACCCTCTTCACAAAAGGGTTGAGGATATAGTTTCAGGGTTATAGGCTTCGCAGTGACATGAGTCTCCCATAGTTTGGTACCCGTACAGGCAGATGTCAAGTCAAATCAGTGTCATGAAAATTATGGTTGTGGCCGAATATTTTGTCGAGTGCAATTAGACAACAAGGTGGAACGAAGTTTATAGCGGTTGGATTTTCATGGGAATTTATTGTTGAGTTTCTAGACGAGTTGAGATGAAAGTAAAAAAAAATTTCGCCGTTCGCGCCTTTTTTTTTCCTTTATAAGTTTTTTTTGCGTTTATTGAATGAATTTATATTGTGGCGTAATAGTGTGACCGATGTGCATCCGTTAAACGCCAATTTGTATCTTTATCTGTTCATTGTTTTCGAAGAAATGTATATTTCGAGTATTTTTTTGAAAATGTCCTGTATTCCTCAATTATTTCTAAAATACCGAACTGCTATTTTTCCACGGATAACTTGGGCATGAAAATGTTCAAGAAAATCACATTTATGAGTAAAGTGACTGAGCACACCAGTCAGTATTCGTCGAATTTTAAGTTATTCATAAACGAAAAGGAATATAAAGGAAAAAAAAAACGCGAGTGGCAAATTTTTTTTTTACTCTCTTCTCCACATCTCTAGGAACTCAATAAAAAAAGTCTTGAGTATTTTTTGTCTTAGTGCACTCGACTAATACTTCTATTAGCTTTACCTGTAACTAAACATGTAAAAAATCTCATATAAGTAACATTTCACCCACTTCCCGGTTTTCGATTGAGCTTAAATTTTGCGTGCATGTTTAGTTTGGATGACAATATGGTTAGCTAAGTGTCGTCATTCTAAATCCAATTTGGCGGACTCCTAAAGATTCGAACTAGTTATTTTTTTGCATTCACATCATATGCGCTACACCAACGAAGCAGTCAAAGTACCGCAAATCAGTTCTCGTGATTAACACAACAGTGGACACCCGGCCCAAGTAATTGTTGCTATGACGTACCAACAAAATAAAAATAAATCCCTCCAAATCCTTTCATCATAGTCACACGAAACCCAGCTAGTGGCACATCTTCAGAAGTGCGTTCCGAATCTTCATCCATAATACATGCGACGCTACGAACCCAATAATATCGTGTATTGTTTGACAGAAGCGCTGTATTGCCAGAAATTATGATAAATAGGCCCCTTCGAACGGACCGGCTGCATACATTATCTAGGCTTTGGTGAGAGTGTGACGTAGTTTTTGGAGACAGGTTAAGGGAATTGGGTATAGGTGGGTTTGGTTAAGATTTCATTATGAAATCATCAAAAATACTTCGTGTCCTCCTTCTTTTGTGTTTATTGGCTTCCAGTCTTACCGGAAGCCACTGAATATACTCGTATTATATTTAAATAGAGACCTATAGCAGTGATAGCCTAGTGGTGTGACAGTCACACTGCAAAGTCATAGGCCTTGAGTTCGAACACAAGACACGCACCTCTGATTTTTCGCAATTCATGTGCGTATTGTACAATTATTACTTACTTCGGTGAAGGAAAACGTCGTGAGGAAACCAGCATGCCTGAGAGATATTTCTCGACGGCCTGTAAAACCAAGTCAGAGGTCCATGACGGCAAAAAAATTTGATGAGACACTGCTATACGAGAGCTACATATATACATATATGAGAGCTTCACATCATCTTAAATCTTTGCGTGGGAGTCCTGCTCTGGTTGCTAACCTACCAAGAGACTGGCGAACTTTATGGGCCACAGTCCAGAGTTAGTCATTTCACGCTATAGACCTTCAAAATCGTCGGTTCTATCACAAAGAAATGATAAACAATAATTCCATGCAAAGGTTTCCATAATAAATAGACACCACACACACACATGCAAATAACAAACCATATCTTCACCACACAATTGCAACCTTCACACAACGCATACCTTAAAACGCGAAGGAATTACTACAAACGTGAATTACGCGAAATTTCTCGAGATCCCAGATTATGTCGTCGCAAACACAGGCTGAGGCATTGGGACCGAAGCCCCAGGGCCGCAGGGCTCCGACTAAGAGATAAATTATCCTTAAGGACGATTTAACCTGCTGCGGGAGTGAGCACAATATTTATAGCGTTTGCTAGAATTGGTAGGTTTTTTCTGTATTGGTCATGGACTTTTTATGGGATAAAAGAAAGTAATAGATTAAAGACATGCAGAGTTTATTCCCTGTATGTCCTGAATCTATTACTTTACGAACCCGACAACAATACTAAACTAGACGTGACTGACTATCCATATCTACAACACAATTCTCCTTTAACATAAGTACCCGGTTTCACTACATCATTATTTTCCTAAATAGCCACCACAACTTCAGAAAAGCCTACTTATTCTATATTTTACTTCCACTCCTAGATAAGCATGACTTGGCTTGATTTAAAATTCCGAGTGTGTATCGAAGGCGTTTAGGATAAATCCTCATTTTGAAGACTTGGAGCAAACGCCTAAGTATGGGATATTTTTATAGCTTAGGTTTAGGCTTGCAAACGATGACTGGGAAACTTAGTGGCGTCGTAAATAACGGGTTGTTTTTTTACATAATATGTGTAGCTATGTATATTATATATGTGAACTTGTCTTAGAAGTTTAGTGCTCCTATTGCGTAACATATTTTCTATCATAGTCCAAAGGATTTCACAGGGAATTGGTAATGCATTACTTCATATGTTTGGTAAATTCGTCAGCCTGAGAACGTAAATCACGCGATGAATATCGTTGAATTGTCAAGATGAAAGGAACAAGGATTGAGAGTGTGTGTGAAAAAGAAAGTGGCAAAATGTTTTAATACACAAACAGTTTGCGTGGTAATTGACGAAGTTATAATGGACGACTAAAATGATAAAATTCGCATTATCAAGTACTAACTTGGTTGTGGAGGTCAGTTAGGCGGTCGCTCCATGAAGCGACTGAATACCAGTATTTTACATATAAAATACTGGTATTCAGCTGCATCCGGTTAGACTAAAAGCTGACCCCAACATAGTTGGGAAATGGCTAGACAGATGATGATCCTAATGAACGATTAAAGTGAAACCAACTTGACTACTCATATCTATAACAGTGTGTGTGCTAATGCTCTATCTTTTATCGGTTACAACACCGATCAACAATCAACCTATACCAATGCCATATAATATCTGCCAGCTAAAACCACTAACTACCAGAAAATTTATAACTTCACTCTTTCTCAAATTACCGATAGCACAAAATCAATTGTGATGACCAATTAAAATGCAATCGGTGAGAAAACACACAAAGTCAACGGTTACTAATTGATTACAAACCCACCGCTGCGCAGGCACTCGCAAATCAAATAGATAGGGGCAGATTAGCATAAAATTAAACTATAGTGTGGCATAACAGATAGTACCGAAGTTCCAATATAAACACCACCAGGATTTAAACGAAGCAAATTTTAGAGCTGTGAAAATAGCGCTTTAGCCATTTTACCTTTCCACTGTTGATTTTAGTATTATCGACATGCAAAAAAGAAGAAAAAGAACATATAATCGTACAATCTGAAAAGCAAGATAGAGGAAAGTTTGCTAAGTCGAAACCAACGAGTCCTTGTTTTTTGATCACAGGTTTGATGGCTAAATATGGACGATAGATTAAGAGTCAGGACACTCAGGAGCTAGTAGATCACGAATCTCAAGAATCTCCAGTCGGGCGTGTGCGAATCAATTAGCGTTTAGGTGCATATGAGTCCGATATAACACCTGATACAGAACCCTTATAAAGGTAGGTACCCCATACATGAGGGTTTCCTTATGCAAAAAAAAGTAAAGAATCTTCTGCTGAACATAGCGGTCCCTAAGCGTCACCACATCGACCGGTAATGTGTTTCTGCATCCAGCTGATTCCCATAGCCTTCACAAGGGTCATTTGTCCACCTTGTGGGAGGCCTTCCGACGCTTCTTCTTGATACGCAATAAATATCCTAGAACCTTGCAACCACATGACCCATCAATTCTGAGAGTAATATGCTCACTTAAATTTGGCAACTTTTCGTGCTATACCTTATCCAAATAGGATCTCACGCAGTATACGGCCACGACCACAAAACCTCTGCCACGAACCTTGGCCGCAGAAACCTCGACCAGGCAGGAAGCTTGGTCGCAAAACCGGCCGTACGACCACTTTTGTTCAAGACAGCGGCCGGTCATGCGACAAGTCGTTGTCGCGGCAAAGTAATACGCGAGGTAACACCGCAATAACATTAAATCTTTTTTTTTTTTTTGCTTACACAACAGAATACTGCCAGGTATAACAGCGAGTTCAAAACTAGGCATAGCCGGTTTTTTGGTGACCCAGATCTGTTTGGAAGAAAGCCTTCTGAACTTCCTCGTGATGTGTCTTCGGTGTTTAGCTAGTGTCTAATTGTTGCTGTTAAGTGTGATAAATGGGGATCAGGTTGATGTTTTAGCTGCTGTAGTTTTGGTTAATCTGGTTCTCTTAGTGTAGCCTACATACACACCGTGCTTGGATGATACCGGCTTTGTCTGTGAGAATGTACGCTTAAGATTAACTGTATTGTGGTAGTAATCGAAGTTTCTTCTCTCGTGGCTAAGAGTGTCAGGTAATTAATTATTGTAACTTACCGTTTAAAATTAATTCGTGTGGAAAATTCTAAAGGATGCTTGCCGAACTTTCAGGACATAACCTGGCTTTGAGCCGTGTGTGATATAGAGTTGCAAGACAACTGCCTTGAAAATTCTTTTACTTAACCCCACTCACTTTGCATAAGTATCAAACTTTTTGTTGTAAATAAAAACGATTTAGGTGTAAATCAATACACCACACAGATAAAGCATTATTTTATCTCTATAAACTTCAAACGATTGCAATAGTGGCATAAATAGTGTTTTAAATTATTTCAGGCAGTTCATATATTTATTAATTTGTTGTGCGAGCGGGAATTAATTTTTTCACCATTTTTTTCTACTCATATTTTAAACTAACCGAGGTTTGCGACAACATGATATCTTCCTCTTCTAGGTCATAAGATATGGTAGTTTTTATTTGTCCAAAATATGATTACACATACACATGACATGCGAGGTACTCGTATTACAACAAATTATGCCCCAGTCATATTTTGCCTGAACGGCGTACAAATATAAAAGGTAGGATGATATACAAAATCAAGTAATTTGCACTACTTACACCCTTTTTTTACCTTATCATCATTGTCTTACCCTTGTTCCTTGAGGAGCTCGTGGCTAAATAATAACAGCCTCTCAGGTCGATCGTCAGGTTACGCTGCGCTTGCCTGGGTTGGTCCGTGGATGGGTGACCACCCATACACACCGAGTTTTCTCCGTGCATCGGAAAGCTCGTTAAGCCGTTGGTCCCGGCTGTCAATTTAAGATATTTGACAATCGTTACAGGTAGTCAGTGAGTGACCCGAAAGTCTGACAACCAGTCTAACCGAGGGGTATCGTATTACCCAGTACGAACTGGGTTGTGGAGGTCAGATAGGCAGTCACTCCATGTAAAATACTGGTATTCAGCTGCATCCGGTAAGACTGGAAACCGACCACGTTGGGAAAACGCTAGGCAGATATAATCATTCTGTTGCCCTTATCCCAATCTATTTGGGGTCGGCGCCTCCTTTCTTGCCATATCAGCCTTCTTTTTACCTTAGTCAAAAGTAAAATTCTCCAATAAAAACAACTAAAACCTTAGTGGAAATTCCTTCAAGTTTGTAAATATTTGAGTTATTTCCCGTGTCTGCGGTGCAGGTTGCAGGTGCATCCCGTCTGCCTCGGAAGTGTCATTACGCGACTCACCGGCTCCTCTCTGTTACCAATTGAATAACTTTCAATCCAAGATGTCCTCCGATATATTTTTGCCATGATTTTTCTGTTTGACTAATAACTTTTTATTAAAGATAACTGATATTTTGTTGCTTGTTAATTTCTTTTATGTTTTAGTCTTTTTCGAGAAATTTTGTGTTGACACCTATGTATGAGGACATTCGGATTTAGAAAAAATAAGTCAAGCACAATGTGTCTACATTCCAGTGGACGGTAGTGCGGGTTTGGTCAGCAATCCGGCGCAGTACTTGGGCTGTTCAAATTCATAACCTAGTATCTCAGATTTTTGGGAAATTCGTTTTATTCAATTTTCTGACTTACTAGGTATAGGTCCTTGTGACCAGGTGCTTAAAACAGCCATTTTCATAAGATAAATTTAAAAAAATATTGAGCAAGTCAAGCTAATTTGTAATCCATGTCTAGTTTCCCTAAAATAACAAATTCATTACGTAGTAACTCAGAAAACAATTTCAAAAACCTAGTAAGTCAGTCAGGTTACTAGGTTTTAATTTTGATACTCACTGTTACTTTGTTTTGAAATTGTGCCATTCATTCGTTCGTTGGTCATTCGTTCCAGTAAGTCAGTTTACGCGGGCGCAAAAACTTTTTACACAGTGTTCAATATTGTTTAAAATGAGACGTCAACAGTTTTACCGGTCCAAACTCATTTTTAATGCTATGAAAAATGCAGAAGAAAATTACCTAGTTTCTTCTGCAGTAAAGACGCCAATAACATAGTCGACGCTTTAGTTGCGTTTCTTCGTAGCGAGAGAAATGTTAAAAATTTAATACTGTGGTGTGACAACTGTGCGGGCCAAAATAAAAATTGGTTTTTATTCACAGCTCTTGTTACTATAGTAAACTGTCAGTCTATTGATGTTGAAACTATTACATTTAAATATCTTACGAAGGGGCACACCCATATGTCAGCAGACGGTGTTCATGGTAACATCGAAAGAGACTTCAATCGGCGAAACGGAGTTTACGACTACGAGGACTTTAAAGATGTGATTGCGCATTGCAGAAAAAATATTAATGTGATTGAGGTGCAACAATCATACCAATGGCCAAAGAAAAAGCGCGTTGCTCGTCGGAATGCAAAAGATGATCCTCTGGATAATTTTTTACTAGGTCCATTAGTCGAGGCTAAGTTCACAGCAGGTTCACGTAATCTTTTGTACAAGACTGATTTTGGGGACTCTTACAAAGAACTCGATTTTCTTATTAATAAATTCGATGTATCAAAGCTTCCACCTTTATCAAATAAAACATTCCACGTGGAATAAAATCTTCAAAAAAAGATGGTATAGTTTCTAAACTAGTACCACTAATGCCCATTAGTCGAAGAGAGTTTTGGTTACAGTTACCAATTAATGACCGATCTATTGATTTAATATCTGATATACATATAACTAATGATGAGTAAATTATTTAGATATTGTAAGAAATTATTACTTGGAAATAATACAGACTATTTCATAAAATATCGAGTTAATTTATTCATCTATTTATATTCGATTTTTCGATCGCATTCCGATTATTTTTTGTCGCAGTTGATCAACGTTATCTAAGTAAAAGTTTTGTGAGGTAGTCAACTGTACTTGTATGAATAATAATAAATACATTCACTTATTATTTTGTATTATGTGTTTTAATTTCTGTAGTATAGGAGATACTATCTTTTGAACTTTAAAAGATAATCACGTTTACATATCAGACGCAATTTTAAAACCTAGTAAGTATACTTACTGTGTTATGATTTGGTTCCTTATTGAATAATTGGTATATTTGATCAAATTATTAAATAGTAAGGAGGTTCTAAGCTGTACTGAACGCCTTCTTGAGTAAAAGACAATTGAAAAGTGTAGCTGATTTTATTACGCACATTTTGGTCTAACATTCATAACCCTAACTCTAATGGTTCAAATAGGGCAGACGATTAAGGATGCAAACATGTTTTTGGCTTTTCCTGGACATTTTTGAAATTATGAGTTACTAGGTTTTGATTCTGAACAGCCGATCTTGCAGTATTTCTAAAATATAAGATATAAAAATTATAAGATGAGCAGGCCTTCGCTTCCATCTACCACAGTATACTCCTTTCCATAAGTATTAGTAGGTATTATTGTAATGGTAATTATCTCGTCATATGCCAATTAACAAAACATAACATAACATCACACCTGTCATCCCAGAAGGGTTAAGCAGAGGTGTACCCAATTATATAATAGTACACCCACATTTCGCCAGGTATGTTTAAGTCCTTTGTAATAGGGGGGCGGACTATTGCCATCAACCGAGCAAAAATCCAGACTCCGTGGCTGATACTGAGAAAATTCCTGATGGAAAAACTCAATAACAATTTGTCCAACCCGGGAATCGAACCCAGGACCAGGACCTCATGCTCAGCAAGCGCACTTGCGGCCACTATGACCAATGAGGTTGTCAGTATGCCAGTTACGTATTAAATAATCGCAGACATCGGTTGGCAAAGCCATCCAAACAAAAAGTCCACAGTACCCATAAAATTTTGTATGTCAACAAACCAATCAATTTAATGGAGAACAAAATCGTTTGATGCCTTAACTAATATCGATAAGGGGAAGTCTTATTGACTTTTGTATGGTTCATAAATATTATCTCACCCCAACTATTTCCATAATATATCATTCGGTTGAGGAAGCTGTAGATAAATTATATATTGTGAGCTGGTTATGAGGGAGGTATTTATTATGGGGTAGGTAGTGCAAATAATCCCACGTTCTGGAAGAAAAATTTTGACCATTAGCTTTCGCTTACGACACAAATTAATATGGCCAGAGGTTGTAATTAACAAATGCAGATTATACATCTTGAGACAGAAATGGGTACCAATAGGCAACTATAAATGCGTAACGTAAAAAGAAAACGAAAAAACGCTCTGTGTGTGCTATGGGTAAGACTGCCTTTAAATTTGTCCATCTCTCTTCTAACTTAACTGCCGAACGGCTTTCAATATTTGCTCACAGGTGATGATCTGAGTTAGGACAAAGGATACTTTTTGTCCCGGTATACCGCTTCTATGGAATAATTTCTACCACGACAAGAGCGAAACCGCAGGAAAAGGTAGTACCAAAAAAAGGTAGCATTACTGTATATTTTACAGCACTTTCCACCCAGTATTGCTCTCACATTTTACAGAAACAAACTTTATTATGCTAAAATATTGTATACTCTGATTTTCAAATTAATGCGATATAATTATGCCGGCAAGTTCGAAACTTCCCTAACAGTCGATAAACATTGTCAGCTGCTTATCCGAGGGAAGTTGGTTAAGAAAGGGATCCTAACTATGTTTGGGGTGTAGAACTTACGTTACATAAACGTTTGAGACTGAAATAACCGGCCTCCACGAGCGGAGCGGAGAAGAGATTTGCAAGAGCTTTTCTTTCTTAAAAAAAACGGTGCCTTACATTGGGATTTCTCCTGTATCGTCCTATCCCGTCCTATCCCGTCCTATCCCGTCCTATCCCGTCCTATCCTGTCCTATGCCGTCCTATCGCGTCCCATTTTTGTTAAATACCCGTGCGAAGCCGGGACGGGCCACTAGTAAGTAATAAAAGCAAGCGAAGGCCCAACATCTGTATTTAAATTTGATTTTAAAAGTAAAATGTATTGAACAGTAGTGACAACTTTTCTGAAAGGAATTGCGTCAAGCCTAGCGGAAGAAATCACTCCCGCATCCAAGAATGGAGGCAAATCTTAAAACTGTTTCGTTTTCAATGAATTGGCCAATACGCTTAAACAAAAAATACACTAGAGGAGTACATAACGAAAGTTTTATGATAGCTCAACAAGACAATAACAATTTTCAAAATTACCGCAGGCGACAAACGAACCTTCCCCGAACTATTGCCTCCCTTAAAAAAATATAACTACTACGCTTTTGATACTACGAAAACCAGAAACAAACTCAGTCTCCTCCCACAACCAGATGCGGCTCACAACGACGACCAACAATACCAGCCAGTATAAATAGTCAAAAATCCGTGTGCCGCACATAAATCAGCGAAAACATCTCACACAGCGAGTTTTAAGTACGGCAAACCCGCATTGCGGTCTCACGGCTTAAATTGCAAACGTAACGCGTCAGTAGTAGCACTGCATATATATTATCATCAAGAGAATGCAACTAACTATTGTGACATACTTGAGGTAAGGATGGGCAGCGAAGGAGGTTAAGCTAAATTAGTCTCATCGAAGCGAATAAATTCTTCGTGGTTTGTTACTAAAAAAAAATATCTTTAGATAGACGTTATGTATTTCTTCAGTGTAAGGTAGATAATTTAATGATATTCATCACTCTTCAGGGTGGTGATGATTTTGATATAGACTTAAAACCCCTACATAACATAGTCCAACCACGTGTCGCCAGTTATGTTTAAGTCCCATATCATAAGGGGCGAGACACATCAAGCTGGAACATATCCAGACTCAGTGGCTGCTCATGAGAAATGTCTGAAGAAAAAACCCAATAACACTTACCTATTTATAAAGCGTGATCAAAAAATTGGTACGGTAAAATTGCAAGACATGGGACAGTAACCAAAGCAGTGGGCCAGGGTTTTGGATTACGGTCTTCTGCCTCCCAAAGAGAGGAAACCTGTGTCCCAGCAGATGGAACGACATAGGCTAAGTGTCAATGCTCTTACTATAAATTGGTGCATTTTTGGAAGATTAAAAGTTTTGGGCTGTTTATCATTATAACATGGTTTATGGACATAATTATTTAACTCCCGAGAAACGAAAATACAAATTTTCTATGACATAGCCAGTTAAAAAACTACAAAACAAGAAATAAACCATTGATTTGTTTAATTATAAAGCTCGCTGCACATCGCAACTTTACGTCACAAAAACTTTTAAACAGCAATTTGAAATTATTCACCACAGACCCTCGGATTTTTAATTTCATTTTCTAGCGGCACAATCCAAGCTCGAATAGTATTTAAATTAACCACAAAATTCGTTCATGGTTTTCATTAAAAATATGTGATTTATTCAACTTAGAAAACGTATTCGTTACTCCGAGTATTGCAAGGGATTTTTAATGCGAGGAACTGCTATCATAGATATTTTAAACGTAATTTTTTACTCGAATTTTTCCTGAATATTTTAGATACCGTCATTCATAAAGCATTATATTTATATCATAGTGATCTTCTTCAATCGTACCAAGGGGTATCGTATTACCCAGTATTAACTGGGTTGTGGAGGTCAGATAGGCAGTAGCTCCATGTAAAATACTGGTACACAGCTGCATCCGGTTAGACTGGAAGCCGACCCCAACGTAGTTGGGAAAAGCCTAGGCAGATGATGATGATCTTCTTCTTCGGGTTGTCTCCTATGACTTGTGTGTCTGTGGTAATGCTAACTTCTATTGGAATCTTACAAAATTATGTGAAAGCTTTGTGCTTAGTTAAAAAAACATGGCATTCCACTTTTTCATTTATCAGCCCCGAAATTCCTGGCATTTTGTTGGATAAATGCAGTTTGCCTAAAGGCGGTGCTGCTCCATAAATGATGGGACGCCTTAATCTAATCCTGCGTACCCGGATACTGACGCTAGTGATAACATCAAACTCGTAACTGAGTTATGGGTCGACTAAACGTAAACGGTCATCGACGCGCTGTGAAGAAGATTCATTCCGTTGCATGCAAGATTCAAACATTAAAATCTTTAACCATGATTTAATAATAAAAGATACAATTTTATAAATAGTTTTAAATACTACGCCTCCTCATACCAACAGTATCTCCACTACATCAAATAGGTGCTGAACCTAATCAACTAAACAATCAATTACATTAATTAAGTCTACACCAGTACAGACACATGTTATTCGTTAAATAACTAATTATCTTTGTCGCAATTAATAATTGATGTGCGTTTCAGCGGGCCGAACAAATTTATCTAGTTGACAGGTCGCCTAATGCGATATGTAATTACATGATACTCGGGTAATCCTTGTCAATTATGTGAGATGGCTGTTATTGGCTCGTTGGTTATGTGAATGGGCAACCTCCCAACCAACAATACTTCATGTTTTTGTTGTTAGAAAGATGGTGTTCCATCTCTTATGGTTGGCTCGTATTTTTAACCGACTTCAAAAAAAGGAGGATGTTCTCAATTCGGCTGTATTTTTTTTTTGTGTTTGTTACCTCATATCTTCGTCATTTATGAACCGATTTGAAAAATTCTTCTTTTATCTGTATGGATCTACTTCCGATTGGTCCCATAGAAATTTCAGCAAAATCGGTTCAGCAGTTTGGTTTTGAAATAAAAATAGCTGGAAAAAATATTTCATCCAAGTAAAAGAAATTACGAAATTGATACTTGACAAGGATTTGGGTGTGATACGATAACTAAAAAGGGTAAAATAAAAACTTTTTTGCAAAAAAAAAACCGACTTCCGAAAGTAAAGTTATTTTCCACTTTTTTGGTGTTTTTATTTGGAGGTCGGTTTTTTTTTTCAAAAAAGTTTTCTCATCGTTCTGTTGTTGCACAGTTTTTATATATTGATGTCATTGAGCAATAAGTTAACTTGTAATAGGTGTGACCAATTATGTTTATTTTTAACCGACTTCAAAAAAAGGAGGAGGTTCTCAATTCGGTTGTATGTTTTTTTTTTTTTTTTTTTGTGTTTGTTACCTCATATCTCCGTCATTTATGAACCGATTTGAAAAATTCTTCTTTTATCTGAATGGATCTACTTCCCGATTGGTCCCATAGAAATTTCATCAAAATCGGTTCAGCAGTTTGGTTTTGAAATCAAAATAGCTGGAAAAAATGTCATCCAAGTAAACGAAATTGCGAAATTGATACTAGACAAGGATTTGTGTGTGATACGATAACTAAAAAGGGTAAAATAAAACCTTTTTTGCAAAAAAAAACCGACTTCCAAAAAAAACACTAAAAAAGTGGAAAATAACTTTACTTTCGGAAGTCGGTGGCAAAAAAGTCAATGAAACAAACAATAGTCACCGACTTCCGAAAGTAAAGTTATTTTCCACTTTTTTAGTGTTTTTTTTGGAAGTCGGTTTTTTTTTGCAAAAAAGTTTTTTTCTAGTATATTTTGCTTTTTGGATAATTTCGCTTTGGTGATAGTCCTTTGTCCCGATAGTCTATAATTGGCTAAAAAATAAGCTAACCATAGTGCCTATTTATGATGTTTCTACTACCTCAAAAAAAGGCTATTCATTTATTTACAGTAGACAACACATGAACAAAAACATATTTGTGTGTTTCGTATGGCGTAAGTCTTCAAGACGAACTGTTGTATAATTAGGCACTAACGAACACAAAAAAGTCACGCCGCCTAATGTGATATGTATTAATTACATAAAACACTGTTAATCCTGTCAATTATTATAATAGGTTACTGTTATTGGCTCGTTTGACCGTGGGAGGTAACCTACTTACATGTTTTTGTTGTTGATCTTTTTTGATGTCGCATGTGGTTAGAATTAGGATGCTGCTAACCGTGCCTCATGGTCTGTGTCGGGTTTTTTCATCGTTCTGTTGTAGTTTTGTATATTGTGGTCATCGGGCTATTTAACTCGTAATAGGTAGTGTTACTTTGTACAAAAAGTAGATAATTGTCTAGGGAAATATAAACAGAGCGCTTATTCATGATTTTTTTCTACCATTAAACCATGCCTCAATCGAATAAAAATAGGCTAAGCATGAAACTTATTTCTTACCATTACGTTCCTCTAACACTGATTGAACAAAGAAAAATGACTATTTATAAACTACATTCATTCTTTCTCTAGACTGTTTATTTTGCAAAGTGAAAGTCAGTCGGGTATTTTAAATATCCATTTTGGAACTATTCAAAAGCATAAGTTGTACTAACGAACCGAGAAAAGTTCTGATCAGGTAGTAAAACTAAAAGAAACTCGACGATAAAGAGCTTCTGGCTACATCACTCACCCAAATACATGCACCAACTGCCAATAAAACGGGAACATACAAAGTGAACTCAGCAAACATGCTTAAATACACTGGCGTGCAAAAGTTTCGGCCAATTACCAACTCGGGAATTTTGCGAAACTCGATTCTACAAGTCGAAGATCGAACCATTCCTTAGCCGTAATTAGGCAAACGCTAAAGACTGGTACAAACACAGCGTTTGACGCTATTTGAGTATCAAAGTTTGGTGCAACGGGGAACTTTGAATTACAGGCTTGCTTGTATATTGAATTAATTACTCATGAAATGCATTAAACGCTGCTTGTGGTGTTTCAACAGCAATCACAGGTTGTTATGTATACAGTTCATGTGTGTGGGATGTAATAGTTAATATTCGAAGTCTATACATAATATTATTTCATCGTATTTGTAGGTAATAAGCCATGTTGGGATTTTACTTGGGCAAAAATTAATGCTCCAATATTTCATCCCCAGTTTAAGTAGGGGATGAATTTTACTTCTAGAAACCAGCTGTTTCGGCTGGTGTGTCGTAGCATACGAATAAAATCAAGATTCTTTTTAAGTAAATAAACGAAAATTATAATGATATCAAAGCATTATCGCTGTCCAAGTTTTTTTCCTAAAATACATTACAGATCGTCAATACCTTGTCTGTTCGCAAGCGACACAGGAACTATTCTAACACTATGATTAACACAAAAAATGAAATATAAAATATCCGAACCGAAATATCGGGAATTCAAAAAACAAATAATAAACATGGTAAATATACCGTTTTAAGTGTTAATCATAGTGTTAGTGACCCTTTCAGTTTAAAACTTATATATTCTATCACCCAAGGATCCTTGATAAATATCTTAAAACTTTATTACACTCTAGTCCAGTCTCAAGCTGTGGCTTCACCTACAGCCAACCGTATCCAAGCAATTACAAACCCAACGAACCAGCGCCATCTTTTGAAAGACCTGCCATTCTTCAACCGCCACATATGAACAAGTCCTTAACCCCTTAACAAAGTCGTGTTATTCATGTGCCAGGTGCCTTCTATGCTACACTTTTTGTATGTATTATAATTATATTTTACGCCTGCTCGCAAGTGTAATTTTGCCATAATTAAATGAGCGTATATTTTTGTTTAGTAAGTATTTTGGATTCATTATATAATTTTGTGTTTGGGTTCGCTAGTTTTAAGTTTTTGGTGGCTGTCTTTTTATTGCAGAAGATTTATTTATCTGTAGAAGTTTTAAAATGATGGTTTTATTATATTTTATGAGATTTGTGATACTCCTATGATTAGAGACATGTCGTAAAAAAACTTTGTGCAGGAATGTAGAATGCCTTTAAGGGTGGAGGAAGGCCAAAGGCGATGGATTGTAAAAGGAGATGTAGTCAAAAATAGGGCGAATACTCCGATGACGAGGATCGAGATGTATGGATGTTGACAATTTTTTTTATGAAATTTTGATAAGCTAACCGCGGCACTGATCTTTATAGTAACCGGGTAACCGGGATCAGCCGGATGAGGGTGACTGATGATCGAGATTAATGGCTTACTATTAACAGGTCTTGGCCATTGCTCTTTCTAGTCGACAGTAAATTTCAACAACCAGTTTTTGCAATAATAATTTGGCTCAAGGATTAACTTGGCAAACAATCTCAAAAATCAAACAACCATTAAACACAAACAAAAGCACCCAATCTCCAAAATCGACATCATTTTAATACCAAATGCTCGAAAAGGTTTCGTTCAACATAATGTAAATATAATATCGATACAAGTAGCGCGTTTATTACAACGCTCTTTCATGCATAAAACAGTAGCCAAAAACTAATAACAGTAGTAGGCACCTTGACAACGGAGCTTGATATTATGATAAATAGAGTACCCTTGTCAGGCTTGAACGAAACATGTTATGCGAATCTTGTGCATTGGATACGGTAGAATGTGAACATGGTTTGCGTAAATTCTTAAAGGAGAAAAAATGTGTTGATATTAAAACGTCTTGCACTATACAGACGCCAGCACATCACGCTACAACAATCTGTCAAATTTCTTTAATAGATTTTCAACTTTTTGCTAACTAGCGACCCGCCCCGGCTTCGCACGGGTGCAATGTAGATACTAATGTTTTCTCTACTATAATATTCATGTATTATACATATAAACCTTCATCTGAAATCACTCTATCTATAAAAAAACCGCATCAAAATCCGTTGCGTATTTTTAAAGATCTAAGCATACAAAGGGGCAGATAGACAGACAGCGGGAAGCGACTTTGTTTTATACTATGTAGTAAAGAATTAGGTTCAAGGTTGGTTGGGAACATTTTACAGTTTTGTGGTAGCTTAATGTCTTGTATGTACATTAGGTCACAAAAGCAGTAACAAAACCAGCAAAATCCTATCATTCCATTGAACCTTCGTACTACGCTAGATCGATGACATTCAGAAGATTTCCAGTGGCTGAGCGATTGGCTGCTGCGCTACAAGACGCGGGTGCGATTCCCGCACGGAACAAAGATTTGTTTGGCCCACAGGGTCTGGCTGTGTATGTATGTGAGTTTAATAAATGTTTTTAAACGTACCCACGATTGCAATCGACGTACTCCACATGTGATTAAATGTTATTTAGCAGATAATGAGTCCAAAATCTCAGGCATTCCAATGCTCGTTCCTTCTTTCACAATCATAAAATAATTGACGAATAGAATTCATACAAAACAAAATCTTCTGCCATGCCATCTAAGCAATATGGATTATACCGAATACTATGAAAATCACTTTAAGTTTTGACTAAAGATGTCATTTTCTTATGGGTTTACGGAAAAATCACAATATATTCTTAGAGAAAGAGAAAATTAAACGTACATACATATATATATAGTATAAAAAATATATTACCCAATATCAAGAAAAAGACACTGCTAAAACAATGGCTAAGTAACAACACACAGTTTCCTTGAAAACCTTTCTGAGAAAAACTAAGTATAAGAATAAAGTCACTTCTCTAATTCCCCCTAACGCGAACAAAACAGTTTCTTCTCAAAATAAATTCAAGACAAACTTATTAGAATATTCGTTGTTCTTAGACCCACGAAACTAACGTGCGTTGCGAAACTATCGTGAATGGAGATTAAAACTTGAATAATATATGGCGAAATGTTCTTGAATGAATTTGAGCAGTACATAAATAAAAATATTGACGTGCGGTCATCTACTCAAGATATTGGCTTTTGGTGAGAGGGTGTAAGCAGAGTAACAGGTGGGAAAGTTGGATTTTGTTGCATATTTTGGTAACGGGAAGGATATTTTCGACAACGTGAGTGCAAGTGTTGGTTACTCTGGTGGGCCTGACATTGATCGGAATGAAAAAGTAGATATAAGTTAGATATTATAAAAAGAGCTGTCAATAAAGATTTAGATGATTACGTATTATGAAAGGAAGCAAAGACATACACACATAACTGATACATACTCACGATTATTTCCCAGGGGTGTAGGCAGAAATTACAGAACGTTACCTGCGACATTGCTTACATACCTACTACTTTCGCCTCTTTCACGTTCAAAGACTGATATACAAGCAAATTAACAAGCTAACTTTAGCGTATAAAATTTAATTAGATATTAATTAAGAAATTTTCGTTTAATTATATTTATATGTATATTGATATTGGTTTTCTATATGCTAGTACAGCAACCATGAAACACTTTTCCAGCAGCAGTGTTCTTCTTAGAATCAATACCATACACAGAAAGAAAGAACGAAGAAATAAAGAAGATTAATACTGGTATTCTTTTTCTTTCGTACCAATCGATGTCTCTCTCTTTTAACAAATTTCTTGCATTCAGCAGATGACCACGTTAATCGTGGCGTCAGTAGCGTTTTTAAAGTTCCTTCAAGTCCAGGTGCAGTACCATTACGAACGCAATTAAAAATAAATCTGGTCAGCCTAGATGAAATAATGCACGATGCGCCACTCGAAGTGAAAATACATTTTTATTTTCGTTTTTCGTGACTGCATTATTGCTTCTATTTTGAGAATCTTCGGTGGCAGTCATGTCAGTCCCGAACACGCAATTTCGTTTTCCATTTTAAGCATTCCGGTGCAGTTTTATTTTATGCCAGCCAGACACAGTGATGACACTGATGACGTTAGAAATGCGGAGTGGATCCTGGAAATAGGTTAGGAAAAATTTAATTTAATAGATCTATGAAAATAGGGGAATATTGCTTGATGTTTTTCAAGTTTTATAAATAAAGACTGATTGTTGAAAATGATACGCAAACATTGTGAAAAATTAAATTCTAAATAAGTTGACTTGCATGTCGTGATTTGAAAAATACGGCTACAAAGTCAATCGTTATGAGAAATGAATGAAGATTAAAACAGGACTAAATAAGATTTAAAAATTGTTTAGTACTACGGATTACTGTTCATGCCGGAAATTTAAACAAAAATATCTTGTTGCTTTTAATATAAATTATTCCATCCCACTTACCCAAATTACATTCCAAAAATATTAAAACAAAAAAATTCAAAAAGTGTGCTACTTAAAATATCAGAAGACGATCTCGTTGATAGTATCGTGTATCCAACAAGTGTAGGGACAAGTTACAACACGATACTCACACAGGGAGCCGAATCGCTCTGAAATATTAAACCTTGGACATAGAATAAAAATGTATAGAAGCGTAAGCCAAAAGCATTCACAACGGCTACAGTTTTGTTTTTTTTTTTAATACTAAATAGGCTTGCGTTTAGCCGCAACTCGCCTGATTTGAAGCGATGATTTGGCCCAACTTGGATCACGCTTGCCTAGAAGAAACAGATTCACTCGAACCTTGAATAGATCCAGATTATAATGATCAGGGAGCAGAGAAGCCGGCAGGCGGTTTTGTTTCGTAAAAGTGCTTCTTCATCAACTCAATCAGTCCTGAGTTGCTTGGGTTATAGCATGAAGCACATCCGAGATACGGAGCTTTGTCAACATAACTTTATTTGAAATGATCTGACAAGCCGAACTGCGTGGTAAAGCATCTTCAGGTACGACAGCTAAAGTTATGGCTCCGGGTCATCGTATGTGCTCCGTTCGCCACTATCATCATTAACTGCCTAGCTTTTTCTTGACTTGATGTTTTATGTTGGGGTCAGCTTCCGGTTTCACTGGATGCAGTTGAAAACCAGTATTTTACATCTAAGTAAATGGCTATCTGACCACCACAGCCCCGGCACTGGGTAACACAAACATTGTTCTGTTCCCAACCATCTATAAAATTAAGTAGCGTTGTCAATGTCAGTATCATCTGGATTATTTCTGCGTCGCTTGAAAGAGTCATGGACGTTAACTCCCGACAAAAAAGAGGGCTGTTATAAGTTGGAAGGGTGTATATTTGTTTGTGTATCTGTGTGTCTGTGGCATCATAGCTCCAGAACGGATAAACCAATTTTGATTAAGTTTTTTTCGTTTGGAAGGTGTCTTAATTGAGAGTTTTCTTAGCTAAGTTCCTCAAATATCTACTCAGCCGTTTTTTTATGACCAAACACTTGAAAACATACCTACATTGTTTCGCTTCTATACGTATTCTTATTCTTCACCTAAGGTCAGAGAGACGGATAGCAATAAAAATGTGCTTTATTTTTGTACTTTGATGCTTTTAGGTAGGACCCTGTTCAATGATTAAAGTATGTAAGGTTGGGACTGACCGGAATAATATACAGGTTTGCTATCAATGCGTAATCGCTTAACTACTACGTATGGTTACTATTTCAGACAAGGAGTCGTTTAGGTACCTTACCAAAATTGACTTGTTGCTTAAACCTAATTTTGCTGAAGGTAACTAGTGTAAAGAAACTTTTGTGTTAAGAAAATTTATAACTGATATTTTATGTCAGAGTCTTTATTTTAATTTGTAAAAGACATAATAAACTTTTAACATGATTATAATATTTTATTTAGTTCTTTTGGTTGCAATGAGGTGTGTTGAAGATGCAGAAAGTGAAATTCGCCCGCACTGGGTCCACGTAATGGATAAAAATGAAATAAAATTATTTATTCTGCAATGATTCTGCAAGATATCGAAATCACAATAACATGTAATATTTTAAACATAAGGTAGATGGAGTCGGATTATTCATATTCATTATCTATGTTTGCATTCCATAATGTCATGTATAGGATCTTGAAATGGGTTTTAGCTATGGTATAATTACGAACTCCGTAGGGCACATCAAAAAGTATAAAACTGATTTTTAAAATAAAAATTAGAATCAATTAACAATTTTTAAATATGTTATTATTTACTAAATTATTACATTTTTCTTTTTATATTAAGATAAGAACCTACACAATAATTATTTGAAATGGCCCACTCCGGCTCACAAAGTTCTCCACTGTTTGATTATTATAGGCAGATAGTGCTGTGATAATAATATTACTATGCTACTTCAAAACAGAGAAAGCTCTCAAGAATTAAAACAAAGAGTTCCTTACTTGCCTATTCTTAGCCCAACCCACCAAAATCGCATTGCATTAAAGACATTCAGCTCATTAACAAACAGAGTCTGGAGTTTCGGGCCCCAAGGGACTCGACGCGAATGTCGCAACACAGCTCATTTCTGAACTATTTACATTTACGAAATAAACTTTTCGGAGAGCCCTTGTTGTTAGGCAAGCCAGTGACGTAACACTGGACATGTTTAGAATTGAGTTATTCTTGATATTGTGTGCTGAAGGTCGAGACAAAATGGAATTCTATCATTGATAACAAAAATATCTAAAATACGTTGTATGTACGCAAGCATGAAATGAAAGATTTTATTGAAATTCGAAACGCTTTGAAAGTGGTAATCACAGGTAAGAGAGACGATGCACTCTGCATGTCTTGTTGCCTGCACGTTACTGATGGACACTTCTGAAGGTGCCAAAGCCCAAACTTGAGGATTGGATTTCTCCAATTTAGATCGCCATCGACGCCCTAAGAAGATTGAGTAGTTAAGTATTAAAGACTCACTATCGGTTCTTTTGAAATAGATGAATACATAGAAGAAATCATATTGCCATTGACAGAAACAGGATGGGTTGCTTTGAGTTTAAAATCGCCATGGCACTTATTATTCAACACGAATATCTACAACAGTTACATTCGCGTCCCTCGTCCGAACTAGGACCTCAGAAGTACACGAAGTTCCAAGTTAAAGAAACAACGCTCGATCTGACAAAAGTTCCTAGATATTACAAATTCAAATAACTGCAAGTGTCACCATTCCTGGCTCACAAATAGGATATTCTTGTTATACATAATTCAAAGTGTACGTAGGAATACACCGGTACCGCATTGCAGCACCTACCTTCAAACTTGGGTATAATGCTGCCTACCCACTGGGACCATTGTGGGAATTGATTGTAGCTTGGAGTGTGTTTTAAGAGGGGAAATTATTTTCTTGTGTTATTTTGAAAGTGGGTTAACTTGTTTGGTAGGAAGGGTAATTTTATATTGTGGTATTTTCTACTTCTGTAAGTAATTTTATTGGGTTAGATTTTTGTCTAACTCTGGTCTATTGGACTAACAAGTTAAGTTACCATTTTACTTTGCCATCGCCATTTTATTTAAAAAATTGAGCTAATTCTATCCAAATGTACATTATGCACGTATTTTCATATTTACGGTATATTTTATTTTCACAAAAAAAAATTCTTGGTATTTTTACATTTATAAAGTGACAAGAACATAAACTGGGCCAGCCTTTGAAAAACCAAACACAATAAATGTTACTTATAATCGTATTTTTCGAGATTTATAAAGGTTCACGAAGGGCCGCCTTTGCCTCAATCCCGGTCTCCACAACAAATAAAAAATAAATCCTATATTTTACTACGCAATCAAAACATAATCTTGAAATTCGAAAACACACTAAACCCCGCAAGTCTATAAAGTCGACACTGTCGACTCAATTTCGACGCGACAAAAACGTAACGACAATTCTACATTTGAAAAATGCGAAAACTTTTTCGTTTAAGTTTCCAACTCCCGCGTTTTATGTTCACATTACCGACAAACCTTTTTGGTCCTTGAAACCCGGTATGTACTTGAGGCGATTTCACTTTCAGTCACTACGTATTTTATACGATTGAACTATAAAATTTCTAATTTTGAGGGCGACTGGCTCGTTTTTAGATCTCCTCTTCAATACTGGCAGCTTAATTGGCGTAATGTTTAAAGAGGAGTAACTTTGCCTTGTTTGGTTAGTAGCGCTTTGCTTACATAAACCGCCATATCTTTTTAAATATTCGGCCATGTTGGTTTAATATTCTAGCCAGAAAATTAAAAACCAACAAGGATTTCTTCCAGTACTAAGTACAGCCATGAATACGTTTGCAATGTTCGTATATTCGTGTCAAGTGCTCTACTAAGTCATTCAACGCCACGCTCTCTCTCTGAAAGGCCTACATTTATTACAGCTGCGTAACTTCCGTCAACCCGGCCTATCTAAACACGCAGGCCGCCGTAACATTTGAAATTTAATTGGTCGCAGCGCCATCTATTATTACTAGCGAGGCACTAAACATGTACAAGGTATGAATGGACCAGCACGCATGCGTACTACGCATCGATCCGGGACACCAACTTTGTAAATAATCTATTCAGCGACAAAAAAAATCGCGGGCCATGTAATATTTTTCAAATCTAGTTCATACAAATCCGAATAAAATCCTTCAAAAGTTCTCGAATTAAATATAATATAGCTAGATCTTAAATAAATTGGAATTCCTTAACGATAGAACGTATAAAAACAGAGAACTTCCAACTTTGAAACAGATATTACAAAGAAAATTTGATTATTAAACGTCGATGAGCCGTCGTTTCGGTGATACCGAATATTTCATTCCTCCAATAAAATTTTATTCGGAGTCGGCGCAGAGACGCCATGTTTACACCGTTTTCCCGCCAGTAGGGGCGCCACGATCGCTGCAGCCTCGCGGGCGTAGCTGTCAAAATTACATTTACGAAAAAATCGCTTTTCCTTCACATATTGACGATAACCAATCGATATTATCGAAATTAGTGAACAACAATGATCAAGTTTGAATATTAAATAGTTCGTTTCATAATTCATATCTCGTTTAAAACCTAACCTATTTAGGTTCGGTCAGCGTCCGTCGGTATATGGTGACAATAATTTTGAGTGTTATTGCGAAATGTCCCGGACATTTCTTCTTATCTTTCTGTTTATTTTCGGCGTTTGTTATTGTAATCCTGATGCGAAACGCCTTTACGACGATCTTCTGAGTAACTACAATAGGTTGATACGTCCTGTTGATAAAAACAATAATACTGTTCTGGTGAAACTTGGGCTGAGGCTGTCACAACTGATTGATCTGGTAAGTACTTCAAAACAATATTATTCTTTATTTGAAACTTCAAATCTTTGAAACATCGAAGAAAAGCCAACCTCGTGACAAAGTTTGGGGTATCTAATTACATTCTCTCGTAAATTGATATTGTGATGGAATACGATGATGAATTGGCAAATAAGATGAATATTGTTCTTCTGACATACTGTACCTACCTACTATATGAATAAGGTGCTAAATATGGAGCGTTTTTAAGCTTGTTTAGTTCTGTGTGAATCTATGTTTTAGTTTCAAGTTAGAACAACAGGTGCATGTGATTTATCTAAGAAAGAAGCAACTAGTATATAACTAAGACCACGAATCCGCTTATAATAAATGTTATGTTTCATTGATTCATCATGTAAATCAAAATCAAAAGTCATTTATTCAAATTAGGCTGATAATCAGAACTTTTCGAACGTCGACTTTACAAGAGACAGTCCCCCAAAACGCCAGCTAAACGGCCAGTATTATATTCTTAAACTTAGCCTGATAGACCCTAATAACACATAACAGGATTCCTGATATCATGAAATCATGCTTACTAGCAATTAAAAAAATGATTTTTTAATATTTTTCAGCGTCATCTGCCTAATCTGTCCCCAACAAGATAACTTTCAGTATGACCGAATACAATACATTACAATTATTATTAGCATGCCTTAAAGAGGACACACCTATTAAGTTGTATAAACAGTACTTGTTTTTACTACCTACAAAACTCGTTAGGTGTAGATACACGACGGTCCACTGTATTAGTAGCTGCTCCACTAATGAAAAGTTTATGGGGTGCGAGGGAGCAACACAACATCCTCTGACCCCAAACGCGGTACCTATTTACGTACTTGTAGCATGGTTCTAAATATATACACCTAACTATAGATTCTCCTCTGCTATTATTTTCTGATTAATTTCGTTGAGGGCTCCAAGACAGTTGAATTTTTTGTCTGAGACTTCGTCGAGCTTCATTGCTACGTCGCTTTTCTGGTGGTCGCCACTGTTGTTTCTAGCTTTCAGGAGTTGCAGTTGTTTGGGAAAAGCGTAGTGGGCTTGTAACGAAAAAAAAAACAATACAAAACTAAAGTGCTGTATTATTGTGCATGCTTCCAGTCTGTGGAATTCACTGCCAGCTTCTCTGGTCCCTGATCATTATAATCTATTTAAGGTTCGAGGGAATCGGTTTCTTCTAAGCAAGCGTGCTCCACCCTGGGCCGCGTCATCGCTTCACATCAGACGAGTTGCGGCCTAACGCAAGCCTATTTAGTATAAAAAACTTATTTCTTCAGGTTTTCGCAAACAAAACTAAACGTAATAAGCGCATTTGAAGTATGCTCAAGAAATGTCAACATCATCATTGTAATTGAAAATTTACACTCCTAGCTGTTGAACGCAATTTTAGATACGCTGATCGAGTTAAATTTCTTGGGTCACTTCGTTTTTATTTATTTATTTCAATGGGTTGCTGGGTTGTGGAGGTCAGATAAGCAGCCGCTTCATGTAAAATACTGGTATTAAGCTGCATCCGGTTAGACTGGAAGCCGACCCCAACATAGTTGGTAAAAGGCTAGGCAGATGATGATTTATTTATTTCAAACAGTTATGCATCATAAAAATTAAAATAAACAGATTAAAGAATTACAATTACAATACAATTAAAATTGAAAATTATACATTAATATTTAACAAATTTGAAATTACAATGTACAGAAAAAAATTAAATAACATGCTAATATTGGAATAATATCTTGACATTAGGCAGTACGTGAACCACGCAGCAGTGGTTCACGTCCTGACAGTCGAAACGTTCAACAAAAGCATAATTTTAAAATGATAACAAAATTAGTAAGAATCTGTGCAACAGCAAAGTACCTTATACGTCTTAGATTACCAGCATGTTTGCAACTACTACAGGTATGTTGAATAAGAACGCATTTCCAGCTGGGTAATGAACGGTGTGTGCTGGTTCGATTCCCAGGCCAAATAAAGCGTAATCGGGTCTTGCCATCAGGAATTTACAGCATCAACCCGGTGACTGGATCGCCCGGTTGATGATAAGAGGCTTGGCCCCTATGGCACTCAAACATTACTCTGTCAAACCCTTTAGGGATTACAGGCGTGATGTTTTAATCTTTGAATTTTAGCGTTACACAAAAGAATAATCTGGACCTCTGCAGCTTGTGGGTTTCCATTCCAATCATTTCTCATTATATTCTCGTAATTTCACATTGTCTACCTATACCAGTAATATTAAATGAAATGAAATGAATTTATTTGCTAGAATTGAACATTATAGATGGTCGGATTTATATACAGAGGCTCAAACGATTTGCTAGATCTAGCAAAATTATAAAATACAATAATAAAAAATTGAAGCTAAAATAATTAAAATGTTATAATAATAAGATGCCAATGATTTGTCAATAAAATTTGTATAATTTTATTCCTTTTTAAATATACATTTTAACTATATACATTATAATAATTAAAATGACTAAAATTAACTAACTACAAACTATAAAAGAGCATCAAAAAACTCCTCCTCAACGCTGTCAGCTGGTAATGTGCCCAAGAGACTGGCGGCGTTGCCACGTTGTATGGTAACACTTAGCCTCTGGCCAAGGTAAAAGCCAGCCCTTGGGTCACGGGAAGCGTCAACTAGGCGTTTGGAAAATTCCAAATTTTAACGTGACTCTTTAAGATTAAGATACTCATTCACAGAATAAAATGATTTATCTATAAGCCATCTGAATAATGCCGTTTTAAAACGATTGATTAATTATAATTATGGGTATAAGATTGATTCTCTAACTCCCTCCCCCCTCCACGGGTCAAGGGGAGGGGCTTCTGACCCGTGGAACACCAAAGTGGTTCATCTAGGTGTTCCACGATTAACTTTCTGTACCTTGGTTCACCTAATGAGTGGACCATGGGTATTTATACAAAATAATGTACCTTTAGTTCACCTAACTGGTGAACAAAGAATGACTATAAAATTATGTACCCATGGTTCACCTAACTGGGAAACCTCCTCAAATTATGTTAAATATCGTACTTTCAAAAACAAAACTAAAAGACATCGACAAACAAAAAATCGTGAAGAAACCGGCCTGTTCTAAAACCAAAAAGTGACATTATTGACATCCTACAAACTGGGCCTGCGGGGGGGATTACAGCTCATTCCCATTCACAGCAGTGGGACCATTATAATATGATTAGGCTATCTCCTAACACCTATACGCGATCAACACCATTCCCACACATTATTGCACAAAAGGCACACATAAATACACCGTTACTTACTCTAATATGAAAAGAAACCTCACAAGCTCCCAATTCCCTTCATATCGCACAAAAATCTATTCATCCATGACGGGAAAATGGCGCGAATGTCTATGGTGTATTGATTACCGCAAACAACCTTACCTGCGGTTACCATGGCAACCGGAGGGTTCCACAGGTGCGATGAAGACTGCCCTCGTGGGCCTAATCAAATATTTAGTAAATATCTTTAAACAATAATGTATGGGCTTGTAAAATTGCTGTTGTTTAGATAATCTACATGTTTTAGTATAGCGTGGTCAAGTGTGATAGTGTACCTATTATTGTTTTATGAGGATCCTTAATAAACAGACCGATTGCTTGAATTATCCACTGCGTGTTCTTGAATTGAGAGTTCAAAGTTGGTAATTTGTTAAACTGTACTTTAGCATTTGGTGTACAAGGAAGGGTATGTTGCTAGTTCAACAAACAAATGGCATGGTGGTCATTTGTTCGACAGGTCATAAATTCAACAGGACCCGAGTGCGATAGTCAATGTGTGTAAGAAATATCACTTATAAGTAATTATGATTCTCGATACCGCTGGGGTTACTACTTTTTATATTTACTAAAATGACATGAGATTTTAGACAGAAAATTGTATAAACTAGTAAAAGAACAGATTTATGAGCAAGATTTTAGGGGAAAAAAACTTAATGGAACCTATAACGAAAGCAGATTTGATAATACCTACTTTGAAATTGTCTTTTCAAATGCAGACTCCTTATTCCAAAAGTACTTACTTATGAGACTAGTGAACCTTGCATAATTGGGGGTGAAACTCTAGTAATTACAGTAAAAGGTGGTGGATGATTTCTAGACAGTTCCACCACAGCATCTTATTCTGCAGCCACTGAGCGTAATGAGTTCCCGGTTAGTAACACACAGGTACCGTTGAAGTTACTCGTAAGTAAAGCTTGTCAACTTCGTCACTCGGTTACGTGTGGAATGTAATAAGATGTCAGGTACTTCTTCGAACGGCAATCAATATTTGATACCATCATTAGAAACGTATTTTAGAGAGCTATCTTTTCTTCGTGTCGCGCTTGTCATATTCAGATTTTATTGGTCCACATATAAATTGGTTAAAAAATTCTAGAAAATAAATAATTTCATTGCATTTCAAAATTTCGCCTCTTCTAGGGCGTCGTCGGTGGCTGCGTAAAGGGCACTTTCACTACATATTTTGGGGCACAGACTCTACCTAAATATCTTCTCAACAGAACAGTCATAGACCGCGATTTAGTAAGTAATTTTTAAAGGCTTGCGTTTTCCCGCAACTCGCCTGATGTGAAGCGATGACGCAGCTTAGGGCGGAGCACGCTTGCTTAGAAAAAACCGATTCACTCGAACTTTGACGAGATCTAGATTATAATGGTCGGAAAACAGAGAAACCAAATCTTTACAATCTCATGTTCGTGGAAGGGAAAATAACCAAGTTGCTGTTTAATCAATCAATTAACTCAGACCGTGTCCACCAGCTTTAGCATCCAGACTTTTCCAGCCACCTTTTGAAGATCTTGGTCGGTCTCTTTAGCTGGGAGGCATTTCACGCTATACTTACCGATACTGTTTCGCATTTAAGACTTGTTTGCTCCTTCGCCTATGGGCCACTTCGCCGAGACAATGAAGCTCGACAGAGTCCCAGAGAAAAAAATTTACTGTCTTCGATCCCGTAACGAAATGAATCAGAAAAGAATAGCGGAGAAGTAGGAAAAACATGATTCCACTACAGCTTACTCTGCGAGCTATGTCGGTAACTCCAGCTGTTCTCCGGATAATTTCATTTCGGATCCTTTAACGAGTCTGTGAGCACAGCCGGCTCCATAGCACCCTGAGCTACTTCGAATTGACGTTGTGGTGTAATAAATTCTCAGCTTTCGATTTTCACACCCAAACACATCATCGTCAATGAATTCTAATTCCTTATGCAAACACCTCACCTCTGATAGCTGGTTACCATGGCAACAGTTCTACAGGTGCTCCGGATATGGATAACCCTCACGGGCCTACTTAAACATTTGAAAAGGGATTAACCGCACAAACAGACGAATTTAAGAATCTTGTTTGTTCGGGATTTATAACCGGTTCAATCCGGTTCAGATTTAAGAAAATGGTGTAAAGTGTTGGTTGGACCTTTGTGGGATTTGGAAATAGATATGGGTACTTTGCAAGGTTTTATGAATCATAGTTTTGTATATCGATCGCATATTTAAATAGATTTCATGTTTCGCAATGTTGTCCTCAATTATTCTTTAATGTAATGGCCACTATTTATGAGGTAAATTCGTCTAAAACTCAGTTTCTTTTAAAACAAAATAAGTAAATAAATGCCAAGAAACAAAATAGACATCATATTCCTATTTTTAATATTAGTCTGGTAGATGTTTAATCAACAAGATAGGTTGAGAGACACCACCGCATCATTGGCATACAAGAGGAGCTCGAGGCTAAATAATAACAGCCGCTCGGGTCGATCGTCAGGTTAAACCGCGCTTGCCTGAGTTGGTATGTGGATGGGTGACCACCCATACATACCGAGTTTCCTCCGTGCCTCAGAAAGCTCGTTAAGCCGTTGGTCCCTGCTGTCAATTGTAGATCTTTGACAGTCGTTACAGGTAGTCAGTGATCCGAAAGGCTGACAACCAGTCTTACCAAGGGGTATCGTATTACCTAGTACTAACCGGGTTGTGGAGGTCAGATAGGCAGTCGCTCCATATACAATACTGGTATTCAGCTGCATCCGGTTAGACTGGATGCCGACCCCACCATAGTTGGGAAAAGGCTAGGCAGATGATGAAATAAAACGAAAATAAGAATGTAAAAGTCCATATTTTTTTAAAAATCCCAAATATGGATAGTATCGTACGTATCGTAACAGCTCAGTGGGTACTAACGACCCAATTTTAAACAGTTTCCAATTAAAGCACCCACTGCTCTTTACGACTAGCGGTTTGTTTCAGAAACGGGAAGCAATGCTTATCTTTTATTTTCCTTCATAAACTTCAAAATACCTTTAATTACTGTAGTAACTATAGCCTACTACTATAGTACTTTAACCTACAACATTTTGGAGACGGAAAGAAAGTTGAAATGCAGGCGAAACTGAAACAACTAACATATGTATGTAGTGTGCATGAGAAAATCGAACATTTCTATTTTTCTGCATTGTTCCTGTATAATTAGCAAACCTGATGATTATTAATTTGTTACGGTAGTGATTTTTGGTAAAGGAACCCACCCTGATTAAACAATTAAATATTAGTAACGCAGTCAGGAATAACACCTGGAAAATACTTCTCGTCTGACACACTTGGAAGAGCGTTCGTAGTGACTTCTGTAGGGGCTAATGTGATTCGTCTCACGGTAGTTCGCCACCTCTCCCTGCCGGCTGTCATCCTGGTACACTCGTGCAATAGACCGCACAAAGCAGACTTAATTTAGCTGGTCCATCGCAAGGGTGAAAAATACTACTTATCATAATATCGTTTAGAACAAAAATTATCATGGTTTTTCAGCAAAAGTGATAAAGTACACCACGTCATCCTATCCCACACTTCATAATTTCTTAGACAATGTAATTCAAAAAGCAATTAATTTTGGCACTCGTTTCATACAGAAATGCAAGCCAAGGAATACTAAAACGCATCCATTGTCTAGTTCTCGAGTTGAGTTCGCGAATATTTATTACGGTAATAAATTATGGAAGTTCCAACCTGATCTTGAAGATTACACCGCATTCGGTCTGTAGGGGTTACTAGGTTTTTAATTGGCTAGATTAGGTTGGTTTCCAACTTATAAACTACGAATAGATGAAAAGATAAACTTCTTTTTTTTTGTAAAAGATATCTATTGTCTAATTAAACCAAGAAATCGTCGATCCTGACCAAATACTTTTACATAAAGTAACTTGACACACCGATACAACTATTGGAGCTAGTTTCCAGTGCTCAGACAAATAAAATATCAGCAGATTAGGAAGGACATTTATGAAGGAACAAATAAAACGTCACATCATCATTAGTATCGAGCACTGCACTGTGGGTTTTTTTTTTGCCGCGTATATGTTGGAAATTATACCACGAGAAAGAACTACTTGGATAAAAAATATCCTCTATCCCAAGACTTATGGTATGCCTTTCAAAATTAAATCGAATACTATTCAGTCGTGTATGAAAGGTGTTGAAAGGTTTAGGACCGAGTTTTAACAGACTTTCGCATTTATAATGTTAGTACGGATTGTTCAAAATATAATTTCGGTCAATTTCAAGTCCTAAAAAATTGCATGGTTTTTTATAATTATATCGAAGCTATCCCCAAGTTTTAAATTAAACTCTTTCATAATCAATTTCCCCACTACGGTATATGTTCACAAGTATTCGGTATCAGTTGGTTAGCAGGTCAAACAAGTAAGTAAGGCAAGTTTAATTACCAGCGTGTAATGAACGAGAGAGTTACAGCCTCCTTGCTTAACCTCATTGTTACCTGTCGTCGCTTTTATTCTGTTCGGCCAGTGTGTGAAAGGTTTTCCTATTAGACGGTGTTGAGATTGAAATATTTTCTGTTTCTAACAATAAGTTAGTGAGCAGTCAATTTCGAAACCAAAGAACACAATTATTAATATTCTATTTACGAAAATTATCGGTATGAAGCCTGTAAATATTTTCATAGTTTGTGGAGTAATTTTCAGGCAAAGGTCTAACGCTGGACTGTCTATGATTCGTTGCTCTTTTCTAGTAACTGTTTCAAAATAAAACAGGTATTTTAAGTAATTTATTTATTTGGTACACCAACAGCATTAAATACTAAACATTTTTAGGAGACAATAAAAAAATATATAAAAGTACTGGTATGTATGCCTATTACAGGTATACGCAGCATTCGCCATAGTGACAACAACATAAAGTTCTCTAAGTAATAGGAATGACAATTGAATATCCATATGGTAGAGCAAGTTTGCATTAAATCCCTCGGCATATAAATCGCCTGCTATGGTCAACATTTTATCATTTCCACGACAAACATAACAGCAGAGGTGGACCTAATAGTATAGCTACATTTCGCCAATTATATTTTAAGTGTCACGTAATAGGGGGTGAGCCTATTGCCATAAACCGCGCACAAATCCAGACTCCGTGTCAACTACTGAGAGATTCTTGATGGAAAAACACAATAACACTTCACAAACACAAAAACTGACAAAACTCTAGTTACAATTCAAAAAACATTTGAACGTCTCGTCTCATTAAAAATATATTCCAAAGAATGAAGGTATAACAGGATAGAAGTAAGGACCGAACTATTATCATTTAAACTACGTGGAAAGTTAGTCAGCGGACAAATTCCAGTTGTGACCTTAACAGTTGGTTCGCTAGTGGAATGTTAAATATGGGTACAAAGAGGTTGTTTCACGACGTATTTGTGTATTTTTAGTGCTTGAAAATGTGTCGTATGCTGTCTTTGTTTAAACAATTTTAGGTTCGGGATCCTTGACGGTACAAAATTTTCTTTACGCCTTGTCTAATTGGGAATGCCGTCTTCTGGCAACGATACATTTTTAATGCGTACCATATACACGACTAGGTTTTCAGTTTACTATTAAATAGGCATTTCATGTAAAATAGAGATTTTTGGAAGGTAACCTCAAATTAGTCTTTGATCAGACTTTGCTTCGTGGACGATAGCTTACTAAAAAAACAGTATTTGCTATGTAATGTTTCCTCGGCCAAATTATGACGAAAGGCCTTGACACGTTAGCTTTACAAAATGGAAACATAAACGAAAACTGAACTATGCGGAATCCGAAATTGCTTGCAAAAAAATGCATGTTTCGAAATAAACCCTTTCCAATCCGGAACTGCAAACAGCGAGTTTGTGCAGGGAAAATTTTATTTGCGCATAACCTGGTCGCTAACGACTTCAGTTGTAAAGGGTCCTTAATTGAAATAAAATTGACGTTTACAGTCTGCGCTGGGGACTCTTAATTGCTATGCAGTCGGCCACGTAAGCTATTCTCGATCGGTCTGCATGGTCCTCGGCTGTTCTCGGCTGTCCTCGGCAGTTCTCGGGTCTTCTGGGCTCGTGGCCGGTTCGAACCGGTTTTATGTCGTTTTTATGACTCAGCCATTCAGAGCCGGAGTTTGCGTGCCTGAAATGTTTTCGAAATTGGTTTGATCTCCTCGTTCGGAGTATTTTTGGTTTTCGTGAAAGTTTAATACGTGCGAGAATGTTGTGTACTGGATGGAATAACGTGGATAAACGCTGACGGGAATGTTGTGGGCTTTAAAAGTAGCCAATAAACTGAATGCGGTAGTACTTGTTTATTCTGTGTACAGGCATTCTTTCTGGTTTTATATTTCTAGTTTCGTTTTTGGAGAGAATCGTAAAGTAGGTTAGCTTGAAGTAAAATATTTGGAAACAGAAATCGAGTAGTCTTGGCAAAGCCAATATTGTTACCTAACCAAAAGAATTTAGGTAGGTACTCGAAATATGTAATATATTTTTTGATGAGTGGAAAAATCCATAGAGCAATAAGTACGTGAATAATTCATAAATCATGACACAAGCAATAAAAATAACCCAAATAGAAATACATTTAACCTCAAAAAAGGTGACCGAACAAAGCTCAAAAAAGGTGAACGTACATTTGATACTGGGGTGACAGTAAAAAACGATACTATAATAAGCACTCACCATCCACAACTTGATATCCTCGCTGACGTCATAGCTATCGTATTTTCGCCGTCGCAAACACAAAACAGACAGAATTGCTGACAATACAAAAGTCATGTTCAATTTTGTGTAAGCGAAACACGTTTTAGAGAAATGACAACAGTAAAACGTTAAACGATGTCTGGATGTCGTATTGTAAAATACCTAGTTGCAGACAAATCACCTCGGAGACTTACGGGACGTTCACATTGATCACGATTGATTTGATAGAGTTGATTGTAGAAACATAAAAGAAAAGGCAGCTAAGAAAATTGTAAGATCATTATTGACGATATTTAATATGAGAAAACTTGAAACCCATTATTAGTAGAATGGAGTCAGTAAATACATAACTGGAAATGATGATAATGCCATATGGGCGATTTCAGCCACAGCGACTGCATTCGTTGGCTTTTTAGGGTGGGTGTCGAGAGATTTGGTGTGTTTCTCTTTCATGTGCTCTCAAGAGGCTAGTATATCCAACTTTGGCCGAAAAATCCTGAGCACAAAGCCGATATGTCAGAACGCCATTGACGACATTGTAGGGCGGGTATCTGTAGATAAGATGCATGTCATTAAATTCTGAACTACTTACCATAAGCCCGATGGTATTTCCCATCGGTGAAAAGAAATAGAATACAATAGAATAATATTTATTTGCTTAAAAACATGGTATAAAAGATGGTAACATACACAAAAAAAATAACAAGACATACATGTTTTTGCTTAACATTGTGCGTACAAATTTTTACGAGCATATATTTAACATTTATTGTCTAAGAAGTCTTTGACACTATGAAGACTATGACTACACAACCATTCATGCAATTTATTATTAAATAATCTCATGTTTAATGTCGTGAGATGACTTGGTATCTTATTATATAAACGTACACCCATATATGTATATACAATTTTTATTATATTTAGCCAATCTTGGAAGGACATCCAGTACGAGCCCGTGGGGCTCTCGTCGGTTACGAGTAGAGATGTGCCGTTGCCGGCAATATTGCTCAAAGTGGGAATATTGGTGGCAATATTGCCAGCAATATTGCCGGGAGTGGAAATATTTGGGAATATTGCTTAATTATAAGTCAAATTAAGTAGGGAAACTATGTACAATACTCAAAATTAGCATTTACAGGCCCTTATCTACATTATATACAATAAAATATTGTTTTGGGTAAAATTGCCAATAATGCCAGCAGTTTTGGCAATTTTCCCGGTATTTTACCGGCAATATTGCCCATGTTGCCGCACACGATAGTGAATATAAGAAATAACACATGAATATTAAGATAAGAATTGACGATCGTTGTGTATTGAATAAAAGGCATAAATTCGAATAATTTCCTTTAAATGTTGTACTTGTTTTTCATGCAAAATCACATAACAAAAACAACGAGTATAAGTATACAATATGGAAATAACAAAGTGTAAATCTTTACAAATCTTTATCAAAACTACAAGTAATTATCAACAAAAATAACATTATTTTAATATTTTAATGCACTTGTTTCGGTAATAAGGATTACCATAATAAGTAAATCACCGTTTAGAGTAACAACTTAGTAGTTTTTATAATCATTTTAAAATCACAGCTCTTGTTGTATTTTTTTAATCTTCGTCATTTGTGAAACGATTAAAAAAAAATCTTTTATCTGAATGGATCTAATTCCCGATTGGTCCCATAGAAATTTCATCAAAATCGGTTCAGCAGTTTGGTTTTGAAATCAAAATAGCTGGAAAAAAATATGTCATCCAAGTAAAAGAAATTGCGAAATTGATATTTGACAAGGATTTGTAACACACTTAAGTTAAAAAAACACTAAAAAAGCGGAAAATAACTTTACTTTCGGAAGTGTTTTTTTTGGAAGTCGGTTTTTTTTGCAAAAAAGTTTTTATTTTACCCTTTTTAGTTATCGTATCACACACAAATCCTTGTCAAATATCAATTTCACAATTTCTTTTACTTGGATGACATATTTTTTCCAGCTACATATTTTGATTTCAAAACCAAACTGCTGAACCGATTTTGATGAAATTTCTATGGGACCAATCGGGAAGTAGATCCATTCAGATAAAAGAAGAATTTTTGAAATCGGTTCATAAATGACGAAGATTAAAAAAATACAACCGAATTGAGAACCTCCTCCTTTTTTTGAAGTCGGTTAAAAATGTAGAAAAGCTCCTTTCCACAGAAGCAGAAGTCGAAGGAATAGATAAAACTTTTCACCGTAGTTTTCCCTAAACTCGTGTTAGGAAAAAATAGCTGCCACCAATTATGATACCAATACAATTTGACAGGCAACATTGGCAATATTGCCAATGCTGCTGGGAATATTGGTATTTTACCGGCAGTGGCAACATTGGGAATATTGCCGGTAGTGGCAATATTGCCACCAGGCACATCACTAGTTACGAGGATATAAATCATCAGCATCACTAAACAAATCCTTATGCTTTCTCATAAACACGCATGTTTTTATACGTAAAGAGACGGTAGCGGTACCAAGCCAAACTTTTTAAATATCGGTCTACTGGATTCGCCAGGTCGAAGTCCGTATATTGCTCTAATACATTTTTTTGTTCAATAAATGCTCTATATTGATCTGTGCAACATTATCAAGTCATAACGGAGCACCGAACGGAGGACGAACAACTTTCATCGCCTACTTAACGACTTTATGTACCGACGCCAGCACATCAAGCTACAACAATCTGCCAAATTTCTTTAATAGATTTTTAACTTTATCGTTAAAGAATTAGGTTCAAGGTTCATTAGGAAAATTTGACAGTTTCGGGGAGCTTGGTGTGCTTGCGTCTGTACTTCCTAAAAATCCTTTCGTAGTGCTTGCAGTTGTTTTATGTACATATATATAAGGAACTCATGTGCAATACTTCATGGTTCTACACCCAGCAGTGTATGTTGTACGGTGTCTGTCAATGAATTTAAGATTTTTTAAGTAAACATCACTACTTAAGCAAGTCAACACTATTATGTCATTAATTAAATAAGACTCTTCATAAAAAGCAACATTGCTTCCAATACTTTAATGTTCTCAAAGTAACTTCCAAACTGATCAAAATAAGTAATGCAAAGATTTTTTCTTCGGCAGTGTCCTCTGGCTCGCTGCCAGAGTGCTTAGCTTAAAGGCAAAGCTCATTAGTGGCTGCAGAAACAGTTTTTTCAACCATCCATAGTATAAGGTTAGGTTCTGATTTTTTAACGACTTTCTTTGCATTGAGTTAGTAGTAGTTAGTATTAGTTTGATGATATTATTAGTCACAACATTCATTCACGTCATTTATTTGCATACACTGCTTATTGTATTAAAACTTCTCATCATCGTTATTTACCTGGTTAAACTCAAACTCAACTCAAAGCATTTATTTCAATTAGACCATTACAGGTACTTTTGAATGTCAAAAACGGTCATGTTAGAACCATCAACCCCTTTTAAGTCGTTACAAAAAGACAAAATGCCTTAGAAAATAATTGCTGCTTTTCCTAGGCCTTCTGTCGTAATACCATTTTCTAATGTTCTTAAATGCCCAAAAAGACTATTGCAATCCAAATCCATTCGAAGCTCTACTATCTCTAATACGTACGTTAGATATCTTGTACAGAAAACCCAAAAGCCGATCGTAAATTACATCCCCTTTTGAAAACATACAACCAATGTTGTTAGGAGCATTATTGCATCTTTTGCGATTTTAGAAATCGAGAAATAAATCGGTACAGCTCCCAGCTTCGTTATTTCCCGAGGGATCGGACTAGTAGCCGAAACTTATTCAAAAGATGTAGCTCGATTTTCAGTCTTTTGTATAAGATGGTTATTTAAAATGAAACATTAGGTCAACATGAAACGGAATTCCTTTTACACAACGACACGGCTGTAATCCCAGGAGGGAAAGACAGAGGTGCACCTATAGTACACCTCATTTCGCCAGTTTTGTTTAAGTCCCATGTAGCCTATTGCCATCAACCGGGCACAAATTCAGATTCCAGGCTGAGAAATTGTAGATGGAAAAACTACCACTTTTTTCAGACCAGGAAATCAGTTCTGCTCAGCGCTTACAACCGTTTCACATTCAAAAATGCCTTTTATAGGCCTAATAGAAATATGTACTTTGACTTTGAGCACAGACTAACATACCAGAAGAATGCTCGTTTACTTTTATTATGAAGAAAACTTGAACAAAATGCTTTTAACGTCGGCGTTACAAACGATCAGCAGTAATGTGGATTTGAAACTTGCAGATACTAATGTACATGAACTATTGTTGCTCCAGCTTCTGTTATATTTAATTAATCTCCAAATGTACCTACTTCTTGATTCTTGTGTTGTTCTACGGGTTTGTTGAAATGGATTTTTTTTTCTGTTCTTTCAAACAGTAGTATTGCTTGTCGCCAAATCATGTGTGAGGTTTTTTATTAATGATTTATCAAAGGCCTCTTTTCTTTCTATGTCTTGGTTAGCAAAATTTTATTATCATCTTTAGTATATATAAACAAGTTTTTCACGCCCGTCTGTGTGACAAGGTTCTCCTTCTAAACTTAACAACGGATTTTTAGACAGTTTTCACCATCATTTGAAGAATTTTATTCCGGAAGATTTGTGTGTGTTTTTTTTATAAAAGTCTCGATACTTTGTGGAGTTGTAAAATCCGTGCAAAACAGGGACATCTGGCTAGATATTATTTGTATAAACCAACATTGATTGCATTGTTACCAGTCTGTTAGACTAAAGGGAATAATCATTCGTCATCATCATTCTCCTAGCCTTATACAATTGGCCAATTTATTTGGGGTCGGCGCAGCATCTCTTATTCTTCCATGATTCTCTCTATTACTTTTCATCTTATCAGACACCTCCTTTCTAGCCATATCATCCTTCACACAGTCCATCCATCGTTTCTTTGGTCTTCCTCTACTCTTATACCCATCCACATTCATACTCAAAACTTTCCTCACGACATTTTCCTCATTCCTCAGCATAACATGCCCATACCAAGCCAACCGATTACCACACAACTAAAGGGAATATACCAATAATAATCTAAATCGACATCGACATCGGTGAAGGAAAACATCGTGAGGAAACCTGGACTTATAATATAAACTAGTCTGAAATTGCCAACCCGTCTTGAGCAAGCGTGGTGATCAAATGCTCGTGCCTTCTCTGTGTGAGAAGAGACCTTTGCCTAGCAGTGGGATAGTTACAAGCTGGTATTATTAATCTAAATCGAAATCATCTTCCCAGAAACAGAAATTCAGTCTGATAACACCTTGAACTTAGGATATACGATAGCTCTCAATTGCTCCTCAACCTGTCTATGATAGTTGATCGTAGCGATAGCAGTTTTGGAAGCGATAGTCACGATAGTGGCTTAGCCGCCGGTGATTACAATTGAGATGTTAATTACCGGTGTGGTAACAATCCAACAGTCTGTTGCATACATACAGGAGAGGTACATTTCCTTTAATTAAGTCTTAGAACTTCTGTTAATGTATCGTCGTCAACTGCGTCTTTGTGAGTAAGAATAATAGTGTTACGAGCTGGGTATGGGATAAATTAATTACTACCAATCAGACAATTTAATAACTTTATTAAACACAAAACACTTAAATCTTAATCACAAGTACACTACTGATCACTATTCGCTTGGATATCGCACTTCTAGTTCACTTCGATTCGCTCCGTTGTATCGCCTGAATCAGACTACCCTTGTGTGTCGGCGCTTGTGCTTTTTATACTACCCCATTATTCACGAACATTCCGGCGATGTGTAGAACGGTTCGATAAAAACATCAACAAAAAAAACATTACCAAGTAGTAGGCAAAAAAATAATAACCTACTTGTACCGAATAAAGAAGTAGGTACTTTATGCCCTCGGCGTACGGTCGAAATTACAATGACAATTCCTAATATTTTTTATAAGTAGTTACCTACTTAACTTTGAACTAATAATAATGGCACGCTTCTCGAAGTTTTTAGCGCAAACACACTGAATCATGTCCTTTCTCGAAAGATCTCGTACGTACGACGTAACACTGCCCCCTCCTTAGACATGCTCGTCCCGAGCATCATTAGCCCCGTAGTATCGGGCCAATCGGTCTACATGAACAATCTTAGGCGCACCTCGTAGACCCTTCTGTATTCGGTAGGTGACATCGTTGATCCTAGTCACGACTCGGTATGGTCCATCCCATTTTGCTTGCAATTTCGGAGACCTCCCCTTGCTCCGCACTGGGTTATGTAACCACACCAGTGAACCCTCGTCGAAAGCCCTACTGTTTGCCTTGCGGTCATAACGGGTCTTCATCTTCTCAGACATCTGTTGGCCGGATTGTCGGATATGCTCATAAACATCATTCAGCTTGTTACGCAAATCATGTGCGTAATCTGTTACACTACGTGGAGCATCAGGGGGAGTTCCAGTGATTAAATCTGCAGGCAACCGTAATTCCCTTCCAAAGTTCGCGAATGCTGGCGTCACAGTCGTACTTTCGTGGACTGCGCTGCGGTAGGACAGTAGAAACGGCTGTATGTGCTTGTCCCAATCCCTTTGCCTGCTTTCCACGACTTTTGCCAGATATCTTTCCAACGTTTGGTTGAATCGTTCCACCATTCCATCAGATTGTGGGTGGTAAGAGGTGGTTCTGGTTTTGTAGGTACCCATCAATCGACAAGTTTCCTGAAATACTTGCGATTCAAAATTCCTTCCTTGATCGCTGTGTATTTCTAAGGGTACTCCAAAACGACAGAAAACTTCCTGAACTAATTTATCTGCGACAGTTGTAGCCTCTTGATTAGGAATGGCGAAGACTTCTGGCCACTTTGTGAAGTAATCCATGACCACCAGGAAGTACTTGTTTCCGCTCTCACTTTCTGGAAATGGTCCCGCAACGTCTAGTGCTATCCGTTCCCAAGGGGCTCCAACGTTGTACACTTTTAATGCACCTCGGCTGCGTGTGTGGGGTCCTTTCACGGCCGCACAACTGGTACATTTGCGACACCAGTCCTCCACATCATCTCGACAGTGGATCCAGTAAAAGCGTTCTCGAATTTTTAGTAGAGTCCTTTTTACCCCCATATGTCCTCCTGAACATCCATCATGGTAGAGCCGTAGAACATCTGGTACCTTAGCTTTAGGGACAACCATTTGTAGATGACAGCTGTCCCCTCGAGCGTTTTCCCATTTACGGCACAAGACTCCATCCTGGATCACCAAGCTGTTCCATTGCGCCCAATAACTCTTCGTGATGGAACTCATCGCAGCCACATCACTCCACTTAGGTTTAGGAGCACCAGCTTTGATCCACTCGAAGATCGGTTTGATGTCCGAGTCATTTTGCTGAGCCTGCTGTAGGGTTTCCTTCCATTCATCGCTGAGATCTGTTCTAAGCATCCTCACGGACACTACTTCCTTAGTCTCTTGCCTGGCACAGTGCTTACAGTCTTCAGGACAAGGTCTTCTTGACAAGGCGTCTGCGTTACCGTGAGTTCTCCCACTGCGATGTTCAGTTATGAAGTCAAACTCTTGTAGTAGTTCAATCCAGCGAGTACTTGCTCCATCAACCTTTCAAACGTCGCAGGAGCATTGCACAAACCGAATGGCATAACTTTAAACTGCCACAACCCTTTTCCTGTTGAAAATGCAGTTTTCTCCTTATCCTTGGGGTCTATTTCTACTTGCCAGTAGCCACTTTTCAGGTCAAGTGTGGTAAACCACTTCATACCAGTCAGCGTATCCAGTGTGTCATCGATCCTAGGCAGCGGGTAGCTGTCCTTCTTCGTGACGTCGTTCAGTCGTCGATAATCCACACAGAAGCGCATACTGCCGTCCTTTTTCTTTACCAGGACCACAGGAGAACACCATGGACTCGATGAAGGCTCTATAACACCGTCCTTCACCATTCCCTCAATCATGGTTTCCACCTCTTTTTCTCGTGCAACTGGCAGTCTTCTTGGTCGCTGACGGATTGGTAGCTCGTGGCCTGTATTAATCTTATGCTGAACAAGTCCAGTTCTACCTATGTCAGCATCGTTTGAAGAGAAAGTGTCGGCGTACTGCAGTAACATCTTCTTAGCCTTGTCCATTTCTCCTTTAGTTAAATCGCAGTTTTCCAAAAGCGTTGACACGTCAAATTTTGCACTACGAATTTTATTTCCGGTAGGCGGATCCTGCAATTGACGCATCCAAGCTACTTCCTCGCAAGTACCGATCAAGGTGCCCTTCTTGATCACATGCTCCTTGTAACTTGGATTCAGTATGCGTACTGCTGAGACGTTGGTGGCCTTGACCAGAGTACGTGCCATCTTCCATGGGAAGTCATTGTTCACCCTTTCTATCAGAACACTTCGATCTTTGTGTCCAGAATTCTGTGGTAATCTAATTGGCACAATTGTTTCTGATCTGCGAGGAAGAACAATCTCTTTCAAGCAGTACACTTTTCCTGATGGTGCACCTTCCATGAAGACTTCATGTGAACCACATTTCAATACTCCTTGATCAACGTCGATCTCGCAACGATGTTTCCGCATGAAGTCCAAGCCCAAGATGCAATCGTCCACTATATCGGCCACGATGACATTGTGCTGGTAAGTTCTATCACCCAATTTTAACTCCACATCCTTTTTTCCTCGGACGATTATGTGCTGACCGGTAGCTGTTAGTAATCGTATACGGTCGTGGTTATTGACGTAGTCCCCAAGGAACCGACTTGCTAGGTGAGAATTGACGACCGTGTGAGAAGCTCCAGTATCCAGCGTCAGTTTGCATGGTGTTCCATTGACTTCGCCTTTGATGGTCAGGCTGTTCCCATCATGTGCTTGCGAGATCAAGATTCTCAGGGCCTTTTCAATACCAGCCAGCACTCGCCCTCCAGTCCTGGCATTTACTCGTTTCCCTGCTGTGGCTGGGCAGTCACTTCAGCCACCCTTCCCTGCTGATCTTCTCTCGGAGTGCCGCGCTTAGGACAGCTTGACCGAAGATGACCCCTTTCTCCGCAAGTGTAGCACCTAAGACTGTACCCTTGCGGCCGGTCGCGTACAGGGGATGCTACAACCTCTCTGACGCGGTGCGTTCGGTGGTCCTGCCTCACTGCCTCTACTTCTAAGGCATGGGCCAAGGCGTCTTTCAGCGCCTCATGATGCCCAAGTCTCACAGCGGCTCTAACTTCTAGGTCGCGTATTCCATCAACGAACGCTTGTACCAGATTCCCATCGATAAGTGCAGGGGCAGACTGGTATGCTTTCCGAACCAGCTTTTCAACTTCGAGGGCCCACTGCTGTAGATTCTCGCCACTACGTTGAACACGATCTTTCAACTTAGCACGAAATACGTGCTCCAGGTGCGCGTCACCGTATCTGGACTCTAACGCCTCCAGCAGCTGCTCGTAGGTTACATTCTTGCCGAGCGCCTCAAGAATATTAAGGGCCTGGTCTCGAAGGGCCAAGGTGAGCGCGGTCATGGCTTGCGGTTTTGTCCATCCATTCGCCTTCATAACGGCCTCAAATTGCATTTTATAAGCCGGCCACGAAGATGTGCCATCGAATGGAGGCACCTTAAAGCCCCGCGCTGAAGGTGCAGCAACTACTGAAGCTACAGTCAAGTCTCCAGTCTTCAGTTCCCCCAAAGCCTTCTTCACCCCAGCGATCTGAACTTCGGCTTCTGAGAGGCGATTCTCGTGCTGCTGTACCTGATCCTTCATCACCTTTAGGTCTTTGCCAAAAGTTGCATGAAGATCCTTTATGAGGAGCATCTGCTCGTCTTGGCGGCGGACCTGCTCCTCTTGGCGGCGGACTTGCTCCTCTTTGTCTCGCTGCAACTGCTCTTCCAACCGGCGAACCTGCTCCTCTTGACGGCGAGCCTGCTCCTCTTGACGGCGAGCCTGCTCCTCTTGACGGCGAGCCTGCTCCTCTTTGTCTCGCTGCAACTGCTCTTCCAACCGGCGAGCCTGCTCTTCTTGACGGCGAGCCTGCTCTTCTTGACGGCGAGCCTGCTCCTGTAGCAGCGCCATTAAAGCTGACAAGTCTGGCGCCATTGATGCTGTAGGAACTGCGGATGGGCCAGCGACTGGCACTGACGTAGGCTGGACACCACCCGGTGTCTGTGTTGGGGAATCTCCAAACCGCCTTTGGTCCATGTCCTGCTGTCGCTGACTCCTGGTACGGATACCGTCCGTGTCGTCCTTCGGTAGAATTGGCATAATTTATCCCTCACTTCTGACACCAAATTGTTACGAGCTGGGTATGGGATAAATTAATTACTACCAATCAGACAATTTAATAACTTTATTAAACACAAAACACTTAAATCTTAATCACAAGTACACTACTGATCACTATTCGCTTGGATATCGCACTTCTAGTTCACTTCGATTCGCTCCGTTGTATCGCCTGAATCAGACTACCCTTGTGTGTCGGCGCTTGTGCTTTTTATACTACCCCATTATTCACGAACATTCCGGCGATGTGTAGAACGGTTCGATAAAAACATCAACAAAAAAAACATTACCAAGTAGTAGGCAAAAAAATAATAACCTACTTGTACCGAATAAAGAAGTAGGTACTTTATGCCCTCGGCGTACGGTCGAAATTACAATGACAATTCCTAATATTTTTTATAAGTAGTTACCTACTTAACTTTGAACTAATAATAATGGCACGCTTCTCGAAGTTTTTAGCGCAAACACACTGAATCATGTCCTTTCTCGAAAGATCTCGTACGTACGACGTAACAATAGGATTGTTTTGTTCTTAATTTAGTTTATATTATTGATGGCCATCCTGCAATCGGAGAGACGCTAAAAACATTGTCATGTTATTGCTACTGGCTAAAAAAACTTTTACCATTTTGTACTTTTCGCTTTTGTTAAAGCTTTTTCTGAACGGATCATATCGATTAAGATTAGTTTAGGCACTCTTTCAGTTCCTTGAATTTATAAACTTACACTGTCCCATACGGGATAGCATGGATGAGCAGTGATAGTCTAGTGGTGTGACCGTTGGACTGCCAAGTCATCGGTCTCGAGTTCGAACCCCAGACACGCACCTCTGATTTTTCGGAATTATGTGCGTATTGTACCTATAATTATCACTTGCTTCGGTGAAGGAAAACATCGTGAGCAAACCAGCATGCCTGAGAGATATTTCTCAACTGCATGTAAAAGCCAAGTCAGAGGCCTAAAAACTCTGATACCGGGTTAGGCACTAACCACACGATAAAGAAGAAGATACGGGATATCTTCCGTGATTATTAATTATTATTGCTATTGCAAGCGCCATGATCGCGGAATGACTGGAGAATGCGGGTGGATGGTAAAAAATAATTAGGTTCAGACAAATCTGTTTACCCTCTTTCTTTGTCTTTTGCTACGCGCACTACTGGAAGTTGGTACAAAGTCACGGCAAAACACACTCACAATATCACTAGATTTTGTGGAGTCTTTATCCCAACGCCGGCTGTTCCTTTTGAGCACACTCTGCTTTAGTTAATGTACCAAAAACTGAATTGAATAGACCACGGGAGCATGCAAATCCCAAATTAGGTCACTCACTCACATCATTATTTTATTCCCGGATCTATCACTCAACAAAGAAAAACATTTACCACACACTGTGTAACACTCAAGTGACAAATACGTATAATAAAATTACACAAATGCTACCCAACTTTCCTCTTATACATACACGTAAAACTCATCCTTAATTCTTGATGATAAGGTTTATTATCACCCAGCAGGTTTCTAAAGGAGATTACCCAACTTGCATTGAGTCTTGTCCATTCCACTTCATGCATGATTCCGCGCATGATCTGTGTGTCATCTCCTTAGTTTGGGATGCTGTGGAATATTCATTGAGCAATTTAACTGGTGGAGACATCGTGGAAGGATTGACTTCGCTGTAATGAACAATATTCGAGGTTGTATTGCCTGGGTTATGAGATGCTTGATTGAGTTTCATGCAAGAATTGATGTTGTAACTTCAACGCTGTGTCTGAGAGTTTTATAAAAGAGTCAAGACGTGCATTTGTTGGAATGACTTCCATACAAACTTTCATTTCCTATTTAACCCATTTTGGTGATGAATTTTACCACCACCACCTACCACTGCCACTAGCACTGTTTGCCTCTGCATCACTCAAAGGTTGACTGGTAAAAAATGCCTATGCCATTAAGTCCGCCTCTGTACTTTGTGCTTGAAGTGTTAAATAAATAAATAAATGTTTAAATAATGCTCACATTTCGGTACAAAGGCAACTCTTTCGCATAACACATTTCTACACCCGGTGGTGTAGTCCTGTGGCTGAAAAACACTTGTACCCATAAACACTCGATATTGCGTTCATATGAATAGTTTATCTCCTCATCATCACAATGCCACTTGCAACCTCCATCGCTATATACGTTCAACGCTAAACATATTAAAACATCATTCTATCTACGTAAACGTAAATGCATTCAGGCGGGTCTTTTTTACAATGTTAATCAAATAAAATAAACAAATATAGTAATTGTTAGCAATATAATAACATTGTATTCCAAACAAAAGCGAAGCCATTTATGCTATAAATAATTTAGAAGATAAATACATTTGTTTTAAATGTTTTACATGACATCATCACGCCTGTAATCACTGATGGGTTAGACAGAGGTGTACCTAATAGTACACCCACTTTTCGCCAGTTATGTTTTAAGTCCCATGTCCCAGGGGCCTACAACTGGGCACGAATCCAGACTCCGTGGCTGCTACTGAGAAATTCCTAATGAAAAAACCCAACAACACGCACAACCCGAGAATCGAGCCCAGGACCTCTTGCTAGCAGTCGCGCTTTTAAATATGTGCAGCCTATATTTACGATATATTAAATAACGAAGCACCTTCATTTTGTTTGAATGCTGCTAAAATGATTAAACTTGGTACTCCATTTAAATTAATAGGTAAGTAACCATTAAGCTCCACTTACTTCAAATTCATAGATATGTGAATATAACTTGACCCTTAGAACATTACGATGTTAAGACGTCCATTCCAGCTAATTCCATTTAGTAAATGGCATAGGTTAATAGATATTGGGCTAGTTACAGCCCATTATTGTCTCAGAAGACTAATTTACCTGTTACGTAGGTATACGGTACACCGACGTATCATCATCTGCCTAGCCTTATGCCAACTATGTTGAGTCGACTTCCAGTCTAACCGGATGCAGCTGGATACCAATATTTTACATGGAGCAACTGCCTATCTGACCTCCACAACCCAGTTAGTACTACGATACGATACCCCTTGATAAGACTGGTCGTCAGACTTTCGGGCCACTAACTACCTGTAACGACTGTCAAAGATCTGTACCATATTAAATATCGTGTTTTTAATGATAAAGGGCGTTTCATGACTGCAAACTGTAACGACTGTCAAGGATCTACAAATGACAGCCGAGTCCAACGGCTTTCTCCTGGCGTTAGGTTAGGTTATCCATGCACGGTCGAAGAATAGTTTTTCAAAAAGCAACCGATTTTTTTATTTGTAAGTAATTTCTATTTCACGTTTATTCGTCCTCATAATATCAAAGAAGGTACCCTCCCACAAATCTTACCTCCGCCTCATTCCTTAAGCCCTAACATCGGGTCCCTTAGCAGAATAACATTCATAACGATTACCTAAAGCAGGATATGTGCGCACGGCTTTAGGAAGCTGCGCCGAGATTTAGATCTTGAAATATTGGCTAAATTCGGTCTAAGGGATCTTGGGAAAAGTGCGAATTTCCTTATCCATTATGAGGAAGATTGAGTTTTTGAATAGAAGTCGTTGAAGTAACTTGAAAGAGTTTCGCTGTTAAATGAATATCGTATTTCCCGCAATTTATTTTGTAGATGGCTGAGACACTATCTTTATTTTACCCTCGGGAGACTGGTAAAAACACTAACGGACATCAGCGTTCATCTATATGACAGGATTTCGATATATCCGCACTATAGCGTAATACATTTACAGCTTCTTCTTCTTCATTCGTGTCGATGACACGACTTTTTTAAACTTCTTGGGCCCAGTATGTGGCCACGTTAATCGCAGCGTCCGTGGCATTCCCTAGGGTCTCTAAAGTGCAGGTGTTGGGACACTTCGGACACTCCAGCAAATTTGACATCGTCTGGTCGGGAGCACCACATTCATACTGTGTGTCGGAAGGAGCCTTACTTCCCCATTTTGCCAAATGGTGTTTACAGCGGCCTACTTGAGTGCGCAATCGGTAAAGTGCTTTAAAAGCTATAATTAAGACAGAGTTCAGGTTCAATAATCATTTATCTGCCAATATCATCAAACTCGTGTTCTCGAGAACTAGGAAAACTCACAACTCAAACTCAAAGCATTTATTTCAATTAGACCATTACAGGCACTTACAACAAAAAATAGCTCATTGAAACACTCTTGGAAACACTCATTGATCTCCCATTTTCCTCCAATATTCTTCTGTCTTCGTTGTAGCCTTCACTGGAAAAATTTTAATAACTTTGTGGGGTACATGATCATCAGTTTGCTGCCTTTAGTCAACTGATATTCTGACACGGGATTAAAGCGCACACTGCACTTGATTTTAAAATACAGTATTGTGAAACACCCACTTACCTACATTAGTATCCACAAATTAACGTTTGTGGTATAGGAACGTTCGAATGGTTTCGCTCTGGCTGGACATCAACTTGGAGTGCTAAGTATAAAGCAGGCTGTGTATCAAGTAAGAACCCATTGATAAACAAAGTGTAAGGAACATCGGAAGATGAACTTTTACAATGGATTCAGAACCTAGTACATGGTTCTAGACGCAAGGGCATTGAAATTGTTCGTCGCTTATTCACACATACATTGTGACCTTGAAGCGCTGTTACATACTTTACTGTGTATGTGTATAATTATGTTTATGTGATTTGTGTAAGGAGTTCAATAGTTTTAAGTAGTTACGGAAATTTATTAATAAACATTTCAACGGTCGCTTTTCTTTCAATACGCTGGTGTCTTTATGTGATGTTGATGTATTTATCTGAAAATAAAGCATGCCATAAAAATAATTGTTGAAAAACCATTCTCATTGACTTTTAAAATGTATGAATGAGAATGCATCCACTACTGTATGCCAATACAGTTAATAGTTTTGCAACACCTGAAAAAGCCAACAACCTAATTTCAAAACAGTTTCAAACATTAATGACATTCACCCACAAACGGCCACAAAAAATTGTAACCCCAACAAAATAGCCTGTATCACATAGCCATGAATCAGGGGTTAAACGGTGCAAAGTTGGTATTCCAGCCTAGCCCCGTGAGCTATTCAGTTTGATGGCCACGCGTTGGCAGAGGGCCAACTTACGACAATCGATTTACATAACTTGTACAAAGGATCAGAAATCTATTTATACTGGTTGATTTCGTTTTTGCGTGGCTTCGTCGTGTTTATGGGCTCCGGTGCATTTTTGCGTGGTAAGTGTAAAGTTTTAGCGCTAGATTTAATGTGCAATGTTACCTATTATAGCGATGGGGGCACTATGTTTTCTGTAATCTCAACATGGTGTATCCTTAAGGAATGAAAGTTGTTAACTACATCCACAAGTCTACATCCAATTCACGAGATCAGAAGATTCACAAGATCACCTGTCTGCCTGCCTGTCTGTCTGCTGTGTGCCTGTGTGTATGAAGTACCTGTAGCGGCACTACAAAAAGTACTCAGCAACATAGAACAAAAAGTACTACAGCGCCATCTATGACAAAAATGAAGAATTTACATCCAATTCCTAAATCGCGCAAGCAAAGATATCCGCGACATAAGAGTAAACAGAAAAACCCGACAACGACTGTCGGGCAGTAGCCCACAAGATCCAACAACCGTCTGGTTGGATCCTCCCTTTTCTATGGAGGATAAAGTACTGTACACCCTGATCTTCATTCTCCAAAATTGAACCGAAATGAACGTCAGCGCAGCCTTCGAGCTACGTGTGAAGTACTATAATGTCTCCTTTATGTCAAAAAAAAATTTGAAAATTTCCTCCGTTAATCTGATGCCAATGCCAATGGAAGTTTAGAACTTCTGTTAGAAAAGATAAATTATACGACGTGTTTGTTTGATATAATTATGCTCAAGTGTGTTCAACACATGTGTTTTCAACGGTTGCTGTTTCGACTGCTAATACCTCGTTGTTACATACTACTAGTATTCAAAACTTTGCTTTTCTCTTTGTTACAGAATCTCAAAGATCAGATTCTCACGACGAACGTGTGGCTGGAACACGTAAGTAACTTCGTATTAAATTATTTAGATGCATGCAAATGCTTGACGGACTGTACGCGCCACGCTGCGAACCTAACGAAGTGACATAATTTGCGAGAGGCCTGTGTTCAGGAATGGAATTGCTGGATGGTGGACTAGATATTATCAAAATCTAATCGTAAATATTTCCACTCCACAGCATGTCGTGGAAAGAAATTTTAAAGATTTACAGACACAATAATTAGCAAAATATCATTCCGGGGGGTGCATTCTGAGACGACAACACATATAGCTGTCAAATTCGTCAATGAGATAATGAAATATCGCTGTGTTATGCACTAAACTATTGATTATTTACGAATTGCAACAATATACATACATATATTTATATTTAGGTTTGTAACAGTTTTAGGTGTTAAACATGTTTAATTAACCAGTTTTGTATCTGCAGGAATGGGAAGACCACAAGTTCAAATGGGACCCCTTAGAGTATGGTGGAGTAAAAGAGCTTTACGTACCTTCGGAACACATCTGGTTACCGGACATCGTGCTTTATAACAAGTAAGAACTACATATTATGTGCAGCTTAGTAGATTCATTAAACTGAGCGGAAGGTTATGGGGGAGACCTTTGCCCAGAACCAGGACATTATAGGTTAAAAAAATCCATACCTACTTGGATTATTAACCACTGCAATGAGGCTTTCAATATGGCGAGACATCGAAAGTTCATTTTGAAAACTAGGGTCAGAAAATTGTCAGTGTGATTATGAACTTTAGTCTAGCAATCAGTTTAGTGATTAGGGACCTATAACAGAATGTTACAGCAGTGATAACGTCATAAGCTGATTACAATGGTAACAGCAAGCTTACCAAGTAAAAAACTATTAGGATAAACGCAATCAAAATAATTCCACTTCAATATAAAACAACACTCATCAACAAACAACTCTAGACACCAGGATTACAGAACTCATAGGTGCTCTAACTGCATAACAAGCGACATCCGATACGCCTCGTACGAATACGTTTAGCAAATTAATTTCCCAGCCCCGAACTAGCCCGTCCAACATTTGGACATTAGCTTGCACCAAATTGCATTGTTGTACCACCGAAGTTGTCTGTAGATGCCATAATTGCTGGCTTTACGCTCGTGCTCGCTGATTAAAATATTTCGCTTTGTTGTAATTCTGATGTTATGTGCGAGTTATTAACTGGAAGGGAATTTTTCGTCGTGTTTATTTTGTGACGGGTTTTCGAATTTTACAGCGTCAGTTATCGTGTCCACTTGAGAATGTTGATTCTACAATCTTACACTTATATTTTGACTAGTAAAAACGGTTTTTCTTTGTTGTTTTTTGTTCTGTGTTGACTGGTAGAGAATGCCTTGTGGCACTAAGTCCGCCTATGTACCACTCTTGTAAACGAAGTTTAAATAAATATAAAGAAATCATTCTCACCGCTTCATGTTAAAATTGATTTATTTTCAATTTGATTTCTCATTAAATCTGGACTAATAAATAATAATACACTCAAACATAATTTATAACCTAGAATAAAAAGCATAGTTTACTTGTCAAAGTCTTGATTGAGAGGATTTCACAAGATTTGCGTCATGCGTTTTTTTTTAATACGTATTGTATGGGCTACAAAAGATCATAACGGTCTTAACGCAGCAAAAACTATAGGACCCCATAAAATCAGTGAAGCAAGCTTCTGAAATCGCGGAAATGTCGAGATTTAACGAGTCAGTTGTTATGGACAGAACATTCCCATCCCATGATGCATGGTGTTCCGTCGCCTCGGTACCAGGAACACATAAATCATACGCTTCATGCGTTCCACTTAGATACAGGGATCTTGATAGCTTCTTGCCATAGCGTTGGTTTGAGATGGGTGTGCCAAAAGTGTAATCGTGGAAGGGTGAGCTAGCGTTGTGTTTGAAACTATTTGTTGGCTGAGGAAGTGAATTATGGTTTGTTCCGATCATTTGATTTCAATATTAACGAAAATGATTCAGAGGAAATTGATAAAAATATCGTTTTTCTAACCCAACTTAAATTTTGTAACAGTGCTTTGAAGAACATTTAAGAAAAGGTCGAATTCATTTAGATACCAGTTTTAAATGTGACCTTGACCTTAACCTATCAACTTTCCATAATCGTCGCCAAATTCCGGGCCAAACCCAATTCGACAACCACAACAAAAACATCCCACAAAAGTAAACACAAAGTTTGTGTTTACAAGTCGCGACTTCTAACAAAGTACGCAATGTATCCTTAACCTAATTGATTGCACAAAATATCGACAAGAAAGCGTTCGCGAATGATACATCACGGCGTGTCAAAACAGGCCGGCGAACGATTAATCATGGCCAGCGAATGAGAGACGCACGTGCGACTAATCTTACGCTGTGTCGAGTCTGTGTAAGCGGCTTAAGTCTTGAGAGAATGAAGCCGATACTTGCGGTAGATAAGGAAATAAATAGATCTTTGGATTTGATCGGTCAGGATTTGTTATTGGAATAAACGGGTGAAAGATAAGTCTTTCGAAGTATAGCGGAAAGGTGAAATTAATCTGAAAGGGACGAAACACCATGAACTGAAATAGCTAACTGCATTAAAGGAGATTGCCTAGATAAAGCAATACAAAGTAAAATGAAGAAGGTTCTTCTGTGTCATAAGTACATATGTGAGAGGGGTTGATTGAAAAAGTAAGTTCTACTGCTGGATTTCTATTGAGCATTAAGAAATCTGCTTATAAAACTGCTTCCATGTCAGATCAACACCATGCATAATATCTTCGTCTAAATTGCTTCCTTTGTTACTTATCTTTCTCCCGTCGTGACAGATTCCCGTGCAACCGGAGTATGAGAGTGACTGTATTTGCAGACACGTGTGCACTATAATGTCTCCCGATTCGACGTCCAGTGTCTGCTAAGATTATACTATACAAGTAAATCTAATTCGAGTGATTGTTTTCGTAATTTATCTCTTAATAAATGCTGCATCATTTTCGGTGCCTCACAAATCTCGCCAACCTTTCATACCTTGCACCTGATATTCTTCGGACCGTACCGTCCCTTCACGTATCAGCTGCCTTTTGATAGGTTTATGGTGGCTGTCATAAATTGGGCAACGCACTACACTGAAGCATAATGTGCCATTATGTATGAATATGTGGACGTTGTAGTGTGTATGGTCGAAACATGGGTGGTTTGTTTACTTGGTTTTAGGGTTCTCTCTAGGATGCTATTGCTTGAAGATTTTCATGTTGTGTTTAATATCAATTACATCGTATTCTACGTTTTGATTGATTGTGTTCGCAATTTGACCACGCCTGGACATAGGCCTCTCCTAACATGTTGTCCACCACCTTTCGCATTTATGGTCGTCGTGCCATCTTTTTGAGAGGCGTTCCACACCTATCATAAAATCACCACAAAACCACCCACCTACAGCTAAACCCTACAATGTTGTCAATGGTGTTCTGACATGTTCGCTTTGTGCTCAGAGTTTTTCGGCCAAAGTTAGACATGCTATCCACTTGAGAGCACATGAAAGAGCAGCACACCAAAGCTTTCGACAACGACCCTACAAAGACATCGAATGCAGGCACTGTGGCCGAAATCGGCTAGATGGCATCATCATAAAGTTGTGTGTACCCTTAGGATCTTTATACTTATCTAAATGAATGCTATTAAATCGTTGACGTGCCCAGTTTAAAATGAAAGCAAGAAAGTGATTCTATTAGGCGCATATTCATCCTTTTCTTTAACATTTTTTATAACAAACTTCTCTGTAAGACGTACTCGTAGCTAATACATTAATGATAGTTTGGTTTTCTCAGAAACCTGAATACAAAAGGATGTTAACTTAGAAAGTCAATCGTGCGACTAGTCTAGACGTACAAGTATTTACATATACAACTGATTTTTGTATAAACACATTCATTCCCTTTGATTTCTTTTATCGCGCGTCACTACATGTTTTGTCTAAACAAAGCCAAGAAACTGTCACAATTCATGAGATAATTTTGCAGCATCACCTGGTCATCATCATCATTTTCATTGACAGCTTTGTTCGACCTATTGCTGCCTCCTCTCTTGTGAGTCATTCTTCCCTGGACTGCGCAAGTCTAAACCAGGTCTTACCCACGATAGTTCTTAATTTCTGTATATGTATGTATTATGCTTCTTCTTCTTAGCGTGTCAATTATAATTGAAATTGCATCAGCCCAAAATTTGGCGACGAGTTTGGCACTTTCATTAGCGTCCATCAGGTCCTGTGATGTGCAAACAACAGAACAGGCAGGACACGACATCAAGTGCCACATCATTTGTGGGGCAACACATGAACAAGCTTTCCTGTTTTCCATTTCCTTTCTTATTTTATAGTGCAAATCAAGTACTTGATGTTCGCATTTCGACGATGGAAAATATATATAGAAGTCATTTTAAAAAGCATTTCAGACATAAACACGCTGAACTTGAAGCACCGTTACATAGTGGTAAAGTAAAGTAGTTTGCTAAGAAAATATAGGAGGAATCGTGCCCTCCCACTATCAATATCACACGTCCAAGCTACGCACGGAAGCGTGGTTAGTAAGCGGATAAACTGCGCAGAAACATGGCAATATTTAAGGACATTCTACGAAGCAATACACGGTCATCTTTGACGTCTCATACCCTGGAGTCGTGTAGGTATTTTGTACGGGACAGCAGATTTATTTTTTCGCGTTTCCGATGACTCACTGAGAAAGTTGTTCAGTTTGATGGTCTGAACCACAATATGATCACACCTTTTTGATACATGCTGTATTCTAAACTATTCTTCTATTCCCCTAGTGCTGACGGCGAATATGTGGTGACAACGATGACAAAAGCTGTCCTTCATCACACCGGTAAGGTCTTGTGGACCCCTCCGGCTATCTTCAAGTCCTCGTGTGAGATTGACGTGAGATACTTCCCGTTTGACCAGCAGACTTGCTTCCTGAAGTTCGGGTCTTGGAGTTATGATGGTGATCAGGTAAGATTTTAGATGATATGTGTCTCTTATACATAGAGGTGAAAATTTAGGTGAAGGGCGCAAACAGCGTATTTTAGGGAAGACTGTTCTTGTTTTGGAAGATCGAAATCTGGATAGATAGTCTGCTTTAAATAGCGTATTTCAGTCATTTGAACTAGATTTTTGCCTTCCTGGAGATTATTTAAAAAAATTGGTAATAAAGTTGCGTCCGTTCCGTGGCGAGCCCAGAGGATAATAATTATACCTAAACATACTCCTCGAAACCTTAATTTTATGAGGAAAAAAACATTTCAATCGTTATGGCGACTGTAAAAGACTTTATAATCTCCTTAATGAAAATTATCCCAACGCAATTAGTTAATTAATAACGATTGCGATAACTTAAAATTTATGGCAGTTCAAATGAGGGCCTGGAGGTCCTTTTTTATTTGTTTTGTGAGAGAGAATTCTGTTACATTAGTAATTAATTGTTGAGTTGTAAAAGCATCACTTACGGAATGTTTTCCCTTTCTTTCTTCTTCCTCTTCTTATCTTCTTTCTTTTTATAATTGTGTAAGTTTAGTTACAAGCCGTGAAAGCTTAAAACAGTGTTTTCCACATTATTATATTAGCAAGATCTAAGTACACTGTATTTTATTAACCCACACACCTTTTTTCTTTCACACCCGCTGTGATACCAAATCATGGGGAAATACTTTAAGTGGTTCTGGGTCCTTGATTACTCTTATTCTCCCTTACTAACTCTTCAAGTTGTCCTATAGATTGATTTGAAGCACATCAACCAGAAGAAAGGTGACATGGTGGATGTCGGGATCGATCTTCGTGAATACTATCCTTCGGTGGAATGGGACATTCTTGGAGTACCAGCAGAGAGGCACGAGAGGTACTACCCTTGCTGTCAAGAGCCATATCCTGGTAAGTTGAAGATTTTGTATGTAAAACTTTGTTGAATCTTTAAAACGAATAATAATTATGTGATAAACTAGTCTTTCGGTGTTGTATGAACGTTGATGAGGCAAAGAGAGTATTTAAGGAGCGTAGCAGGTGGCGTTTTGTGCCTACCCGCATGGTAAAAACGCGTGAGTTCATGTATGTATGTAGTCTTTTAGTAGATGGTATTTTCTTTTAGAGCCTTTCTTAGACCCAACACAATACAAAGAAGAAAGAATGTAACCATTAACCCAGAAAATACGTCACCTACTAACAACAGCTAACTTTCCCAAAACCTGTTGCTACAAAACTTCATAAAAAATAACCATCACCAAAAAAATTCAAAAGGATTTAACACAACAACGCTTCAATATAAATCTAATCAAAGTTTAGAACTAAACAAATTACTTGTTCCCAAGTTTGATTGGATAATATGCTTACAAACTTGCAAATATGGGTTACCAACTTCAGTAAAGTGTTATTTCTCCTATGAATAGAAACTTCTTGAGAAAATATAACAAATATTTGTATTAAATCTTGCAGAGTTAATCTTTGTTGATACAAGGGATTCTGTATGGTCTGAACTAGTTGATACTGTTTATTATTTCAATCAATGGGTAACATGTGTTGTAGTATAATAGATAATGAAGATCTAAAGGTCACTATGAATATGAACCAATTGAAACTTTTTGGCTTATGTTGGGAGTAGTAATGGTCTCATCGAGACTGTTCATCTTAGTTGATAGTGGAGTTGATACTCCACTGATTTCACAAAATTTAGTCTCTTCTTAGATGTATGTCATACTTTCCTGGTCTGTGCATGTCTCAACCAAGTCCTGTCCGCAATCTTCTGACCAGATGGTCAAATGTCAGGTCAGATCACAAGAATCAGAAAAATTATCTAGTTACATCATAAAAGGTTTTTCCTGGGCCGTCATTAAACAAATCTCTTCTCAGTAGCATGCAGTTGACTTTCAACCTTCCTTAAAACCATGAACATAAAAGCAATAAAAACCAAGACATCCTTATCAACCCCAATCAAGATCTTGGCATGCAAACCCACAAAATCTTGACTAAAACCGCCATCTTTTCAGACAATCCTTTTATTTCCCAAAGAGATGTCGCACAGCGCTAATCTGGGAACGTTGTAAATTACCGTGGAACGGCGAAAACTCTTATCTATGCAAAATTAGTGAGTTTTACTGCTACCATGTCGCCTTGAACAGGTTAAACGGTTGTTTCGGTAATGTCGTCGAGTGCGGGCCCTGAATGCAGATCAGCGGTTGATGCTTCTAATTTATGATGTTAAGCGGTATCGCTGTATACTTATCGTGTTTTTGGAGGAGCGAGATTGATAGTGTATTGGAGATTGGTTCTGCTGAGATTTTTCTTTGTATTTCAGTCTGGTGTGAGAATTTGCCCGCTTGATTACCGGCTTGTAACTTCCCACCAATCCTGATAGTTTTTTTATTGGTATAACATTAAAATACGTTATAACCATAAACTTCTATCAAATTACATACTTACGGGGCTTTTCACAATTACAATCAATATCGCAACTAAAATTGCTTCAAGTTCGGCAGAATTTCGGTCAAGTTTTTACGGTATTTTAACGCAAAATGACAACAAGTCCTTAAGAGACCACTCATTAAAAAAGCCTCAAGTGTCAGAATCACGGCAGATATAAAGGAGCGTGTACGTACAAAGGGCTTTCAAGAGAACCACTTGATGCCTATAGAAAACCCGTCTTTATGCACTTACAGTCAATTGTTAGAGAATCAAGCAGTTTACCAAGCTCCGAGCCACTTATGTGAACAAAATACACTGACACTCAACAGGAAAACTTTGCTCCAAGTAAATGTTTTTATACGTTTTCTTTGGAGTAAAGGAAAATAAACTTCGATGAATTTTCTTTATGAGATTTTTTATGAAAGATTTAACTATGGAAATTTGGAAAATATTTCCGAAGAGTCTATTTGAGACGAAGTTTACACAAACCAATTATTACTACTGATTTTTCTACAGGTGCTGGTTCATTATTAACATTCACTGCTGGTCGTAGGCTTCCCCTGAGAATCTTCACCAGGAACAGTCCTGAGCGCCTAAAGAAATTGACACTCCGAACGAGTGTTTGGTGCATCGTTTGCAAAATTGAAAGGGCCAAAGGACGGGTCTTTGCTGTCTCTTCAGCTCTAATAAATCGTTGGACACACGTATTCTTTCATTTCAGTTTTGATAAATATATTTTTTATTTTGAAAAAATCGCAAAATTCAACATTTAACTGCATAAATCTCGCTGGTTAATATCACCTGTTGTATTTCATTTTTCCAATCAGACTAAACAGAGAAAAAAATAAACAACCAAACATGACAATATACACAAATATGCAAGCAGCAATTCAAACCCCAAACATAACGAACCTCAAGTCTTTAACTGACAGATGTCCCAGAATTACAAAGACCAGTATAAACCCGAACAGTCCCTACATATTTTTCTTCGTCCACTCTCGCAGTCCTCATACATCTCAACGATTTAACAGCCCATATTCTGTGGGTCCTGTCATTGTTATTCGTGTGTCACAGATGGCCATCAGCCGGATGACGGCATACCCGTCCTTACGCAGCATACGTAATTTCGCTTATGAAGCTCGCCATTTAACAACCGTATATTTCACGTTTAGATAAACACATTTGGAAGTTCATAATGACACGCCTATCATTTCTGCTTAACGGCCCTCTGGAGATCTTCAACCTTTTTTTCGTTGATACATTTTACGGTCCACACTTTTCGGTAGCTTGTTTGATTATTTTTTTTTTAATATGAGGTCAAATGGTTTTAATTTCGAGGAGTAATGGTTATGATCAAGTTTTAACGGATTGCTATTAATATGCAGAAGAGGTTTTTTTTTTAATTTGTTTTCGATACTTTCGTGTTACCCTTTTTATCTCACGGTCCTAATCGCATTATTCCTTCACATCTGCATTGTTTTGTCTAGTGATCAGGGGTTTACCATGCAGGAATGTTTTAGGACTATTCCGAGAGTGTAAAAGTGACAGTGAGACAGCTGTCTAGCGCCATCTCTTACCCATTCTCGGAATAATACTAAAATATTCCTGCACTAACAGAACATGGTAACCCACCAGCGTTTCGTCCACCTGACCTAACCCAAGACCACATGGTGTCGGGTTCGATTCGCGGACGGAACAAAGAATTTATTAGATTCTTCCTTCAGAAATTAATCTGAGTCTGGATGACAAATCCTGACTCCAAACTGCTACCGATTAATTTCGATAAAGCCCGGTTAATAGCAGTAGGCCCGCCCTTTAATACTTGAGGATTCAACAAAACTGGCGAAATGTGAGTGTACTACAGGATCGCACCTGCATAACCCTTCAGGTATAACAAGCACCATGTTATGATCTTATTATAATATTATTCTTCTATTTTTAAACAAACAACCAAGAGAACGCCGTCAACAAAACATCTAGAATTACAATTGTAACCATAGAATTATAACCCACCAATTTGGAACTAAATTGTAACATCTTCAATGACTAGTTAAATCTAAGCAATTTGCCCGAAGTAGCCTGTAATTACTGCCGGCTCTTCCGACGACTTACTGCCGTCAAATTAGAAATCCCTATTTCGATTCTTTGATGATCATTGTTGGTGTTTCATTGGGAAGCTTGTGTTTGTAGCAAGATAGAGAGAGGAGGCATTCGGAGAATCTCTCTTTGTGTGATTGGCTTGGTTTTCATTATGAAATCGCCATAGTTATCTACTGCTAAAAGTATAGACGTTTTGAATTGTGAAGAAACAAAAACACTCGCTGGAAACATGACACGTTGACAGTGTGTTTTACCGAGTCCATAAACTTATAAAGAAAATAGAATTGTTGATGACATGGAAGAAGACTAGACTGGTAAAAAACATGTTAATTTTACTTTTCATAAGAATCACTTCCGGAGCTTTGAAGTTACATCGTATATTTGAATCCTTACAGCCAAAAAAGTAAAGAAAACTATACATTTTTTTTAAATATAAGCAACAATTTTTCCTCACAGAAAGAAATAACGAAGAACAAATATACACTGCGGTAAAAACTCAGTAAAACTTTATCATTTAATACCATTTAATCTATTAAGCTTAGCATTCAAGATAAATCTGAGATCCTGTGAAACTTGGAGAACAAACAAATCGGTCAGTTGAAGGAGTTTATCTTACTGTAACACTGGATATTCTTAGAGAATACCTCATTCAGTATAGTAACCGACCGTAACATGTACTACGTCTAGACAATAAGATTCTTCACAAAGACTGAAATTAAATCCTTTGTCCGTTTCTATGTTTTCTGGAGTTTACAAATAGAACTTTTTATTAAGACATTTCTTGTTGTAAATCTTGGATTTGTCTTACGATATTTTTTGTTCACACACGTAACTTTTATTTTACTTTGGTTTTAATATTTCAGTTCATGCATTGTATTTGTCTTTTCCTTACTTTTTCATTTTCAAAAGATGATTGTTTATTGTGGCTAAATAATAACAGTCGCTCGGGTCGATCGTCAGGTTAAGCCGCGCTTGCCTGGGTTAGTCCATAGATGGGTGACCATCTAAGTTTCCTCCCGTGTTTCCTCCGTGCCTCGGCAAGCACGTTACGCCGTTGGTCCCGGCTGTCAATTGTAGATCTTTGACAGTCGTTACAGGTAGTCAGTGACCCGAAAGTCTGACACCCAGTCTTACCAGCGGGGAATCGTATTACCCAGTACTAACAGAGTGTGGAGGTCAGATAAGCATTCGCTCCATGTAAAATACTGGTATTCAGCTGCATCTGGTTAGACTGAAAGCCGACCCCAAAATAGTTGGGAAAAGGCTAGGCAGATGATGCTGGTTGTTTATATAACAACTGCCTCATTCGATATAATTAATTTCACTTTTAGTTATTACTTAGCATTATAATTTTTAACTAAACCTTACAGAAGTTTAAGGACACCTAATTAGTCGTCCATGGTCATTATATATTCTATATTACTGATATTTTCTCTTACATAACACCATCATCCAGTATACGGTCTTGTATGGAGTTCTGTCCCCGTGTTCGTGTTCTTTGTTCTGTCTGTGTTTTTTGTTCCGTAAGTCGATGGAAGCCAAATGGATATTAAGACACCATCAACTTGAAATATGTTAGAATAAGGACTGTTTACTTCCAAATATCGCGATATTTGACCGTTCCGCAATCCTATTAGAATTTAAGACAAAATAATGTGCACAAATTCCAGTTTGTCACATTTATTGCTAAAGAAATGTTGCTTTATTTTCTTTGATTCTTTATCTACAATTTATCAAAGATTAGACTTGATTTCTTCCTGAACGTGATTTCGAAGAGCAATATCTTTTTATTTTGCTCACCGAATTGGAATCTAATCATAATAGGTCATTTGGTAAAACATTTTTTCCTTGTTCTGTCCTTGGTTTAGTACACCTGTAGTTGTATGTTTGTTTTTAACAAAACCGTTTGTTTCAGATATCTTTTTCAACATCACACTCAGAAGAAAAACTTTGTTCTACACGGTCAACCTAATCGTCCCATGTGTCGGTATTTCATACCTCTCAGTCCTAGTGTTCTACTTACCAGCTGATTCAGGAGAGAAGATAGCTTTAAGCATATCCATACTACTATCCCAAACCATGTTCTTCTTACTTATTTCCGAAATTATCCCATCTACCTCACTTGCATTACCATTACTGGGAAAGTACCTACTATTCACTATGTTACTAGTAGGACTGTCAGTAGTGATAACTATTATAATACTGAACGTTCACTATCGAAAGCCTAGTACGCACAAGATGGCGCCTTGGGTTCGAAAATTCTTTATAACGAAGCTACCAAAGTTATTACTGATGAGGGTGCCAAAAGACTTGCTAAGGGATTTAGCAGCACAGAAGATAGCTGGGAGAAGTATGAAGAATAAGAATAAGTTTAAAGATGCTCTGGCTGCTGCTGAGCAGACGAATTCGAATGCATCTAGTCCTGATTCTCTACGTCATCATTTGCCTGGAGGATGTAATGGATTGCATTCAACTACGGCTACTAACAGGTTTGTACAATGACTCAGGCATTATAGTTTGTCAATGAACTAATCAGTTTTCAAACGCATGTTTACCTAATTAATTTCAATCCATTCATTAAAATTATTTGATCCGTTAATCTCATCAATAAAATGATCAGATCCCTTACAATTCAACTGTTCTCTCTACTGCTACATAAAAGAAAGAAAGAAAGAAAGAAAAAACGTTTATTGGCACACGCCACAAGTACACAAAAACACACACACACACACACACATCGAAATTTGATGATCAAGATTTTATTCAATCAATCGCAATCAACAATTCAAACTTTATCAATAGGTTCAGTGGTCTTGTGGGTGCTCTGGGCAGCCTTGGTGCTGGCTACAACGGTTTACCATCAGTGATGTCAGGACTAGACGACTCTTTGAGTGATGTGGCTCCACGGAAGAAGTATCCATTTGAACTGGAGAAGGCGATCCATAACGTCATGTTTATACAGCATCACATGCAGAGGCAGGATGAGTTTAACGCTGTGAGTATTGAATTGACTGAAACTGCTGATTCTCTGGTAAGTTTTCAGCTTCTAAAGACTTTAGAGTTTGTATAAACTGTCGTCTGTAATTTCTTTGGTGTTCATAATAAAGAGTATTATATTGGCCCAAAAAAAACACACTCACCAAAAAACACTTTAACTAATGCTCAGATTTTGTCCAATATCATAGCTATTTCTTTTGTTTTCTCTAACAGGAAGATCAGGACTGGGGCTTCGTAGCCATGGTTCTCGACCGTCTGTTCCTCTGGATTTTCACCATTGCCTCCATCGTTGGTACCTTTGCCATCCTCTGCGAAGCACCTTCTCTGTACGATGACACCAAGCCTATTGACATGATGCTGTCTTCGGTCGCCCAGCAGCAGTTCTTGCCTGTTGACAGTGGGGATCCATAGGAAAAGGCTTCTTTGTTTAACTGGTGAAGCCTTCATCAGCAGAACAGTGAAGGTTTTCATCATTAAACCTTGTGGTGGTTTGGTTGTTATCAGGACTATGAAGGTTTGTGTAAAGATGCGTGTGGTTATGGAAGGTCAAGTTGGAGTTTGGAGTATAATCAATGGTTGTTTTGATAGAATTTCTTAAAAGTTGTTAGTAATTTAAGTAGTTACTTGATACAGCAGTACTATGTCTGCCTTCTTGGATTTTTGATATACCAACAATATTTATTTGTCAATATTTTCGAATATTTGCCTATCGAAGAAAAAAAAAACGAATTTGCTGTTTTAAATACTTAATTACTTAGATTGTTTTTAAAATTAAGAATTATAAAAAGCTACCACGAAGATTTTTAAACTTAATTCTTCGTACTAAAACTTCTCAAATTACAGTGACAGGTCTATCGACGATCTCTAAAATATCTTATTAATTAAATTTTCCTCTAAAATATTCATTATCCTAATTAGACGTTGTAAAGCCAAAATAGGCTGTGAATTGTATCGTATTATTATAATGTAAGTAACTTAAGATTTCAAGTAAAAAGTTAGTGTTTAAGTTGGAAGTAGAAAGAGGGTAATAAATTGTTCTTTCACTCAGTTTGAGACGGTACACTAATAAATTATTGTCTTATCTTATTTTTTTCGCTTTTAGATAACATTTTTAAAAGAAAAACGAACGGTAATTGGGGAGGAAGTTGAATAGATCGATGTTGGGATGTTGAATTATTCAAAGGGGAAATTATATTGATTTCCAATGGCAATCAACGAAACGGAAGTGAAGATTTACATAGTATTTTTCAGTATAGCGGCAAGTCAAGCAACACTCGTTCTGCGACAGCAACTGCGGAAAAAAACCAACGAAAGAAATTGTATGAGCTTGCTACGAAGCGACTTTCGCAGCAGATAAAGACGTGCAAGCCGCGTCGCAAGTTGTATTGCCTAAGATTGTGAACGGGTTGTAAGACTGACGCACATTACAGCCGCATCGGGCCGCAGCTTATCGCATTTTAATACAAGAAATGCGGTGCGGCCCGCCCGTAGTCTACGATGCTTCATACAAAATGAATAGAAATGCATAGAAGCCGGACGAGTATCAGCCTTTAATGCTGAATCTAATGTCACATCCAAAAGTACCAAACATTGTTCTAATGGTCCCATAACTGCACCCTTAGGGACACCACTACAGAACCTCCTAAAATGACTTTAGTAAAGTGATGTAAGTAATGTAATAATAGTTTTCGTTGCCAAAGAGTGTGAAATGGGCTTAATGTAACTAAATGTTTTGGAAGTATACAATTCTTAAACAAAACATGGCTGTGTTAGAGATAATTAAATATTTGTAGTAATGAAGAAGTATGCTCATCTTTGTTAGGATTAGATAGTTAATAATCGAGCATTGAATTTTTTTATAAATTGTTATAGATATTACTATTGTGTTATTAGACATTATAAGTATTTTGATAAGTCGACTTTTCACTTATTCATTTTGTTTTCTTATAAATGTAATAAGAAGTAAAGGTTGACTTCTCTTTCGTAACTCAAACTATAAACTTGCTTACGAGATTTAAGGTACAGTTTCAATGGCCGGAACCGCAAAACGACCAATCGTGACCAAAGCAAGGCCAGACACTACTGGTTTTATGGAACTCAAATCTTCTTCATCGTGTGGTTAGTGCCTAACCTGGTGGCAGAGTTTTTATGCCGCCCATAGGCCTCTGACTTGGCTTTACATGCCGTCGAGAAATATCTCTCAGGCATGGGTTTCCTCGCGAAGTTTTCCTTCACCAAAGCAAGTGATAATTATACAATACGCTTATGATTCCCAAAATCAGAGATGCGTGTCTTGGGTTCGAACTCGACAACTATGACTTGGCAGTCCAGCAGTCACACCACCAGGCTATCAATCCTTAACTCTAAAGAAAAGCTACCGTAGATGGCGGATGACGTTGCTGCTTGTTTCCGTTTTCATAGAGTTACATTAAAACCAGTTGCATCACTAGTGTCTGTTATAAGAATTGTGCGGCTTGCAGTTACCCTCGCTTTCAAAATTGTACCTTAACTTATTTTCAGTATAGTGTCTATTTATTCGGCCGTCGTTTGCTAACTTGTAATTTAAATCTATACGTATCAAACTTTTCAGTATCAGAAACATAATTATATTAATATGTCTGCTTGTACTCAAAAATACACACATAATTAATAAAATAAATAAATTCTTTATTTCGGACAACATAAGATCCACTGTGTTAGTAAATTTCTTATAATTAATGTTAGTAACTACACTATTTACCTATTATCTAACTATTATTATTGAGTACACTTCATGGGAATTAATGTCTTATTATAATAAAATATCATAGTAACGTAGAAAGCCGTAATAGACTTATAATATTTTATCGTGATTCCGGAATTTGATATTGCACAATAATCTTCTGAGAAAGCACTTTTTTCACCTTTGATGCTAATGTAATGTGCCAAACGTAGCCCAAAAACAAAAATTACCATTAAACGTTTTTATCGTCTAAACACTTTAATCTTTTTCTACAAGCATAACCGCCTAGCCTTTTAGCTTCTAACACCAGTATTTTACATGGAGTGACTGCCTATCTGACCTCCAAAACCTTGTTAGTGCTGGGTAATACGATAATTATCCCTTAACCCTGTAACGACTGTCAAAGATCTACGAATGACAGCCGGGACCAACCGCCGAGGCACGGAGGAAACTCGATAAATTATGGGCGGTCACCCATCCGCAGATCGACCTTGTCAAACGCTGCTTACCCTTGAAGACCGACCCGTGCGGCGGTAATTATTTAGCCACGAGCTCCTCTTCTAATCTTTTTCTAAAAGCAATTATTCCAAAAATAACAAAACCAATAACTAATTCCAAAACCCAACCAAAGTGGGTTCTTGTTAATTAAAATTTTATAATCACTTTCCCATAACAAAGAGTAATTTATTGTGTAATATCAAATTGGGACTATCTGCAGTGTACCACTATACCAGTTTGCCAAAATAAACAACCCAGTGAAATTAGTCTTAAGCTCATGTAAGACTAATTAAGAATTAATTAATAGAGAAGTTTAACTGACTTTGTAGATGTTAGCGTTAAAACCCGTGTTTATAATGTAAACTTTGACTTAATAAATTGGCGAAGTATGTTTTTATTTGTTTTAATTACTGTCCTTAATAGGCCCTTTATCAACATTCTGTTTGATATTAACCCGCTTGTTTCTACAAGAAAAAACTTTACTCTATATGATGATCTATCTTAGATATAGTCTTTTTTTTCATAACACAAAACAACCAGACTGGAAGCTTCGCACTTGATGCCCTAAAAATCAAATAGCGCCAACCACGGAATCTGGTCGAACTTTCCTTTATGTTATCTGCTTGATTTTGCTTTTAGTTGCCGTGTACCTAAAATGATACTGTCGCCCTGTCACCAGTGAATTTAGGATGCCTGGTTTTACCTCTAAAGTTGTACGTATAGATATGAGTGAAATCTTATTGATTATATCTTCTTACATAAAATTCGATGTAAGTACTGGCATAAACATAAGATTATCAAGACATGTTGCTCGCAGTACGATTGGCCGATAGGGTCAAAGGTTTTGGAGTGTCCATCACGTACGAGAAGGCGCAGCGTTAGATGGTTTTCCACAAGGCGGATTGATGACATAGTGAATCCGCTTGTTAAGAAAAGCACAAGATCGGGCGATGTGGCAACTCTTGAAGGAAGCCTATTTCCAGCAGCGGAGGTCTTTTGGCTGATATGATGAGAAGGATGACGATTATTTTCATATTTTCACAAAAAAAAAACTCTTGCTATGTGAGTATCATGCCTATAATCTTCGAAGGGTTTAATAGAGGTACACTCAAATTTTGTTCTGACTATTAGTATGTCCAGAAAATATCTGAAAATACTCAAACAGTTCGGTATTCGATGTATGCTAATAGAAACGATAGATCATGCTGTAAGCGAGGCGGAACCTATCGGCGCTTTGGCGTGGCGTGGCACATGATATTACATGCAGTTCAGTTTTGTTGCTACTTTAGTACGACTAGCATTCACTCGGGGCTTCGCCCACTTGGAGGTTGGTAATTAATTACGGCAACATACCACCGAAAAAAAATATCTATGTTCTAACCCAGGTAATATTTTGCCAGAAAATGATACTTCCGCGTGGAAAATGACTGATTAGTATGGATGGTATGGAGGAACATGCATTTTTATTGCACTTCCTCGGGCAATCATAAATCAGGTAGTGAGTAGATATGTATGTGTAGGTATGTATACCTTTGTAATGTACAAATTAAGTAATAGTAAACTCATTGTTGAAGAGCCAAAGAAATGAATATTATTAAGTCTAAAGCATTTTCGTTATTTTTGATTCCAGGAACGAGTACTGAGACCTACCATTACATACAAATCAATATCTCCTTCAACCAAACACCATCCGATCTACTTCCTCTTCCAACCCGACATACGGAACTAAAAATACTAACAAATTCTGCTTCCCTCGCCGAACTACAAAATTTCATCGACGTTTTTCCACTCCACTGACATTAGCCTCTAAGTTTAGTAGCTATTTACTCTTTCCTGAATTATTCATAAGGACTGACCGATCACCGTACGATTCCGGCCCGCTTCGACTTCCCAATAAGTAATTTAGCAATTCAATTAGCTCCGAGTTTTATAAAAGTCTCCGGATTACAGCCTTTGAAGTGTTTTGAGACAGCGTTGCGTTTATATGCTCGTAAAATTAACATTTAAGATGGGGTGTAAAGGAGATGGCGGGATACAGCGTGATGGTTGGTACTTTTTTGTAAGTGAAATGAAAAGCAGTGCTGAAAACTATTAATGTATTTTTATGATCGTGAATTTTAAAGTTTTCCCATCTTTCTACTCATGAGCAGGTATACCTAACCCAAAATTTTGTTGACGTCATCAACCAGAAGTTGGTTAAATACAGGGTGTGGAAGTTACACCGATGCACAAACGATTACCACGTATTGAGTACATCAATCCGACCCCCAGAAATTTTTCATCGGTTTTTTATCGCTATTTGCTCTATATTGTACAAAATTTGTTCAGGGGATTGCCATAGAATAAAATTTTGTTCAATTTAGACAAGTTCAACTGAGTTACATGCAATAATCTAAAATTGTAACAAAATCTGATCAGGGTAGAGTGCATTTTCCCATAACGTCCAATTTAAGACCAGAGAAATTCAGTTAATATGAAATTGTATCCTTAAAGAGAACTTTTAAGATTAGTGCAGTTACACAATAGGTGAAGTCAACTACACATGAGTGGTAAAAATTAGACAACGCCTTTATTTCTTAGCAATAAGAGTTGTATTCCACTGATGTACGGTTGACTGTACAGCAAACACAAGGGTGATGTCCTAATTACTCTTATTATTTAAAACAATATCAATTTAATTTAATACAGTTTTCCAAGTGTTCTCTTCACTGTTTCATCTCAGAGAGTGGATTGAATCCTAAATACGCTTTTGTACTAAAATCGTGGTAATCAACATGCAAAAAAAAACTTAAGTATTAAAGTAATGAGTTCGCAATGGGATTGTGGCTTCGTCTCAGATAATCTGTTTAAGACCTTTTAACAGATAGCCGATTTTGCTTAGTCATTGAAGCGAGAAAAATACGGTCAGGATCTAGGTAGGTATTGTCTGTTTTCCATTTTTCGGTGATTAGTAACTTTTGTTGATATATTTTGTGTTATGTTATTAATAATTAAGTTACAATTGGCGTGACTACTCTACCATGGCAGCTTTTCAAGTTGTTAAAAGTTTACTACGACCTACATTTTTCAGATGAAAGAAACGAATATTTTTAGATCGTTTGAAAACCCCCTAAAAACCCTAATTATTTACAATCCCGGCCGGCTTCAGAGCTACGTTCGAAATCTAAACAGAAATATTTTTCAATGTCAGCCCGTCAAAGGCAGTGGTGATTAAAAACACGGCGTCCGGGCTATGTGCGCCTAGTACATGAGACTGGCTGCGTTCCAAACTGACACCGACTGTTCCATGGTTTTTACACATTCCACTTATAGGATTTTAATTCTAATAGCTTTGTTAACGGCCCACCTAATCTTGTTAGATGGAAATGAAGTTTCTTATCGGATTTGGAAGGAAAAGGAAAATGTGAGCGAGGAATCCCGAATATACTTCTCAAAGACGGGAAAATGGTTTAACTATAAAAGTTTTTGGAATATTTTTCCTTGTCGGAGAAACAAGAGTAGTGATTTTTCATATAAATACGTAATTCTTTATTGGCGGAGGCTGTTATTATTTTGTTCCGCCCACTCCATGAACTGATCAGGATTATTTCCTCATTTTTTAATATCAGATCGGAGAAATATAACCCTACGTAGTTTTAAAAGCAAATGGAGCGAGAATTTGCACCGCAGCGACCATTTTAGGTGTTTGCGTGGTAGTAAGATTTTAAAAATGGCCGCCCATCGGGCCGCGGGCCGCGTCTAGTGCAAACACTGGGAGTCCATTAATATCTTCTCGGAACGTGTGCTGAATCGTAAGTTGGGATCTAAGCATTTTTAAATGTACAATTGTCGAAAGAGATTGTACAGAAATCACGTAACGCATTTGTTATGGATTTTTAACCATCTATGGGGGAGAAAATATTTTTTGGGGATGCATGCAAATGATTCTTTGATGTTATACGAGGAGTCAGTACGAAATTAATTTTATCTCTCTTCTGCGATTCGTTTTAAATGCTACGAATATAAAATAAACTCTACCTATTATAAAATGATTTATCAAAATCTAATCTTAACTGATACCGGATATACATATTATATTTCTTTAAACTAACTGAACTAGAACTACCAAGGGATCATAGCACGCTTGCAGGCGAGGTTCGATCCTATGTACTTCATTACTCGTTATTAAATTTGTCAGTCCAAGCGCGAATTAGCTGCCAGGCCACTTGGCGTTAATAAACATTGCGGATGAACCAGCAAGCTTGGAGCTTTCAAACCATGCCATTAATCCGCTAACTCCTTCAAAATTCAAGGATTAGGGGGAGACGAAGAAGGTCTTGTTATGCCGGTGGCAATTTTCCACTAGTTTCTAGACGACGATCATCTTCAAAGTTTTATCTTTGCAATGCGAGAAGTTCGGAAGACTAGCGCGAGTTTGGCGTAAATGTAATTTGACAAATCCATGTGTAATATCAGTTCTGAATAAAATATTCGCTTAGCAAAGTTTCCTTGAATGTTTTGTTACAAATTCACAGGGCTCAAAATTCTGGGTCAAAAGTTATTGTTGCCTATTGTTTCTGTGATTGGGTGACCTGACTGCTCTTGTTGAAATGATAACAAAGAGCTGTAAGAATATGTCACTGACACAGCTTCTGTATGGTGTGATTAATGCATGTTTGTATTTAATTTCGGTCATCAATTATCACTATTCTACAATATTTACGACCCTTTCGAAAACTGTATGAATAATGTTAAGTTAACCAACTTTTTATGTTTACTGTTCAATTGTTGTGTACGTTTACAAGTTGTTCATACAATCAAGATCAATTTTTTTCTTATATTTTTAGCAAAACTGGCAAGGAACAGATCGCAAATTATATCAATATTAGTTTGTAACAGTACAGTAGCAATACCGTCTGCAGCTTTTAAAAGCTTGCTTTCTACTTACCATTCTGCTTCTGTCACTAATTTGGTTAGTTAATGTTTCTTTCGTTCCTGTCTAGACGAAAGGTCAAAAACCGCACAAATTACAGTCTTTTGTTGCAATAGTTGATCGTAAACTTAAACTGTCACTTAGGGATATCTTCCGTGATTATCAATTACAAGCTGACCCGGCGAACTTCGTACCGCCTAACAGTCAATGAATGTCTTGAAGCTGGGTATTTTGCTGCATGGGGTGCACTCAGGTTGATTCTCTTCAGCGAAGCACCTTGTGATATACGTAATTTTTAGCTTCACACCCTACCCTATCCTACCAACCTACCTACCCTACTAACCTACCTACCCTACCTACCTGCCTACCTACTTACTTAACCTACATACCTACCCATCCTACCCTCCTGTACCTATGAACGGATATATAATTTTTTTGATAATAAATAAAATAGCCTATGATACTTCCTGATAATTTAGCTTTCCATTGGTGAAAAAAATGGTTAAAATCGATCCAGGAGTTTTGGAGCCTATTCGGTACAAACAAACAAACAAAAAAATCTTTCCTCTTTATAATAATGTAACGGGCTGGTGTCCGCAACTCCACGTCCAAAGTGTGTATTTTGCGTACGACAAAATTAAATTATAATATTAAATTAGTATAGATTTATCTCGCGATCATGGCGCTTGCAACAGCGTCGAAATATCGGGAGCTCACAATAATTGCTAATCACGGAAGTTAGCCCGTAAGTGACAGTGTAAGTTTAGTTATAAACCGTGAAAGCTTAAAACAGTGTTAGTTTATCGTAACTTAACACCCCAGTAAAAACTTTGACTCCAAAACAAAATATTTACGACAGCAAGAACATCTTCGTTATAAAACTACTAGGAGTACATAAGTGACAACGGCTGGTCTCGAACCCACCATCGCTAACTTAGCGATAAAGTGCGAATAACTCGAGCGCCCGCCTCGCAAACTTGCTCGATTGACAGACACGGCCGAGAATAATCTCTTAAGTTTTAGTTCATCGCCAACCATAGATTCAGCAGTGATGTATAGACGCCGTAAATGTTAAAAAGCAACTGATAAAACTCCACAATTGTTGCTGTTACGTGAAATATTGCTATGATTTCAGATGTATAAATCTCTGAATTAGTACTGGTTACAAGATTTGAGTACCTATCTAGGTACCCGTCTGAACAATTTTCAGTGCCTTTATGACTTTTCTTATTTATAAACTTGCTTTTGCCCGCGGTATACATGTGGAAGCCGGAAATTGTCCTATGAGAACTAACCGAGATAAAAACTATCCTAATTATGTCCTCTAACCCAGAATATGGTGAGCTTTGTGCCAAATTTTGTCGAAATCTGTTTAGCAGTTAAGGTTAAAGGGACAGACAGGCAAAGTTACTTTCACATTTATAATATTAGTATGACTATGCTTTAATTTTTTTACATTTTTATGACACCATTGAGCCTAAGGAGATTTCCTACACTCCTTGCTAGTCGCTATGTATCTGGAGGTGCTTAATATATATCAACCTATCTATAAAGTAAGTGTAAGCAATTAGTCTACTATCAATGTACGGTGCGGTAGGCCTCCACCAAACCACACTATTTGTCTAAGAAGGCTTGAAACAAGATGTATGGGCACCACCCTTAAGTAATCGTAAGGTGGTTCGTTAAGGTTAATCGATCTTTGAGTACGGGATCATGGTCTTATGTAAGACTGAATGGAATAAGGAAGATTTTATAATAATCTACAGTCATTTTACTTATAACAGCAGCGACTCAAGCAATCGTATTGTAACAAAAATCTAGATCACTGTTATTTTAACAGACTTATCGATAATTGTGATTTTGACAATAATATAAAATCAAGAATAAGTAAAAATAATAATAGACATGACCGTAATTTCACTACAAAGCAAAATATTTTTTGTATTTCTGCTCATCTTGTGATCGCAATACAGGGTAATCATACTACCAAAGTTCAAGTTCAAGTACCAGGCAAATATAAAAGCCAGGGGCTTACAGACCGCCAGTCCAATTAGCCGTACAGTTTCTATGTTCAAATATCGAAGGGCAAAAATTATAACGGATTAACTAGGGACCGGTGGCGTCGCAAACATGGCAACCACATCTGCAATTCAATTAAATTCGAAGTTAAATTGCTTCTAGCTTTGTAGTGGCAACATTGAATTATTTGCCAGCTGTTATAAACTGCCCATAAACCATATTAAACGACAGATTTATTTATGCATAAATTCCTCGGTTCAGTTCCGAATTGCGTATTTATTTTGTGATAGTTCCTTACCCGGTTTGAGTTTTCAGCTCAATAATCTGGTATTAAGTGTTATTTGTTAGCGATTAGCTGTTTATTAATTCTTTAACGTTTAAAGAAAAAAAGTGTTTACCTACAGCTTTTATTTAAAGTTATTATTTCATGTTTGTCATACAAAAAACCTTGACTTCAAATATGTAAGTAATAGAATAGATCTAATCTCATCAATACTTAATATAAGGCATCCTAGAACGTTAATTAATCTAATTAATGCTAAACTTCAAACAATGTCATTACCCCGATACGGGACATGTTTACAAGATCTTCTCATAACCACAATAACAAACCCAAGTGCGCCAGAAACCAGGATCAAATCCCAGGACTAATAAATATGCCAATGATTTGCCATCCAATTCGGCCGACTACAAAATCTTTCCGCTGGGAGCTGTGCATTAGCATACAACCCGAACAACTTAGACCTTGCCTTGCTGAACTCAACTGCTTTGGCAAAACGCTCCTTATCTCTTCTGAACTCTTGAGCTCCTGGTACATTATTTCCCAGCAATATAGAATTTGTCAAGGTTATTCCTTAGGTTGAATAGGAACAATCCCTCAAAAGAGCTCACCTCTTTCAATGAAACTTGTGAGGCAAAGTTTGTCTTAACTCCTCTTAATTTATGCGTTTCGCGTTTAATTTTGTTCGGGGTCCGGATGGGACGAATTTGATTTTCAATAGAAGACAATGCGGCGTCCTGTATAAACGGACGACGGATAGTTTACTTTCGAGCTGTTGTCGCACGGGTACTTTATTTAATTAAATTGTACCGTATGCAAAATACGCGCTTTGGACGTGGAGTTACACCAGCCCGTTATACAATACAATACAATCATTAAATTGTATTATATAATTCTCTTTTTCACAAGGCGTATAGGGGCAATCACTCTATTGCCCACTTTCTCATCATTTACTCAACTTTTGGTTTTTCCGTCGAATCGATGAGATTATAAATCGATATCAAAATTGACCTCACCATCTGCCTAGTCATAACCAACTATTTAATAGAACCAAGACACGCACCTATGATTTTTCGGAATGATGTGCGTATTGTACCTATAATTATCACTTGCTTCGGTGAAGGAAAACATCGTGAGGAAACCAGCATGCCTGAGAGATATTTCTCGACGGCATGTAAAAGCCAAGTCAGAGGCCCTTGGGCGGCATAAAAACTCTGACACCAGGTTAGGCACTAACCACACGATAAAGAAAGAATAGTACCTATGCTAGCATAGTAATGTGGCTGAGCTAAATGTTTCTTAAGAACTATTATGTATTACCCATATTTGCAAAATAAAATTCTATTCTATTCTATTCTATTCTATTCTATTCTATTCTATGTATATCTGCCCATTGCAGCTGAATACCAGTAATTTACAGATAACGATTGCCTATCTAACCTTCACAACCGCACTATCTTGTCTTGAACAATTCCTAGTAAGTAACATTTTATCATTCATTCTTCCGCATTTTAAATAGTACATTTATCACGGATATCCGCATTTTCTCTCGTCATGCACCCCAGCACCGGTATGAGCTATGGAATCCTTGTACAATTCTACAACTTCGAGGAATACGATTACAAACAGCTGATACTATTGACGATTCTCTTTAAGTTGGATCTTGAAGTTTGTGTAAAGGATTTTTATTTGTCCGGTATTTTATACGTAACTTTTTTCTACTTTACTCTTACTTTTTAGTAAAGACTAATCATGATGCGTGGTGGTAATTGTAATAAAATGACTAGAAATGGAAGAATGACAGTACAGGATTTCAGATCAGATTTCTATAAGCTGATGATATGCATTCATCTTTTTCTACTTAATATAAATCATAACTCATCGAACCATACACTGACAGACAAGCACTGAGTCTAGGATCATGAAGTTTGGTTCTTTATGTAATGAAATTCAGCACTAAGGAAGATTATTAACATTCATCCCAAAAGGTATTTTAAAATAATAGAATAGAATATACTTTATTGTACACCAAAATTGAAACAGAACGTTTTTTTTTTAATTGTAAATTTTATGATTACAGTGGCGGTCTTATCGCTGATAGCAATCTCTTCCAGACAACCTTTGGATGGACTGTACGAACATGAAATAGAAAAAAGGGGGGTAGTGGTGGTGGTGGTGGTGGTGGGGTAATAATCTGTATATCAAAAAAGAAAAACAGTTATATCATTGGTTTTTTAAACTTGTCACCAAAGGTTCCTGAGAGATTGTCGCTGGTAATATCCTTGTTATCAAAATCAAATGATAATGATTGTAGTAACAATACCCATGTACACGTTGTGCATAAAACATTACTACGAGTGAACATTTTAAACCATGAGCCTATCCGCCTCAAATAAACAAAACTGTCGGAATCCGTTCAGCTATTTGGAACGGGAATAAAAATACAAAACTTTGGATTAGACGGATCTATTCTATGTGGAAAATACTGCAGTGAATTTTGTTCGGATTCAGATGGTTTTTCGAAGTGCGTTGAAAATTGAAATGGCTCGACGGATCCCATTTTCGTTGTCCTACTTTGAGGACAGCGAAACCAATTAAGACTATGGACACGCTAGGTCTGAGTCAAAACAGTTTCTATAGTAAACAATTCTATTTTTCAGTAGATTCACCAAAGTCAGAGTTTGCCTAGACGAGACTGTTTCTTCGCGAGTATGAAAGCGCCATTATAATGTTCTTCGAAAGATAGTCTGTCACTGGTTGCCCGCGTGTGTTGCGATAGCAATTGCTAAAAACATAAGTGAAAAAAATGCCAGGACTCAACAAAGGCGAGAGGCATACGCTCATGTCTCTTGATGGAGGTCGCCGTCGAAAGTCGCATCGACTGATGGCATGAACGGGACGTAAAGAGAGTCTGGACTCAAGTCCACGAACAACTAAAACCTTTAAGAAATACACCTTCTAAAATAAACCCTGTGCCATCAACAATTTTAAATAAATAATAATGCTATGTACTTAACGAAATATTCATTGCGGAGCCGTGCCCGAAAATGTCGCCCGACAACAATATATCAAGCAGGCAAAGTTGCGAGCTCCTCGACTATTTCTTTGATGTGAACGCACCAGGCATTTTCAGAATGCTCTGAATTTTAGAGCAAATTATGTTGGAATAGTTGCTTTAGCTACTATTATTGTTTTGAGTCTTGACGTGGTTTGGAACGCTATAAGGAAGGGTGGCCATGATCTTGGTTTACGACTGGAGAGTCTGCTCAGGGAATGTGCTTGTGTGAGCTATGTAATAGTTTTTTTTTTAAAAGCGCTGTGCTTGCCTGACAGTTAATATTTTGTTGCGTATTTGTTTAAAAATGATTACAGAAACATCAATTGAAACAGTATTATTAATTGCAGCAACAAAGTCAAAGTCAGACTATTCATTTCAATTCAACTGCGCGAGGCAAAGAAGGGTAAAGTGTTTATCAGCCTGCGTATTTATAAATGTTTGCTCCTTTTATATGTTGTATGTGGAGGAGCTCGAGGCTAAAATAATAACAGCTGCTCGGGTCGATCGTCAGGTTAAGCGGCGCTTGCCTGGGTAGGTCAGTGGATGAGTAACCACCCATTACATACCGAGTTTCCCGCACAGATAAGCCGTTGGTCCCGGCTGTCAATTGTAGATCTTTGACAGTCGTTACAGGTATTCAGTGGCCCAAAATTCTGACAACCAGTCTTAAGGGGTATCGTATTACCCAGTACTAACTGCGTTGTTGAGGTCAGATAGGCAGTCGCTCCATGTAAAATACTGGTATTCAGCTGCATCCGGTTAGACTGGAGGCCGACCCCATTCTAGACAATACGAGAAACCATAAGTGGGGGTGATGAACTCTTATCGGATTGCGTTCATTGCTAGAAAAATCCCACAATCCTTACTTTGAACTTTTAACCGCCATCACGTCTTTTTGTGCGAAGAACCTTGTAAAACTGGATATAGGCCTATCCAAACCTGCGCCAGCACACCCCGTCCTTCGCCCTCAATATGCAGTCTGTTTAGGCACCTTAGTCGTAGGTCCACTTAGATAGGGGGCGACGCACGCTTCACTTTCTGATACGCGGTCTCTGCTAACAGAACAAATGAAAATCAGAAAACACAACATTATATTTCGTACTCTACAGCAACAGCAGTCACATCCATTCGTAACGCAAAGATCATGAAACAAACAGTGGTCCCACCTTGATCGACAGCCTTGTTGATTCGCTGGCACTGCTGAGTCGTGTCAATAGTTCACAACAAGACAAGGCTCACCCTGTATAGCGGGCTCGAAATCATTCGTGTGTACGCCAGGGCGATTGATATGTCCATTCAACTTAGGTTGACAAAGATAGGTTATTCGGGAAAGTGTCGATGAGTATCGATGTGTGTGTCAGTAGCTTGTGGTGCATTCAAATACTAAATGAGAATTATGTGATTTTACGAAAGTTTTGGTACATGAAACGAGTTGAAGAGGATTTAAGAGTATGTGAGTAATTTTCTTGTAAAGTTGCAGAAATTATTTGTTAAACGACTTCACTACTACGTTGAATTGTCCATATATTCAATTCATAATTGTCATTCTTTGATAATTGTATAAAATTATTAATTCTGAAGGTAGTTCCCTTGGTGCCAGTCTTACCAAGGGGTGTCGTATTAGCCAGTATTTAACTGGGTTGTGGACCGAGGATAGGAAGTCGCTCCATGCAAAATACTGCTATCCAGCTACACCCGATTAGACTGGAAGCCGACCCCAACATAGTTGGGTAAAGACTAGGCAGATAGTGATCCGGAAGGTAGTAAGTCGTATACCATTCTCAACAACTACAACATCACACTTCGTCACAACTCGTATGTGTACAATTTCAATACGATGGAATTACGGGAAATGTTTAAAAAAATAGAAAACAATTTTCCACGGAACATTCATACAACAAACACTCCATTGGATCGGTTCGTAGATTTATTATTATAAACGGACCCTCAATTTAAACTATTTGTTTAATTCCTATAACTCATGGTTCCTGAATGGTTTTTGGGAGTCTCCTCTTTCGCATATTCACAGACACCCGATCCGCAAGCAAGACCTATTGTTGTATGTCCCTACGTTACCTTATCATTAAGGATAAGTGACGCATGTGTATTTAGCCCTTTATCTTTTATGATTATCATGTGCGGAGCAATTATCCCTTGTGGTGTAAACAGCCTTTTAGGTCCTGCTAATGTAATTCCTCAAAGGTGGTACAAGTAAGGTACTGCCGCTCAATTCCGCTTAAGCTTAACAACTGTATATTTTAGCACTGGTATAATTTTTGACTCTGGGCTCAGCGCCGACACGTGAAATTCCAAGAGCACAATGATATTTATGCAATAATTTTAGGTTTGGCTTAATATTGTGTAAACGAGCATAGATTGTTTAGACAAACCTAAAGAAACAACATCGTTTCGCTACGTAACTAACCCGTACTAAGTTCACGTTACGTTACCAGGACTGCATAAAACCCAAGAGGTACACACATTCCCTATCAGCGCCAACGTGACGTAATCACACGATATTCGTATTCATACCGTCTCGCGTCTCCGCCTGAAATGACGACAGAGTCCTTCGATTAGGAAACCGATTCACTGCCTCTTTCATATTAAGCACACGTAAAATTCCTTTTATAACGATACAATCGAAACACATGGTTTGAATGGGTCTCTTGGGCAGGTTTGACATTCTCATTTCTATGAATAACTTGATTTTTAGAAGGCGAAGAAATTGCTTTGAAATTCACGTTAAAGGCAAGAATTTGAATACATTTTTCATTGGTACGTGTAATATCTCATTTTTGTATTTAACAATGCCGTCGTGTATACAAAGTGTAACATAATAAACGCGCAAACGCTCGTGTGGTGTCTAGGACCATGAAACATTCGTCGAGCTATTGAAATTCGCAACAAAAAAAAATTGGACTCTCTATAAGGATTGACGAAATCAGCTGATCGAAATGTAGGGAAAAACTAAAAAAAAAAGTTATTTATGAATTTCTAAAAGTCATAGAACAAAAGTAGTTCAGTATCATGATTTACACGAGAAGTTTTTTATTTGTTACACCTTGTATTTGCGTAGTCAGCTCATGACTCTCCACCACGACACAGGCTCTGTATGACAAAGAAAGGCACCACGCAGGCCCATTGCGATGTTCGATTTTCGAACATGCCTGTTTCATTTAAATGAACATTTTGCTCACAATGTCTATTAATGTGTATTATACTCGTTTTGAGATTAAGTAAATAACACAAAGTATAGTCTCATTAACTTGTAAACAGAATCAATATCCAGTTTTCAGAATTAATGATAGTGTTAGTGGCTATGTTAGGTTAAAAGTATGTATAGGTTCCGCTTAGTTTCGATCCTTTCCGACGGCCTCATAGGTCGCAAGCGCGGCTGCTGAGCATGAAGTTCTGCGTTCGATTCCCAGGTCGAGCAAAGTGATATTAGGTTTTTCCATCAAAAATTTCTCAATAGCAGCCATGGAGTCTGGATTTGTGCACGGTTGATGGCAATAGGCTCGCCCCTATTACATGGGACTTAGAAACATAACTGGCGAAATATGGGTGTCCTATTAAGTTCACCTCTGCCTAACCCTTCGGGGAATACAGGGCGTGATCTTATAACTAAATAAAAATAGTTTCGATCCTCAAAACTTTGCAACTTATAGGTCGGGGCCCATCCAACTAGACCATAGCTGATCCTCCGTATGCATAACGTCCCAAAAACCTAAAGTAAATTCCGATTCGCCATTACGTAAGAAGTCTCACTCTAGTTATAATCCAACAATTTATATTTTCTTCATTAAAAACAGTTTGCCTGGAGCGGTTTTATAAAGGGCATGTAGCGACGTCTCCCTTTGTGCCACAAGCGTTCAGTTATTACGGTTCGTTTACCGGTTTTTACCGCCTTTTACCAGTTTTGTGTACGTCAATGACGTTATTGTTTTAGTGATACATATTGTTTGTTGGTTGAGTTTATTAGGCTAGTAATATTTTTTGTATGAAAAAAAGATATATGTGGGGCTTATTAGTTTCTAGGTTCGTGCTTATTTATTTTGAGGAAATGTCATGTAGAAAAAAAAAATATCTTAGTTATTTGCATTATTATTTTTCAACGGACGAAAAAACAGGAGGAGGTTCTCAATTCGACACGAATTTATAACAATATGTTTTTATGTATGACCACGCATAACTTTTTACAGAGAAGTCCGATTTGAATGGTTGTTTTTATTGGACATTTCTCAAAGTTGATCTCGTTTAAAATTGAAAAATAAAATTCACCCATAAATCCCTTATGGGTGAATTTTATTTTTCAATTTAAAAACAGAGATTCATTGATTTTTTTTAACGAAAATCCTTCCTACATCTAACGATTGAAGGTTCAGTAAAATCGTAACAAACAAAATAACGGACCGGCTGCGAACACTGAACAATTACAAATATTTTCTAAGTATTTGTATGGACCTCTACTTGTCAGAAGCTGTGTCCGTAATTGTCCGTTTAGATTTTACTGAAATTGTAGTCAATACTAACCTTTCCAAAAGATTTTATTTTGACCCCAAACACCTTTGCTTTACGACTGTAACCTAAAAACTTCGATCTACCAACAAACAACCCAGGTACCAGGCAAACATACACCCACAGCAACCCACACGTAACGGTGTCATATACTTATTTTCAGCGAAGAAAAACCGCACCAAATCAGCCGGGGGCTATGGCAAGCAATGACGTCTAGCTTTATCAGGAGTAACTAATGAACTCAATGTATAAAGAATAAGTTATCGGTTGAGGACTTGAGGTATTCATATTGTTTATATTTGGGAAAATATATGGTGGAAGGCAGCGTTGTGACAATATATTTCAAATGCATTTATTTGATTTTTTGTTAAAAAAAGTATAAAAATTCTATTCATTTGACCCATGTAAAAGTTACTCCCTGTGTGAGGATATACTAAGATTTAAAAATAATAAGTAGTTAGGCAACCTCTATTAAATAACTGTCTCCCAAAGTCTCAAACATGATTTCACAAGAGGAATGGATGTCTCTTGTTCATTTAAAATGACAATAATATAACCCAAACTTCAGTAACATCAAACAAAAATGCTATATGCAAAGAAAAGCCTCATAAATTCTAAACCGATCCTAAAAAATGATTTTACAGAAGATTGACTCCAAACATTACTAAAAGGAGATAAAACGCCATACTGCCAACATATTGTCGTAAAATAAAGATGTTACTATTAATCACTGCCTTAGGAGCTGTTGCTCAGATATAGACATAAATCTAGACGCCAAAGATGAATGTGGCATATAGTTTCAAACGGTTTTGGTTTACTATGGGAACTCGATCGTTTAGCGAACACCTCTTACTTCTTCTTGTTTCCCGGTGCAAGACGAGTGGCAATGTCTTTCAAAGCGTTTGATTTTTTAACACGATTGGCATAACATTTTCAGTAGCTTAACGTTGATAATAGAATAGTCAGATGCTTTAAATTCACCCACATTTCTCCAGTTATGTTTTAAGTGCCAAAGGTGTGGAATAGGGGGCGAGCCTATTGCCAAACCGGGCAAAAATCCAGATTCCGTGGTTGCTACTGAGAAATTCCAGACGAAAAAACCCAATAACACTTTGCCCGACCCGGGAATCGAGCCCAGGACGTAATGCTCAGCAGTCGCGCTTGCGACCACTCGGCCAACGATTCAGTCAAATTACCGAAGCATCTGAGACTATTCCAACAAAGACGCTCTAGCTGAATCAATTTGACTACGCCTTCTGGCCTTTGATTCTTATAAAATCTATAGTTGAACAAAAACGTTCCAATTGTGTCAGCAAATAAACTAAATGGGCAAATTACCAATTAAACCTCACTTGACAAATATTTCAGTAATTATTTGAAAATAAAATTCCTACTCCGACTGCAAGGGCAAACCTGCATTGACAAAACGACCAAGTGGGAAAACGACCGATTCCTATGAAAATGCTTCCATAAATAGCGACGTTTTAAACACCCCACTACTCCTTAGTAGGCTCCGAGCCTGACTGGAGGCTGATGGTGGCTCGTAAAATTGATGGCGGGATTTGTCCGGCACTCTTTGTATGAAGCATCGAGATGTTAGTGACGCCGTAACTTATAGTAATCGTGCTATTCGTTTAGGAGATGGGTGGACGTATTGGGGAGCTGTTATTTTGTATGTTTTTTGGTATATTTGGACAATGGTAGTAAAGTTACTATGCAAATTGTTTAGTTCAAACGTCATCAGCTTTCACCAACTAGGTCAGCTTTCAATCTTACCGGTTACAGCTTAGTACCTGGATTTTACTTAGAGCGACTGTCTATGTGACCTCCAAATCCCAATTATTTGGTAAAATGATTTAATTATCTTAGTAAGACAGGTTGTCAGACTTTCGGCTGTCTGACTACCCGTAACGACTGTCAAAGATCCTCAAAATATGACAGACAGAATGTGCAGTTTAGTTCCTTCGATAATTTGTTGTATGATCATAAATTGTCTACCAATTTGTTCACTGGCCAATGTAACCACCACGGCACGAATCATTGCAGAGCTAATCATGACAAGATGTGACGGTTTTAACCTGCCTTGAAGCACCTACTTGGCCAGACTGCTACTACTCTTTTATTCCACTAAACTATGTAATAATGATCCCAGCTACAGCTCATAACGATAATTATTTCTACGCTATTACTCAAACCTATTGTCTACTGACCTCTAAACAAATCTGATACCCTGGTAGACATCTTAATTGCACCTCAACTGTCAAACAACACAAAAGCTTTTCAGATCTAAGATTAATTTGTTAAGTTAACAATAGTGGGGGCTGCTAGTCTCACTAATAGTATAGTCAATTAAGCTCCCTTCGTCATACAACAGGATTACCAGAAGTTCCACATGCGCAAGTAGTTGTAATCTTAAAATATGCAACATGGCAACATGTATAAGGTCAAGAATGGTGTCTGGATTTTTGCCCAGTTGATGGCAATAGGCTGGCCCCCTATTACATGGGACACAAACATAACTGGCGAAATATGGGTGTACAATTAGGTACACCTCTGCCTCCTGAAGGCTTAGCTTCGGGGATTACAGGGGTGACGTTATGTTATCACAAGCTAACATAATAGTTGATTTAAATTACCAAAATGTAACAAGAACAACCTAGTCTGAGTAATCAAACAAGCCCTCATCTTCTACCAACATACGTCTCAAAGAAAGGACATTACCAAAGCTGTCAAATAAATGAGGTAACGTTCAGCAAACAAACTCCTATCAAAGCAATTTCTGAAAAATATTCACGTTACTGTTTTGTTGACATTTGACATCGTTTCATGGGGGAACCTCAGTATAAACACAATCTAGGAACGGTGAAGTTACACTTTTTTTTTCCTTGACCTATATTGTGCCACTGCTGGGCAAAGATCTCCCCATAGCCTTCCACTCTTCTCTCCATGTGGTTTTCTCCGGCCCCTCAGAAACGCCTCTAAGTTCAAGATCACGCCAGCGAAGGCACGAGGTTTCTGGGGGTGTTACAAGGCACATCTAACCTTTTAAATCTTTAGACCTTGCTTGTCAGGTACTGCACAAAGTGGGTCTTCTGTACTTCTTCATGATCATCTCAGCTATTACTTAGAAGTGATTTTAGTTCGGAACAGTGCCTTAATGACTTGCTAAGTTCGGCACGTAAGGCCGGACGCTGGCTAGCCTAACAAGTGCTTAAGATTAATGTGTGCTCACGCACGAGTAGCTAACTCTACAACTAAGTCTATAGACAAACAAACAGGGCGAGTTCTTGACACGATACTGCAGGGTGAAAACTCAAACAGTGAAACATCTCGTCACCGAAAAACAATATATCACGATTCACAACTGTTTCAAATATCTTTGTTTTCATAGAATTCCGATTCAAAGTACAGTCAAAAGGACAAACTATACTATTAAATTTATACATAAAAGTTTGGTTCATCCCCAACAACGATACTACTAAAATTGATGACACCAATAATCATTTATGGACTGAGTTCATCGCATGCGCGACACATTTCCACCGGCAGCGGGGACCCTATTCGGGGCCTATTGGCCTCGAGGTCCCAAGCCCACTGGTGGCCGTCCTCTTCGTCGTCGTCGTGGTGGTGGTGGTGGTGTCGACGGCGGGGAGAAAAACTCGTCGCTCGAGCTCGACGCAACTGCAGCGACCGGCGACACGGTGCTCACGGATGTGGCGCGTCCCGGCGGCTGCGAGGCGGAGCTGAGCGGTGAGCCCGGAGATGGTAGGTGTGCCTCCTGTTTGGCTCGGTGTCTCGTCAGCATCGGTGACATATAGTTATATTATTTTATTCATAGTTTATTCCAGTTTTCTGTATGTTTATAACGTTTTTTTTTTTTTTCTTTTCATTATTTCTGTATGCGTTTTAGTTTTAGTGGAGTAATTTGCTAAAAAAATTAAAATTAAAATCGGCTTGAAAAACATTAGGTCACGTCAATTTGACACCGAGCCACAGATTAAAGTCTAAGTATAAAGTCTTTAAAAAAAAATCTCAGCTACGAGAACTAATCAAATAACTTGTGACAATAAGTCTTGATAATTTTCATCTACGTTAATAATATTAATCACTGAAACAATAGCTATCTATGAAAGGAAGGCTTTTTGAGATGATTAAATACTTAATGGCTTTTTCGGGTAGCTATCCAAAATTTCGAGAAGTTAAAATTTTATCTGAATCAAAGTGAATGGTCTCATCAGGATATCACTCTATATACTACAAACTTCTTCAAAAACTCGAATCAAAACTAATCTTTAAAGATTTCAGTCTAATTTCAATTATTATTCTAAATCGACTATCTTCCAAAAACGATTTAGATAACCGTTTCCTAAATCTCTATCCGCCATTTCTAACTTACAATTCAAAGTTACACGGTTACTAAGTCGCACTTAGAACTTGTCCAAACGCGTCAACTGAGACACGAATGCAAATAAGTTGACATCAAGAAAGCTTAAAACTTATGTCATGCTCTTGTCGTGTGAACGAGTCTTCAAACTTTTCCCACCTGACAAATGGTGGGTGCTTGCTCTGCATTTTTCTTGTGTCATGAAAATATGTAAAGGTGTAGGTAATCATAATATGAGCTTTTTGCGCTGTTACAATAGGAGGTCATGAATTTAAGAGGTGTTTTTTCACGATAACGAAGTGGCACCGATGGCAGAAAAGTTTAAAGGTTATTGTTGAACTTAGTATGGACATAATATGATGAGGAGGAATGGAACGCATGTGAGTCATGCATGTGACTAAAAGGGTGATAAATTTAAAAATAGATCAATGAAATAAACAAAAGCCAAAGAAAAGATGGATTTGGTAAGGAAAGACAAGAAAATTATTTGATCGCAAGTACATTATAGCGTCCATTTTTATATCATTAAAAACATACTTCGGTGTATCTGTTTGTATCCAATGTTAAGCTTACCTATCCATATTTGTTGTATTTGGCTCCTAACATAGGTGGAAAAATACGTGTAGTGTTAGCGTATGTTTACATCTGAATGCATCTCATATTATGAAGTTTCTTGTTGTTCGTTATATCTTCGCCACTCTTCGCAAAGTAGGTACACTGAACTCGAAACTTTTCTTGTTAAGGCCCGACAACTGCCAGAGTGGACTTTTAACAGAATCTCCGCCTTATCATGGTAGCCTAGTATCTCTGAAAAGTGTTAATGGAGATTTTATATGTTTAAACTAAAGTAAAAAAGTTTTGATATAAAAATTAAAACCGAGTAAGGTTACGAAACTTCGTAGAGGTCAGAAAACGAAGTTTTCTTCATTTTGTATTTATGAAATTGGTAATTTATCTATTTGAACTTTAAGGTCACTTGGTGTAATCGAGTTGTTGTTAACTAAGAAGGGCCAAATAAAGTCGATTAAAATTGAAGAAGAAATAAGTTTTTTCAAACCATCGTTTTATGAGTACTAGACTAAAAAGCAAAGCCGAGAAAACAAACGAATCCTTTAAAAATAAACGTTTAATTTGCACAGTTGTTTCCATGACAACATCGCCTTTTACCAAAAATAATCACAATAAAAGCAAAAATCCATCAGCGTAGTTGCATCGGTTCGTCGTCGGCCGTCACAATCCGAGGCGATTATAGAGATTTCCACTTTGCGCGAAACTTGAAATTCTCAACAAAAACCCGTAGCGGCGTTATCTTCCCTACATCTCGAATTGTTTTCGCTCGCGGCTTATCTACGTCCTTTGTGTTGCTTATAAATTCGTTTTCTTTGCTTGCCGCGGAGAGCCCACAATGCCATTTCTGTAGATTACCTCGCTTTTTATTCGGGATATCAATTTTGGATGGGCTTTTTTCTTGAAAATCGCGTGTTGACTTTGTGATAATGGTTTATCTGCGCCCTTTGCAAGTGATAAGTTTTATGTTAATTACGAGGTAAATGTTTTGTGGTTAGCTAAACTGTTTTGTGATGCTATGCTTTGAGTTTTATGGTAGAAAAAACGAGTTACATGCCCCTATTACAATGATGTGAAAAATAACGGTCAATTTATAAACGTCATCACCCCTTGCCCTTATCTTAATTTATTTGGTGTCGGTGCATTATGTCTTCTTCTTTTATACTTCTCTATAAGCCCACATCTCCTGAGTTTCACACAGCCAATCCATCGTTTCTTTCTTCATTCACACTTTATAAAGACAGCTTCGGCTTTCCTACGCAAAACAGACCAACAAAACTCTAATGAATCCAACACAAAACACACAAACTCAATCCACAAATCCAAACACACACTAAAGCCAAAAATTAACATTCTTAATTGCAAAATTACAACGTATTTGGGACGTTAATATTCGGAATCTGCGATCATTGTATTTATCAACACAATGGTGGAATCAGCCACCGTTGCCAATAACGCCGCCTGTGAATAGGCAATGGGCATGGTGGTCGGCATCCTAATGTTACAGATTGTTGTGTGCATAAACGAGGGGTATAAACAATGTCCGACGTTTTGAGTGCATGCTTTGTGATGGTATTTTACTGCTGTAATGTTGTTTTGTGAAATAAGTTAACCCTACCTGATAGTTTTAGAGAGACGAAGTTAAAATATCTCGTGAGTCATCCATTTTTGATTCCTGTTTGGGATGGTGTGTTGGCTCTTCAATGATACTAAGTGGACTGTATAAAATGATGATTTAATGGTACTGCATAGGTTAAAAGAACAGAGAAAAGCCCGCTCGCTGGCGTGTTTGAACGATCACTGGCGGGCGACCGGAGGCGCGCTCGCGCGCCGCGTTGCCGTCCCGCGCGCGTCACCCTCCCCGCGTTCGTCTGCTGTGGCCATGATGCGTTCGCGCGCGAACATGCTCCCCGGGTTGAAGAGTTCTTCAAGAAAGTGGTAGCGGGCAGATGTTGTTAAAGGCCCGCCGAATTGTCCCCTTCTTTGTCTTCAACTCGGCGACCCTCACGACGCCGTCGGAGCCCGGGTACACCTGCACGACGCGACCCAGCAGCCAGCAGAGAGGTGGAAGCGCCTTGTCCTTGACCAGGACGAGGCTCCCCACCTTGATGTCGCATGATGTTGTAGGCCACTTGGTTTTTTGCTGCAGTAGAGATATATATTCAGTATTAAATCTTCTCCAAAACTGCTGCTTAATGTATTCCACCCTTTGGAATCGCTCGAGTCGACTGATGTTTCCGCTGTCAGGTAACTGTGGATGCGGAACGGACGTGAGTGATCTTCCAATTAAAAAGTGAGAAGGAGTTAGGGCACAGAAATCAAGTGGATCAGGAGAGCAAGGAGTGAGAGGTCGGGAATTGAGAATAGCCTCTATTTGGGTTAAACACGTAGCTATCTCTTCGTATGTGAAGTGCGTTAGTTTAAGCAGTCTCTTTAAGTGATGTTTCGTGGAGCGCACAGCTGCCTCAGCAACGCCATTGAAATGAGGGGAGTAGGCAGGCACGAAATTGAATTCAATTCCTTCCTGAGCGACGTCATATGCAATATTTGAGGTCTGCAAAAAAGAACGTAATTGATTACAAGAACCGACAAAGGTTGTTCCGTTATCGGACAATATGCTACGAGGCTTGCCACGGCGCGCAATGAATCTGTTTAAAGCAGCCAGGTATGCTTCTTTTGTGAGATCCGTGACAAGCTCCAGGTGAACGGCCTTGACAGCGAGGCAGACAAAAATACATATGTAAGACTTTATAAGCCTGCAGCCTCTTCCCTTTCGGTCAGCGATCAGTATTGGGCCCGCATAGTCGACACTTGAATGTAAGAATGGGAATTCTAGATTACTTCGTGATTTTGGAAGTTGTCCCATTATTGGTTGTGCATTTTGAGCCTTATGCCTAAAGCATACTACACATTTTTGAACAGTGACTCTAGATAAGTTCCTGCCCCCCAAGGGCCAATAGTTTTGCCGAATGTTTGCCAAGAGCAACTGAGGTCCGGCATGTAACAGTTTTCTGTGAACAGTTTGAAACATGATTTTAGTTAGATGATGCTTGCTGCACATGAGTATAGGATGTTTAACGTTATAATCGTAAGGAGAATTGTTTAACCTGCCTCCGACACGAATAATGCCATCCGAGTCTAAGAAGGGAGATAAAGATATGAGCCGATTTTTATGAGGCAAAGATTTTCCTAATTTTAAAATAGCATGTTCATCCGGAAACATTTCAAATTGTGCATTGCGTAAAATACATTTTAATGAAGATTGAATTTCCTGATTAGACAGCCACTTTACCAACTTATTATTTTTATTTTTTAAATTGTAAATGTACCTTTTAATGTAAGCCACAATTCTTTGTAAACGGTTAAAATCTGAATATTTATGAATTAGTTGTTGTATTAATGTTTGAGTAACTGGAATGTGGCTATTGTTGGACTGGTTTACAAAATAGGTTAGTTCAGGCAAGTCTTGTTTCGCAACATCGTTTGGTGGTTTTGGCCACAGGCGTTCATCCTGCAATAAAAATGAAGGGCCTGTCCACCACAAACTAGAATCGCTGATATGATCAGCCTTCACCCCTCGAGAAACGAGGTCTGCGGGATTGTCTCGCGTTGGTACATAGTTCCATACGGATCCGAGGGTGGTTTCCTGAATTTCATTAACACGATGCCTGACGAAAGGCTTAAGTTGTGTTGATGGTGTGGATAACCAGCTCAACACTATCGTTGAATCACACCAAAAGACACATCGGCTAACTGGTATAGTAAGAGATTCTTTGACCTTTGTACACAATCTTGCACCTAGCAGCGCTCCACATAGCTCTAACCTGGGCATTGTTGTTGGTTTTATCGGGGCTATACGACTTTTAGAAGTTAATAAGCGTGCCGTGACTGCATTACTGCTGTCAATGGTGCGTATATAGACACAAGCACCATATGCCTTTTCACTGCTATCTGTAAATATATGTATTTCATTAATGATACAGTTGTCACATAAGACCCATCTGGGAATTTTCAATGAATTTAAATGTTTTAATGCATCGACAAATTTCGACCACTGATCTGCTATGTCCTGAGGAACCTCATCATCCCAGTCACATTTATTGACCCACAATTTTTGCATTATAATTTTTGCTTCAACAACACATGGACCAACTAACCCCAATGGGTCAAAAATTTGGCTTATTATAGATAAAATGTGTCTTTTTGTTATTGTTTTGTGAATGTCAATATTAATGGAAAATGATAGAACATCTGATTTGCAAATCCATAGTAGCCCCAATGTCTTTGATGTGTAATTATTTGACAAATCTAAATCAAGGCAAGAGTCATTCTCTACGTCCACTATCTCTTTTAGAATTTGAGTACTGTTTGACTGCAATTTTCTTAAATTAAAATTTGCTGAACTTAATATTGATTTTATGTTCTGACAGAGTTCGATTGCGCCGTTTATAGTATCTGATCCACTTAATAAATCATCTACGTAAAAATCACGTTGGATGCTACATTTCACGTGCTGATTGTCTGTGGCCTCTGCGAGGCTCACTAGGCACTTGGTGGCCAGATAAGGCGCAGACGCCGTCCCATATGTAACTGTATTTAATGTGTAAGTTTTGAGTGACTCTGACGGATCTTTCCTAAATATAATGCGTTGTAGCGATCGTTGACTGGGATTTAACTCGACAGCTCGATACATTTTTTCGATATCCCCTGAGATTACATATTTATGTTGTCTAACTCTCAGTAAGATCGAGAATAGATCATCCTGTACAGTGGGACCTACATATTGGATGTCATTTAGTGATAATCCCGAACTTGATTTTGCTGATGCATCGAATACTGTTCGCAACTTGGTCGTTTTACTGGATTCCCGTAAAACCCCATGGTGTGGCAAGAAATAGCTAATATTATTTTTATTACTAAATGATAAATCGGTATCTTCAGTCATATGACCTAATGTTTCATATTCTTTCATGAAATCGATATACAAGCTTTTATAAATCGGATCACGTTCAAAGCGTTTTTCTAATGATAAAAATCTACATTTAGCCGCAGCATATGAGTCACCAAGAGCGGTAGGACTTGCCTTAAGTGGCATGGTAACAATAAACTGGCCGTTTGAGCCACGGACCGTATTTAATTGGAAGCTTTCTTCGCATGCGCGCTCCTCTAAAGAAAGGCAATGCTTTGGTAATATTGTATCAAGTTCCCAAAACTTATTCAAGTCAGGACTATTAATAATTATGTTAGAAAAATTACAAACATGAGTTTGTTTATGCAAGCTAGCTGGTACAGTACCTGAGATTAACCACCCTAATTTGCTTTCACACAACTTTGGTAAATTTTTTCCCAAATTGATATGATTGGCCTGAATAACTTCCCAGAATAGTTCAGCTCCTAACAGAATATCAATGTCTGATGGAATGTTAAAACATGGGTCTGCTAAAACTAATCCTGAAGGAATTGGTATGTTTTCAGTATTTATATAAGATGCTGGCAATCTCCTAGTAATCTCAGGTAGAACGAGACAGGTGATGTTAAAAGAATAATATTCATATGTGGACTCAATAGTGAGGTTGCAAGAATGTGTACTGTTACTGGTCAAACTATTTATACCTGTTACCCTGGAGGTGGTAACAACTCGAGACAATCCCAGGTCACTGCAAAGCTTGTCAGTGATGAAGTTAGCCGTGCTACCGCTGTCTAGCAGGACTCTGGCGTTGTATCTTTCGCCTTTGTCACTCACCACCTTCACCACAGCTGTGGACAGTAAAATGTGCTTCTGAGAAGTAGGCTGTATATCTGCTGAAAGTGACACATTATTAGAGGACATACTAGGCATAGGGTCATTTAGCACTGGAGTCCCGGGCTGATCTAAATGTAACAAGGTATTATGACGGTTTTTACAGTACTTACAGCGTGTGAATCTACAACGCTTTTCTGTATGGCCAACCCGTAAACAATTCATACATACTTTGAATTCTTTTGCTTTCTGCACTCTTTCTTCTACTGTAAATTTTTTAAAAGCTGTGCATGAATATAGATAATGATTTTGAGAACACATAGGACAAATAATTTTACTTTTGTCTTTCTCATTGTTTGTTTCTTGTTTTTGTGAGGTAACAATAAAACTTTTAGATTTATTAGTGCTATTTGATTGCACTTTGTCTGGTTTTTTGTTTTCCTCTAATGTCTCTAGTAAGTCGGCCTTATTATTCATAAATGTACAGAACTGCAGCAATGTTGGTGAGTTAACTAAAGTGTTACGGTACTCTTCCCAATCCCTACTGGTAGTACTATCTAATTTTAGTGTCATTAAGTAGATAATGAGAGTATCCCGTGTAGGCTCATTCAACAATGTTAATGCTCGTATGTTCTTATTTGTAATGTCAACAAGGCGGCGTAAAGCAGTACTTGATTCATTGGTAATAGGCTCTGCATTAAAAAGTGCCTTGACATGATTGTTTATTAACAGACGGCTATTATCGTATCGCTCGCACAACAAATCCCAAGCTAACCTATAATTGTCATGACTAAAATCTATATTTTTGATAATTTCAGCGGCTTGTCCCTTTAGGGAAGCACGTAGATAATGAAATTTATTTATATTGTCAATGTTGTTATTATTATGAATCAAGGATAAAAAGGTGTCCCTATATTCCAGCCAACACTGATAGCTGCCATCGAAACGGGGTAAGTCAATTTTAGGCAAACGTATATAGTTGTTCTTTGTCCCACCTGTCACCTCGGAGCCTGATACGGAACCTGCAGAAGTCTTGTCCTGCTGTCGTTGCTCGTGCTCAGCAGAAATAGCTTTCCGCGCCGCAGCAACCAAGTTGTGGTAATTTTCTTCAAACTTGAAGCGATCGGCGTAGGCATCGTCGGGATTGTCCGATAACAGCTCAATCTCGGTCTGTAATGCGTTAAACTCGTCATACAACTGTTCAAATTTGCTAAACCGACTTTCTAGATCGAGTACTTGCAACTCAGACAATCGATCACTATTTTCCAAAGTGCTGAGATAATTAGTGAAATTAGTAAGCTTAGCCTTCATCGAACTGCGTTTTTTAATTAATTTGTCAGCCATCTTGCAATAGGGAAAGACGAACAATGAAAGTTCAAGCGCTTTTTTTTTTTTTTTTTATGAATGCAAGTGGGTAATGAATAGACACACACACACACTCAGCTAATGCGGTTTAACAGCTAATTACATGCACAATAGTTAGCCGTTAACTGCCCCGCATACGATATTCCATAAAAAATAATAAGCACGGAATAGAAACTATTTCGTGGAAAATTTCTATGCCTCAAAATGGCGTCAATGCGACCGCCCCTCGCCTAACCAAGCGAAGTGAGATATTATGTACATGCGAAGCGAGTAGCTCGAGTCAACTCAAATAAAGGGAATGTAGTTGAATTGGATTTAAATAGGCACGACTAATGCAATAACGCACAGAAGTGTGGATTAAAGGAAAAATTGGAACGAACTCACAATACGCCCGCGTCCTTATCCAACTAATCTGTTGGTGACTCCCAATTTTTCAGAATATTTTCTTCTCGAAAACAGCAACGCCACGGCACAATAGATAGGCGCACGTGTAATCCACTGGTGACTTGTTTTTTCAATTCTTCACTCGTAGACTCGTTGCCACGGCGCAATAGATCGGCGCACGTGTAATCCACTGGTGACTCGTTTTTTCAAATCTTCACTCGTACTCGTAGACTCGTTGCCACGGCGCAATAGATCGGCGCACGTGTAACGTTGCCACGGCGCAATAGATCGGCGCACGTGTAATCCACTGGTGGTGATTCGAGTTTTCAAAACTTCGCTCGTCGACAGCGATGCCACGCCACAATAGATTGGCGGCAATGGCGGCGCACGTGCACGGGTCAAAATCTGCACCGTTAACTTCTTGCAGTTTTTTCTTTCGGTACGTCGATTCTTCTTTACCGGTGGAAGGACCAATGTTTGGGATGGTGTGTTGGCTCTTCAATGATACTAAGTGGACTGTATAAAATGATGATTTAATGGTACTGCATAGGTTAAAAGAACAGAGAAAAGCCCGCTCGCTGGCGTGTTTGAACGATCACTGGCGAGTGGCGGGCGACCGGAGGCGCGCTCGCGCGCCGCGTTGCCGTCCCGCGCGCGTCACCCTCCCCGCGTTCGTCTGCTGTGGCCATGATGCGTTCGCGCGCGAACAATTCCACAGTCTATTTTACATTCTATTCTGTGAATGGATTGATGGATTATTTGAATGGTGCAATTGCTTTTGCGGGTATCAATGTAATGAAGCTATTACCATTTAAGTTAACTTTGGCATGAATTCATTATTTATTAATTAACTACTAGCACTTCACCCGCGACTTCGTCAGCAAAAATTGTGATAGCTCGCCTAATAAGCATGATATAAATATAATTTATAGCCTATAGCACTCACGAATAATGCAGCTTTCTACTAGTAATAAAAAAATCCAATCGGATCAGTAGTTCTGAAGATTACCCCCTACATACAAACTTACAAACAAATTTTACCTCTTTATATTATTAGTATAGACAAATAGATCTAAAATAATATTTAAAATATTACAGGAAAAGAATTACAGGGCGTCAAAAATTTCGTTCACATCGTTTTCAATAATAACAATACCCCGAAGACAGACAGCATTGCCACGTTGGAATTATCATAAGAAAACAGAAACAAAGGGTCATGAATGATATAACCTGTTAACCCCAGAGGTTTACACATTTTACCAGTTTATGTTTAAGTCACCCATGCTTAAGTAAACCAGAAACAGTACAGGAAAGCACCTGAGGAGATGGGAAGACGAACTAAATCTCACTGCAGGTGCCAACCGGAGGAGAGTAGCTCGTGATAGAGTTCAATGGAAGCAGCTAGAAGAAGCCTTTGTCAACTCACAACAACAGTAACCAATTCAGCACATCAGGCTGATAAGTAACCCAAGCGGATTTCCGGCCACCGTAGGCGCGGGCTTGCGGACGGCGAGCAATGGGTAGCTCGCTGTCCGGTAAGGACCAGGGCCCGGGTCGATGGCGCGTTGTGTTCCACGCGCGCCTCAAAGAGATGTCAGCACAAACTGACGGGGTCCTCTAGGACCGATGCCTACCAGGGTTGCGGGTTTGTTCGAAAGACAACTGAAAGAACACGAGTAGGCTTTAGTCAGTAAGAGTCTGACACGCCCTCCCGCTCCACCCAGAGCGGGGAGGTCATTTGATGATTTCCCACCACAAAAAAAAATCTGATAAGTAAGTCACACGAAACAGAAAGTAAGCCAAATTCTAAAACTGCGTTTAATGTATGATATCCACTTCGTACACAACTAATATCACGTGAGTCTAGCTACGTTTCCAGTCAACATGGCACTTGTTTCAATCGAGTGCTGAGCAAACGCCTGCGGGCGTCGGAATCCGACAGTTGTGCCAACTGCCAACTGCACCTCGAGCTGTTCCAACAATAATGAAAATATTATCACGCTGTATAAGTTGAGTTTTAAGTAGTTCTATCAGCTTACGAAAATGTTGATAAATTTTATTGAACTTTAACAAAACATCACGCCTATAATCCCCGAACGGTTAAGTAGTCGGACATATGTCAAATGTAATAACATGTGACATATTATGTCCAGTGTGTGAGTGAGTGTGAGTGTGTGTATGTGTGTGTGTGTGTGTGTGAGTAGTAGAGCCGAATGGTTCCAACACTTATTCTAATCACTTTTTCTAATGTTATTGTTTGAAATTGTAATTCAAAACGACGAAATATGTGGTTGGAAGTATTCAAATATTAATTTAATATTAGTAAGTATTGAAAGATGCAAATCAGTGCAATCAATTTATAACTGGCATCCACGGGTACGTTTTCGTATCCATTAGTTTACATTTTACTTCGCAGATGCTATTGCAGAACACACAATAAATTCCTCACAAACATGACACCCTAGTACTAAAATAGTTGGTGCCAACGAGTCGGGCTGGGTGACGTCTAACTCATAATCGCCGCCGCGAATTTGCTCGTTATAATATCCGAAACTTAACGTGTGCGGTACACATAGATGTATGAAACGTTGGATGACTATTGTTATGAAAACCATGGCTTTTGTTTTGGCTCTTCAAGTGGAGGCAGGACTCTTCAAAATTAGCAATTAAAAGAATCTTCAATCTTCATTCACACACAGCCTGAATTCGCCCACTGGCAGATATAGGCCACTCTTTTCTAGTGCTAATCTCCAGGTTTCTGTGCCAGCCACGGGTAAGGCATAGGTGTATCTATAGTACACCCACACTTCGACAGTAATATTTAAAACCATGCAATAAGGAGCGATTGAGGGATCGTTTATTTACATACGTTTTTGGTTTTGCTGTATTTTAAAATGGAGACGAAGCGAAAGAAGTACCTATTTAAATAATTATAGCACATGGATTTCTGTGGCTATTGCCTTCGCCTGTGGAAAAAGTATGACTCAGGTATTGTTAAAAATAACAATGGAGGTTGCCCGATCCAACACAAACTCGCATCTTGCAAAGACAGTGTTGCCATAGTTGCGCAGATATCTCACGCCACATTGTGTCGTTAGTTTTAGTTCATCTTGCTCTATTAGGCACGAGTTAGACTGCTAGTTCTCTGTCTTAGATAAACAACAAAATTGTAAAGATATTGTTTTCCTTTGAGCAAGATTTTAAGATATTCATTGATGACTTGCCAATCGAAATCTACTTAAGGCATTCTTAGACTTTCGTATTTATAATATGTATTAATATAGATTTAGTTTTAACTGGAGATTTGAACTTTTCTCCATAGATTTCTTCATAACTTTGAAATTTTAAGTTATAACAGATCAAGTGGTTCGGAGCACGCGAATCACGAAATTGTTATTCACAAAGGATAAGCGTATTCAGTTTAATAACCTATTACTTCGTGTAGTTATCATTGAATTACATTTAGTTAGAGCAAACATAGTGCGAAAACAAGTACCAAACTGCACTACCTACAGTTCGGCAAAGTCCATACAGAACAAGTAAATGACACCGTATTTCACGTTAATCCCGAACTTCACACAAGCTTATTAAAATAAATCCATTAAAATTTAAATATTATTAAATCTCCTCGTTACATAAGTATGCAAATGAGATAAAACGTAATAAATGCTACGTTTTCGACGCACAATTGACATTGCAGAAACCAATTCATAACGATCCAAGCGAGCGATTCGGTTTAATCGGATAGATATACTTATGAATAATGCACAAGTTGATATTACGAAAAATGTCCAACGTTGCCGCGTTGTCAGTCAAACAAAAAAATGCTTTCAATCACTACAGTACCATATAGAAAAATGAAAGACAAAAAAAAGATGAAAAGAAGAAAAAAAGAAGAAGATGAAGATGAATGATGATGATGATGATTAGATGTGTAAATAGCTCTCAATTACCCAGAAGTCTTGTCATAGTAATTATTATCAGGTTTATCGTTTTTTATTTTAGTATTTGTTAAAATATTTATTAGTTTATTTTAATTGTATATGTGTATTAGTATCTATAAAAGTACATTCCTACATTTTCGTAAGTAGTATTCTTAATTTATTTTTTTGTACCCTATCACAATTTTGTCCTATTTAACCCAAAGGTTGACTGGTAAAGAATGCCTTGTGGCATTAAGTCCGCCTATGTACCACCATTGTACATGAAGTTTAAATAAATAAATAAATAAATATAGGTAGATGTATGGGGTTAGAGTGGCCAAAGATCGATATATAGAAGACTACGAATGTATTCCGCTGTATTCTTCTTCTTAATTAATCAATCAACTCAGCCTCCAGTCCGCAGTTGTACCAGTTCAAAGATGCCCCCTACACCAGGTCTTCCACCTTTAGCATCGAGTCTGCCCTAACCACATTTTTAAAATATTATGTACTTCTAGCTGGAGGGCTTCGAATGCTACACCTTAAGTTAATATGGACAATTAGTACAACGTATTTGTGATAGACTCACTGAATATTCTTCTTTTGTATTTATATACACTACGTTTTTTTGCTAGCCCAGATCTTCGTCACTTCCACGGCGTCGTCGGCCATTGGCATATGTGCTGCCGGATACATATTTTTGGGTTCTAAGGGGGTAGAATAGAAAGTGGAGCATAGTTCAACACTCACAGCCACAGCTCAAAACCCACAGCCCACTGCTGTTCCGTTGAAGTAGCCCCACTTAACGAGGTTGGAGTTACATCTTCACCAAAAATGGAGAGATTTGGATAAGACCTGCACTCAGTATTGTGTGTGCAAAGGTTAAAGAAAAATAATTAGGTTCGGACCCACTGAATACAAAATAAAACCCACAATCAGAGCTATTCAAAAAAGAATATGATGAACCATTCAATTGAAATTTAAAACAAATGAATGTTATAAGCCATCCAATTTACAAACCATCTTTTATGCTGTTTGGAACAATAAATAGAGAGTGCTTGAAATTAAAAGTTCATCGTTTTAATATCGAAAATCACAAGAGCTATCAAATCGAATTACACCATCACTTTCTTAAATCTGACGCGTTTTGTTCGTTCATGGAAAATCTAACTATATACAAATTAATTAATGTAAAAGACCGTTCGTGGAACAAACACCAGTCTCTGGGATACCAGTCTCTGGGATACCAGTCTCTGGGATATCAATTCATATTAATCCTCGAATCTGATGTATTTCTCATTGATATTTCAACTCCAGAACCAAAGAAACGATGGATGGACTATGTGAAGCATAATATGGCAAGAAAGGAGGTGTCTGATGAGATGACAGGTAATAGAGAAGTATGGAAGAAGAAGACATGCTGCGCCGACCGCAAGAATACGAGCAGTAGAATGATGATGATTTCAACTCCAAAACTGGAACGTGGAAACTAAAAGTACACAATTCCCAAAAACGGCACACCGAAAAATTCCGCAGCGACACAATTATGAGACTCCACGAAAATACTGCCGTCCATGGTGGCATTGCCGCTATTCTAGTTTCCTTACAGTTACACAGAAACCTGCGGTCAGTGATTGCGATTAGAGGGTTGACTTTGCCGCTGCGGTTTGTATTCGCAGTCACCTTCGGCAATTTACTTTAAAGTTAAACTCATCTTTGCAAATGACTCATCGCATGGTTCTAAATCAAATCAAACAAGTGGTAAGCATAAAATCTTCCACCTTTATAGTAATTTAACAGGGCTATAAAAGCTTTTAAAACAATCTTACTTATACTGTCTACGGCAGTCAGTCATGTACCTTTCGATTTCAAAGTCATTAAGGTTCGAGTATCTTCAGTGAAAGTTACATCCAAACTTGAAGACTAGGATTGTAGGTTTAAAATCCAAGTTAGACAGAAACTTAGCAACACAAACTATTACCCATACAACTAGAACTGTATTAGCAAAAGATGGAAATATAGTAGGTCGCCTTTTCATTTAGGTTCATGAATATACCAATCAATTTCGGAAACATCCCAATCAGAGCCTTTGAGAGAGAGAATTCTCGTTGATATCACTAAATAAACATCGATGCGAATGAAACCGCAGCATAAAGTGATGCGGAATAAGCGGGATGGGTATCCCCCGTCCACTCGCGGCGGGATTATCCGCTGGAATTTTAAATCCCGCGACGGGCTGAATCCCCGCTGCCCACATGAAATACGGTTACCACGGGTTTCCAATAAATGATTGGTCATAATTGGAGAACTCATTACTTTGCAGGCGGTGTGTGAATAACTTATATACGTTTTGTGAATTTTTATGCTGTCGATAGTATGAAAGGTCCTTCAGCTTCCATTTGTATTTATTTAAACTGCTTGGTAACTGGAAAATTCCAACATTGTACACGTGTTTTGAAACATTGTACACGTGTTTTGATCAGACGATCTATAAAATAGTTCACGATTGACGTTAACGTTGTTTTATGAATTGAATTATGATTACACATGTCATATAATAATCTAAATATATAAAAGCGAAAGGTCACGACATCACGAAATATCGAAAACCGCTTGACGAATATAGAAGAAATTTGGCAGGGAGGTAGTTAATACTTAGTAGACGTTTGTTAAGAACGGATTTAGTGACAGGGCCGGATTAAGGAGGTCTAAGGGCTCTCGCAGGTTTGTAGGAAAGTCCTGATTTTTTTTTTGTACTACCGACCTGTTTAGCTAGTCTACAGTTTATGAGTAGGAGCCATTAGCTAAGAAATAATTTTGTGACAGCCTGGACTAAGGACTCTCGCAAGTCAGGTCACAGGTCATGATCTGGGTTGGGACATAGCATAATTTTAGTTACCTTTTAGTTGGATATATGAAAGCGCAATATTATTCACTCACTGACTAATCAAAATTTCTATCTAGAACTATTTACAGAACTATTAAACTTAGAAATCAGTACGTTCTTAATACGGTAGGTGCCTACTAAGAAACGATTTGTGGAAATTTCACCCTCAAGAGGGGTAAAAGTTTGTATGGAATACTAAAGATAACAGGTACCATACACAAGTAAAAAAATGGAGTTAAGAACCTCCTTACAAAAAATCTTATTTTAGGCAAATCCCGAACCTAACGCGTACGAAATCGCGGGTAACAACTAGTAAGCTAACATTATTATGTTATTTTTCATTGCAAGGCCCGATAATCTTTTTATTTGAATAATGAAGTAACTGTTTGTAACAATTTATTTTCCAAAAAAGGTCCCATAACTTATTGCAAGGATGTCATTTCACAATCTATTTTATTTATCACTTGGACATAACAAATTAATATGCCAAACGTAACTAATTACTGAACGCAGCTGATTTATTACATTCATTTGAGAGAATCAAGGTATTTATGTGTTAATTTTGAAATTGAAAACAAAATTAATGAAAACTTACACAGTTAACTTAAAAAATCGATCAGTTAAATTTCTAACGTTTCTAATGCATTGATTAAATCGTAGGTACCAGGGCGTCAGGTTCTCAAAGAACTAACTCCACCACATAGCCTGTATTATGAAGGCTTTACAAGCCAAGTTCCACACTTAACTCGGTCCACTCAGTTTCATGGGCGCGCAACAAGTGCTTTCCATAATTGAACACACCTGCTCTGCTGTTGTTATGTGCCTCTAGTACTTCAATGTATTGTTCTGGTGATTTTTCTATTGGTACTTTTTATTTCGAAGTTGTGCAACATTTGTTTGTGAATTCTAGAATGCAGAGCTTCACATAGATAATCAGCCTGTAACGTTCCCACAGTTGGGACACTGCAGGGACTTCTATGACAGAAGAAGCATGACATGTTAGGCCGAAAACATTAAATATTAACTCCCCTACACTCTGGGTCGTTTATTTATCGCCTACACCATATTGTAAGCGAAAATTAGAAGCAATTTCAGTCAAAAATGTGCTTAAATACCATATAAGTTGTCCGTATAATTGGAATCGACAAATCAAACGACAAGGGGACAAGGCTTAAAATCCTGATTTAATGACGGTGAAACCAGGCTTAGTTGAGCACACAGAATTGAAAACTAACCGACTGCTAAAAACCTCGCAAAAGGAAACCTTTAAAGGAACAATTTAATCACGTTACATTACGGCTCTTACTAGAAATTGTAAGTAATCTCTTTGTTACAGCTATATCCGTATAACCGGGACTTGATAGGATATCGAACAAATGTTCAGTCGCTACCCGGACAAATTGCCCAGCTTACCCGGCCCGGGTGGATCTATTATGTGATGTTTTGCTGTGGCGTTTATCACGGATAGTGATATTATTCTTTGAAATATTTGAAGTTATTTTGTATACTTTTAGGCAAAATAGATGGGTAGTCTTTGCTCATTTTGGTTGGCGAATAAAAAGTGAAAAAATAAAAGTGTGTGAAGGTGTGCTATCAATTTCGTTACTCGTGAATGCTCTACTAATACCTACATTCGACTGAACAAATGGACAGCGTAAAACTAACTTTCCTCCACACCATCGAAGCTTCTAGAAAAATCAATTCAAAAAACTGTGTCCTGAAACCCAGTCCAAACTCCTCATTTTTCCTAACACTCATGAAGCGAAAAAGCTTAAAACCGATATCTAAATTAAAAAAAAAAACCTCGAGGATTGACGTCGGCAAAGTGGATAGCGTGGCTTCGGCTCACATCGGAGTGCTTCGGAGCGCTTCGTCGAGCTTCGGTATTCCATTTACGTGAAGGGGATTTGTGCTAATCTGCCTTCGATAGGGCAATTTGTATCGCCCATTGCAGTACTCAACAAATAGCTTGCATTCAGAGTGTGTGATCTGTTTCTTGTTATTTGATATTGTGCTGGTCTTCTTTATTTATTTATTTAGGTTCTCCAACAAAGGTATACACTAAACGATAGTAGATAGTGGACGACAAGGTAATAAGTAGGTGTACTACTTCACTTATAGGAGACCACAGCATAGACAAGATATTCAATAAATAAAGCTCCTAGGAGCTTAATTTATTGAATGTATTGTGTGTCAAACTGGCAAAATTTATCTTAATTACTAGTAATTAGGATAAATTTTGGTTGAGAATTTTAAAACACGACAAATTAATATTGAAACATAGAAAATTTTAATATATTAAATTCATTAAAATTGTTAACATTGACATAAATGTTTAAAATATATACTATGGAAAATAACTAATAACAAACCGCATGCCTATATGGACTACTAGTATTTCACATGAAGCGACTGCCTATCTAACCGCCAACACCTTTACTGAGTAACACTATAAGCTTTGGTAAGACTGGCTATACGGCTTCTGTCCACTCGTAACGACTACCAATGATATACAAATAACATGCAGCCATAATCAACGGCCAAACGTGCTTTCCGACGCAAGAAACCTTTAAAACTCCTTATTCCGAAAATTGAACTTCTCAAACCAACCACCCGAAACAGTAAGCCCAAATCTCCATGATCTATGTAAACAGATAAACACCCATTTTTCGCCAAAAAAGTTTCCCCAGTTGCCTCTACCCGAAATTTATGACCCCATAAAAAATTACTTACGAAAAGCAAAGGTAGACATTAAGGTGTGAAATGAGACATATCGCGAGATAACTACACCGCAAATAAGGTTGGTCTAGTCCCGCGAGACTAACTGACACAATAAAACAGAGAGAGAAGGTTAAGTCAGTGAGCAGTTTCTGACTATCGTTTTTTTTTTTTTTTTGCGCATAAAGGGTCGTATCGATTTTGACCATTTTGAGCTTCAAAAAACCGAACACGCGTACACGAGTTTATTGCGGCATGTTCGTGCGGTGTGAATGTCTGCGCGGAGCCCCTCGCGGTTCGCGCTTACGCGTCAACACTCGTATAATACAAGGTGCGCATGTGGCAAAACTCGTATAGACGCGCCTATACGTTCCTCCAAAAACGAGCTTATACGCGCCAATAATACGCTATTCTGAAATCGGGGCTGTAGAGGTATAAGAAACTGACAGTGTGGAAAGTTCCTCTTTCTCCATTGAAGAGGGAGGCTCCACCGACAAAACGGGAGGTGTGTCTTGTGGGTTTCTGTCCGAGAGGATGACGAGGAGTCGTATGCGCAGTCTGAAGCGTAGTTTTAACTGACTGCATCTCTAAGCCTTAGTGAACGATATGTTAAACTGCCACAATGGTCTTACATTCAAACAACGCTACGTGTCGCGCTACGCTGCGTGTAGCTGGTTCTATTCCCACACGGAACAAATATTTGTACGGCCTACAGGTAGTTCCGGGTCTGGCTGTTTGTGTATGTGAGTATAAATGTTTGTAAACGCGCCCACGATACAGGAGAAATTCCTAGTGTGGGGCGACGTGTTAAAAATAAAAGCAAACCTTCACGAAGCGACATTCCATCTAAGGGTGGTAGACCAATTGTAATGTGCAAATGGGAATTTAGCAAGGCTTATTAAAAAAATCTGTCCTATGCAAAAACAAAACAATCTTCAGAAACCGATGTCTGATTTTTTTTTTAAATCAATAATGGGTAACTAGATTGTAAGATTGTTAATACAGCTGTAGTAAAGGCTGTTTACGTTTATAACAAAAAAAAATGTAAAAAGTTTTTCAGTTGGCAGTTTTTTTTTATTTTATTTTACAGTAGGACTTCTGTGTTAGTTTTTATGTGTAACTGAATTACCAGTCATCATCGGTCAAGTTCTCATAAAAAACACCTTCCACGACGTAATATACGTATTCTTATAGGTTTTTTCGTGAGATACCAACGTATCCGCATTTTGAGATTTCAAACCAGTTTATTAATCACGAATAGTTCAAGAAAAGTGTGAAATGTGTTAAAAGCATTGAAAATGAGTGAAAGTGACAAAGTTTTAATTAAGTGCTGCTTGGTGATTTTAAGTTTATTTATTACAGGTATTTTGTAAATAACAGTTTCGATTTTTTTTATTTGAGGACTCATAACCGTTATCCTTATGTTATACCCATTATTTTTCCCGTAACATAATAAAGCAATTAATTTATTATTTAACGTAATTAATTTAAAACAATCAAAATAAAGTTATTTTCTCGTTACAGTATCTTCAGCCCAGGATCGGTCCCGAAATGATTACTACAGTAAGAGCGACAATGTTTACAATAACAACAGAAATGTAAGTAGTATTCATACCAACCAAATTACACAGATTAAGTATTATACACGACATAAGTAGTTTCACAGTTTAATATTACGCCTTTAAGATTTTTCATCAAATAAAAAAAAGGGTTAATTAAACAAAATGTGACGTTTGTATTGATGATTTTATTGAATAAACCCATGCTAAGCCATGTGTGTTACGTGTATTTTACCGCAAAACTACCTTGACAATCTAACTAGACGTAAAGTGTATACCTATCTACTTACGTAAAATCAACAACAGACCTATATTTGTTTTTACTTCACCATTGGAGAATCCTGACCGACAGTACATAAAGATGTACCGTAATCATTAACTTCTCGTGTTAATGCAAAGTGAACCTTAAGTCAACTAATCAGGACTCATTAAGAAATTGAAAAACTACTAATCCCACCACGCTCGTGAGAATAGTGTTACCTATGTATCATTCCTTCCATAGAAATATTGAATAAGAATACCTTAGTCGTGCACGATTATCGTTTCCGGTTACTTGTGAATATGGATATTTAATTTCAAATAATTGAAACGTTTCCTGTTAGACAACAAGGAAAATTATCGAAAAATAATAAGGTATAAAAGGGTCAAATAATTAATCACATTTGATTCAACATCCACCTAGCCTTTTCCCAACTATGTTGGGGTCAGCTTCCAGTCTAACCGGATGCAGCTGAATGCCAGTATTTTACATGGAACGACTGCCTATTTGTTCTCCACAACCGAGTCAGTACTGGGTAATACGATACCCCTTGGTAAGACTGGTTGTCAGACTTTCGGGCCACTGACTACTTAACGACTGTCAAAGATCTACAATTGACAGCCATAAATAATGTTACATTTAAGAAATTAATTAGTAGTTCAACCAACCATTTAAGCTTTGTTGGCATTTAATTGTTAAAATATTGAGGGAACAGGCACTAGAAACCAAAATACAGGCATTGCCTAGTTCGGTTGCAGCGGCGACATCCATTTATTAGAAATTAATACTGCCAAACTATTTTCTGTAAAATTATACAAAGTTTTTTGAGAAATAAACACACTTTACTTTAAAAAAAAAATAACAGCCGGGGCCAACAGTTTAACGTGCTTTCCGAGGCATGGAGGAAACTCACCAGATGGTCACCCATCCACGGACCAACCTAGGCTAAGTCGGCATACCACCATGTTATTATTTAGCCACGAGCTCCTCCTAAACACATTTGATTAAAAGTGATAAAACATCCAGTTAAGTTGAGTTGTCTTGAAAATTCTTTTAACAGGATTATCTCTTTTAATATTCTTTTAATATTAACTTATCTATATAAATATATTAAATTCTTACCGGATACAAGACGGGGCTTGCCCAAGTCCTTGCATCCACTACAAACTTCTGACGTCAGAATAATCTTCTCGCCAATAAAGAATAGAAACACGTGTTTTGTTGAAATAATTTCCTTATACGTACATAGATTTATTCCACGGCACGACTACTACAGATAAGCTATAGTGATGTAATTGTAACCATTGATTTATTATTACACGTCATAGTCAACTCATAAAACGGTTTATTTTATCGTTCTCCGTACGGAGGGACTCGGGTGATAAATAATAAAATCCGCATGGGGCGATCTAAGTTAAGCAACACTTGCCGAGGCCGGTCACTAAATGGGTGGTTCATCTTTTACATACCGAAAACCCTCCGTTCTGAGGAACGAAGCAAGAAGCAAAGCAATAATATAATATATATATATATTTATAATTGCAGGAAGCAAGTTTAGCCGTTGATCCCTTTTATTTGTGCAGCAGTTATTTGTGGATTTTTGATATTCTTTACAATTTGTTAGAACCTCTAAAGTCAGACAGGCAGTGGAGGTCAGATAGGCAGTCGCTTCTTGCATCCTGCTAGACTGATAGCTGACCCCTAACTAATTGGAAAAGCCTAGGCAAAAATGAATACAAAATATTTAATCAGTACCAATCATTACCTAAAATTATGACCCTGGTTAAAAAAGAGACATTGGGCATTAAAATATATTTTATCACAATTATTATCTTGATATTTTCAGCAGGACGATAAATGGGTGTGGGGTTACACCGAAATTACAGAGCCGAAGGTAAGTAACGAGAATTCAATCCATTAATTAATTTTGAATCCATTACGCCTTGAAGGGTTAGGCAGATACGAGTACGTAACATAATGTTAAGTCACATGTAATAGAGGGCGAGCCTATTGTCATCAACCGGGATCGAATCAAACATCGGGCTGCTACTGACAATAACAGTTTTGCCGACCCCACAAATATCTCTTGTTTTTTTTTTGTGTATGGCATCTCGCAGTTCAACCTAGGAGGTTGTCGTCTGCTTAACCGGACTATATATATCTCTTGGAAGTTACGACCACTAAAGTAACGAGGTTATAGATAAATAACGGTATCCTCATACGGTAGGTTTAACGAAATATTTAAACCTGCATCGTTGGTCCAGAGGTCCGAAGCGAAACTACTGAGTATGAGGTACTGGGTTCGATTCCCAGGTCAGGCAGTGTTCCTGTGGACGGTGAGCTAAGGGCTAGCTCGCCGTCCCTCCGTCTTAGACGACAGGCCGTGTCGACGGCGCGTTCCTGTTCCACGCGCGCCTCAAAGAGATGTCAGCATAGGGAAGGGGCCCGCAAGGGCCGATGCCTGCCGGGTGCTGCGGGTTGTTCGAAAGAGATACCGCGGCCCCGGAACACAAAGGGCGATGTAGGAACATGGGTGGGTTTTAGTCAGTAAAAGTCTGACACACCCTCCCGCTCAGCCCAAAGCGGGAGAAGTCATTTGATGATTTCGCAACAGAAAAAAAAAAAAAAAAAGGCAGTGTTATTAGGTTTTTCATTTAGGATTTTTTCAGTACCAGCTACGGAGTCTGGATTTGTGCCCGGTTGATGGCAATAGGTTCGCCCCCTATTACATAACTGGCAAAATTTGCGTGTAGGTACTATTAGGTACACCCAAATGATGTTATGTTATTTGCCATTTAAATCTGCATCATATTAATACTTTCAGAAAGTTCCATCTTATCCGGACAGGACACATGAAGACATTATAGACTCCTGCACGCCGTACAACCCACAGAAACCTAACTTTCGTGAACCTGGTCGACGGATATCTGAAATAAGTAAGACAATATTTTCGACCAAGGCTTTCTACGCCATGTGATGGAGAGGAATTAATCACATGTGACTACAAGAGTGATTAATAAATCGTATGTAAATGTCGATGAATGGAAAGTGTGAGGAGATCAAAGTAAATATGGATGGATTGTGTGAGGAATGTTGGCTGACAGGGAAGAATAAGAGAAAAATAACGTGTTGACAGCCCTGAGCTGGAAGATGATGGCTATTCCATGAATTTCATATAGGTTTTGTGAAAGATGGTACAGATAGGAAGGATGTCAATACGTACGCGGTTATCACAGGACACCGCTCGTACTCGCGGTCGGGCGGTGAAGCGAATCACAGGTCGCATAGCCTTTTTTTGAAAAGGCAAAAAAAGTGGTTTGGGGATATATTCCCAAACCCTGAAAGCCAGAATCAACGGTGGCGACCATCATAAAAGCGCCGAGACAATGAAGCTCGACGAAGTCCCGGAGAAACGCTTTAACTGTCTTGGATCCCGCAACGAATTCAATCAGAAAAGAATAGCGGAGGAGTAGGAGTAACATAATTTCCACTTCCCTCCATATCAGCAGGAGATAGAACAAGACAAGGTCAATAGGCACAAAGGGACGTCGTCGGGTCGTATTGGCGTCTATGAAATCCGTTGATGGCCAACATACGTGCACCGCCCGATCGCGCGAACTCTGCCCATACACCCGCTTCGTTGTCTCCGCCCGACCGCGCTGAAAAGCAGTGTCATGTGAGAATCGCCATATAACAGCTGGACAATGTCAATTGAAATAAGCAAGGAAAACTCCATAGACGTGATGGGTGTCGATGTGTTTACATGATTTTTGTTCCAGAATGCTACGAATATATTTGGGAATTAAAAACTAGACACGAAAGAAATTTAAGATCAGAGCAATGTAAGTAACCACATTTATTTTTGTCTTTTCTAGAAACTGATCTCTCTCTTAATTTTTATGACTGCTATATGTACTGCACTAGAACATTTAAATATGACTGAATTTAATATTTTAAATCTCTTTGGTACTACATTTCCTTCCATGATTGGCTCCGACAGCGATGTTTTTGTAGCAGTGAGGGGTCACGTCCTAACCAAAGCGATCGTCGAGAGAACATGCTGCCCCTTAATATTATTCGGCGAACCAGAACGAGTGGACGCGCTACAGGTGGCCTACCATGACGTCTTAAAGCTGGAATGTTTTAAAGTAATTCCAGTGTAGGAAAGGGACTGAGCTATACAGGATGTCCAGCACCATCTCTTTCCCAAACTGGAATAATACTAAAACATTCCTGCATTAAGACGTCATGGTAGGCCACCAGTCCCCTTCCGGATTTCCGAACAAATGAGTGAGACATAAATGCAACGATATCGTATTCACCACGAAAATTATTGATTCGGACATGGGGAGAAGGTTATTTTAGTTCAAGTATTATGAATCGTGGGCTAAATCAACCTCAATGTCGATCCCGAAACCCATCCAACAACATCACGGCAGACCCAGGCGAATACCGCGGGATGAGCTTGACGCCAACAGACAGGGCTATACTACCTCAACACAGAGAAGATTGGAATAGTGAAAGTAAGGCCTTAGCCCTGTGGCACACAGACGGAAAAAAAAGTCATAAATGAGATGAAAATTATTTTGGCAGGTAAGATAGAACGGGAAAGGTCTGACCAAGATAGCGTGCCACCATTAGGCGTAATCGGAGGTCACATCACTGAGCCTGGCGAGTTTCCACACATGGTAAGGATCTACCAGCACCTTGTCTCATAAACTGGCTAACTCCTATTTTTAGATTATTAAATACTCGGAAATTATATTTTTGTTGTTAACTTGAGAAGTGCATAAACCGAAACTTTGAGTAAAAAAATTAAAAGAGTACCTAATTCCTTCGTTAACCAAAACCCAGAACTCCATAAAGTAACAGCTGATCTCATTTTCATTAATTTTGTTTAATTCGATCTTACGTTCCTTAGACCAAGCCTCATACTGGATCTACAAAATATCGATTAAAATTTAAATATATTGTTGCCATCTGATCTAGGATGAGGCTGACAAAGGAACGTCGGAATTATAATTTTCTTTCTTCATGTTCTAACTTATGCAAAATACCAGGGGGCCATAGGCTGGCAGGCGTCATCAGGCACATGGGTGTTCAAATGTGGCGGCTCCCTCATCAGCTCCAAGTTTGTGTTGACAGCGGGTCATTGCTCTCGTGCTTCTGACAGAGACACCACTATTGCCGATCCTGTGCCGAAGATCGTCAGATTGGGAGACAAGAATATTGTTGATGTGGTTAGTTTTCAAACCTCTATCCACACCTGTAGAATGTGGCTTTATTGTACCCATTTTGATTATTTTTTATGTCGTGGTATGTAATAGGCAAGGCTTATGCCCAATACTTTTACCACTATTTTTTGAAGAGTTCTGTTGTCTGTCTCCGAAACTCATCATCAGATCTATATGAAATTTAAATGGGACCATTTCGGAATAAACCCCTTTCGAACAGAAACAAAAAACTAATTTTGCAAATCCGTAAATAAATGACGAAGTTATGCCCGAACATATAAACATCTCAAACATCTCATATAATATATATATATAAACATCTGAATTGATAACCTCCTCCTTTTTGGAAGTCGGTTAAAAATATTTTTAATATTCTAGTTCACAAACGGTGTCCCACCAACGGACGCCAAGATCATCAGCATCATAGTACACCCAAGCTACCGACCTCCGAAGAAGTACTACGACATGGCTCTGATGGAGCTAGAAGACCACGTGTCTTTCAGCAAGTACATCCAGCCAGCGTGTTTGTGGACCAAGTTCGATACCTCCAACCTGGGAATTAAGGCTTCCCTGACTGGATGGGGCGTTGTGGAAACCAGTAAGAAGTTGTTTGGTTCTATTTTCTACAGTGTCTTCTTCTGTCACTCATATCTATACCTCTCCCTTAAGTTCTGTCAAATCAACGCTCTAGAACTGTATTTAATGCCCTTTTTTGTTTTTTTGGTATCGCGGTCGCAAGCGCGACTTCTGAGCGTGGGGTCCTGGATTTGATTACCGGGTCGGTCAAAAAGTGTGGGTTTTTCAGGAATACCTCAGTAGCAGCCCGAAGTTTAGAAGTTTGTGGTATGATACCCCCATGCCTCGGAAAGCACGTTAAGCGAAAAACGGTCAGGAGAACTATAAATGTTCTTTTTCTGATTCTCATCTCTTGCCCATGTTTTTTACCATCCCCTAATATTCAAGACAGAAGGTAGGTTAATCATATGAGCTGTAACTATGCGATTCCATACTTTATTTTCATGTATGTAAGTTTTAAAATTAATTAGACTGTTTTCTCTACAACATTATTTGATCGCATTAAAATTAGATCGATTATATGCAATAACAAGATCATTCACACGACAGTTTTTATTTAAATTACCATTACAAATCGATTTTCAAACATGTAATATTTGTGGTAATGATATGATAATAAAATCTCATTTTGGTCTTATACATTCTTGCACAAAGGGTTTTTTTTTTCATTTTCACATTGTATGTTGAAAATGTTAGCTACGAGTTGGCCTATGTTAAGGCTTACTATTTGACACATCGATCATTGTCATTCGTATTATATACATTTTCGGTAGTATCTATGCAGTAGTTAGTTTTATGGCACCGTTTATCTAAATTTTGATAAATGTACAGTCACGAACACCAATATGTAAACACTTAGCAACTTTTCAAAGTGACTTTCTCCTACTGTTCTGATTAAAATTGTATGCTGTTACGGACAGAGCATTTTGGAACTCATATCTTTAGGAAATAGATCCTATCTCCAAGTTACAATCGTTATTTCTCGCAAAAAATGCTTTTAAATTTACCAAAGTGTTTACATATTGGTGCTTGTGACTGTACGTGGCTTTTAACATGGAGGCTGAAAATCTCTGGGATTCTTCTTTGACCAAAGATTTCAAACCCATAATGTTACAGTTGGCAGAACCACCTCTCCTGAGCTGCAAGCGGCAGTGGTAGATCTTATAGACACCACGACCTGTGAGCGACTGCTGCAGCCGTCCTGTAACAGGAACTGGTGTGGCGTTAGAGACAACCAGATCTGTGCTGGCAAGCTGGCGGGAGGAGTTGATGCTTGTCAGGTAACAAGCCTGGCAATTATGCCTTCTACTTTCCAACTTTCTTCAAAACTTAAAAAAAAAAACATAATCGTATACAAAACGTCATTAGAGGCTTCACTTCCTGTTCATATTTGCCATTCATTAGGCACCTTTCACTCTAATTGGAATGTTGGAATGCAAAGTGAATTAATAGCGAAAAATGAGATCCCTGAATTAGCAATAATATCATTAAACTACTTGCCACGGCGCTTACTTGGGCTTACCAGGCCCAAATTTAAATTCATTTAAATTTTGGTCACTCATCCGCTTCGCCAAAATGGTAACTGATAGAATTACCATCATGTCTAGGCAATAGCAATGTTGAAAACAAAGCTAACTGGTCAAAATGCTCTCTACTTCTCTCATAATATTTTTTGTCTCCTTCAGGGTGACTCTGGTGGGCCTCTCCAAGTGCAAATTCCTCTCCCGATCTCTTCGGAAGGCAGTATGCACTACGTGGTGGGGGTGACGTCATTCGGTATCGGCTGCGCGCTACCCAACCTGCCCGGGATCTACTCCCGAGTGGCCATGTATCTGGACTGGATCGAGTCAGTCGTCTGGAGGCACTGACTTTTGTTAAAAGAAACGGTTACCGCCTCCGAATTGATGCAAACCCTTGATGATAATTTGAACAACTAAGATGTAAATGAAAATTCTACTACGTATTAATATAACATTAAAAAAGTGTAATTTCCTATTGTTTTAGTATAATTATTTTTATATTTAAGTAGCATTAGTATAGCTTTCTTATGTCAAAGGCAAGCAATATCAGAGGTATCACAGATACTTTGGCCGGAGAGGACAGCTGAAACGTGTCATGTGGCTATAATTACACCGATTTCCATACCCTTCGAACATAGTGACTTTGTCGGTCTGCTGCATGTCTGCTCATCTGGTACTTCCAACAGAACGGATTTCGATAATGATCTGGGTTAGAACATAGCATAGATATTTTTTAAACATCTTTATTTTTCAGTATTTTAAATTCTATGCGTGCAACTGCGGTCTTACTTGCTTACGTACATTTTATCACCGTAGTACACGTAGATCCTTGAGCCGTGTTTGCTTTTGGTCCGTGGATGGGTGAGATCACCATTACTTTACAAGTTTCCTCCGTGCCTTCGAAAGCACGTTAAGCCGTTGGTCCCGGCTGTCATTTGTAGACCTTTGACGGTCGTTACAGGTAGTCAGTGGCCCGAAAGTCTGACAACCATTCTTATATCTTGCCAAGGGGTATCGTATTACCCAGTACTAACTGGGTTGTGGAGGTCAATTATTCAGTCTCTCCGTATGTAAAGTACTAGTATTCAGCTGCATCCGGTTAGACTGGAAGCCGACCCCAACATACTTTAGAAAACGTTATTTTAAATCAATTGTTGTTGTTGTTGTGTTGTCCATGGTAGGCCGAGTCCTGTTGAATACCGACCGGGAATCAAGTAGAACTTCTGTAGTTACAGTGTAATAATTTATGATGACATCGTGGTACTCGTCACGGCAGATCCACTTTGCATTAAAATACCGTTCACGAGATAATTGTTCGTATTCGTAAAGAGAGTTTCGTGTGACACAAACGTATATCGGGGATTTGAGAAACACATGTCACTTTATTCGTTTATTTTGTTAATTTAATTAAGTAAATGCATTGATGTGAATGAATTGACTAAGTGTGTGAATACCGGGTATAATAAAAGTGTGTATACCGGGAAGTGGAAATTGTTTTTAAATTAATTTTATTAAAATGAGTGAAAGTGGGAAAGGATTTATTAAGTGCTACATAGTGATATTTAGTTTATTTATTATTACAGGTAATTTTGTTTATTTATTTATCATCTATGGAAGACTAACAGCTAACAAAACCGATTTAAAAATAGTACGTGAGACTGACAGCCAATGATAAGTCTTCACTTATAAAAAACAGAATGTAAACAAAAAAATAAAAGTGTGAACAACACATCGCTGCCACAATAAAGTAAAAATCAAAGGACAACATCAAAGCTTAAACTAAAACACAAATCTTAATACTACCAATATAGACATTAGTACTTAAATCTATTCAGCTTAGGTATATTTAACCTTTAATAATTTAACAACATGCTTAAATACCTACACATAGTAAACTTTAACTTAAAAAAAAAATGAAAAAAAATGTTTATTGGGTAACTTCGAAATAACGTTTTTATAGTTTACTTCTACTACTACTACTTAATAAAACAACAAGAATTTTTTAGACAGTTTTTATACGGACCATTTTTTAGACAGACAGACAAATTTTTATTCAAATAAATTACTTTACACAAATCCTTTCTAAAATTATTTTATTTAGAAAAAGTAACTCAAAAAAAATTTATATTGATCTGCAAATAAATGGTTAATTGATTCACAATGGCCGTTACTAAATTGCTGTTACAGAAACTTCATCGCAACATCGGTTTCCGAATGATCACCACAGCAACCGAACAACTACATTAAAAGTAAGTTTTGCTCTACACGCATTTTTAATTCACGAAAATTAAGGCAACCAGAACGAAAACGTACCAGCTCTTCTTCTGTTTTTTTTTTTTATAGATCTATTAGACTTCCGAGGAGCTCGTGGCTAAATATTAACAGCCGCTCGGGTCCATCGTCAGGTTATGCCGCGCTTGCCTGGGTTGATCCATGGCTGGGTGACCACCCATTACATACCGAGTTTCCTCCGTGCCTCGGAAAGCACGTTAAGCCGTTGGTCTCGGCTGTCTTTTGTAGATCTTTGACAGTCGTTACAGGCAGTCAGTGGCCCGAAAGTCTGACAATCAGTCTTACCAAGGGGTAACGTATTACCCAGTACGAACTGGGTCGTGGAGGTCAGATAGGCAGTCGCTCCATGTAAAATACAGGTATTCAGCTGCATCCGGTTAGACTGGAAGCCGACCCCAACATAGTTGGGAAAAGGCTAGGCAGATGATGATATTATACTTCAGATTTAGTTTGGATCTTCTTTTCTGATCTTTTTAACTGTTTTTACATAAATTTTAATCAATATAACTTTCATTCACGAAAATAAAGGCAACCAGAACGAAATAATACCAGCCCTTCTCTTGAAGTTTATAAATATATAGTCTACTTCAGATTGTTCGGAAACAGCGTCAAATTAGGGATTTCCTTTTCCTGATGTTCGTCACTATTTCTCGTCACAACATCACGCTCGTGTTTCCCCGACGGGTACGCCAGAAGTGTAAATACGGCAAGAAGTCATTACTACGATGCTCAAATTGCTCATGTACAAATAATCTGAGTCATGCTGGACATATACTTGAGAAGGGACTTACCCTATCTCTACACTACGTTTTATTATGACATCAGAATTGTTGACGCAAAGCTCTCTCGGTGAACGAAGACGGGCCTACTTCCTCTTCTCGACAGGAATCCTGTTTTCCGACGTGGGGACAATCTAGGCTGGTTATCTCTGTATTCCTTGATGTCGACTTGACATTTAATGACAAATTGTCGCCAGAGTTTTACCATTTAACGTGGTGCAGTTCCTATAGTCGGGGGGCGAGGGTTTTTTTTTTAATCTCAGCGAAGCTGCGCATGCCTATAAAGCCTAACAATTAAAATTGTAATATCATGAAAGTACAGCTTCGTTGTTCTAGTGTCGTAAGCGCAACTGCTGACCATGAGGTAGTGGGTTCCCAGGACGTGCAAAGTGTTATTGGGTTTTTCCATCAGGAATTTCTCAGTAGCAGCCACTGAGTCTGGATTTGTGCCCGATTGATGGCAAAAGGCTCGCTGCACATGGGACTTACTCGTAAATATGACTGGCGAAATGTGGGTGTACTATTGGTACCCCTCTGCCTAACTCTTCGGGGAATATAGGTGTGATATTATGTTATTTACTTTTAAAAGTGTTTATCCCCTATTGACTGGAATTTTAAGTTGCCATAACCATAGTATTTTGGAGTCCATGCTATTATGAAAAAGGTTATCATTTCTCAAAGTTGCATCGATATTCCACGAGGAAATCGCTTTTGAATTTTGCTGACGGTATAGATATTACTCCAAATAGCAGTTACACTAAATAGCGATGAACAGAGAAATACCAGTTCTGAATACCTAATCTTTTTAAGAAACCACCAAAGTTAGCTCCTGAGATTAAGGAGAAGCACTTTAATCTCACTTGATAGAGACTGATTTATATAGTAATTATTAGGCATTAACTTACTGTTTCTGTTACTTATTTCAGGACAGCGATGAATGGGTTTGGGGATATGAAGAAATTCCTGAGCCAAAAGTAAGTTTAAGATAAGATGAAAGCGCCAGGTTAGCCCGCGATATTCAAATTTTCTTTTCGTTTCTTTTTTGCATATTGCAGGTCAGTGTCACGACGACGTATCGTCTTTTTTCACGATTCATCTATTTTTATGACGGCGGCAATGCTTTTTAAATGCCCGTGTTCACACAACTGAAAAATGACGGACACGTCTTAAATCACGTAACGTCTTTTAAAAATCAGGTATGTCAAAAGGCACGGATCGTGACTTTTTTGGTGACGGATTCGCCGATGCGTTCGCTCCCGAAAAATCACGGAACTAATGTGAACAACAATTCGTTTTTTTTTTGCCGGATCGTCTATGTAAACTGTGTTGAAAATACCACCTTAATATTCATATTCATATTCATCACTATCATATGAACGTTTGCAACGTCACTGCATTAGTATAAAACAAAGTCGTTTCCCGCTGTCTGTCTGTCCCTATGAATGCTTAGATCTTTAAAACTCCGCAACGGATTTTGATGCAGTTTTTTTTTAATAGATAGAGTGATTTGAATCACTCTAGGAGGAAGGTTTATATGTATAATACATGCATATTATAGTAGAGAAAACAGTAGTATCTACATTGCACCCGTGCGAAGCCGGGGCGGGTCGCTAGTTAGATTATAAAGCCGAGTGTTTATTTTTATTATGTTTTTTCAACAGAGTGAAGAATGGATTTGGGGATACGTAGATCCTGAACCAACTGTAAGTTATCGCATATAATAAAAAATTGTCTGTTTTAATCGCCAAAATGAGGAGTAGGTTCTGCATTCGAGTTCAGGCGTATAAACAAAGAACTACCCCATTACAATTAAATAACACTTTCAGACTCCTCCAGCCCCTACGACAACTAATTATGAAAATATAAAGAAACTCTGCTCACCCTACAAACCTCCAAAGCCTAACTTTAATGCTAAGGGACGACGGATTAGTGACGCAAGTAAGACACTTCTTTTTATTTCAAAATAGGAAAACAGCGCCATTTGTTTCCAAACAAAATATTATATTAGTTGTTTTCATTGCAATCAGTCATCATCTGCCTAAACTTTACCCAGCCATGTTGAGATCGGCTTCCAGTCTAACCGGTAATAAATAATAATAAATAAATAAATAAATATCGCTGGACATTACACACAGCGCCATCTAGTGCCACACTAAGCAACGAGGCTTGTGTCGTCGACACCAGATAGTTGATATACTACATAGATACTTTTTGTTTGTAAATACATACTTATTATACATATAAACATCCATGACTCGGAAACAAATGTCTGTGCTCATCACACAAACACTTGCTCCTACCGGGATTCGAACCCGGAACCCTATGAACGTAAGGCAGCCTCACTACCGCTGCGCCATTCGGGTCGTCAAAACCGGTTGAAGCTGAATACCAATATTTTACATGGAGTTACTATCTGGCCTCCACAACCCAGTTACTGGCTAACCCGATACCTCAAAGTAATAAAAGAGTACGAATATTTACGTCATCAATCCTTATGTTTACTCATATAATATTTTGTTATATGTAAGTTTGTATGTGTGGATTTATGGATGTTCTTTACACTTTCACGCAAAAACTACTGAGCGGATTTTGATGAAACTTGGCATAGAGATAGTTCATAACCTGGATTAACACAATGGCTACATGTGAATGCTACATCTGAATTAACACAATGGTTTTTATCCCGGTAGTACGATCCCGTGGGACAATAACCGAACTCCACGCGGGCGAAGTCGCGGGCAAAAGCTAGTTAATCAGTAAAGAGAGTGATAGAAGAGACGTCTGTGCCCAGCAATTGGGTGACGCAGGCTAACTGTGTTAGTATAATTAATTTATCAATTCACATGTTATACTTATCATACTGCTTAGGTTTGGGCTAAAATTTCTATGACCGGCCGCCAGCCTGACGTCAACCCCCCTTGGGAGTGCTTTTGTGCATATCTTTATAATTTATCGTAAACATGCTACGTATTCCATTAGTTGCCTCTTACGATACCCACTGGATGAGATGGGGTGGAGTCCGGGACCACACGGACATCCGGCACCACAAGGACACCAAATAACTTGGGATAAGGGCAGGAGAATGATGAATTTATCAATATTTATTTTTTATTAATGACATTGCAATGATTATATTTATTTATTTATCTAAGTACACACACAACACATTACAGGAAAAATACATAAAGACAAAAGAGCACAAAGGTACCAATTCAAGCCATATTTTAAATTTTTTCAGAATGCTACGAATACATTTGGGAATTAAAAACTAGATACAAGCAACATCTGAAATCACTTAAATGTAAGTACTAAATGCATTGTTTCTGTTAACCGTTTGCAGGCGACATAGACAGAATGATATTAATATTTATTTTGTGTTTGTTACCTCATATCTTAGTCATTTATGAACCGATTTGAAAAAATCTTCTTTTATCTGAATGGGTCTACTTCCCGATTGGTCCCATAGAAATTTCATCAAAATTTCATCAAAATTGGTTTTTAAATCAAAATAGCTGGAAAAAATATGTCATCCAAGTAAAAGAAATTGCGAAATTGATATTTGACAAGGATTTGTGTGTGATGCGATAACTAAAAAGGGTAAAATAAAAACGTTTTTGCAAAAAAACTTTTGGTTTTGAAAAAAAACGTGGAAAATAACTTTACATTCGGAAGTCGGTGCCAAAAAAGTCAATGAAACAAACAATAGTCACCGACTTCCGAAACTTAAGTTATTTTCCATATATTTTGTGTTTTTTGATGAAGACTAAATCGCCTGCAAAGGTTCTCGTGCTGGACACCCACGTTACTGATCACCTTCCTGTTGCTGTATTCCTAGAGATAAATAAATCAGCTGGATGCCCACCAAAAAAGACTTCTCTCCGATACGACTATGACGAAATAAAAAGGGAAATTAATAACCATGATTTTACTCCTATTCTCTGCACCACTGACCCAGACCAAGCAACGGATATTTTAATCGCCGATATTCAAGCTGTTATAACAAAACATACTAAGATTGTTCACACACCTAATAGAAAAACAGTTAAAAAACCCTGGATGACTGCTGGTTTAGTAAGATGCCTCCGTAATCGCGACAAAATGAACCGACGGGTCAGTAAGTTTCCCAACAATCTAATATTAAAAACTTCATACACACGATACCGCAATTTCTGTAATTCCCTACTTAAAAAAATAAAACGAGCCTATGAAAAAACTGAACTTAAAAAAGCGAATAACAACCCGAAAGCTACGTGGAAAATAATTAAATCAATCACACACAGTAGCCAACAAAAGCACTCTCCTAATGCCCTGCTAAAATCTTCCGTCGAGCCTATCTTGTCTGTCAATAGTGTCAATAAATTTTTTGTTAACATCGGAACAAACCTTGCTTCGAAATTTGCTACAACCACACCGTCGTCGGTCTATACATCTTCTTCCCCATCTCCAGTTAACTCCTTGGCTATTCCATTGGTTGACGAAGCACTTGTAATAAGCACCATTCATAGATTACGCAGTGATTGTGCAGTTGGGTGGGACAACATCCCAGCAATTATAATAAAGCAATCTTGCTGCATTTTAGCTCCTCCCATTGCCCATATTTGTAACTGTGCCATCACTTCGGGAGTTTTTCCAAAAGCTTTTAAGCGTGCTATCGTCCATCCAGTGTATAAAGGCAAAGCAAAGGAGGACGTTTCCAATTATCGGCCAATTTCAGTCCTTAGCTCCCTGTCTAAAATACTTGAACGAATCCTCAACACCAATTTGACCAAATTTCTATATAAAAATAATTTAATTGCTAAAAACCAGTACGGATTTCGGTCAGGAATTTCCACAGAAGATGCTGTCTCTGATTTCACCAATACCCTGATTGATAAATTGGATAGTCGCCTTAAATGCTATGGGGTCTTCCTAGATTTAACAAAGGCCTTCGATACAGTGTCTATTCCCAGACTGGTGGCCAAAATGGAGCATATTGGAATACGTGGTGTGGCCCTAGATATCTTCGCAGATTACCTCAGAGGGCGTAGCCAATGCGTTAAAATAGATTCCGTTCTTAGTGACAAAGAATTCATCAGCTACGGTATACCTCAAGGAAGTATCCTGGGTCCCACACTTTTCCAAATTTATATAAATGACCTATGTCAGCTGTCCCTCACCCATTGCGACATTTTCACTTACGCCGACGACACAGCACTATTGATATCCGATGTGACCTGGGACAAAGCTAAACAAACCACTGAACTTACCTTGCGAATTATTATGGACTGGCTTTCCACTAACCTACTGACGCTCAATATCTCGAAGACCAAAGTAATTCAGTTTAAACCACCAAATTCACCTAAACCGTCATTGAACTCGAATAAAATAATAGCGCATATTTGTCACGACCCCTCTCCATGCAACTGCAACTGCCTTGATATGGTGTCAAATATCAAATATTTAGGTGTTTATATCGACGAGAGGCTAGATTGGCGCACGCATACGGATAAGCTATGCTCCCGGCTTCGTAAACTAATTTATTTATTTAAAGAGCTCAGACATGCGGCAGACATTGAAACAGCTTCACTAGTATACCGTTCACTGTGCGAGTCGATCATCACTTACTGCATCCCGGTCTGGGGTGGGACCTTCAAAACCGTGATGCTTAGGGTGGAACGAGCCCAGCGGGCAGTTCTCAAAGTCATGTATTTCCGTAAAAGGGACTACCCCACGGTCCATTTGTACTCAGAAGCTCAAGTACTTACGGTGAGAAAACTCTACGTTCTCCGCTCTGTCCTGCGCCGTCATTCCACGATGCCACTAGATAGTATTCTATGTAATCGGCGGATTGGCTTTCCTATCTGTGAATCTGTTCAGTGTCGTACTGCACTTGCGCGACGACATTATCGCGCCCAAAGCTCCCAAATGTACAATAAAATAAATAAAAAGCTTACAATTTATAAACTGACCCTGCACAAAGTCAAGCAGAGTGTTAAGCCATGGCTCCTGTCGCTGAACTATGACGAAACAGAGAACATTATTTTATCAATTTCGTAACACTAATGCTATCGCATCGCTTGACAGGCACACAATTTCTCACCGCTCTCGCGATTGCTGAAAACCCTTCCTGATAATTTATTCAATTCACACTCACATACACACACACACACACACACACACACACATACACATACGCTCACACACGGACACACACGCAGACACTCTCATACACGATACAGGCTTCTTTCAACCACTTTAATTTATTTTTGTTGTTACTATAGTTTTTATTTTATTTCTATTTTTGTTAATCTTTTGCATAAGATTCTGTAATATCTTCTTCTGGGAGAGGGCACTGGCTCCTGTAACACAGGTTTCTCACCTAGCACAGGAGTCAGGGACTTCACACAATTTTGTAACCACTTTCTTGTGTAATAAAGATTATTGATTATTGATTATTGATTTTTATGTTTCTAAACGCCTAGTTGACACTTCCCGTGATCCAAGGGCTGGCTTTCACCTTGGCTGGAGGCTAAGTGTTGCCATACAACGTGGCAACGCCCGCCAGTCTCTTGGGCACATTACCAGCTGACAGCCTTGACGAGGAGTTTTTTGATGCCCCTTTATTGTTATTTTAGTTATTTTATCTGTTTTGAATTGTAAGAATGTATACAACATTATTTTTAGTATATGCGAAACCAGAATATAGTCTGTTCAGAATAAGTAACTGAATCGATTCCAATAATTTTTACATCATGTTATATTTTGTCCCAAAAATATTTAAAAAAGGTTACGAGTTAGAAACCGAGTGACACTTAGTACCTATCCGCAATCATACGCGCTCAACACAGGCATTAGACGCGGGCGCACAGTGGGGCGCCGCGTGGTGAGTAAGTTTTTGTACGGACAACCAGGTAACATAACAAGCTTATAACTTTGTGATTTTTCATGATACAGTTTTGAAATTTTGTACATAGATTCTTTACATAAAAATACTAGACACGTGTTTCAGGTTTCGCATATACTAAAACTAATGTTGCATAGTTAGACATAAAGTGATTTGCGATGAAACATTACATTTATTAAACGATTCAATAAAATTTTACTCCTTTTTTGGCAGGTACTTTAGAACTGAATAAAAATTCTGATCCTTCTGCACAACAGTACGTCGAAGTAATAAGAGGACGAGAAGCTGAACCTGGCGAATTTCCACACATGGTTAGTCATCTACCGACATTCACAGACACCACGTCATCATTGGCACCATCCACTGCTGAGTCCTTGTGTGCCATGCAACCCTGGTTTTACACATAAAGATACAATGGTCTAAATAAACTACGTGGTGGCTATGGAGTCCAACAGTAAGTGTTCCCTCACCGCGAGCATTCGTCTGTTATGAAACAGTTCAGATTCACTTTTTCTGTCGAATCTTGGATTGTCCTTGGATCCTCCAAGGGTCAGGCAGAAGTGTACTCATAAGTACACCCACATTTTGCTAGTTTAGTTAAAGTCTCATTTAATAGGAGGCGAGCCTATTACCGTCAACCGGGCGCAAAATCAACAAAATTATAAAGACTCCGTGGCTGATAATTAAAAATTCCTGATGGAAAAACCAAATAACACTTGCCCGACTTGGGAATCGAACCCTGGGTTTCATGCTCAGCAGTCGCACTTACGACCGGTAGAACAATGAGGCAGTTACATTAAAGGCGAATGCTCCCGAAAGGTGAGGGAGCACAGTTACGAAGTTCTATTATTTATTTTCTAATTTCTTACTCATTTAAAGTTTTAAATCAAAATACCAGGGCGCCATAGGCTGGCAGGGGTCATCAGGCGGATGGGTGTTCAAATGCGGCAGCTCTCTCATCAGCTCCAAGTTCGTGCTCACGGCGGGTCATTGCTCGCGCGCTTCCGACCGAGACACCTCTATTGCAGATCCTGTACCGAAGATCATCAGGTTGGGAGACAAGAACATTATTGATGTGGTATGTAATAAATCCGTCACATCCAAACATACATCATCTCTGTTTAGAATTTGTGTGTAATCTTGCCTAGATTTCATAATTTTTTTATTTATTGACCAGATGTATGAAGGTTGACGAGGTGAAAGGAGTATGTAAGGATCGTAGCAGGTGGCGTTTTATAGTTTCTGTAGGGTTTTTTCTGTAGCCTTGCCTTCTCTCCATCTACCGACCATGATTAATTGAATTTCTTTCTCTTCTAGTACACAAAAGGCGTCGCACCAACGGACGCAAGGATCATCAATATAATAGTGCATCCCAAGTACCATCCTCCGAAGAAGTACTACGACATGGCTCTGATGGAGCTAGAAGACCACGTGGCGTTCAGCAAGTACATCCAGCCAGCGTGTTTGTGGACCAGATTCGATACCAGTATCCTGGGGAAGGAAGCCACCCTTACTGGGTGGGGCGTTGTGGAAACTAGTAAGAATTTGTTTGGTTTATTTGAAGGCTGCTCAACCTGAGGCCCATACCACGAGCGTTAGTCCTTTTCACACCCTTTCTATATTTTGTCATCATGCCTGCTTTTATCCCGATTCCTTTTAGGTCGCCAAAGCTTGTCTTCTTTTTCCATACTTCTGTATTAGTCGTCATCATAGCAATCACCCCCTTTTAAGCCCTGTCATCTTTAACACAGTCCATCCATCGTTTTGTTGGTCTCGTCATCCACATTTTTACTTAAAACTTATATGTGATTCAAGCTTATTCATAATAAATGTAACGATGGAATTTTATTAAATTTAAACTAAAAAATGGCGTCAAAAAGCTCCACCTTAACGCTGTCAATTGGTAATATCCCCAAGAGACTGGCGGAGTTGCCATGTTGTATGGCAACACTTAGCCTCTGGCCAAGGTAAAAGCCAGCCCTTAGGTCACTGGAGTATCAACTTAGTAACTACTAACTACTTTTCTAAAATAATATTTCATCTTCTATTTTTGTAAAGACACATATGAACGTTAGTAGTATTTTTGCAGCCATTATAGGATCCGTTAATAATGGATTTATTTGCTACATTTTTGCAATTTTCATGGAAATGTAATAGGCGTCATTTTGTGCGTGTCACATACATCTTATTATACTGTTTATTATACTGTTCTTTCAATCAGTTGCCTCATTACAATGTCATTATCACAATTTATTTCCGAATAATAACTTATTCGGAAATAAATTGTTAGTGTGATCGATTTTATGCAATAACAAGATCGTTTTGACGTTTAGATTTTCAAATACGTCTCTTCATACGTCTCCTCATTAAAGATATTATTTTCATTCCTCATTTCAACACAAACTAAATGCGAATTTCACTCAAATTTTAAGAGTGAAATTGACATTTAGTTTGTGTACCTTACCTTAAAAAGACAGTTATGTTAAAGTTGGCAGAACCACTTCCCCTGATCTACAAGCGGCAGTGGTAGATATTATAGACACCACGACCTGTGAACGACTGCTGCAGCCGTCCTGTAACAGGAACTGGTGCGGCGTCAGAGACAACCAGATCTGTGCTGGCAAGCTGGCGGGAGGAGTTGATGCTTGTCAGGTAGAGTACGGCGGAGGCTTTCTCCTTAGTCCTTTTGAATAACGTAACATATCATCACGCCTGTAATCCCCGAGGGGTTAGGCAGAAGTGTACGTAATAGTGTACCCACGTAACGCCAGTTATGTTTAAGTCCCATGTGGTATAGGGCAAGCCTGTTACCATCAATCGGGCACAAATTCAAACTCCGTGGCTGCTACTGAGAAATTGATGGAAAACCCCAATGATACTTAGCCCGACCCGGGAATCGAACCCAGTACCTCGTGCTCAGAAGTCGCGCTTGTGACCCCTAGACCGACAAGGCATTCCTTCTGAACATTATGCATATATTCTGCTTAATCCTATGCATGCTATGTATATTATATTTTCTATGAAAATTATATTATTATATTTTCTAAAAAATAATAATAAAAATAAAAAATAATAATATATATATTATATTATTAATATAATATATTATTATAATATATTATATTTTTTTGTCTGATCTCCTCTGTACATTTTAAAGCAAACGTCAAGCCGTTGGTCCTAACTACCTTTTTTAGATCTTTGACAGTCGTAATGGGAAAGAAACCCAACAGTTTAACCACTAGTTCTACCAAAGAGTAGCGTGTTACTCGGTAATTGGGTTAGAGAGGTAAGATAGGCAGTTGTTACATGTAAGATAATGGTTTATAGCTGAATTGGGTTAGATTCAAAGCCGACTCCGACATACATAGATGTGAAAACGCTACGCAGATGACTGTCTTGATGTTGAAACTACCCGGAATATCCAACATTCAGTCTGTAAAAACAGGATTACAAATGCTAATTGGCTTTTTTCTTCAGGGTGACTCCGGCGGGCCTCTCCAAGTGCAGATTCCTCTCCCGATCTCTTCGGAAGGCGGCATGCACTACGTGGTGGGGGTGACGTCATTCGGTATCGGCTGCGCGCTACCGAACCTGCCCGGGATCTACTCCCGAGTGTCCATGTATCTGGATTGGATCGAGTCTGTTGTTTGGCCTACGCTATAACCTTAGCTGTTCAGTAATTATTTTACCATAAATATTTTTGTTCATGGTGAAATGATATCAGACGCTTTCTCACGATATTTTTCTGATTTTCTCATTCCACGTTCATTTGTTGATACATTTTGTTTTCATAAGTTTCACTTCGTGTGAAAGACAGACTTGTTTGTAAAATAAACAGAAATTGAAGCGTCTGACTTTGGTTTTGCTCTTCCTATTCTTGCTTCAATTGTCATGTTATAAAATCTTAGATTTTCGCCTAGAATGCATCACATGTACTTTTGTAACGCCGTCATTTAACTATTTGAAGCTTTCAAATTAAAAATATTTATAAATTAATCGTTTTCATCTCAAGCGACTACAAACTTCAATTTAGATCGTGTCCTAAATAAAATCACAGTGTCAAAGTGCTCAAGTAAAATTTATACGCCTTAAAAAGACTTTAAGCTCGGCACCATCCATTAGCAATTCGGCACCTTATTTCGTCGGCAGTGTCAAGTAAATTGCTCATGAATTGCTCATAAAACGAACAGTACAAACAATAAAACTAGCCTCTCTCTGCGCGGTAGGATATCTAAGAACGTAGGCTTAACTGGGCTGCCCGTTACACCGTAGTGATAGGACGAGCGTAATTGACTGTTTGTTTGTTTGGAATGTAACATATTTGAAATAGCCTTGAAAAAGGTAGTAAGTACTAGTATGGCCTATCAACTACAAATAAAAAGGTAAATCCACGGATAATACCTGTTTTTAGGGGCATGAGGAACAGAGTTAAAAATTTATCATCCTCCATAGAAATGGAATCATCCTTCGACGAAGGCTACTCACTGTCGGGGTTCTGAAGTGTTGTCACCCGGATAACTAAACGTAATAACCTAGTTACATAACATAACATCACGCCTGTTATCCCCGAAGGGTTCTGCAGAGGAGTACCTAATAGGAAACCCAAATTTCGCCAGTTATGTTTAAGTCCCATGTAATGGGGGGCGAGCCTATTGCCGTCAACCGGGCACAAATCCAGACTTCGTGGCCGCTAATGAAGTTTAGTGAAAAAACATGGTTTGTAAGGTTTCGAAACTTGAAGCCCCTTAATACGCCAATATGCCGCCTTACACAATATGTTAATTCAGTCAAATCATTGTTCAAAATTGAGGGAAAGTAAATACCAGGAATGTAAATAACTATTTTTCTTTCATTTTTAGTCGTCTTTCTCACAACATGCACCATCACCAACCTCCAACTTCTTCTTCCCGTCTCACACACTCTCTCTCACTCACTCAGTACAATCAAACCCACACGCGTACCAGTCGACCTCCTCAAAATGAAAATCAACGAACACTATTACACTTCGCACTGTTACACGCCCCCGGCTTTACAGTAATCTTCCATTTGAGGGAGCGATTTGTCTAGCAGACGTACAGCGCGGTAGTTTCTCACAGCCGACAGACATTACACTCTGCGATGCAATCGACTGTTCCTTGCACTGCTGAGCTCCTGGTATTTCAATTTGATATAGGAATAAAAGAATATAAATCAAGAGGGATGGAATAGTCAAAGTACTGGTCTAAAATCAACTTTATTTGCGTGTGCTTAGAAAGGTTACGTAATACGAATCTGAGCTTCTTCATGTTGGATAATTAGTTACCTCATCTACACATATAATAAAATTGTAACAGGCTAATGTCTGTACATTGAAGAAATTGAAAAAAAATATATATAAGGAACAAAATATATATTAGAGCAACAAAAGCCAAAACCATAGTTTTTAGAATTTTTGTCTGTCTCTCTGTGTGTATGTTTGTACGCGCATCACGAAAAAACTACTGCATGGATTTGAACGCAATTTTCACCGCTCTACTGCTAAATACCTAACTTAAAATTTAGGCTACATTTCACCACAGAAATGTTCTTTTTGTTTCTAAGTATCACACGTACGAAGTCTCGGGCAAAGGCTAATTAAAAATAAAATAGAAGCAGGTTAAAATTTCAGCCGTTTCGTCATTTGTTTCTATGTTCAATCTGAACAGACACATCAGAACATGAAAACAGATCGTCATTTTCCCAACTATGCTGGGGTCGGCTACCAGCCTAACCGGATGCAGCTGAAGCAGTATTTTACATGGAGCGATTGAATATCTGAGCTCCACAGCCCAGTTAATGCTGGGTAATACGAGACCCCTTGGTAAAACTGCCTGTCAGACTTTCGGGCCACTGACTACCCGTAACGGCTGTTAAACATCTACAAATAAGAGCCAGGACCAACGGCTTAACGTGCGAAAAAAGACCTTGTAGAAGTTAAATATGTATTGTCTAATACGATTTCATTTTCACACAGAATTCTTAACCGCAACTAGGGCAACCCTACATTACTTTCACAAACCAAAAGTCCCCTTTTGTTCTTTACCAACTTTCCTCACTTTTCCTCATAATACACCGAAAACCAATGGGAACCGCGTAAAAAATATGCAGATCTGTGGAAGACAAGGTCCGATTACAGCGAGCGGTGGAATTTATGCGTCATAAAAAAGGAATAATAAATGAGAACCCACCCTTAACGTTACGTCACAGCTAGGGTTGCTACGTGTACCGGCAATGGTTTATTGGGCAGCCCTATGTTCGTGTGGCTTGGTCAGTAGTTTATGGGGGCATTTATGAAGTAATTGGGTTTTCTTGTTAGAGAAATTACAGGTGTCCCCATACAGGGCAAAGTACTTCGGAAACCCTGGACCTTTGCGTGTGATTATCAGTAACAGCAAGGCGGTAGCGTTTCTTAAAGAGCTGGGGTGGATCAAATGATCAATTTTCGTTCGTGGAGTTGCAGAACCAGCCCGATATAAAATATAATGAGGTGTTATATGCTTTTTTTGTATTCCAATTGGCCTGAGTGGTAAAAATGCCTTGAATGGATGTTTGGCATATCGTAGTGTTCATTATTTCATTTTACTATATTTCCTCATACATCATACACTATACTTATATACTGGAAGACTGGTCGTCTGGAAGATATCGCTTTATTTATTTAATTTTTATGTACATGCTTTACAGTAGCTTTTAGCAATACGACCGCCATTTTATCCCTTAATTAGAATATTGTAAAAGAGCCGTATAATAATTTAAGTCCACAACAAACAAAGTATACTCCAGCTATCTATTTACTGCAAAAAATACAGGTAATCCAGTTCAGTCCAGCACATAACAGATGCATGATTTTCATGTTTATTAGCAACGTGCCAATAGCTCACTCTGAATGGACAAATGGAACACGTACCCACAGAGTTCCATCTTAAGACGTGACTGGGGAGTCTCACAGATCCCTCATAGATATCTCATTAACTGGTTGTGTAGGTGTTCTTGTAGGTAGTGAGAACGTAACTGTAAAGAATACTACTGTCCGATTTCTGGACCGAAAATTAATTATCGGGACGTCAAATGAAATCAACCGCAAACTATGTGATGCGGCTGGCTGTTGGTAATTGAATTGGGTCACTTGACTTGGCGTAAGCTCAGTAATGTGCATACAGACTAAAATGATAAATCAAGGATTTATACCAAACAGCAGTCTTAGCTGTCTTCGTTAAAGAAACTTGAATATTTTTGTATACTATGAAAGAAGCGAATAGAAAAACGACAAACATAAAAGGAATTCGTACGCTCACGAAAAGACTGAAAGATAAAACAAACACGACGACTTAAATTAATTAACGAACTCCGAAAACAAATAAAAAGTCCTCGCAAATAAACAAGAAAAAAGACCGCCATGCATCCATCCGACATGTTAATATTATGCTAACGTAAAAACAGAAAATTAAATGAAAAAAAAAAAGTTTTCTGATATGCAAATACGACCATCAACACGTGTTCTAAAGAAAAAATGCAAATCATGGCAAGTAAGGCGACCTAAAACTCGTTTTTATGGCAACTCATAAATAACAGGGGGTGGGCAGAGCCGGCACACATAAACATCGCTATTACACATGGTACCCCGCTAACTTTGAGCAGCTTTTTTACCTTATAGGATATGTTTATTCATGTAAGAAGGGTCCACCGCCATTTTTAAGTGTCCGAAGCTGAAAGGATTTTGGAAGAGTGTTTTTCATATTTTTGGGGAAATCACTTTCGATATATGATTGCACCTCTGTTTATCCTATGCTGCCTAGGCAACATAAAACAATTTGAATTTATCAGCTTGATGACGACCCGAATGGCGCAGCGGTAGTGAGGCTGCCTTACGTTCATAGGGTTCCGGGTTCGAGTCCCGGTAGGAGCAAGTGTTTGTGTGATGAGCATAGACATTTGTTACCGAGTCATGGATGTTTATATGTATAATAAGTATGTATTTACAAACAAAAAGTATCTATGTAGTATATCAACTATCTGGTGTCCACGACACCAGCCTCGTTGCTTAGTGTGGCACTAGATGGCGCTGTGTGTAATGTCCAGCGATATTTATTTATTTATTTATTTATTAGAAGTACCTAACACTGAAAATGCAAGCATAATAATTACAAACTCATAAACACAAATAATACGTCTAAAAACACAAAATGATCTCACAATTCCTAGGGCTTGCTAAATTTTCAACGCTTTTAGGGTTCCATGCTTCAAAAGGAAAAAAGAATCCTTATAGGACCACTTTGTTGACCATCTGTCTGTCAAGACCCTTTTTCTCGGGAACGCGTTGAGGTAGCAAGTTGTTTATATAAATTACTCGGCTCTACGGTCTTTTGCAGCTGTGGAAAAAAATCAAACTTATAAGTCAACGCGATGAAATGAAATGACCGTTTATGTCGCATAATTTTTCATATTATCTAATAACTACATTACCCTCATGAAAAGTATATGTTTTCCTCGGTTGATTCACCATTAAAAACCCTGATAAACAACGAAAGCAACTCAATGGTGCCTTTTACTTAAATCATATACTATACATTATTCAAACTGATGCTCAAACAGGAGATAAAAAACACGCTCTGTCAAATTCGCATTTTTTTTCTCATTGCGTCTTCTCGTAGAGAATAAATTGATCAAAGTTAGGAACTTAGATTAAGTTCAGTTAAGTTATTTGAGGGTGACTCGGTGTGGGTTTATGGCTTAAGTTCATTAACCTATATACTGTGATGGTTTGATGATTATACGTCATAACCAGTAGTGGCACATCGTGGAGTAGTCGTGGCTTGAAACTCAGGAAGGCACTTTACTTAGTGTTATTCATTTCATAACCCATCATCTGCCTTAGCCTTTTCCCAACTATGTTGGGGTCGGCTCCCAATCTAACCGGATGCAGCTGAATACCAGTAATTGACATGGAGCGACTGCCTATCTGACCTCCGCAACCGAGTTAGTATTGAGCCCATAACTATGCTAAGCTACATGTAACGACTGTCAAAGATCTACAAATGACAGCCGGGATCAACGGCTTAACGTGCTTTCTGAGGCACGGAGGAAACTCGGTATGTAATGGGTGGTCACCCATCCACCGACGAACCTAGGCAAGCACGGCTTAACATAAAGATCGACCCGAGCGGCTTTTTATTATTACTCCTCGAGCTCCTTATTCATGCTATATTTTTACTTTAGATATTAATACCCAGTTTGTGAAAGCCTGAATTCGAAGTTAGCAGTCAATTCTCATGTTAGCGGTTGACCTGAATGCAATACGTTTCAATCAGAAATCAAAGGTCTATCCAAGGACACAGTTATTTAATAATTTACTGGTACACAATTCCTTAACATCTTCTATAAAAGTTCTGAATGAGTGTAAACTTCCTGAAATCTTCCCACGTATTCAGGCGTGCGTAACGTTTAATTTGTTATTTTAAGTAGCCGTATAGTTTATATAGCCACTAACTCTTAAGTATTACTTACCCTCACACTTAAGGGAGACTCAATTAAGTTTAACACTGCATCTGAGAAATAAACCCTTTATGAATGCGGGGGTCACTTTGTAAGAACTTTCACCTCCACATCAATTAATTAAATATCCAACAAAATAACTATCAAGTGACGATCTAATCAAGATGTCTTACATAATAAACGTCGAATTTACTAACTTGAACACCTTGGTAGCTTCCAAACTTATACTCAACTTTAAGCCAAAAGTAAATAGAGTTTAATTTCACATGGCCGAGTCTTTTATGCGCTACCTAGAAGTAATAAAGTTTGTGTGAGGAGGTTCGTAAAAGAGTCCTCTTCGATTAAAGTAAAAGCAATAAATGGCCTTCGTAAGTTTCGATTAGGGTTTAAAATGCCACGTTACAATTGTAACGTTATTGGAAAGGTTCGCCTCTGGTGATATTTTTTAATTTGGTATGTCAGGTTTATCGGTATTGGAGACCGTGCGCGTTACTGCTAATAATTCTGACTAAATGTGCTGGTAGGCTGTTCAATTGTAAATTAGGGGACTGCTTAGACTACGTCACTAGGGGAGCCGAAAGGATCTTTTGGAATGGCTTTTCTGAAGAAAGTAGTGGCAGCAGCTACGTGCAGCTATAATGGGGCAAAGCCATAAATGTGTCGTTAGTCATTAGTGTAAAACAAATATAAACCTATAAATCCAATATGGCAATCATCTATACATATAAAATTCAAAATTCTGATTGACTGGTATATCAACGATCAGTCCAAACCGCTGGTGCTAGAGACATGAAATTTGGAGGGTGTTTTCTTTGTGGAGAGTAGGTATTCAACAAGAAAGGGTTTTTCGAAATTCCACCCCTAAGAGGATGAAATCGGGTGTTGAATTTTCTGTGAAACTTTATGTTCTCTGGGTTGATTGACTCTAAAATTGGTTCACGCTCTTCAATTAAAATTATAAGACACGTGTGTCACAGTTTTTCCAAAATCATCCTCCAACAGAGTCAGAAAGTGGTTCGAAAATCACGTAGACGGGCGCATGGATTGGCATTCAACATTTTAAAAAATTCTTACAAAGAAATAAGGTAGTTAAAGTATTTCGTTCTAAACAATATTAATGATTAATTACTCAATTCTGGTTGTTTCTTAGTTAGATCTTTTCACACACGCTTTGATTTCTGTTAAAACCATACAGTTACTCTCATCCCAGAGATTAATTTAGTTTTACTGAAAACTTCGTCCTTATTGCTTTGTTTGGGATATTTTCAGTTCATTTGTTCAATGAGAGGCAGTGAGAGCGCTTATGATGTTTGTTCCTGAAAAAAAAATGTCATTTTTTTTGCCATTTTTTTTGGCCCGCGAAGCCACGGGCAGAAGCTAGTCAATTATAATACAGGAAAGTCATACTGACTGAATATTTTAACGACCCCACTAGTATACATACATATGTATGGGCCCGAAGTAAATTATGTCACTAGTGTGACATAATTTATTTATGTCTATGTCTACATCTCTTTTTTTAGTATCTCCATTCGCAGGTATTTTGGAAGAGATTGCTTAAGCAATAAGAATCACATGTTTTTTTTTTAATAATCTTACAACGCTGAAATTATGAAAGCGAAGCCATTTGTCGAATGTTTTTGACCTACATATTCGTATTCATAGTTCACCTAAGTTCCTTCACTCCTTGATAACCCTTATTCTCACGTTGAACCAACTTCCGAACTCATGACAAACTAGACGGTTCACAATCACAATAATATACAAACCGCGCCACCCTTACATATCCTTACTTTACGAACTTTTTTATCCACATTCGCTGATCGCTGCAAGCGAATACGGCAAATATGCCACAGTATTTGGAAACAGAAGCTTAACTAGACTTTTTTCATACACTAAATAGGCTTGCGTTTGGGTGCGACTCGCCGATGTGAAGCGATGAGGCCTTGGGTGGGGCACGCTTGCCTAGAAGAAAAATAAAAATTAAAAAATATTCCAGAAGGTTCATCTATTCAGTTGCTTGTAACTATGTCTATGTTGGAGTACATCCGTATGGATAAAAACAATACGTTCAAAACTTTTATTTTATACTTGGAAATACTCCATTTCATTTTATAAAGATATAGAAAAGCAAAAGATGGAGTACGCACGACGACCAAGCTATTCAAAACCAGTTCACGCTGTTCTCTCATTTTACGGGAAATCTATAAAAAGCGAGGCCATGTTACACTGGAAATGTATAGCTTGATGTGTCGCCGTGTGTACATCTTAATATCCTTTATGCAATTGAGATAGCACAGCAGATCAGCTTCTTTGGTTTGAAAACAAGGAACTCGAGTTAAGCGAAACCCACAAAAAATTCTGTCTGAGCCAACAAACACGTGGTGAAAGTCTACAAATATTATCACATTGCGGTTTATGCAAGCTGTAGTTTTGCAACCTCGTCAAAATTGAGGAGGTTGTCATAGAAGACGTAAATAATCAATATAAATTACGGCACATGGTCAATAATAATATACGCTGCTTTTTTAGAGTTGTTTTAATTTGACACTATTTCAGAATGAAGCCCTTTTCAAAAGAGGAGAATCACCCATTTATCGAATAAACGCCTGTGTTTGTTTGTGAGTGTGAAAGCGCGGTTATAGGGCTAGTATTAGACGGGCCGCGTTTTAATACGGGTGGTGGTGTACTCTTATCGATTTCTCCGATATTAAGAAAAAAAAAATTACCCACCCATTTTATTAGTGATTCGGGTCAAGAATCATTAGCATAGTTACCTCCTTGAATTTGAAGAGGATGCAAAGCAACACCTTGTATACCGTAGCAGTAACTTATATGGACATTTTAAAATTAAGAGATGTTTAAGAATTTGCGGGTGTGCCTTTGTCCTAAAACGTAACCAAAATACGTACCTACCCACACGAATTTGATTGTCCCACCACAGTTACGCTACCCTTTGATATATTTACTATGAACCCACCACAGCAATAAAACAAAGTATTTTTTTCATCTCGACTCACCCATATTTCGTGGGCGAACCATTGATTGGCTGTCAACTCCAAAACACAATAACAAGAGGAAAGTCCTTTATTGTAGCGAGACGTAAAAAGACGTGTGTTGACGTTTTGTGTGATTGCAAGTGAACAGAGTGTAGGGGGAAGTGGAGGGAGCGGTATACAGTAATGGGAAGCGGTTTTATATATTACTAGCTTATGCCAGCGGCTTCACCCGCGTGGAGTTCGATAATTGACCCACGGGATCGTCGTACCGGGATAAAAAGTAGCCTATGTGCTATTCCAAACTATAATCTATCTCTGTGCCAAATTTCATCAAGATTCGTTCAGCCGTTCTGGTGTCGACCTGGGAAATAATATTAATGAATTTAGTCAATTTGATTTGATGCATTTATTTACATTAACTATACGGGGTGGAATGGAAACCGACGCGAAAACGGAAACCGCATACTCAGTACATCATTCTGAACCCCTAACCCCCCAAATATAATTTTTTGTGGGTAAAAAAAATAGCTTTTCCATACACTTTGACCGTGTAGGTATTGCACTTTTGTACTGCCATGCTAAACGCAAAAGCGGTATCTCAGAAAATTCAGTTTCGAGAAAATTGAGGTTTTGTAAATATAGTTTGGTTAAAAATTTATGGATTACGTTTTTTTTTAAGTTTTTTTTTTGTTTTTTTTTTTTTAATATATACTGCTATTAAGCTTAGTTCTTTAGATGTGTATTTATTTAAGCTATCCGATGCCAGCAAAATCTACTTTACTATTTTTTTGAGATACCGCTTTTGCGCTTAGTAAGGAAGTGTAGTAAACAGCAGTTTTTTCTTTTTAAATAACCGACGAAAAATTTCTATGTGGAGGGGTTCAGAATGATGTACTGAGTATGTGGTTTCCATTTTCGTGGCGGTGTCCCTTCCACCCCGTATACATTATAATAATTAAAATAAACTAACCTCAAACTATAAAAAAGAATCAAAAATCTCCTCCTCAACACTGTCAGCCGGTAATGTGCCCAAGAGACTGTCTGCGTTGCCACGTTGTATGGCAACACCTGGCCTCTGGCCAAGGTAAAAGCCAGCCCTTGGGTCACGGGAAGCGACAAAATAAATAGGCGTTTGGAAATTTCCTTAAAAAGGCTGTGAGCACTCGGACCTCACGGCTCCAGACTTTCAAACCCAAACAGCTCGAAAATATATGTAGTTTCCACAAAGGTGATGATATGATGTATGATTTACCTAGCAAGAGCTTCACGTAGTTATATTTTTAACAAATTCTGAATCATTTCAAGTGGTCGTCGTAGGGTTTATTGCTGGTCGTAATCCTGCTATGAACATCAAAGATTCTCCAAGCAATTGAAAGGAATTGATCATCAGATACTTTTTGATAGCAGAAAGAAGAAAGCTGCTTTTCATTAATTACTGCTCATAATTTATTTTCCTTGTCGTTTAATAAATCCAACAATAATTTGGTGTACCACTAATTAATAGCCCAATAGATTTCATTCAGGATTAGAGTTCACTTGCATCTAAAACTACCTACGATTTAAAGTTTTTCTTCATCGGGGAAGTTCAATTCTCATGCTATATCGTGCAAGTTCACCATTTAAGAAAGCAATAAAACAAACAGGCATCTACATCTACGAAAAAGCACATAATTATAACTGGGGCGGAATTATCAAACGGTATCCATGTTGTTCGTCGGCTTATTAAAGTTAAGCGGGGGTTAATATTTAATCCGAGTTGCGCACAACTGCCGTCGGGGGGCGCTAATGTATGCGACGTCACGGCTCGCGCACTGTACGGGTTGGGTAAATGCGGGGATGTATTAGACCGAAATGTAACGACGATGTTGTATTCTTCTGGTTTCTATGATACAGGTGTGGTCGCCTAGTTTGGGGACAACCGCGGGCGGTGGTTAATTTATAGTTAGTTATATTCTCTGGGTTGCATTTACATGCCAAGATAACTGTATAGTTTTCACCTACACAGGTTCATGCCTGCACAGTTTAACTGCACAGGCAGAACTCCACGTGTAAAACCTATTGTCTATACGGTGTAGTTTTGCAACCTCGTCAAAATTCAGGAGGTTGTCATAGAAGACGTAAATAATCAATATAAATTACGGCACCTGGTAAATAATAATAAACGCTGTTTTTTTGTTTTAATTTGACACTATTTCAGAATGAAGGCCTTTTCAAAAGAGGAGAATCACCCGTTTATCGAATAAACGTCTGCGTTTGTCTGTGTGTGTGATAGTGCGGTTATAGGGCTAGTATTAGACGGGCCGCGTTTTAAAATCGGGTGGTGTACACTTATCGATTTCCAATATTAAGAAAAAAATATAATTAATTACATACCCATTTTATTATTGAATCGGGTCGGGAATCATTAGCATAGTTACCTCCTTCAAATTGACGAGGATGCAAAGCAACACCTTGTATAGTCGGCTTTAACCTTGAACTTCACGTATTATGCATGCTGAAAAGTCCTCTTGCTACCTATAACTTCAGCGTGTGGAAAGTAAAGGACATTCAGAAGCGGTGGCATCACAATAAATTTGATTTCAGCAAGATCTTACGAGATTATGCATTGAGTTAGGCTCTGCGCGACCACTCAACGAAATACAAAAATTTATGCCATGTCATGCGCACATGGACACATTACTAAATCAATTCTGCTTCTAACGTGTCCATGGAAACATAATTGTCTCAAAATTTGGGGACGAATTTGACACCTTCAGAAGCATCCATTAGTTCCTGTAGAGACATGACACGCAGGACACGATATTAAGTTGTTAACAAAGTCACTGTTCGTTCTCTTTCATCATTCACATCGGTGTGACAGCCATCCATGCGTACAAGCCAATGAGTTACTTACTACTTAACGCGTATCATGCGTTCAAAGTTAAGGTAAGTGCTGCGAGGAAACTTTTTGAATGTGTTCAAGGCTTTATATATATTATTATATACACACTAAAATCTCTCGTATAAACTTGTGTGGGTAGGTACTACGTCTGAGACTTACGACTGTTCTGATGTATGGGTTAGTTCGGTAATATTTTAGGGTTACTAGATTTGAGGGAACTTTATTGAAATAGTTTAAATATCGGTTTTTAGTTTAAATCAGTAGTGATTCAATATTTATTCACCATTCTTATAAAGCTCTCTTGGACAAAAAATAAAGCAACTCCGGGGCAGTCAAACAGTTCCATCTGCATCAGTAACAATCTGCAAAATGCATAACGGCGTCCAAAGGATCCAACAATACGTCTGATTTGTACCTAGATAAGTATTCAACGAAAGTGTGGAAAGTAGTTTTTAACCGACTTCAAAAAAAGGAGGAGGTTCTCAATTCGGTTGTATGTTTTTTTTTTGTGTTTGTTACCTCATATCTCCGTCATTTATAAACCGATTTGAAAAATTCTTCTTTTATCTGAATGGATTTACTTCCCGATTGGTCCCATAGAAATTTCATCAAAATCGGTTCAGCAGTTTGGTTTTGAAATCAAAATAACTGGAAAAAATGTCATCCAAGTAAAAGAAATTGCGAAATTGATACTTGACAAGGATTTGTGTGTGATACGATAACTAAAAAGGATAAAATAAAAACTTTTTTGCAAAAAAAAACCGACTTCCAAAAAAACACTAAAAAAGTGGAAAATAACTTTACTTTCGGAAGTCGGTGGCAAAAAATTCAATGAAACAAACAATAGTCACCGACTTCCGAAAGTAAAGTTATTTTCCACTTTTTTAGTGTTTTTTTGGAAGTCGGTTTTTTTTTGCAAAAAAGTTTTTATTGCAATTCACTACAGCATAGGATATGCCACAGTTGTGGCTAAAGAACATACCATTATGTGTTCAAGTAGAAGAGTAAAATAGCAGTGGTAACCCAGTTGTAACGACCCCGACAAAGGGTTCTTCAATTTATTTCACCACCACTCACTTCATTACAGTGAAGGAATCAACATCGTGAAGACACCGGCAAACCCTAGAATAAAAAATCGAAGACCTATGACTTCCACCAAACCGCTTTGGGCCTGCGCGATGTCGTAGACTCTCTCAGCGACCACGGCAGTGCCCCAGCAGTGGAAAAATTACTGGCTGATTATACTGATGCCGCTAAGATTCTATCATCTTCTTAGCGTCTTGACGACAATTTAAATTGAGTCAACCCAAAATTTGGCGACGAGTTTGGCACTTTCAGTAGCGTCCATCAGCTCCTGTGATGTGCAAGCAACAGGACAGGCAGGGCACGATATCAAGTGTCCCATCTTTTGTGTGGCAACAGATTATCTAACATTCGATGACTAATTAAGACTTCCATGGGTCAAACTGTGACTACATGATCAAACTACACTTCAAAATGATCAATAAACCTTCCTTTTCTTTTTAATGCGATATAGTTTCGTAACCAATTTAGGTAGAAAGGTATCCAAGCAACTGATCAACATTAAATTTCCTGTAACCATTTAAAATGCAATGTACTAGGCGCTCATAACAACAGAGTAGTTGTCGCAACTATTGTTAATATTTTCAAGTGGCGCGCTCCTAGAGGGCACCTGTTGACTATTCTTTCAGGGAAACTTGTTAAATACTTGATAACATGGTCTCGACAACTTGGAACTTGTTCCGAGTGTCAACTGCCAACGTCGCTATTTGCCACTGGACTGGACGTGGACTTTATTCCAAGTACGTGCTAAAATATTTTTCTAGGGTATAAGTTTATTGCAATTTGTATACAAGACGGGTGCGGTATGAATTTTAAGACTTGTACAACATATTTGGAATTTGATATTGGACCTTACGGTATGCTTTATAGTTGCAAATAGCCGAAAATCTCTAAAATGATGGAGAATGTAGGGAAAACGATGCACTGCGAAAAATCCGCTGGACGACGAGGCTGGGGCGTCTTCCGACGGAATAATAATAATTACGATGGTTATAAAGGGTGTAAATGGTCACACGGTGGGCTTAAAATCGGCTTTCATAGACTTAGGGATTTCAATTTGCAAGTGCTAAATTTTTTGCCGGATATCGCTTCCATTAGTCATCACCTGCAAGGATATTCCTGTTTAACTTTCCGTTTAAGAGATAATTAGATTTTTCATACTAGCTTTTATTTTATTTTATTTTATTTTATTTTATTCAAAAGGAACAGCAAACAGTTACAATATAAAGTATAAAAAAGAGATACACATAAAAATTAACAATATTGTAGCCCACAACGCTGTTCACAGATTAACTGTGGAATATAGTAGACAATTAAACGCTAGGGTAATAATACAAAATAATATTAAAAACTAAACTTAACTAAACTTACTTAACTATCATGTTTATCCGTACTTTAACAAAGCAATCAATTGAGCTCCTTGAGTATAAGACCTTTGAATTTACTGGGAGAACATGCAAAAATGTCAATATGCTCAAAAGTCCCATTGTAGGCATCTACCATTCTGCGAACAGGTGAGCGCAAACCAGTGTTAGACTGGCAGGTACGCGTGGAAAATAGTCTGCCAGCGCGCACTTTACGCTTGTACACTGTTCTAGGCACAACATAGCATAACATGTTAGCATAACATGTTGTAGCTTTATACAAATTTTGCGTAAATAATTATAATTCCTTCGTTTTTAAGCAGAATTAACTCGGGTGTCATTTTTGTGTATAGTAATGACTAATAGAAGCGATCCGGCAAAAAATCCAACACTTGCAAATTGAAATCCCTAAGTCTATGAAAGCCGTTTTTCAGCGCACCAACCTTCTAGTAACGGCGATGTTGGAGGTCAAAGTTCTAACTCTTTCACAAGTATTTTTTTTAATACTAGTTTTTAAAGTTTTAAATCTAAATCTTTAAACACCTCCGTGACCCGTTTACTATTCAATGGATTCATCAACACAATGTTTTAAGTGTGTAACATAAAGTTTGACCGTAAAAAGTGATTTTTAACCCCAAAAAAAAACGTCTGCCAGCAATAATGTTTGCGTAGGGTTACTTAGTTTGATGTACAGAATGCTTGGTTGGCGGCTTCGTCAAGGGTCCGTTTACGCCTTGTATGTTTATGGTAACGCATTATATATTTATTATAAGAACCACCATAAACTCGATAAAAAATATCAGATTATAATTCAGACCTAAAATTTAAACCTAAAAGTTAAAATTTTAAACACACAAAAGAGGAAGCTGAGACTTTCTAGAAGCCTATGTATGCCTAGTACATCAATTAAGCGTCCCGGTTCAACATTTTCGCAACATACATCACCGGCTAGCAAGTACCTACATACATATTTACGGTTATAAAACCCCCCATTCACTACGCGAATGCGCGTACATCACGCGTTCAGTTTGTCGTAGGTCACGTAAAACCGCAATTTGCCGACCAAATGGAAGAGTGCGGTTGTCCGGCGACGTGTCGCTCCCTTTATTACTAGCTTTATTTTTGTTAGGAATAAAATATATATTTTTTAGGGTATTTTCTTTTTACGTAATGATTTTGGTACTAGGAAAAAAGTCCTCTATTTAACCGTTTGATTTCACTGAAAAGCTTGTATATCGTATTTATTGTGATCATTTTATTTATAATGAACCATTAAAATGAAAATTGTTTAAGTTCCTTTGCTTTGGATTTAGTTTTTGCCTCATTTTGCTTATATTTTCGAGAAATAAACATTGTCAATATTTTATATGATTTCTCTTTTCAAATGCTTGGCATTTGGAAAATCCTTACTGACGGACAGACATAATTCTGAATTCAATATGTGAGTTCAAACTATCTACGCAAAAACAATTAACATAAAAAGCTATTCAAATGTAACTTTACAAGCATGAACGCGACTTTACGCGCGCGTTAACGTTAACTTTAATCTGACGAACCCTCGTAAATCACATAATAACGCAATAATGTCACATACCGACGGTTCGCACTGGCGTTTATTGCTTGTAGATGGTTGGATACCCACTTATTTTAAACGACTATTATGTAAATTCATGATTTAAAAGTACCTAATGTGAAAATAATAATAACCCTTCGTCTGTCCTTGCTTGCCTTTACCTAACGGTCCGACATTATCCCACGGAATCGTACTAAAAGGATGAAAAAACATACTATGTTTTAACCCAGGTCCTGGTCTCCAGGAGTGTCAAATTGTTTCGAAAAGGTACCACACAGACATAAAGACGGAGTTACTTTTAACTAGCCCTTCCAATAACACCACAGAAAAGATAAAATTTATCTATTCTGTGAAAAACACCAAAGCGCTTTAGTCAAAATAAACAATTCTGAGAAGAAACTGATGACCCCTTCCTCCCAGGAAGTAAAAGAACTAACTATCAGTAAAAAGTTGCTGAAAAGTACTGCATTCGGAAGACCACAACCGCAAGCGTTGGGTCTTTGTGGTTGACAGTAACCGCAAGCGACAACCCGGTTCCCTTCATCACTTTTGTCATAGGCATTAAATTAATTAGTCGCAGCGGTCTGCCATAGCGGTTGGTGGTCTTTGCTGCTACATTTTGAGGTTACCTTAAGGATAAGAATACTACATGTTATGCACCGTAACCAAAACACATAAACGTAACATTACATAACCGCTCCTCTGCCATTATTTTCTGATTCATTTCGTTGCGAGATCCAAGACAATGAAATTGTTTCTCCTGGGCTTCTTCGAGCTTCGTTGCCTCGGCGCTTTTCTAGTGGAAATCAACAGTGGCGACTGTTGATTCTGGTTTTCAGGAGTTGCACAGGTTTGAAAATAGTGTGGCGTCATTACATTCCATTATAAGCACATTCCGCCAGTTATGTTTCAGTCCCATGAGCCTATTGACATCAACCGGGCGCAAATACCTAAAACATTTCACTGCCGAAAACAAAAGTCCTTCTATTGGTCCCCAAATTAATTCTAAAACGTATTTGCATTACAAAAAAATCATTGTAAGTAGATTCAAAAAGTTTTATAACTGGGAATCTTAATAAAATCTAGATTGATGGAAAACGAAGCGGGCGCGCCCCTTTCATGTGCTAATCCAATGAAGATTACAGACCGGGAGCGAGTACCTTTAAATAACGCTGCGAGTTGCAAATAATGTAGTTTACATAATTTTTAGTTTACATAGTATGGTGGACGTCGATATTGTTGTGAAAAATGAAAGATATAGTCTTCTGAAGAGATCACAAGCGTCGGTGGCGTTGCAGTTTTCAATAAACTCAACTGAAAATGCCGCTGTGGTTTTAATTCCGAACGAGAAGTCACAACTTGACAAAATATTCGTTTTGTTGCTTTTTTGTGACAGCCAAAGACGGCACTGAGGGCCGGACTCCACCGAAGCGGAGACTCTAGGTCTACCTAAGCGGAGTCTCGGATTTATACCACCAATAGAATTTATTTATTTACACTTCTCGTCTCCACCTTACATATTTATTTATATTTAATCGTTTATACACTTTATTTTCTATTATGAATTTTTATTCTGATCTACCCGTGGCATCACTTTGGGCCCTATCAAAATACCAGCGCTGTGACTTTGTTTTAAATGTTACAGCACCATGCTGAGATGAGCAGCGTGCGGTGAGCGGTGTCGCATGAGCCGTGCCGCTTTGCACATCACCGGACAGCTTCGGTGGATATACCCTAGCTCCGCTCTTCTCCGCTTTGGTGGAGTCCAGGGCTAACGGTATGCTGTCAGCGACCGCAGCGTCAAACGACAATGTCCTACGAAAGCGTTTTCATGCAGTTATTTACGTTTACTTATGTCGCTGCGGCCTGTCTTGCGATTAGAGTGGCTTCGCCGCTACGGTTTTTTTTATTCTGGTATCCTTTTACTCGTAAACAATATTACAAACTCTACACAGTAATTAAATAGCTCGGTCAGCTGAAAATGTCTCAAATTGCCAGTTAAAGCTGAGAAAAATAGGCCGGCCTATAAATATGGCGGCAATTAGCAATTAAAATTGTAATAGTCCACAGCCTAATTGCCTATTTTCTTCGGCACTGAATATAGAGTAGGTAAGCTGAAAGTGTAAGGAAAGCACTTTTTATAGTGTTTTTATTGTTATTTTAAAACAATGAATAACTTTCTATATTTGGGTCTCTATAAACAACCATGATTTTACTTGCAAAGAATAACCACCCATCTAAAGACTGACCTTAGTAACACAACTTACTGTAGCCAAAATACCGAAGTCGATGATTGTTTACGTTTTATAGAAATAGACTAGGCAACTTTAATCCCTCATCAGTATTTGTAGCATCAGCTCATCATCTTAAACAAAGCTGAACCCTTCGCTATTACACTAATTATAGATTTTCCAACGATATCTTAAGAGAAAAAAACTCCTACCCTTTATACTATCCTGGTAGCAGGAAATCGTTAAGAAACCATATTTCCGTTCACTTTCCTTTGAGATCTCGCTATGATAATATTCCTGGGGGACTATTAATTATATGAGTTAAATTAACAAAAACGCTGTTCCTGTCATTATTGGGAACTATTATAATAATGCTATTAGTGGAACTGATTTATTTGTTCTGGTAATTTTTTGTGGCTGAACTGACGCCGCTGAACTCTGTAGCTATTTCTACGCGGTCTGTTTCTTTGTTACTTTACCATAATATAACATCACGCTTGTAATCCCCGAAGGATTAGTCAGAGGTGTACCTAATGGTACACCTACCAGCCAGCTATGTTTAAGTCCCATGTAATAGAGAGCGAGCCTATTGCTTTCAACCGGGCACAAATCCAGACTCCGTGGCTGCTACTGAGAAATGCGTGATGAGAAACCCAATGACACTTTGCCCGACCTGGGAATCGAACCCAGGACCTCATACTCAGGGCACGCCACGATAGTGGCGATAAGTCCCCTCGTTGAGGAGTGGCTTGAGAGGCGCCACGGCGTCCTCACCTTCCGCCTGACGCAGGTCCTCACCGGACACGGTTGTTTCGGGAGGTTCCTGCACCGAATCAGGCGGGAGGAAACGCCCGGGTGTTTCCACTGCGAGGATCGACCGGAGGACACGGTGGAGCATACGGTGGAGGTCTGCCCCGCTTGGGCGGAGCACCGCCGTGTCCTCCTAGCGGCGATCGGCGGCGGCGACGTCTCGCGTCCGGCCCTGGTTCGAGCCATGGTCCGGAGCGAGACGGAATGGGAAGCCGTCACCTCCTTTTGCGAAGCAGTCATGCTAGCAAAGGAGGAGGCGGAACGTGAGAGAGAGCGTTCCTCCTCACGTCCCAGCCGCCGCGGGAGACGCACCGGGCGTCGGGGGCCACCTTAGACGCGGGCCTGTGGACGGTGAGCTAAGGGCTAGCTCGCCGTCCCTCCGTCTTAGGACGACAGGCCGTGTCGACGGCGCGTTCGTGTTCCACGCGCGCCTCAAAGAGATGTCAGCATAGGGAAGGGGCCCGCAAGGGCCGATGCCTGCCGGGTGCTGCGGGTTGTTCGAAAGAGATACCGCGGCCCCGGAACACAAAGGGCGATGAAGGAACATGGATGGGTTTTAGTCAGTAAAAGTCTGACACTCCCTCCCGCTCAGCCCAGAGCGGGAGAAGTCATTTGATGATTTCCCATCCGAAAAAAAAAAAAAAAAAAAAAAAAAAAAAAAGGACCTCATACTCAGGGGTTGCATTACTAGACCAACGGCTGAACCAATTTCGCAAATCGTAAACCTTTTACCAAGACAGAAAGCCTGTTTTACTACAAATCGATCTAAATTCAAAAACAAAAAGCATTACTATGTCCTGATTTTTACCCTCTCCTACAAACAAATGGTAATATTTACTCAAGTGACGGAGGAAACGAGACACAATCATTGTTTGTCCAGCTAATGCGAGGTACACACGCACGATTCACGCAAGTACATAGCCGTATGTATATAGGAAACGTATGTGTGTGCTCGGCTTTACTTATTTACATGCAAACATTTGCTCTGAGCTTGATTTTCAGTTTTCAGTGTTTCTAAATATTTTGCATGAATAACGAAGACTTGGGAAGAGATTTTGTAGATTTGAATAAGAGTTCAAAACATGACTAGAGGTATCTGACGTATGATGACGTATGATCAGAGGGATGGACAAATTATTTACGCTGTTCACGGACAAAATGTACTAATACTGAAGTAATCGTAAATGTCCACAGCCGGTCCACGATATTTCTGTATCGGTTTGATTTATTAGAAACACTCGATTTTGTTTTTGTGAGTTTCGACGTACGGATACTAAAATCAAATCAAACGATACACATGTACTGCTATAATAAGCTGATAAATATAATGAGGAAATCGCCGGCGAGGTAGACCGCGGCGAAGCGTGGTGTGACGATTTGATCTGGTTTGCGGAACGAACATGGCCAGATATAGCACAAGATAGAGAGGTTTGTAAGGAGAAATGGGAGGCCTATGCCCAGCAGTGGGACACATGAGAGGTTAACAAAAAAATAACGAAATTATATAATATCTTCGAAAAATGTATCTATGGTTTTTTCACATTAAATACAAAATGCGAACGATCACAAAATGGTAATAATCCGAATCGACCAAAGGTAGCTACGAGTCTTATCACAAACGCATATTAATATACCGTTTACACCCACAATAATACTTGCTGCGATTGGCATTGTGAAATATGATTCTTTATTGAATCCCACATAAAAGAACGTCGGTAACTGCGACATTAACAGGCAATCAACACAGTAATCGTTGACTACTTGGTGCAATTGTCATCAAAAGCGGCATCAACTGTTGTCACGCGGCTTTTGTCTGTGTAACGCTTGCTGTTCAAAACGCGGTGTTTATGCACAAGCGTGATCTTTTATATAATTATAGGTATTATTTATACTTTATAGAGGAAAGATTTATTTGTTTGTTTGCATTGAATAGGCTCCGAAACTACGAGACCGATTTGAAAAATTCCTTCACCGTTGGGAAGCTACACTATCTCCAAGTGACATAAGCTATATTATATTTTCAAAAAAAAATAGGGATCCTTACTAAAACTCCAATAATGTAACCCAAGGTGTAAAAAAATTACCTAAAAAAATACCTTACATCGCGTGCGCTGCTAAAACTATTGATGATAGAACAAAATAATGTACTATGACTTTGCAGAACACATCGTTATCTACAATAAGTGTCGCGACAGCATATGTCTAACTTTTAAGTATATGTCACAATAATTTTTCTTTTATTTAAAAAAAAATAATTGAAATGCCGCCGCTAGAAAAGCCTCTTTATTTGTACCTTGGTAGTAATTTTTAACCGACTTCAAAAAAAGGAGGAGGTTCTCAATTCGGTTGTATGTTTTTTTTTTATTTGTGTTTGTTTGTTACCTCATATCTCCGTCATTTATGAACCGATTTGAAAAATTCTTCTTTTATCTGAATGGATTTACTTCCCGATTGGTCCCATAGAAATTTCATCAAAATCGGTTCAGCAGTTTGGTTTTGAAATCAAAATAACTGGAAAAAATGTCATCCAAGTAAAAGAAATTGCGAAATTGATACTTGACAAGGATTTGTGTGTGATAGGATAGGTAACTAAAAAGGGTAAAATAAAAACATTTTGCACAAACAATAGTCACCGACTTCCGAGAGTAAAGTTATTTTCCACTTTTTTAGTGTTTTTTTTTTTGGAAGTCGGTTTTTTTTTTTGCAAAAAAGTTTTTATTATTGTGACTGTTCCTAAATTACCCTAGGCTGATAAAATTTTCGTTTTTCCTAATTCATGGTAATATTAGTATGAAAATCGGTTTCCCTGAGGGGGAAAGGGACGCGCCCCGCCATCCGCGCGCCCCTGTGAGGTTCGTCCGCCTGACTGGATTTCCTCCCCACCGGTAAAAGAAAGTGGACTGAATTCCCAATTTGGGGCTGCCCTGTCCCGACTTTGAAAGCTAGGGGACAGGGAGGGGACACAAGGTGAAGTTAGTATTGGGAATTCACTGTTAAGACACATACATGAATAATATCAAATCATATAAGACCAAACAATAATAAAATGTGACTCTAATAAGACGAGAGGGCGCAAAATATGATATATTGTAGTAAAGGTGGTAATAGGAACGTTACGCTTGCGCTTAAGAAATTCATTATATACAGTTACGTTAACTTTATTATTTCTAATGTACTACGAACCCATTTCTATGGCATGTAATCCGGTACAATAATTGCCCCAGTACGTGACTGTTAGACCTAAGCGCATAGGTCCACTAAGGACACTGCTACGAATTCTAACAGAACACGCTCCCTAAGCATTCTTCACATGTCTTTCTCAATCCTAAGGCAGAGTTCTGAGAAGTCCAGCTGCCATTGAGGAAGGTATGTTTAAATAGTTTTTCCTACACGCGTATTCACGTTAGTACACCCTTACGGCAGTCTACCCCATCAATATGATAACACACAACTTGCACAAGCGCACCGCAGACTCAGTCTGTAGCAGAACATATTGCGATTGTTATTGGTGAACGCCGAAGTGGTAGTTCTATCGTCACTTCACATTTCCTTACTCTTCCCCATGTCGTTGGTTGCGTGACTCGCTAAATAGTGTCGATTCAGTAATTGGCGTACCATATGCCTGGGTTTATTTTAACGAGACACAGTTAGTCCCTAGCGTTCCTTAGAACGGTGTTATCAGATCAGTTTGGGATAATTCGTGAAGCCTAACCCCACTCCCGGAAATGCGCGTCAACAATCTCTACGCAATGTCTCTGAGCTAGACCTTTATAGGAAGCAGTATTCATCAGCAGCGTTCGGTTGGTTTGTACTACAAGTCAGCATTATAGTCTGACTATCAAAAGTTTGTATTAATCGAACTGCGAATATTACGGTTCTGCCTCCCATTTGTGTTTCGTCAGATAAACGTCTCATCGTCAATAGTCGGGTGTATTATTGTACAGTGTATAGGTCGTAGGCGTGATGTGAGTGTAGAGAAGCGGTAGGCTTTCCCCGTCTTTCTAAAACCAAACGCAGTTGACGGATATTTGCCAAAGGTACGGAAAGTGGATATATAACACATGAGATAATAGTATACATTGTGATACAATATAGAAGCTGCTCCGTCAGCTGGAATGAATGATTATTAACAGTTCTTCTACACTACCGCCAGACTGCTACTATGAGCTATTAGTTAATTACAGTTAACACTTACCATGTGTTCATTGAAACTAGTCACAATTCACTTACAGAATACTGCACACATTACCAGTTTTGCCTCCGCCACACCTTATCTCCTTCCACTTCCATACACTGATTTTAACTAGATTTATTACTACTACTTATATTTAACTTATAAAATATTAATCGCTCTCTTACAACAGTCCACTGGGACATGTGCATCTTGGTACCAAGACTACGCTAATTTCACTAGCCTAACCTAGGACGTCCTAGAACTTCGTGGTCTTAAACTCACCACCTTGACTTATTTCACACCGTGATCTCAAACTAACTTAACTTTATTCGCTTATTTCGACCGAACCCTATAGTGGTCTAAGACCGACTGCCTCAAGCGCCCTTTCTTCATCTCCAAACCTCTAAAAATACCACGCTTGCCTAACGCCCTTTTTTTGCCATTGTTTTAAAGGTTCACTTCGGTTCAGCCCATAACGTGGTACCTAGATGTGCGCTAATATTGAAGAATGCACTTACAAACCGAATATTTTTTATCGTTTCTTAGGAATTTGTGGAAATATTAGTTTTGACCTGTCAGCCCGGCATTCATCCCTAACTCGCTTCCCATTAAATAGAGAATTTATGCGCTTACGAGTGGCTAATATTATTTTACAATTCTAAGAAGGGACGGAACGTTTTGTTATTAATTACAGTAACTTGTCAGGCTGTCAAGCCATAAAATAAAGGTTTAATATGCTTGTAAGTGTCCCGATACCGTGTGATGATGTTGAAATAAATATGGACTAAGATATTCGCTTAATAATTAGGAATACATGACAGGTAGTCACAATTATCAACATAAATTACTTCATACTCAAAACTGTTTCAATACCTTTGTATAACTTTTTGAATGATTCAAGTCCTATCCCACCCTATCCCGTCCTATCCCGCCCTATCCCGTCCTATCCCGTCCTATCCCGTCAAATTTTTGTTAAATACCCGTCTTTTATACAACTGGTTGCATGGCTTTGACTGATGCTACTTATGAAACATATCGTTAATAATTTTAAGAAAAAAACTTTTTTACAAAAAAAAAACCGACTTCCTAAAAAAACACTAAAAAAAGTGGAAAATAACTTTAATTTCGGAAGTCGGTGACTATTGTTTGTTTCATTGACTTTTTTGCCACCGACTTCCGAAAGTAAAGTTATTTTCCACTTTTTTAGTGTTTTTTTTTTGAAGTCGGTTTTTTTTTGCAAAAAAGTTTTTATTTTACCCTTTTTAGTTATCGTATCACACACAAATCCTTGTCAAGTATCAATTTCGCAATTTCTTTTACTTGGATAATATTTTTTCCAGCTATTTTGATTTCAAAACCAAACTGCTGAACCGATTTTGATTAAATTTCTATGGGACCAATCGGGAAGTAGATCTATTCAGATAAAAGAAGAATTTTTCAAATCGGTTCATAAATGACGGAGATATGAGGTAACAAACACAAAAAAAAAAAAAAGACATACAACCGAATTGAGAACCTCCTCCTTTTTTTGAAGTCGGTTAAAAACTAACTAGCTTTAGCCACTGTCCGTACAGGTCTGTAATCATTCCACGGGAACGTGTGCTCTGAATCAAAAGTTTCCTATATTGTCACTTCGGTCCGTGTAACTGTGCCCCAAATTCAAATCCATTCAGCATTTAAGAGGTACTTAAAAAGGTTGAGTAAGACTTCACATACCTGCTACCAAAAGAGACTTCAAAGTGCATTTGAGTAAATTTTCTTTACTAAGAGCTCAAATAATTCCTCGTCCCAGTAAACTCATTTTCTGTCAATGTCGATGCCAAAACTGAAAAAGCACTTACAAAACTACGAAGTAAATACACATCACCGCACGACATGACCAGGGCGACAGAGAATATGAGGTGGTAGGGCGAAACACTCATAAAAGATGTGCAACCGCGCGACCCAAACTTTGCTCTCTGCACTTATCAAGACATATTGCCTCGTTGTGCTGACACACGGACGGAATTATTTGGTAGCACAAACAAGGGTCGCATAAGACCCTGGACATACACGTATAATGGGGGTGACGTCAAATGTGTATACAAGATGATGCAGAAGGAATGAAAATCACGTCGTGAATCAGAATGTTATTGAAAAAATGCAGAGTGTTGATGATCAGGTAATGTCTTCAATTACTTATTTTGCGCATCATGACAGAAGTAATGTTTAGTTGTACGGAGTAATGGCTTATCAATAATAACAATGTGTTGTCCCACACCCGATACATAATCAGCTCATGCACCAAATTTGGCTTTTCACTAGTTCATTGAAAGACTTTTAATTAAACAATTTTTTGTTAGCCTGTCAGGTATCCCACTGCTGTGTTAAGGCCCCTTAATACTTCCAAGCCTCTCTATATTGTGCCATCGCTGGCCATGTTCGCCTCGCGAACAAGACATTTTTAAACCACATACAACAGTAATATACAGAATTTACTCAACCACTAACTATCCCGTATGTACCACCTCTGAAGGTACATCGTCATATTTCGTAGACATTATACAGCATCGGCTAAAAGCCTTTGCATACGAAAGTTCTGCGGCCGCCAGCACGACCGACGTTCATAATGGGATTCTTAGCTAGCTCACTTTGTTTAGCAGATGAATACCTTCGGGGCAATTATGACTCATGTGTTTATTATCTCCTGGCAGCTAAATTGGCGTGACAGTTTGTGTATTTGGAGTGCAAGTATGTTTGTTTGCGTTTTGGTTTAAATTTTGATGGTGTAGGTAGGTTAAATGAAAATAAGGTTTTCAAATAAACCAGACAAATTACGAACGGTTGAGTCCACACAGAATGTCCGTACCGGTTTTACCGAACCTCAATGTCGGTATTTTTAGTGACCACTTTTTGTCCCACTCCTGGGTAAAGACCCCCCCCCCTCCTCCGCCATACTTTCCACTTCTCTCGATGATAATGATATTGTCAGTTATGATACGACAAATATTGAAAAATGGTCACTAAATTAATCTACGATATAAATTCTTGTCACATTTTGATGTAACTAACTGAAAAAATACACAAATCAAGATCTGCCTAGCTAATAGAAGAATCTGCCTAGCTAGCACAAAAGTTGAGTTACAAAGCCCTTAGTGAACTTAAAAATACTTCTACAACAGTTAGCAAAAAGTTCCCAAAAATAATCATTTACGAGTATTACAATTTCTAGTCCTAACTCACATAATCTCTCACAGACTTTGCAAACCCTGCAAGAAATGACATTTTAATAAAGCAAATTGTGCTCGCTCGTATGAACTTTTTATCGAAATGATATGAAAATATTAGGGCTTACGAAGCCTCGACGCACATTTGTTTGACTCATTTATTAATAAAAAAACTTTCTTTCAACTGACTTTTTACGAATCTTTACAGTCAAAATAGTGTTCAAAATTAAATAACGCTGAAATTAAAAGAAAAGGAAGTAAATATGAGCATGACAGTTGACAAAGAAGAATGGGGAAAAAACGTCCTTTAGCGACCCCAAATAACATGAGACAAGGGCAGTTATTTCTCTATCGTATGGGTAGTGTCCTCTGATTTGGCTTACAAGGGCAGTAAGATGATGTGTCAAAATAGTGTTTTTGCAGGCAGATAAAATCAATATTTTCTGAGATGAAAACCAAATTATATCTCTAAAACAAATGAATCCCATCTCTCACAGACAGACCAACACATGTCCCAAAAATTTCGCTATCCAAGAGAGCCGTCAGAAACTTTAATCTTTCTTTCCACGCCATTAGGAACTAATCGAGAAAACTGCGACTATAGGACCGACCAATCAAGTAAGACCTCTTTAATTACTCCATCATACTAACATTGGTCGAATTTTGTTAAGATAAAGAACGATGGCAGGTCTCCGTAGACTGGTTTCCATTGGATGGCGGATGTAGGCAAGATGTAAGTTACGAGTATATGTGTTAAGATTAATCTATGTGATTCATGTGTATTTCTTGTGTTATGGCTTTGGTAGCGTATTGCTTATTACGGGTCTTGGTTTAATTTCCAAGAAAGTGTTTTTGTTTCGTTCGTTGAATCATTTTTAATCAAAATTTTGATTTATTAACACTGTGCCATCGGTTGTTGACTTTTGTAACTTACAATAATTGATCAAATCATTTAACATTTTAATTTCTCTTACTAAACGGCATCGACCACAATGAGGGATACGTACTGATTTATATTTTTAATGAACTCTAAAATAGAATTCCACCAATTTTATTTTGCTCTTTTAATAATTTCGAAACCAACGAAGTATATACATTATTACGATAAAATAACTAAACTAACAAAAAAAAAAGGGCATCAAAAAAGTCCACAACGCTGTCAGCTGGTAATCTGCCTAAAACTCTGGCGGCATTGCCACGTTGTGCGGCAACTTTTAGCCTCTGGCCAAGGTATAAAACAATCTTTGGGTCACGGGAAGCGTCAACTAGGCATTTAAAAAGGCTGTCAGCACTCGGATCACCTGGCCCCAGAATAAAAGCAGGTAAACCTTACGTTTGATGAGTATGCTAATTTACTAAACTAATTAAATTAATAAAGCTGGACAATGGATTGACAATTTCGCCAAAAGTTTTTAATTTATAAATCACGCTTTTCCTGGGTATCCTCTTTTGATGCCCACTAATTTTCCAACTTTACCAGACCTTACTTAACCCGGGTAGGGTTAAGTAACGCCACACAAGCCCTCCACACTCAGACAGCTATAATACCCCTGCACATAGCCTGGTATCGCTAAAGGCAGTCGCAGCAATAACGCATTAGACCGCTTGTGTCGGGCATATTCATGCTTGCAATAAGCATTGAGTATTGATTGCGCGTTTGTCCGATGTTATTGGTGCTTTCATCGCATTTAAGTCAGTGTGAAACCATTTTGGCTGCATTTGAAGGATATTTACAATGTTAGAAATACCAGGTTACTGCAAAGAAGTTCCCGGAAAACCTTACAGCATTGCGGAGACTTACGCGATAATGATGGGATTGGTACGCCTTTGATGAAGCATTCAATCACTTATTTTTAATAATAAAAATATAGGAACAAGAACTTGGTTAAAGATAATAAAGATGTCACGAGGTTTTTCAAACTTATTTACATATTCAAAATCATGCAAATGAAGACACTAATGTACCAAAACTTTATCTTGTTTTGTATCAATGGTACGCTTAAGACAATAATTTCAAGCAATCATCTGTTGAAAAATCAAGGAAATTTCTTACCAACATTTCATTTACAAAACGACTGTCAGTTCCATAAGGTAACAAGTGACAACAATAGTGAATCACTCGCAGCAATAGTAAGTAGGTATGCGGTATAAATAAATAGGTACGCGCAATATCGTTTGGATTGCGCGCCCTGACACGGGTCGACAGTCATGTCCGGCTGCTGTTAATTTCGCTTGTCGACTGTACTGGCATTCAAGGGAGGGGTTTAAGCGGTGTTTGGGTGAAGTACCTTTCGTTTTATGCGCTCCTGGTATATGTATAGTTTACGGCGTGGGTTTTTTTAGAGTGAAACTAGAATAAACAAAACTGGTACAAAGCTGGCTGCATTTCTTGAATGATATTTGTCCAGTTTTATGGGGCTACCTACAACTTGCATTTAAAATCCTTCCATTGTGAAAAATACTCCTACTTGAGCACTATCTTCATCATTATGAAAAATAGCTCTTGTTTATTTTATGCTTCTAGACCCATTATTTTAAGGCCGGGCGTTGTATGTATGTCTGTCAATGCATTAATGAATTACCAGTAAAATACTTTTATATTCCGGGTAAAACGGGGTGAATAGAATCGCAGGGGTGAATCGAGATAAAACTTGCTTGCTTGCTTAGCTTGATATTATGTACTTAAATGACTTCTATTAATGCGAAAACGTTAAATAAAATTCATAATTTACCACAAAAGCCATCAAAATCGCCCCTCAAGTAATTCCAATGCCAAAATTATGAACATGGACGCAGTCACGCATAGAACATTGGGCTCGAACAAAACCTTCCATTATGATGTCGTTATGGACATTATCAATATCCGTAATGGTGAGAAGTTTTTCTCTTTATTGCGACATTGAAGGACGCAGGTGTATGGTAAATTCGATTAATACTTTAATAGAAGTTTATTGTCAATTAGTTGGTGGATCTTGAGGTTTTATTGGGAGAGGAACATAATTATTTTCATTAGGTTTGAATAGCGGTAGACTACGAGATGTATGAACGTGAACGAAGCAAACGTATGTGGTATGTATATATGGATCGTAGCAGGTTCTGTTTCTGCCTATCCTCTGATGGAAAAAACTTTTTTGCCAAAAAATTACCGACTTCCAAAAAAAACACAAAAAAAAATTTCATTTTTCGAGAGGTGCGTGTCTTGGGTTCGAACTTGGCAGTCCAACGGTCACACCACTAGGCTGTCAGTAGGCTATCAGTGATGAATTGAATAAATCTCTTTATTGACTTCTTACATAGGTACTTGTAAAAACTATGTATTGTATTATTACTCTACTTGTATAGTATTACACATCCTTTTGATAAATCTCCTAAGTGGCCTAACGACGCCCTCGAGAAAAGAGTAATTTGGCTGAAAGATCTTAATAGAGACAAAAAGTTACTACAAAGGATGAACCAAAAATCTTGTCTTCGTTCATTCTAACGAAGGCAATGTAAACATTGTTCAAACTTTAAAACAAAAGTTTAATTTCAATATAATTATCTCCACGTTTTGAAACATACGAAAACAATTTAAGGAGACTGCAACACAATTTACTCGTATAAAGTACGCAAAATCTAAAGAACTTTCGGAAATTATCGCCGAAGTTCTTAGCATTAAGTTCTGAGACGAAATTAAGTAGAAGTTTTAGAAAAATATACGTCTCACTGGAGTTCTGGGGACGCTCGTAATGGTTATATTTCAGGTATTATTAGATTTAACCGTGGTTAGTGGTTTATTTAACTAAAGTATGAGGGGATTATGTTACAGCTGTGGTGGCAAAGTGGAAAGGTTTACGAGTGCTGCACGGCTCTCAAAACGGTGATGGTAACACTGGCATAGCGTGGGGGGGGCATGGCCTCGGGCGGCAGCGTCAGGTCTTAGTTATTCGATCAGATAATTACTATAATCATCGGCACTACGTTGTAAAAACATTGACAAACAAGCAGTTGTGTATTTTCCTCCGGTAGACTACGAGGGGCGGCACGAGCCACCCTTTACATACAAGCTTTACGTACTATATTCTTGTCTACCGCACCGTATTTTTAGATACAAGCACTATATTCTTCTAGCCTGCTGCCCACCTTTTTTAAATCTGTATTCATGGTTAAAAGAAAATCTAACCTTTCCCGGTACTTACGCTAAAATTTTCTAGCACGCTTCGCTCGCTCTTACAGCTAAGCTTTCTTATTTTTGAGCATTTACGGAGAAGCGACTTTACGCGTCGGGCGGCGCGTTGCGTGACGCGTTGAGCGACGCCCGCCGCGTTGCCCGCCGCGTTGCCCGCCGCGTTGCCCGCCGCGTTGCCCGCCGCGTCGCTCGCCGCGTCGCCCGCGACTTTCAACGCGGCGGTGGACACGCGTACACACATCAAAAAAAGTTTGCAATCAGTTTGAAAAATCGATTTTTTTTTTTGGTACGGTGTTATAATTTCTTCTTCTTTTTAGATTCTTTGCTTAAAAAGAAAAAATAATAGTACATAAAACAATAAAACAAATTCAGTGGTTTTTCTATCTAAAATAAATTCAATCCAAGCTTAAGCTCATTGAGAAATCTGACATAGTCAATTTTAACGGATTTAAAATAGTTTTTCAAGGAAAGTTGTTAGAAAAAAAATGCCAAGAGGATAATCAGAAGTTTTACAAGCAAGAATTGTAATTTTGAGGGAAGAAGGATATTCCACGAGAGCGAAATAGCACGCAGAGTTGCTGTATCCAAATCCTGTGAAGTGGCCACGATGCCGAGGTACCACGGCATGGATAATTTAGCTGGATGACCCCACAATAGCCCAATTGTTCAGACTAAATTAACTGCGTATACCTCATGACGTTCCCAGTCTCCGTACAAAAATTCATTCGAATATATCTAGTAGTTTGGTCACAGGACATTATTTTTCATATTCGGAATTTTCTACATGATGTAGATTAATAGGCTAGCACTGACAGTTTAACGACCGTCCGACCGATAAACACTAAACAGATGTTGCCAATTCGCTATTTCAAAAACCTTTGCCAAATTCGTTCCTTAAATGTTATGTCCAGACGCGAATGAGTGCAAATTATACCTAAGGTTAGGAAACCAATATTTATAAATGGTGTTGTATTTCGTTAACAGTTTTATGCTATTTAGTTTGTTTGACTTTTTTTTTTAATTTCGATGCTGGGGCTTTTTTAATAGTTTAAAAATTCTCCTGTGAACTAGTATTACCAGTGTTTTCATTTATTGTCGTATTGTCGGCGCCACCCTGTATAAGATTGCTGGCAGTCCGGGACCCAGCAATCAACGCGACTACAATAAAAGCAGAAGTGCGGGCAGCCGCTGGACTTGAAGTAAGCACCCAGACCATTCGAAATTGTTTACACCAGGCTGGACTACGGCAAATTCAACGACGGAGATTGTAGTGGGCTAGGCTCCCGCAAAATGAAGAAGATGAGGAGGAAAATATTTGACAATGAAAGAAAGAAAGAAAGATAATTTATTTGTCAAACATGCGTCTACATAAACTGACTCATTATCAGACATGCAATGTATTAAATTAATATGTTGTGAGCGTCAATGTTTTGCCAATAACGTCGTACTAATTTTGTAGATATAAAAATTACATTTACTTATAGTAATATTAAATTTCATTACAAAATACACAAGAAATAAATAATAATTCATGTCAAGATATTAAAGTATAAGTATATTATGGTAAAAGATAAATTAAATGATGTCCAGTAAATTCATTAGTATGCAGTCAAATAGTATCAAAAATCGATTGATTTAAAATTCACATTATTAAATTATTATCTAGAAGTCGGAATCGAAAAGTCTTTTTCATTCAAAAAATCCAAAACACTGTAATACACTTCATAAACTAAAATCATTCTCAGCTTATTTTTAAACAGTGACAAGGGCAGTTCTCTCCAACTTTTAGGTAATTTATTAAATATCATAGGAGCCATACAGAAAACACTTTTGCGCATGAGAGATGGTCTCGCAGTATGAGAGCATATCCTACTGTTGTCGCGCCTGTTACGTGGGACTACTTCATCTAATCTTTTAAATCGGTGACCAACAATACTTCACTACTTACTACAATACTTCGTTGACGAATCGTGAATCAGTACTCATCCAGATAACCGACGTGTCCGTGTCTGGATAAGACCTGGAGACTCTGAAAGGCAAAAAACTGCCACTGGAACTGTTCAGGAAGGCGGGAAATCGGTGTCCTTTAGGGGTGGAAATAAGATTAGAGCTAGAACGCCTTTGATCCCGTATCGAGGCTCCATGACGGCAGATAGGTACAAAACAGTCGCTATTGATGGAATTGTCAGACCATTCCGAGTAAGCTATGGGCACCAATTCGTACCGGTATATGTTAATGCACTCGCACATCGAGCTCAACGAGTCAATGCTGCTCTCCGAGAATACGACATCACAAGGTTAGACTGGCCTGCCGGCTCGCCTGACTTAAACCCAACAGAGCGCGCGTGTGATGCTCTTAAGCGAGCTGTTTGGAACCATCAGCCACCTCCCCCGACAGTGCCAGAAATCAGGGAAGCCACTATTCAAGAATGGAACAGGTTACCGCAAGAAATGCTGAATAACTTGATTCTCAGCATACCCAGGAGGATTTTGTAAGTGTTCGAGCCAGGGGAGGAGTTATAATGTATTAAATAAAACCTTCTATCAATAAATATATACATTAATAAATTATGGTATAAGTTTGGTAAAGATTGTTCAATCTTTTTCTGCCCTTCAAACGGTTACAATTACATTAGGATTGAATTACTCAATTTTTGTTGTAAAAAAAAAAAAAAATATAATTTTTTATGTTGAAGTCTTCAAGTTTAATTTTAAAAATATATCAGCTTTTGCTAGTGATCACAAACTATTTTCAATGTGTGTATACGAACATACGGCAGTGCCCGAAACTCGTTCGTTTTCTTTCGTTTGTCTCACTTTTGCAATATTCTACATAACAAACTGTTGCCACATCAAATAGTATGGTTGTATGTTCGATTTGAATCGAACCAGAGATCGTTTTTTTTTTAAATAAATCGACATGTTCATTGTGCGGGGTGCGCTGCAGCGTTACGCGCCGCGGGCGACGCGACGGCGGGCGACGCGGCGGGCACCGCTCAACGCGCCGCGTGTCCGTTAATGAGCATTTAAGATTTTATATTTTGTATGCATAAGTCGACAAAAAATTTCTACATCTATATGAATCCTAGATAATATAAAATGCACCATAAAATGTAATCTAGCCGATGTGTTATGTTAATTTTTTGAGCTCGCTTCGCTCACTCCGGAACATCTTTATAAATTTTGACTTTTTGCTGACTTCTTGACAAAATGATGATAATAGAAGGGGCGGCAAATTTCTGGTTGGCCCCGGGCGGCAAAAACCCACGCTAAGCCGCTGGATGATAAATAGCTTGAGGAAACCGGCATGTCCTAGAACCGAAAAATTACGAAGACATGACTTCCACCAAACCTCACTAGGCCCGCGTGCTAGAAAAAGAAGAATTTTCGTATGAGCTTTAAACATACTCGGTATTGTTTTAATATAGTCGCTCTTGAAATTTTCAAAGTGACAACATCTACTGTTTATCATTATACATTTCCTCAATTAGGCACTAATCATAATTATTTTAGCCCCATAACAGAATGAAGCAGGAAAACAAATCTCCGTCATTCAAAACTCAATGTTATTAGGGCACCTCGCCAAAATTTTAATATCGCACACCAAAAGTTAACTCGACGTAATTATCCAGCGCAATTTACGGCACGCTAAAATTGCTCTAATCTGACAAAAAGTCTGACCTTAAAAATATTGCCCGACGGAGAATATTTTACTGAGAAAAATGTAATAACAAAAACAATATCTAAGGAATCCTTCAAACTGGGCGATAAAATACAGGCTGATTATAGCTAGGCGTCAAGTGACGTCATATTTTTTTTTTGTCGACGGCTGCTCGTTAATTCCCTCTCGCAACAAAATGAGGCTATTTGAGCCTCTCCGAGAAATATAACAACGTAATACTATAGAAGTAACCGACTTGCAAGAAACATAGAGGATTTTTATTTAGTGACGACTTAATAGTGATAATGTATGAGGGATGCTGAGATGGTTTGTGAGTTTTGGTGACAGTTTTGTGTCTATGTGCGTACTTAATATTTTTTTGTCAGTAGTTGGAGATGGTCTGGGTCAGCTTTGAGTGTGAATAAACAGCTTACCATCACCGTTATGTCTTGTTACAAAATACAGCTTTATTGGGAAAAAAAAACAGGATTGATCTATACTAATATTTTAAATGCGAAAGCAACTCTGTCTGTCTGCTTGTTACCTTTACTCTCCTAAACGACTGACCTGACTGAATCAGAACTCCAAACTTAGATGCCTGGTGCCTGGTACCTGAAAAAGGACATAAGTTTATTTTCATCCTTGATCAAATCAGGGATCCTAAATCTTGACATCGATTTGTTGATTTTTGACTCGAAAGTTATTGCTGTTTCAGATGCCTTTGTACCTACATACAACGGCATCTGAAACAGCTATATGGAATAGCTAACCAGTTACACATAACGTTAATAACACATCTATGGGTTCAATAATTCCCTTACCATACATCTCTATATTAAAGGCAACATAAGACGAGTAACGCAAGGAACATTGATAATTCAGTGGTGCGACACCCTCGGAAAATAATTACGAGAGACGAGGTTAACCGTAAAAGAGGGCATAGACTAACAATGTATAGAGATGATACTCTTTACTAAAAACGTAAGAAAATAGAATTTGCGTGCTACATTTGCACATACCAAACATACCAAGTGTGGTAAGCGCCTAACCTTGTGTCAGAGTTTTTATGCCGCCCATGGGCCTCTGACTTGGCTTTACATGCTGTCGAAAAATATCTCTCAGACATGCTGGTTTCCTCACGATGTTTTCCTTCACCGAAGCAGGTGATAATTATACAATACGCACACGCTGACTGACGGTTGACCAATTTTGAACCTTACAACGAAAACTGGTCGGCCGTCATTGAGCGCGGTAGTACGTTGAGCTTCTTTCACAAAGGGAAGTAGTGAGTTTCGCTTCTGTACGATATTCTTAGTCCATGCGGAGGGATGCTGGCCTGTTTCCCAAGATGAATTATGATTATGTGAATGTGAGTCTTGATCTGTCATGGCCGCTTTGTAAGTAGGTGCGTGTTTTAGGGATGAATCGAGGGATCGTGAAGGAATAAGGGATTAGGTATCAGTTGATAATTCAATTCGCTGTTTAGGGAAACAGGAATGTGACGTCACAAATGAATGAGCTTTTGTCTAACTCATAGTCTATAGCATCTCTAGCCTATAGCGTTCTACCTGCTGAGACACAGGCCTCTTTATGAGCGGGCGGATTGTTTATGTGTTTTATGTCTAAAGTCTTAAATTTTTTGGCTCTAGGACATGAAGGTTTCTTCATTATGTTTTCCTTCGCCGTTGTAAGAGCAGGAGGTGTGCCGTGGTATGGGCATGTGATGCGGATGAATGGGGAAAATGTCGTGAGAAAAGTTTTGAGTATGAATAGGGATGGCTATAAGAGTAGAGGAAGACCAAAGAAATGATGACTTTATGAAGCATTATATAGTAAGCAAGGAAATGTCTGATGAGATGATGAGTAATAAAAAAGTATGGAAGAAGAAGACATGCTGTGCCGACCCCTAATAAATAGGCAGGAGAATGATTAACATAATGTTTTAAGAGCAGGGAATGAAATAAATTAAGTACACAAAGTGAAGCCCATGGCTTCGACCCCAAAACTTATAAGTCGATTTTCGAATTTTATTCACAACTCTTTTAAAATATTCCTAAATCTATGGGCCCATTAGAAGTCTCATATCTAAGAGCGATACCTTAAAAAAATCCTCTACTTCCGTGATTTTATTTACTCGTACGAACATTCCATTATACCCTAGTACATCTGGCACTTGCGACAAGACTACAGATCCGCTGCTTCCGACGCTAAGATCCCAAGTTGGTGTTTGAGTCAAAACTTCAAGTCTTTTGTGTAAGTTCGGCGCTCAAGTCGCCTAGTTGGCGAGCTGTTTATAAAGGCGGCGTTTATGTAATAAGTGAGTGTTAGGTATTATTATTATGTAATTATGACTATAGCTAATTATATTCTACGGATATTGAGTTAGGGGATAAGAGAATTAAGTACTCCTACGCATAAGTTAGAAGAGAACTCTTAAGAGTGCGGGAGACGTCTATTGTATATGTATATGTATAAGTCTCAAATATCGGCATAAATGTCAGAAATCCTTCCTCGTGTAACGAAGATGAGGTAAACTTAGAAAATGAAAGATCTTGTGTAAAATCGTATGAATTTAGGATTTATATTAAATTGATTGTTACATCACCGCCCAATCCCCGCCCCCCTCCACAAAGAGCCTGTGTGGGTCACGAGCCACCAGTGAGAACGTATAGGCTGATTATGCTATGATATATGCTTATGCTGGACTATTACATCATAAGTAGACAAAAGAGCTCCATGCTAATAACTTAATTTAATCATCTATCGTAATATCCTGCTCACCAATACCATACATTATAAGTGGTAAGTATACATCAAGACACCTCAAGGCCTTATAGAATAGAATGGAATTATTTATTGCGTTCAACAAAGGATCATAAAATACAAACTTAAATAACACATTTTAAACTACAAGTACCTAACACTAAATACTTCGATTGCTTAGCTAATGAAGTATACAGCAATTATTGAGGTACTGGCAATCAAAGTTCTACGCGAATATGGTATTTTGTAAGTAACGAAATGAAACCACGCAGGTGACGCGGGTGATCGTCACAGACATACCACGGGAAGAATAACTTGAATATAGGGAAAATAAGACACGTTACCATGGTGACGTAAATAAATATTAAATTCTGTGTACGATTTAGTAACGTTTTGGTAGTGAGTTGGGTAGATTTTGACGCAATGAAATGTTAACACTTGACAAAAGCGACATCCGAATCTAAGAGACACATTTCGTGGATCTTTCTTATCCTGAACATGGACACTTAACCTTTCTTCCGTCTGTTGTACAACTTAGAGCATAAAAGCCTGTATTTAAGTTAGATTAAACCGAATCAGAGCAAGGCTCTCGACATGAACGAAACGTCCTAAGTGGTTCGGCCCTACTCCAAACTTTGAGCACGCGAATAATGGTACGAATAATTGAATTTTAACCAATTCTCGCGAACGACTGTATACTGGGCACCATCCATCCAGAATGATAAGACCTTCTATCCGTCTACACAAAATATGACGTTACGTCTCCTAGGCCATCCCTAAAGGGATCTGACAAAATGGTCGCTCTTTCAGGACACCCTCAAAGGGTCTGACGGAATAAAATGCACTTAGAGTAGTGACTGTATTGTTCAGAGGGCCTTTAGTGGAGGAACAAGATTATTTTAGTCGATATACGTGCGATGTGTTCGATAGGAACTATCCTTTTGTCGTACTCAAGTGTAATACACGTTGTGTCAAAGGAGGGCTACACTTTTGAAAATGTTTTATCCGGGATGAGATGTGCTCGGTTCGAGATAAAGGTAGCGGAGATAGCGTTTTTGATTCAAAATAAGAAATATTTTTCATTAGTGCAAATGCTCTGTCACAATAATATGTAGAGTGGTAACCGAGCTCAAAATATTTTCCTTGCAAATAGCGATATAAATTCTCCTAGAGGCTATAAATTGTTTATTCAAACTAGGGCAGGATAGGAACTTTAACTCATATTTATCTTAACCCCTTAAAGTGCTCTAATTTACATATAAACTAGCGATCAGGTACAGCCGACGAGAGGTAACGTGAACTAAATCACGGCTCACAGCTTAAACTTCCAACAAAATTCAAACTAAAATGTCTAATAGTTCTTTGCAACTGACGGCCCGAATACATATTAGATAGAAACCGTTGGGCTCCTTGACAAAATCGAGTTTGAACTCACTAATGCCAATAAAATTGAATATAAAAAATCAATTTGCTCTTCAAACCATTACATTTTTACGAATTCATATCCAATTCCTTTCTTATTACGCGTTCATTTATCAAGAAAAGTTTTCGTATTAATGTTGGCAGCCATTTTTCATTGGGATCCTCTGATTGGACAGGCATGTCAGGTGACGTCATAATGGCGGGAGAAGTCGTTAATTTGTAAAAGGAGACTGTCGCCATGTTTGAACTTTTTGGTGTTCTCCATCAATATGTCTTGAGGTGTAAGAAAAAGGTTGGCGCGTTGACTTGATACTGAAATATTAGCATAGAATGTCTCAGCAATTTGTGTTTTATGAGTGTGCCTGTGATTTATAGCCATTTTAAGCAACAGCCAAATGCTTTTGTCAACGCAGGCATAAAAATCAGTAGCGTTAAGAAATTCCTTTACTGCAGAGACAATCATTGTAATTTTACAACAGGACAACATGAGTTGGTATAATATTAATTAATTACATAGCAAACCCTAAACATATTTCCTCATCATCAACATCGAAAGCGATTGAGTTAATAATACACCAAATTAAGCTAAATTTTCGCCCATTATTTCCCCAATTCCATTAACATCATAATATAGGGCGACAATCACTCGTCCCCATCTTCCCCATGTCTACTATGTGTCCCAAATTTCCGGGAGGCCGCCGTGACCCTGACACACCCATAATAGGGTCACTAATACCCGTTCCTTTCTACAACGCTATTTTTAATTTACCTCTTCTTATTTCCTGTTGCCCTGGTATTTTGGGTACGCTGTGTTCAATTGGGTTTAATTTTCTACATTACGTTTGTATTTTCAGCAGATAGGATACCATCAATTTTATTACATGTTGTCGGTTTCCAAAAGCGAGTCCCTTATCTCATACTATTATTAATATTGTTTTTCCCCTGTAAGTAGGTATATTTCTCGATATTTTAATTATCTTTCACATATATTTACGTTAACATCAATTTCCTTATTAAATTATCTTAGGCTTCTGGTTGGTAAGACTTAATTAACTTTAATAAGCGTAAGACTTTGCATCTGATATTTTCTCTATATCTTGCCTATTTCACTCATCACCCCTCACATCTCACTTTTGTTTATTTCCTGCTAATTAATTACAAGAATTTACGCAGTTATTAAAAGTCTTCCTGATTTTAATTAGGAAGCCTTTTACTAACTGCGAAAAAAACTAACTGCGTAAATTCTTGGCATCTGGTAAAGATGCCAAGTTATGATGAATTTACGAAGAATACCAATATAGGGGAAACACTTGTCCACAGTAGTCTCATTCACTGGGTTGGTGGCGATTTTATTAATACGCAACTCATTTAGTGTGTTAGAGAATCCCTTACATTGACTTTGGTATTAGGTACAAGAAATGACACATTACGGAAATGTATCGCCTTCGTGTAAAGTTGCAACCTCACTTCTATCTTTATCGTGTGGTTAGTGCCTAACCTGGTGTCAGAGTTTATATGCCGCCCATGGGCCTCTGACTTGACTTTACATGCCGTTGAGAAATATCTCAGGCATGCTGGTTTACTTACGATGTTTTCCTTCACTGAAGCAAGTGATAATTAGTATCTATATAAGTATATACCTACATTTTTGAAAACAAGTAGTTTTTTTTTTGTACCCTATCACAATTTTTGTCCAATTTAACCCAAAGGTTGACTGGTAGAGAATGCCTTGTGGCATTAAGTCCGCCTATGTACCACTATTGTACATGAAGTTTAAATAAATAAATGAAATAAATAAATAATTATACAATACGCACATGAATCCGAAAAACCAGAAGTGTGTGTCTTGGGTTCGAACTCGAGACCGACGGTCACACCAATAGGCTATCACTGCTTTTTCACTGAGACTCATCTACAAAAGCATTAAATTTTCTCACTCAGCTGCCGCCAGCATGGAACGGTTTTCTTTTACAGAGAAATCTTACGATTTTCTTAATTACAAACTCCAATCAAAACAATGTTTAACAAAATAACCCTTCAATTCAAAATATTTGCTCAATAAACTTATTCATTAAATAATTGCAGAATAAAGTCTTAGAATAAAAGAGTTTATTCGTCCGCATAAACCATCGACAGTAAAGGACTAAACAACCCTTTAGTGGCGCCGTAAACCAGTACGTTTTCTTTATCCAAGTGGGACTTAAATCAAGAAGCTGTCCACAGCACGCAGTGTGCGCGAACGGGATTTTATTAAACCTGCAGTGGAGAACAGATGTAATGCAATTGCAGGCAGCTGCAGCGGTGGGGTTAAGAATTTAAACTTTAATTATTTTTACTTGCGTTCTTGATTCAAAAAACTTGTGGTTGTTTTGTTTTATAGTTGTGGAATGTTTCTTTGTTTAGAATGAGGTTTATTTGTATTCTAGGATCGGTTCCTGCATCGTGGTACGATTTCGAAGACGGCGTCAACAATAAACCGCAACTGTTACGTCGCTGCGGTGCGCAAAGGACAATGTCGCTAACTACGGCAGAGTTTGGTGTCCGTTGTTGTGTGGTCGCAAGCGCGACTACTGAGCATGAGGTACTGGATTCGATACCCTAGTACTAATCGTGTCGCTGTGGTCACTGACACTGCAGTTTTCCGTTGCAGTCTTTAAAATTGTACCTTCGATCTCTATATAGATTTGGATAAAAGTAATATCGAAAGCATGTTTAAATGGTCCTAACCCATTTTTGAACGATACTCTCTTAGCCAAATAAAACTACGAATGTCATGATTCACAGAGCACAATCTCGAATCTAATCTGTGATCATACCACAGCTGAAATGACTTACAAAACCTGCTTCACTTATTCCCGTTACACGAAATAATACAAAAGCAATTACTTACAACTTTATTTATTGCAATTCGTTTCGCAGTTTCTGGATACAAATCACCGAAACAAACGAACAACGATTCGCAGCTATCTATCGGTACCCGCTGATACATTGCCCGTGAATATTGCAGCAGTGTCTCGGAGTCCCGGTACTATCCTGGTACCGTTCCGGTTCTGACAAATTACCGGGAACACTTGAAAGGACGCTTAACTTACTTGTCGGCTCCTTTAAAAGAAATGCGTCGCACGCTGGCTATTAGAGACAAGTTAAACTAAGTTAGGATAAGTTAGATGGAGGAGGATGATGTAGCTTAACGGTGTTTTTAATTTAGGGTGTGTTGTTTTTTTTTGGAGGTTTTGTTTTTATGTATGAGTTTGAGTGATCTTTCAAAGTAAATATGCAATTACATAATTGAATAAAATGGGTTAATGAAAAGTTTTAACAACCTAGTTTATGAATGAATAAACACAAAAGATGTTTGGATTTGCTTGAAGTTCTGATAATGGTATCCGTTTTGTTGCTCTTAAAGGTATTTCACATGACAATAAAAAACGGTCATTTCCCAGTCTTCATAAGTCTAATTCGAGCTCACAAAACGTAACAAAAAAATAACACGAGTCTTAATTATAATAATCATTAAAAAATCTTGACAAATAGCAATTGCTTTCAAGGCCTTTCATGTTTCTACAAAAACTGTCAACAGGATTGATTTTCGATAGCTTATGTCAATTCAATACATTTTTGACATTTGCACCATAGTTAGCGTTGATCAAACACTTTATCGACTAGGCCCTCAGGTATAGATCTAACCGATCGTTCATATCTCACTAAATCAGGTTCATCATCTACCACAGGAGCTGTTCCATTCTGACCAGGCCACACGATTCCCTCGATCCAATCGAGGAAGCTGGACACCTTGGTGTAGACTCCTGGTAATCCTGGTAAAGCACAGCCAACTCCGAAAGATGTCACTCCTAGAACGTAGTGCATGGTTCCTTGGCTTCCGATTGGAAGTGGGATTTTCACTTGGAGGGGACCTCCGGAATCACCCTAGAAAAACAAATACGATGAAGGAAAACATCACAAGATAACTTGGACGGGGTCACTCAAAAGTAGGCACCTTTTAGTAGTTCAGATAAGGGTTTCACGAAAATCCTGTTTAAAAAATACCATAAACTAACAACCGCATGGACAATACTAAGCTTCCAGAAACAGATAGTGATGTCTTAAAACACTTTGCTTACCTGACAAGCATCCACTCCTCCCCCCAATTTGCCGGCACACAGCTGGTCTGGCTGCAGACCACACCAGTTTCTGTTGCACGACATATGAAGCAGTCTGTTGCATTTTTTGAAGTCTATGATGTCCACAGTAGCTGCCAACAGCTCTGGAGAAGTTTTTAGAGAACCTGTAAAGTGGACCAAGAAAGTTGTAGTGGTCGTAAGTACTACTGCTGAGCGTGTGGTATTGGGTTCTGTTCCCAGGTCGGGAAGTGATATTGGGTTTTTCGATCAGGAACTTCTCAGTAGTAGCTCGGCGTCTGGATTTCTTCCTGGCTGATGGCAATGAGCTCGCTCCCTATTATATGAGAATTAAACATTACTGGTACACCTCTGCCATCGAATGAAGGGATTTTTGACATGATGATGGTATGGCTACTATAATGAGCAATCAGGTAAAATATTAATTCCGGTCTTTCATTGACAGTTTTTTGGTAAAGAAGAACAACCAACCTGACTCCACAACGCCCCATCCAGTAACCTGTGCCTCATCACCATATCTGGTAATACTGTCTTTAGTCCACAAGCACGCAGGTTGTATGTCCCTGGTAAACTTCAGCTTTTGGCCTAGTTCCATCAGAGCTATGTCGAAGTACTGCTTCGGAGATTTGTACTTCGGATGGGTAATGATCCTAATGATTGTCGCATCGTGTGTGCCATTGATCTGGGAAATTTTTGGGGTATAACTAATTAAATCTAAAGTTTGCATAACAGTTCAATATGTACGCTCACTTTTGCATGAGAGTCTCATACAGAAGTTACCAAATGTCATGGTAAGATTTGGTTTCATACGCACCACATCCTGAATGTTCTTGTCTCCTAGTCTTACAATCTTGGGTTTAACATCAGCAATGGTTGTATCCCGGTCGGATGCACTTGAGCAATGGGCAGCAGTCAGAACAAAATTTGGGCTGATCAAAGTACAACCACACATGAACTTCCACGTTCCAATAACCTCTTTCCATCCTATGGCACCCTAGTAATTAAAATGTGATTAAGGAAAGTTACTATAGACAAAACGCGTTTGATTATAAGCTACTTATTTAATTGTCAAGGTAACGTTAAAAATCTTACCATATTGGGATAGTCTCCCGAAAAAGTATAGTGACCTCCAATGATGTAAGAGGAGATTCCTCCTCTCGCTTTCCATGTGTCACCTAAAGAAGCACCAGATTCTTATAAATTGAATAGAAACTGAAAAAGAGTGTCTGACAAAACTAAAATTTTATAAAAATCGAACTCACACTCATTTTCCTGTTCTGCTTCATCATTTCGAACTTTTAGCTCCCAAATATAATCGAAACATTCTGAAACATAAATAAAATAATAATATTGTAAGAAAACAGTAGATTATTCTCAACGTAACCTAACGAGACGAAAGAAAAATAAAATATAACACCATGTCACTTACTGACTTCGCTGATCCGTCTACCAGGCGCCCTGAAGTCTGGCACAGGTGGTTTTTTAAACGGTGCGCAAGGATTGTAAGGATTTTGCAGAAGTGTTGGAGCAGTCCGTCGAGGAGAGGAAAGCTTAGGTAACAGAATCTGATGCCCAGATGAAAATGGTTTCGGTGTAGATTTTGGTTTCCAGTAGGGAAGATCAGTTGAAGTAAGAAGTGTCGAAGAAGTCGTCCTTGGTGATGGACTAGGTGTTGTTACTAGGACATTAGTTCGTTCAAGAGTCTTCGTTTCTGGGCCTGGAGACTCATTTGTTGTAAGTGGTTCCGTGGGATACGTAGGTATGGCAGTTGTAGTAAATGTCACTTTAGTTGGTGTAGATCTTTCAGATCGTAGAACAGAAGGAGAGCTAAGCCCAGGTGATCCAGCAAGTCTAAGCTTCGACCTATCAGGTATGAAAGGAGCATGTGGTTTTGATGGCAGCTTTGTGTTAGCCCGTAACGGTAGCTTATGATGTTCTCCACTTTTGTGAGGCTGTAAGACAATATTAAATAAAATTTATGATGTCCCATATTGAATGCAATTTAAAAAAGAATCTTTATGGGTGTTGAGAAATAAATTCAAAAGAATTTTGTAAAATATAAGATTAATTTACCTCAGAACCCTCAGTTACTTTTGATTCTCCAGTTGCAGAAACTGTAATGTGTTTCGAAGAGCAACAGTTAATTATTATTGGAATACATAAAAACACCATAATAGTAAAATCAAGTTTATTTTTCAAAGTACTACTTACCTATAAAATAGAACACAAGAACACAAAAATATTTCATTTTACTTAGGTACAAAGTTATATTTACGGAACAAATAAAAATACACGTAAACGACCATTACTGGCTCTAGAAAGAAAATAATTGAACTGTAATTAGTCAGTCAATGTAACAGTAAAACTACCTTAATATTTAAATCAATTTAAAAATTCCTTAATTGTTATAGTTTAGATAAGGATATTTAATTAATAATATCATTAGTAAAGTACCTAATTGAATTTTGAGATAACCAATCCGTAAAATATCTTAAAATAAATCGTATTTTAAACAGAGAAAAACAAGAGAAAATCACACTAACCCCCGTATCTATAAACAAGTCAAAGTTTTTACTTGAGTAAATGTCATTATTTATGATACGATTTTTATTATCTAGTTTAATAATTGCTTGAAGTTAGAACTGTAAAAAGACAGAACTCTCACCTTTGCTTTCTTTGACGGGTCATATGTACTTCGTTTAAATTCATGTCTATTGCATAAAAAACATTGCACAATTAAATTCTTAAGCCCAAGTAATTACTTTAACTCGACTATAGATACGGGTGTAAGACAAAATCGTTTGCAGAAAATGTTATTTAATAACACGAAAAGTTAAATGATACAAGGCCATAAGTTATTGCATGAAAAGAAGGTCCTTTTACATTTTGCTTGCCGCTAGCCATTGAGTAACATGAGGTTTGCGTGAAAAATCACTCAAACCTCTTCTGTGTGACATAGTGGAAAGATAATAGGTATTATGTATTCTGTTGTATAAAAAAAACTAGTCAAACAAAAACGAAATTTAGATATACACCTAAACGAATACAGAATACAGTACTGGGCAACAACAGCACTGTATTTGCCCAATTCTGCCATATTTTAAACACCTTATCGACGGCGAAGTGCCAAGAACACCTAACTGACAAAGTCAAAATTTTACACAAACTGAAAAAAACGCTTAATTTCTTGGGAAGTTAAAAATTTGTTAGTTTATTCATTTATGTTGAATAATAATTGTGTGGGATTTATATATTATGCTGAATTCGTATATTTTATGATAGTGTAGTAGGTATTCGGTTAGATAGGAGGACTTAACTTTGTACTTATTCTTTTTATGTGATAATGTTGTGATATTTAGAAGATTATGGATTTAACAAAACACCAATATACTTAGGAGATTTCACTGAAACATGCGGATAACACCTTTAAATTCAAAACGATAAGAAGTGAAAAATTTCAGTTAGGGGGTATTGGCACTTCGCCGTCGTTATGTGTTTCAAATATGGCAGAGAGAGAGTTAGATAAGTAATTGGATTTAGTTCATTCTGTTTTGTGTAATTTTAATAAGCTAAATTAGTTTAGGAAGTAAGTTGATATACATACGTAAAAGTACGATGGGCTTGACATCGTCGCATTTGTGTACAAAAATCCCTTAAATAAAAATAAAAAAATATGGCAGAGTCCGTTTCCACCAAGCGAAAATTCGGCGCAGACAAAACGTCTCCTCGCGCGTGCTCGAGGATGCATGAGCGCCCAATTTAATACTTAAAAACAATATCAATACAGTCCTTTATTCAGCGACATCAAAAAAGTGCCCGTTGTTTCCACTTAGCGGAAACGGATCCTAATAAGTAATTTTTACTGCCCCAGCCACACATTTCCTTCAATCCAGTCTAGGAAACTAGCTACTCTAGTATACACTCCTGGTAGTCCTGGCAAGCCGCAGCCTATACCGAATGAGGTGATGCCGACCACGTAGTTCATGCAGCCTTGTGTCGTGATTGGAAGAGGAATCTTCACTTGCAGAGGTCCACCGGAATCACCCTAGAGAAAGAGAAATCGTTTAATAATAAGTTGTCTTGATTTTTCTGACACTCGGACTGGTCACGCCATACTTTTCCATGGCCAGTTCAGAATGACTTCCACTCAAAACAAATGAATGAACAAAAAAACCGGTCAAGTGCGAGTTGGACTCGCGCACCGAGGGTTCCGTACAAACCTGTGGGTATATAACTTTTTTTTATATGACGAAAATAAAAATTTACGGTTTTCGTAAATTTTCCTATATCTGTACTATAAGACGTGACTTCGTACAAAATTTCAAGATTCTAAGTTCACGGGAAGTACCCTGTAGGTTTTGATTCCCGTGCGAGTTTCGAAAATTTGCGGAAATTTGCGGCCTAAGTGGCTGTATCTTTTGATTGCGTTGACTTAGAAGGTTGATTTTTCTACAGCTTCCAGGGACAGTAGAACTAAGTATCATATAGAAATTTCAGTTTGATACCTCCACGCGTTCCTGAGAAAAACGGTCTTGACAGACGGACGGACGGACGGACGGACGGACGGACAACAAAGTGATCTTATAAGGGTTCCGTTTTTTCCTTTTGAGGTACGGAACCCTAAAAAGCATAGCCGCTGGGTCCAGACGAATGTACTTTTTCACAAAAGTCCCTTGTATGAGATAGGCGAGCACAAAGAAAGGTCACCAACTTGCAACTGATCTAATAAATCTCATTTTGTATTGAAAAATCACATCAGCACCAGATTACCTGACAAGCATCCACTCCTCCTCTCAACTTGCCAGCACAGAGCTGGTGATCCTTCAGTCCACACCAGTTCCTGTTGCAAGACCTACTCAGCAAGCTATTACATTTAGTAGAGTCTATGATGTCTACTTCTGCTGTTAGAAGATCAGGGGATGTCTGCAGACTTCCTGTGAAATGAAAAAAAAACATCCTCATTTAGCCAAAAGACAACCACTTTACTAAAGACACACCGGTTACTAAAGTATCTGAAGTTATAACTTTGATATCTAGGCATGCTAAAAAATTAAACAGGAGAGAGAATATCATGATAGATCATTATGTGCTTAGCTATTTCCCCATCTGTGTTAGTATTGGCTTCCAGTCTGACCGGATGCAGCTTAGTACAAGTATTTTACATGGAGCGACTGCCTATCTAATCTCCACAAACCTGGGTAATACTTATATTTTAAAATCTTCAAAAAAGCCTACCGGACTCCACAACACCCCAGCCAGTAACCTCGGCCTTCTCACTGAACATGCCAATATCATGCTTAGTCCACAAACAAGCAGGTTGTATGTCTGCAGAGAACAGTATATCCTGGTCCAGTTTCATCAGAGCTATGTCGAAGTACTGCTTCGGAGACTTGTACTTCGGGTGGACTATCACTTCGATGATGTTCACGTCGAAAGCTGCGATGCCGTTTTTGTCCTGTAGAATATAAAGATGAAGTTAAATGGTTTTGATGATGACCTTGCCTACGTCATCACCATCATCTCTTCTTCACCTTCTGTGTTTATCCCAATTTCCTTCTCCACCTTCCACTTCTATACTTATAGGTCGTATTACTTACTATTGGCCGTCATTTCAGAGTTTCACAATTAATTCAGCTGTTACTTCGATATGTTTTCACTGTTTATCTACTGAACCAATCCAATTAAATGAGGCTAGAGCTGTAAAGTATCATGGTCTCATCTATGTATGGTATGGGGCATTAGAGAGAAATCCTAGGAATATTCTTATTATTATAGCTAGCCCATCCTGTCCCACTGCTGGACAAAGACCTCCCTTCATTCCTTCCAACGTTCTTACCCTTATTTTATTAAAAATACAGTCTGGTATTTCGTCCAAACTCATCTTTTTATGAATCCATTTTATTGTATCCCTTAGAGCTGTGATAAATTTAATTTGAACAATTGAACTATAAAACTGAAGTATACAGATAAGCCCTCAAATTATGAATCCTATCAGGAGTATGAATCATGATGACAGGACCTTTATGGGATGTAAACACCCACTGAAGCCCATATGCTGTCCATCTTAAAAGGATAGTAACCCTATAAATGTTCCACTACTGGAACACAGGAATCCTCTCTGTGTGAAGAAAATAATGGTCACCACACGGGCCCCACGTGGGTTGGATCAGAGGCTCTGTGAAAATTATCAGCATCTGCCTAGCTGTTACCTCAACGGTAGACCACCAATCTAACCGAATCCAGCTCAATACCAGTATTTTACCTATCACCATTATCTTCCCGCCCTTGTCCCATTCTTCTTGGGATCAACGCTACATGTTTTCATCTTCCATTCTCCCTTGTCAGACGTCACGGCATCATTAATTTACTCCTTGCTCTTTTATGTCATTCCTCACACAATACATCCATTTTTCTTTTTCTTCCGCCTTCCTCTCCCTCTCCATCCATGAATATTTATATCCATCACTCTTTTAGTAACTTGCGTTTCATCCCTCCTCATTAAATGTCCACACCAAGACAGATGACTGGAGCAACTACCTGTCTGACCTGCATGATCCAATTTGTCAACAGGCCTTAGGGAAATTAACAAACTTAAGCTAAAAGCTAATTAATGGAATTCATACGTGTAACTTACGTGGTCCAGAATATTCCTTGAGCCTAATCTGACGATCTTAGGCACAGTATCGGCAATGGTGGTATCTAATTCCGATGCCCTAGAGCAGTGAGCAGCCGTCAACACAAAATTGGTGCTAATGAGACTACTGCCACACATGAACTTCCATGTGCCGATAACCAGCTTCCATCCTATGGCACCCTAGTAGATTAGACATTATGAGGTATTAGTAAAAAAAGATACAAAGGCGATAGGCGCTTCGCCTCTTAAAGCAGCATTATTTAAATCTTTTTTCAGTGTGGGAGAGAGATGGCGCTATACGTCCGGGATACCTCTATCCCTGTCCCACACTGAAGTAAGATTAAAATAATGCTGCTTTTTAGATTTGAGAGGGTGCATTCTGAAAGTTGACAACGTCGCAAATTAATGACAAAAGATGCCGCTGCTTTGATGAATTAATGGAGGCTATCGCGCATGATTTGACACACTAAGTTGTTAAAAGTAATTAAATAAACTTTTTATGAAGTTATTGGTAATTTAAAGTATAACATAGAATTAATGGCAGGACCTTACTCGACAGTGGCGCCATCTGGTGAGCTTAAAAACGATAGCCCTCATTAATATTATACATATACAGGGTGCAATATACAGGCTGCAATATACAGGCTGCAATTGAAGTCATGGGCATTATTTTAAACTAAGGCACTACTCATGATACTAACTGCATTAGGGCTACTATCACGAAAATCAAAAATATTACCTATTAATGCAAGTATGCGTAGTAAACTTCAAATCGTAAATTATTTAAATTGCAATTATTTATATCGTTACAAGGAATATTTCGTTTTAGGTGCAAAAAGGGTAATTGAAAATCTTTCAAATGCCTTTTTAGCACGTAACATTGTTACAACACCTAATCTAGCGTTATGATTGCAATATTTTAGTGCAACACAGAGCAATAATTTAAAATTTACTTAGTAATATTAATTTAATCCATACAACAAAAAAAACAGCGAAATATTTGAGTTCCCAATTTTCAATTAAAATAAGGCGTGGTTGAGATTCACTTTACAAACCACAGCTTTCTGACTTATGCCCCCCTGGTAGAACAACGATTCAGGGCAGGAAACACTGAATAGCTTCAATAAGACACTTGTCTGTGTGTGTGTTCTGAACTATGGAATTCGTAACCAAAATGGTGGGTAAACTCTTACCATGTTCGGAAACTCTCCTGGTTTTGTGGGATGACCTCCCATGATGCCAGGTACGGGCATAATTTCAAGGCCTGAAAATTATAATATGGTTATTTTATTGTTCATTGGAAACCCTTCATTGCTTCGCAATCGGTTGTTTTTCCGAACATTTTTCTTGAAATAGACATCAATATTATTAATAAATATAATATATATATAATAAAAATCAATATTATATTTTTTTCTATACACATTAATTACTTTTGACAAAATGCATTATAAAAAACACATTTAAAATGATTAAAAAAGTGGTAGCCCATCGGTATCGGGAACTGGGTCCAAGCTACGGCGATCAGGGATCCAGAGAGAGTAACATCCTAACAATACAAGCCGTGTACGGGAGTACAGCTTTCTGAACCAAGCCTTTGATCCAGCTTCCTAACGAGAAACTCCTGAGGTATGGGTCGAGGCTTTTTGCAATTAAGCCATTGGCTTTAACGACTATCGACACAATGATCGCGTAGTTCACGCCCTACATGTCGACAACCTCGCGAGCCAAGTCAAGATTAGATTTTCTTATCTTCTTCGGCTTTCACGAGGTTCTCGTCATGCGGACCGTTAATGTCAGCAATCTTTGCGCGCTGCTCTATTCGATCCACCACCACTATATCAGGCTTATTGGCTACAATATTCCTGTCAGTTTTTGCCATTTACGAGAACTAGCCATCTATATTACGGCACTTCCGATTCCACAAGGCTGTATTTTGGAGAAAGTTGCACATCAATATTATTATTAACTTACACTTTTCTAGTCTTTTTTCTTTTTCATCTCGAAGTTTTACTTGCCAGATGTACTCGTAGCATTCTGAAACATTCAAAATTATATTGTAATATTCTCCCATTTTTTTCTATTTGTAATACCTACTTAGTTGCTGTATCATGGTTCATTTTGTTTGTATTATTATTTTGAAGGCGTTTTTGGATCAAGGACCGCAGAATTTGCGTTGACCAATGTCAGGTTCATTAAAAAACTGGTTGTTTATTACTTATAGGTCAACGGTCAACTCACACTTGGAAGCAAAACTTATGCTAGTAACTATAGACAAATCCATGTCACGAGGCTATTATAAGATTAGTCCACACCTGGTCACGAATCAGGTATTAACATAATAACGTGATGTCAGACCGTGAACGTCTACAAATTTAATTTACATGGATGGGTAATGGGATATTCCCTTTACAAGTCAAACATGTCCTATAGAAGTCTGTAATCACAACGGATTGTTAAATCATAATCTTAATCAATCAATATCGTTCCCACAGCTGGGACACATGTCCCTTTTTATTTAGAGGGAGGGGGAGCGGCCTGTAATCCACCAAGTCGGCCCAGTGAGGGTTGGTGGATGTCACATGACCATTTGTAAGTACTAAAAATGATTTTCGGTTATAGCGACAAGATGATTTATTGCTTTTTGGTACAAGGTGTATCCTCATTGCTTTTTCTCGTGACAAACTTTAGTTTATAGCTTTAGCCGAAGACCATGAAACAACAGAAGTTAACTATACTTACTGACTTCGCTAATCCTTCTACCAGGAGCGCTGAAGTCTGGAACAGGTGGATTGTACGGTGCGCAAGGATCATTAGGATCTATATCAGGAGCTTCATAAGGTCGAACGATTTGTGAGAGCGCTGAAAGTGGTAGTGGTGGTAAACTTCCTGAAGGCTGAAACAAGATATAATTATAGTAAGCAATATGGACACTATAGATCAAGTTCTTCACTAAAATTCGGGCAGTTTTCGGGCTACAGCGAATGTGGGGCACTTTTTGTAGGAATCATCTTTGACCCGGGTCGTAAGTCTGCAAAAGTGGTAATTTTGACCTATAAATGTCTAGCCCAGTCTCCTCTTAGATTTTATGTTTACTTTTTATACCTAACTAGCTTTCTAACATGGAGGTTGGAAATTATCCCTCAGGAATGTAGTTCAGGGATAATAATTGTATCCTATGTCTTAACCTAGGCCAAAGCTGCATTTAATGGCACCACAAGTACCAGGAAGACAGCGGTGCGAGAGAAATGAGAGGCGATATTGACGCGTGCACTACCTCTGATGTAACAACCACTACCACTCTGTCAAGAGTGAAGAACCCAGGTCATGGTCTACTTAGTAGCATTTTACTTTGCCATTTATTTTTTTGGTGACTATGGATGTAAAATTTGTTTATTTGACGTTTAGCGGATATTGTACTCTATTGAGTTAGCAATAGCAGTCAATTGTGTATGTACAAAATATTATTTACCTGCAAGTGTGTGGTCTCATTCTGTTGCCCGATTGACACTTGAATCGATAACACTGTAATAGATTATGTACACAATTTAATCATCATCTGTCACAAAACTTATTACTATTTTCCCACGAACAAGATTCAAATCGCCTTACCTATTAAACATAGTTTTAAAATCGCAAATTCACACTTCATCGCACGCATTGTATTCACAAATAGGTAATATTGTATTTATATACTTTGCACAGAAATTATATCTACGTGTATGTCTTTCACAATAACCGATTCACATATGACTGAGAAATATACAAATGACTCAACCCGTCCAGAACGAAATAAATTCATCGATTTTACTCGCCATTGACATTTTTAACATTCGTGTTCATTAATTCGCTTATCTCAGAAATGCTATATGACGGTTGATGATAACTGTAAATCAATGTAAATACTTAATTAGGGGACTTAATTATGGTATTGGAATTTCTAATATCCCGTATTATTCTTTGTTTTAGGTTTTAATTTGTTGAACGGAATGTATTAGCTCATTATGTACATATTAGGAACTTATCTATCTATAATAGTTTGTTGCTGAATTACGAGTGGATATAAAATTATAATTAACTCGTGAAAATGCAAATAAAAGTATTTAAACAAATTTGATTCATAATATAAACATTTATATTGCACGACTTGACATACCTAATATGTTTACATTGTAATCTGTTTACTTAGCCAAATTGCTTTTCATCCCACCATCTCGGAAAGAGTATTTTTAATCTTCAATATCTGAGTGGAAAAGCCGTTTTTATTCTCTAGAGGATAAAGTAAATTGAATTTAGAACATCGTGTGCACTAAGTTTGTGAATTAAAAAAAAACATTAAACCTATTTACTGCTACCTCTATGGTGCCGAATATATCATACAACTTTTTTTTTATTTGTTAAAAACTCAGACTCGAAACCTTCTTGGTGTTCTTTTTTCAATTTGCTTTGTACGCGGTTCTTTACGCGGCATTTTTTCACGTCATTGTTAAACCTTATATTAAAAACAAGAAACTTGAAAACAAATGAAAAAACTAAAATGAGTGATTCTAGCGACGAGTTAGTTTGCTTGACGCCAACAGAATTGACTGAAACTGTTAATAATGCGCAAATGAGCTTTCTCCCTCAACAATCACGCGAGAAGTATTTAAAACAGTACGATATGTTCAACACGTGGCGACTAGCAAAAGGAGCCAAAACTTTCTCAGAAAACGTTTTGCTGGCATATTTTATAGAATTATCCGAGAACAAGAAAGCAAGCACTCTATGGAGTACGTATTCGATGCTAAAAGCAACAATAAAGATGAAAAAAGACAAACATATCGATACCTATCCTAAATTAGTGGCATTTTTAAAAAGAGCCTCATCTGGTCATCAACCAAAAAAATCGAAGGTTTTCACAGTATCTGATATTGAAAAGTTTCTTAACGAAGCACCCGATTCCGTATATTTGGCGGCAAAAGTAAGTCAGTTGCACATTCAGTATCTACTTAAGTATATTAATCTCAATTAAATAGTATACTTAGTAGATGTTGATAGGCATAATTATGCGTTCATATCAATTTTATTCATTTATCTACTACAATACTCTTTACGTTACAGGTTGTTCTTATTATTGGAATAAACGGAGCATGTCGAACTAATGAACTAACACAACTTAATGTCAAAAACATTGAGAAACATTCAGATGACTTACTATTAATTAATTTACCTAATACAAAGACAAAAAGAGACCGCAACTTCGTCATTCGCAAGGAATACGTAACGATTGTTGAGAAATATCAAGCCTTACGCCCGCCTAACACTCCAATCAATCGATTTTTTCTACAGTATCGCAATGGAAAGTGTGTTAGACAGCCTATGGGTACTAATAAAATTGGCAGTATCCCACGAGAAATAGCAACATTTCTTGAACTTCCAGAACCCCTGTTGTACACGGGTCATTGTTTCCGACGAACTTCAGCCACACTTTTGGCTGATTCCGGAGCTGATCTCCTGTCCCTTAAGCGCCACGGAGGCTGGAAGTCCAATGCAGTTGTAGAGGGATACATAGAGGATTCCATCCAAAATAAGTCTAAAATATGTGAAGGCATCGTAGGAGCCATTACACTGAAAGAGCCTCAATCGGATCCTTGGACTGGCCCTTCTACATCAAAAATAAGCCGTTATGAAACACCTAACCATCTCCCTCTCTCTCCAACATTCACGCCAAGGGAATCCGATGAATCGGTACAACTATTAAGTATGACAGATAGTTTACCGAAAAACAGTACACAAGTGACTAACACCAATATTACAGTACCAAACAAAAATATTACACTCAATTTAAATAACTGTAGCAACGTTACTTTAAAATTTTCTTAATTATACCTTAGTATTATTTTGTTATAATTTAAAGATTATTCTGTAATACTTACCTGTCATAATGTAGTAATTAATACCTAAACTGAAATAAAAGTGTACCTATCTTGTGATTATAAACGTTTTTTTTTTTGCATTTAGTCATTTCCTCGCTGAGGTGGAATGAAAAGTTACGTGTTGCACTCGAGTGCAAAGATTTTTCACCTCGTGCTCTTTTGATTCCCTCGCTAACGCTCAGGATTCTAATTTTGAATCACTCGCTGCGCTCGTGATTCAATTTTAGAATCCTTCGCTTGCTCGGTCATCAAAATTGAACACGCGGTTAAAAAGCAACTTTGCACTCTTGTATAACAAATAACTATTAACTGGTCAACGCAAATAACGCGCAGTAACTAAGTAGATATATATATATATATATATGTGGAAGCTTGTAATTAGCAAATGTCCTTACTTATGCATTTAAAATTAAATAAATAAACATTTTTTCGGCTGTAATTCCTGAAGAGTTAGGCAGAAGTGTAGGTACACCAAAAATATTATTGGCGAAATCTTCTCTCTTTAAAGAAAGAAAGATTGGCGAAATGCGGGTGTACTATTACGTCATAGTACACCCCTATTTCGCCAATTATGTTTTTATTTATCAAGTAATGTAAGTACTTGATAATAAATAAATATTTATAGGTGTGTCAGAAATACAGCATGGTGTTACCACACCTTGCCGATTCACTCTGTATAGTTAAATACCTAATATAATCAGAATATCGATTCACTAAGGAATATCGACATCACAAATAGGAATCTTTAATTCACACGTGGTTCGATAGATGGCGTTGCACAAGTCGTGTTTGTTACAAAATCACGCGATAGACTAAATGAAAACTGTAATCACTAATTGATTAAGAACTTAATGGTGAATTAAGTAATAGGACAATTAGTTGCTCAGTTATGCCACCTCAGACATTAATAGACCATCTTGTGTCGTTAAATATGTAGATATTATGTTTATGATGCCGGCAACTTGACTTCGCAGGATTGATCAATTCTCAATCAGTTTTGTTACGAATTGAAATTATAGTTCCATGTTTCGTGCCATTCATTTGCATTTTACATACAAACGCAGAACGCCATGATTCTTACATAGGTACTCATTTTGCGTCGTCCACTTCAAATTCCATAATAATTTACATACAAAGGTTTTCTAGCAGAGTTCGTTAATTGCGAAAAGATCCAAAAAATAATAGCTGTTCCTTACATTTCGACCGTATAGTTATTGCACTTTTGTAGGAAACAGCTGTTTTTTTTTTAAATTAAATTACCGATGAAAAATTTCTATGTGGTTCAGAATGATGTACTGAGTACGCGGTAACCGTATTCGCGTCGGTGTCCCTTGCACCCCGTATATTAATGTTAAAGATAGAAGCTTCAACAAGCTTCATCGCGACTTTGATTAAAGACCTACAGGTTTTCCACTTTAACATATGTATGTACATAAGCTCACTCCTTTTCCGATGTCAGTAGGAAGAAACTTGTCAGGTTTTGTGACTCGCAATATGGGATACCATCTAAAATCGAATATCTGCTGACTCATAAAAACTCACTCACTTTTTTCTCACTCCGCACCCCATAAAAACAAACGAATATAAAATAAGGCGATGCACACACTACGCCGCGGTGTACCGAAACCGACCCACTAGAGTTATTCTTCAATCGGTACCGGAATGAATAACTTACAGACTTGCCTCATCAAATATAGATTCCCGTTTTTCTCCTTTCGCCTCCTGACTTCGATTCGCCGCCTTTTTGACTGCGGCCAACTTAGAAACTTCCTCGTTGGTAACATATTTGTTATTTACATTAAAAAGGGAATGAAAGGTACCTTTCAACTTGTTTGATTGGGGTCATGTGTTGAAATTGGGGCTCCGTAGCTAGTTTATAGGCAAGAAACGGAACTCTAATAAATTATTTTTGTCCGTAGGTACCGCGATTTTAGAAAAAAAATATGAGGAGTACGTCAAGGTTGTAATTTGCAGTTTTATTCCAAATCCTAGGAAGTAAATAATCTTCTGTAAACTCATCATATGCCTAGGTCTTTTTCCAACTACGTTAGGGTCGGCTGTATTTTACATGGAGCGACTGCTGTCTAACCTCCACAATATACGATATTACGATTTTACCTTAGTAAAACTGTTAGTCTGACTTTTGGGCAACTGACTACCTGTTACGACTGTCAAAGATCTACAAATGACAGCCTGGCGCCTGACTGGCACTTCAGTACAAAGTCCGCAGTTTGCCTGTACCTGTTTAAGGAGATGAATAGGATAAATTTTCTATTTTTTACTTTATTTTTATTCGATGTTCTGAAGCGCTGAACCAAATCATCACCTCCGTAAGCAAGTGTGTCCAAAAAATAAGTGGAATATCAACAACAAATACCTATATTAATCCAATATTTCTCGGAAACCGTCCGAGGTTTATTCGTGAGGACGTAGCCATATTGGGGGCCGACAATTCGGACGCGGCCCGAAAGTGGCCCGCGCGTATGAAAACAAACGGCCGCTACGTGTTTTGCTTGCTGTTGATGATGTATGAAAATGGAAAACAAATGAAGTGTATATATGGTTTTTTTTATGTAATAAGAGACAAAAAAACATTCATTTGGCTAGAGTTTGTACAGTCATGTGAATGCGTAGTGATTAACGTTAAAATGTAGGAAATCATGATTACTCTTTAATATGATCCAAGTAGACCACAACTAATCCAGATGACCCGTAAAAGAGATTTTTGTGCTCAGCAACAGATAGCAAAATAAAGTTATTTATTCAAACTAGGTTAATAATAAGCACTTTTTAAACTTCTTAAATTACATAGACAGTCCCTCAGAACGCCCGCCCTTGGCCAGTTTCCTAGATAAAACGCCCCTGAACAACACTTCTGTCTTTTATTATAGGTTAGAAAACCTCGTTTGAACAGTCCTAGAAAAAACGCCAGCTTGCCTTCTAGAAAAGATCCCGGTAAAATCTTTCTTCTGAAAAGTGATTCAATACCTCATCCACCATAGCAACACGATCTAAGGCTCGTTCACAAGTAAGCAAGCACAGTTGATCTGCCGTAAAGCCAGCTTGTTTAGACCATTGCATGTGTAACTAGCTTTATAACCCTCATACTCCCTCATCACGTATTCAAGGAACACGCAGAGACGACTAGGAAAAAATAGAAAGTTACGTATGTACTGCGTTGTCTTGTTAAATTACGTGCTTGTCTTTGTGGAGAACCTTCAGTCGTAAGTATATAAACGGTACGATTCTGTAAACGACCGAAACGGCAGCAGCTAAGCTGTTTCCTTCAGCGTTTTGTGAGTATTTTTTTCATCACAACTGCTCTCAAAGCGTTGAAGGAAAACATCGTGAGGAAACCGGTATGTTCTAGAACCAAAATTCGAAAAAACGCGCCATCTACCGACCCTTACTAAGCCCGCGTGGTGGATAAAAGCTAGGGCATGCGAAACCCGGTTTTTCCCGGGTTTTAAAATAAAACCGATATCGGATTCCGGGTAGGCAATGCAATCTCGTTCTCGCGAGATCTCGTTTTCGCGAGATCGCGGCCTTTTTTAGCGAGATTGATCTCGGCTGAAAAATGGGCGAGATCTCGCGAGTTTAACGAGAATGCACTCGAGCATAAAAACGTCTTATTCAACTTAGTTAATATGTTTCATTTTAGTTTTTGACTTCTTGTTGTTGTTATAAAAGAACTGTTTTATTATTAAAAGACTTTTGTTTGATATTAGAAGAGAAGACTGGTTGTTTATTTAATTTCTTATTTGATTAGATACGTCAAAGTGTACCTACTACTTAAAAGTTTATAATTTAAAAAAAATGATGGATAGATACGTCAAACAATTTTAAATACATTAAAGTTTATTGAAAAAATTCGTAAAAATTAATGTTTATTTCATAATACCTATAATTCTTATTATTTTTTTCATAATTTAATCGAATATTGTGATTATTTGCAAGAATAAACACACAAAACTGCCAATCTCGCGAGATCTCGGAATTGGCGAGATCTCGCGGTATTGTTATTCATAAACTCGCGAGATCTCGCCTGAGCCCCAATCTCGCGAGATTGCATTCCCTAGTTCCGGGTTCCTAGCTCTAATTATAGCCCATTCCCTCTCATGAAGAAACTGTTGAGTACTTATCGCCGCCAATGCACCTAACATAGAGGCATCGCAGATGTGGTGCCATCCCTTTCATAGAGCTAGTTAACGTTGAACACGGTAAAAACAAGAACTTGAAAGTACGTATTTTACATTGATCACCGATTGATTAAAGCAATAAACTAACTGAAACCACCACTTGATGCGCAGTAAACCTTAAACTTACTAACTTTCACTTTATCTCAGCTCATTTAAAATTGGAGCCAATAAAACCTTCCCACCTGAGAGTTCCTTATTGCTAATGAAATAAGAGTAGTAATTGCGCAAGAAATAAAGCAGTGAGCATGAATTCCAGTAAAACGATGGTGCTAAAACTTACGGAAGTTTCAGCATCATTGTTTTGCAGGATCAGAATAAGTTTTTTTTCTAATTAGAATCCAATGAATTGGCCCTTTCCCGGGCGCGTCTCGATTGGACTGCCGAAGTAATTAGTGACTCCGTTTTCTAATGAAATTCTGGGGATGCTGCCATTCTTTCGCGTTTTACATATTGGGGCTTGATGAGATTTTTTCATAGTTTCTTTTAAAAGCTTCTCAGTGTTTATTTCAGAGTTGAAGAGGGATTTGTTTTGAAGTGCAATGATAGAAGATAGAATTGTGAACTGATGGTTCTTAGTGGGAGTTTGATACTTAGCCTCGCTGAAAATTTTGTAGTCTGGTTATTCTTTTTACTTCGCTTGCACTAGTAGCCTATATTAGGGTTTACTATATAGGGTTGTGTGAGAAATGATATGAAAGAAAAAGGAGTACATGATGCCGTGACGTCTGACAGGAGAGAATGGAAGAAGAAAACGTGTTGCGCCGACCCCAAGTAGAATGGGACAAGGGCTGGAAGATGATGATGCTCTAGTTAGCCCGTGTAAAAAAGAGACAAGAGAAGAAGATAATTTATAGGTTTTCAGGTTAGATTGTTTTTTTTTATTACAGAGTAACGGCAGAAAGCAAACCACAGACTGATTAACAGACCAGGACCTTCTTGGTAATGTTTTTCTGAAAGGTTGAGGTTCGTCGTACTGGCAACCGTCGTGTGTATGACCAGATGTATGACGTGAACAAAGTAAAAGGAGTATCTAAGAATCGTAGCAAGTCGCATTCTGTGGTTTCGGCCTACCCCTATAGGGAAAAAGGTGAGAAGTTATGTATTCTAGGCATAACATCTGGCTTTTTATCATAACATCACACCTGTAATCCCCGAAGGATTAGGCAGAAGTTTACCTAATAGTACACCCACATTTCGCCAACTATGTTAAGTCCCATGTAATAAGGGGCAAGCCTATCGCCATCAACCGGGCAGAAATCCGTGGCTGCTACTGAAAAAGTGCTGATGGAAAAACTCAATAAAAATTACCCGACCCGGAAACCGAACCAGGACCAGGACCTCATGCCCAGCAGTCGCGATTACGTCCAGTAGACCAACGAGGCGGTCAATACTAATACATTTACATCTACCAGGGCGCCATAAACTGGAAGCTGGTTATCGGCACATGGAAGTTCATATGTAGCAGTCAAGTGGTCTCACCGGCGCATTTCAGTGAACCATCAGCATTTAAAGGACGAAAATCAAAATTATTATTAAAACAAATATAATGTGTTTAGTATAGGATGGGAGAGGGCATAATGTTAGTTCCATAACAAGTGTAATAGGCCAGTTATAGGCTGTTATTGGATATTTATCTGTGTCGAATGGCGGAGGAATACTAATGGCATTTGGCGCATGCGGCGTGCACGTGCGCGTACCGAATCGTTGCGTAGTTTTGTAAAAGTATTTACAGTATAGACTGTACAGAGGTGTAGCTAGTTTGAGGACTGGGTGTATGTTTCACACAACGTATGGAAAGTCAGACTTCCAGTTGATCATAATTAAGATTGTTTCTCTTAGCAGACACGAACTCAAAGATAAAGTTTCTGGGTGGCTTCAACTATCAGACTATCAGAAGACGGAAGACCTACTGGTATATATTGCGTAACATATCATACAATACTACTAAACAAACTATACATAGACAAACTCACACCAAACACACACACACACACCATCACACACATACACCATCACACACATACACCATCACATACACACACACAGATCACGCACATCTCTTAAACTAAAGAAATAATCGTAAGACCTAAGTCTACTGCAGCGACATTCAACCAGAATATTTATTTTTATTTATTTATTTATTTACAACTCTCATACTATCATTACAGGTTACAAACCTAATGCGATAGCTAAGACTACTTGTAATAATTATTAACTATTTAAAATAACCTTACATTACTAACAATTACACAATAGGTACATTAATACAAAATTACTAATAACTAAAACGATACAACCTAACCTTATACAAAACCTTATATATTCGTATTTAATCATGTGATACTTCCTGCGGCTGAACACTGTTTCCCAAAATACAAGTTTAAGCTTAGTTTGGGAAACAGTATCAGTACCATTTTGTGCAATACATTAATACGATGCACATGTTAGATTACTCTAAGATAAGATGTGTGTAATAACTGGCGGCAATAAAAAATTTATTTATTTAATTAATTACAGTGTACAATTAAAGATACACTATCTGTATATCTTAATACAACTAAAACTTAATTTTACTATTATTTAATATAATATGTTTATACATATTATATTAAATAGTAGTAAAATTAAGTGAATAGTAGTAATTAATTGCTGTGCCCTAACAGGGTCCACAATATTGTTCTAAGCTATACGCTTTTTGTAACGCCATTTTAACATTGTGGCACGCAAATAAATTGAATATGAATCTCTGAAACGGACTGAAAATCGAATTTTTTGACCAAGATTGTCTAACATGCACTTGAACATTTCGTAACGGATTCTGATTAAAAAAAAAACAACGCTGTCTGTCATAGGCATAGACTATGTAATCCAGTTCCATGCCGTTGGACCAAAAAGTAAAATATGGGAACATATAATATCTATATCGCCTTTTCTGATAGTCAAGTTACGTAATGGACAATTGTTGCCAACTCTATATACACGGTTGATATGTGTATAGGTAGACCTAAGATCAGGCCATCGTCAAAGCCAAAAGCAAAGACGCTGACGTCGGCACAACATGCCAAGATGTTTGATGTGGTCGTGTCATAATCAAGTTGTACGCTGCTCATACAAGGAGGTATGTATATCAGACCACACGCTCCATAAACCTGAATTCTGAATAGTGAGAATTCATCTCTCTCGATATCTATTCTAGATATGTATAGCATGCTTGAAAGTATGATTTGAACTAATTAAATCCGTAATTTTATTCTATTTTTACTGCTGTGAGTGGTGGAGCAGTGATAGTCTAGTGGTGTGACCGTTGGACTGCCAAGTCATAGGTCTCGAGTTCGAACCCAAGACACGCACCTCTGATTTTTGAGAATTGTGTGCGTATTGTACCTATAATCTCTTGCTTCGGTGAAGGTAAACATCGTGAGGAAACCAGCATGGCTGAGAGATATTTCTCGACGGCATGTAACAGCCAAGTCAGAGGCCCATAGGTGGCATAAAAACTCTGACACCAGGTTAGGCACTAACCACACGATAAAGAAAAAAGAAAAGACTGCTGTAAGTCTTGTCAAGTAACTACATGGATTCGATGGTGTCCTGGTCCCGTGTTCTTGCGCAAGAGATAAATAGTCAGATACATAGAATATCTATTCTATACTTGGTTGAATATTAAAATGGCACCACTTACCATTTAGACCACCTCGTCGGTCTGGCGGCCGCAAGCGCGACTACCGAGCATGAGGTCCTGCCATGGGTTCGATTCCCAGGTCGGGCAAAGTGTTATTGGCTTTTTCCATCAGGAATTTCTCAATATCAGCCACGGAGTCTGGATTTGTGCCCAGTCGATGGCAATAGGCTCGCCCAATATTATATGGGACTTAAACAAAACTGTGCACTATTATGTACACCTCTGCCTAACCCTTCTGGGACTACAAACGTGCTGTTGTTATGTAATGTACCATTTATGTTACAAAGATAATATTTTGAAAACCTCGTAAATTCGCAGACACTTCCAATCCACACTCGACTCACGTGGTGGATTTTGGCCCACAGACAGGAGACCTTTGTCCCTTTGGACCTTTGTCCCAGCGGTGGAAAAGTTATCGGTTGATTGTGAACGTGTATCTTATTTCCACATCACAGTTAGTGGAGTCATTCCCTTTGTCAAATACGGTTGACATTCGTAGAAGCCTTTGCTTGTACATAGCTCCCATTTGAACTCGTGGTTCAATTGAAATGTAACAAATATCAATAGCGGCTGATGTGAACCTCATTACCAGTCGAGTGCCACAACACACACGCGGTGCCACCTGACAAATATGTAGCAGGTATCAAGATAGGAGCTGAAAGCGGACAACTATTGCACACTTCCTTAGGTTCTGACATAATATCACGCCTGTAATCAACGAAGGGTTAGGCAGAGGCATATTTCGTCAGTTATATTTTAAGTCTCATGTAATAGGGGCCCAGCCTATTCCCATCAACGAGGCATGAATCCAGACTCCGTGGCTGCTACTGAGAAGTCCTGATGGAAAAACCTTATTATAATTTGCCGATGCGGGTATCGAACCTGGGACGTCATTCTCATGTCTTTAGGTTCTCTTGTAAAAATATCAGCTGTGATATTATAATTAGAAATACGGGTAAGTTTCTGCCATCGGCTTCGCCCGCGTAAGTTCATTTTTGTACACAATATCTCTTTAAATTATACTCTATTTGTTATTTTGATGTATGTATAATCTGTATCACAGTTAAGTTTTATCCAAATCTGTTTAGTATTTATTTCGTGAAAGGTACCACACATGCATTCATCCCCACAAACTCTCGCGTTTTTATATTATTATTGGTAAGGAATGTAAAGCCAAGTCAGACGCCCATGGGCAGCATAAACACTCAGACACCAGGAGGGTTACCATGATCTATTAGTGCAGGAATGTTTTAGGACTATTCCGAGAGCAGGAAAGTGACAGCGCTGGACAGCTGTCTAGCGCCATCTCTTATAATAATACTAAAACATTCTTGCACTAACAGATCATGGTAACCTACCAGTACAGGCATAGGCAATAATCACACGATAAAGAAGAAGAAGTAAGGAATAAGATGAAGACGCCATAAGACGCCACACCACCACATTCCATTATCACACATTCCACGTCGTCGTACCACAAAAAAAAAAGAAAAATACGCATTTTGGGACAATCCGATCGCACTTTCACTTTCATAAGTGTGATTGGATTGTTAATGCTATTTCGACTCGCATGAATTTACGACATGACAAACCAATAAATATATTGTCTAACCTCCTGACTGTGGCCAGTCAACATGGGTTGATTTCCTGGTTGAAAGTTTCTTTAAAATGAGATGTGTATGGATTATACAGTGCACCTCCACCTGCCTGACTTATCTTTAAAATCTTCATTTTTTCCACCGCTGCTACTTATATATAGAAGACATAAATAATCAATATAAATTACGGTACCTGGTCAATTTTTAAAAAATGGCGCTTTTTTAAGTTGTTTTAATTTGACACTATTTCAGAATTAAGCCTTTTTCAAAAGAGGAGAATCACCCGTTTATCAAATAAACGTCTGCGTTTGTTCGTGTGTGTGAAAGAGCGGTTATAGGGCTAGTATTAGACGGGCCACGTTTTAATACGGGTGGTGTACACTTATCGATTTCCGATATTAAGAAAAATATATAAAAATTACCTACCCATTTTACTATTGATTCGAGTCGAGAATCATTAGGATAGTTACCTCCTTGAATTTGTCGAGGATGCAAAGCAACACCTAGCGTAAGGCTATCGCTTTCTCTATTGCTTTGCACCAAGCTTCACTTTACGGCAGCAAGTTTAGCTCAAACTGCGAATACCTTAGTAGTACAACGCCGCAGAACTGTGTTTTGAATGCAACAAATCCTGCCAAATGGGCTTGCCACACTATGGAAACAGTTCAAGACAAAGTGCACAAGAGTTCATTGAAATTAGCTTTTTATTTGTTTAGAATCCTGGAAAATCGGAATAAGGTGTTTTCACCACATTTGTATTCATCTAAGGAGAGGCTACATTGCACTATTTAAACAAGAACATACCAAATCATCCAATATACAACAACTAAACACAGACAAACCTGAAACGAAGTGGAACTTTAAAGTGAAAATAAACATGTGGAATAGTCTGGTAGCTGGTATGGAAAAACTAGCCTGAAAACACAGAAGCTGAAAAAACAATTAACTCAAAAAACAGTAATCTTTTTTTGTCCCGCTCGGCCTTACAACATAGTCACCATACCCGCGTTGATTTGCATTAAAACCGCTTCTCTGCAAAATGTTCCGGAAATTCTAGAAATTTGTGGACACAGTACGCACTTTGGTACACTTTATGAGTTTAGTTACAATTAAAACGATTCATAATGTCGTTTGTATTCATACTGCAGTTATAAAGAAGGCTCTCTTTTGTTTTAATCTCAAGCTGCTGAACCGAACCGTAATAATTTCGTTTTTAATGTATGTTTTCGCATAATGCAGTGCAATGCGAATTGTTTGCATACTTCGGGTACATAGCTTTACCAGTGACCCAAGAAACTTGATCGTACCACAAAAATGGGGACTAATGTTGTAACGTATCGTTGCTGTATCATTAGTAATTTAAGCTTATAACACCTTACTTTTGAAGTGTCAAAGACGATGGACCTTACTTCTTTTTCAGTTTAGGTTGCTTAACTTTTCATACATATATGTACCTCTTACATGTCTTTAAAAAAGTAATTTAGTATTACCGACATTTTATTCAAGTACCGTTTCTGAGTTCCTATAACGTATTCCACACCCTAAACATCTGTCATACCCCTAGTAAACTCCAGTCAAGTGTGTTACAGTTGTGAAACCGCAGAGCACTGTGTATCATCGGCGTCGACCATTCGCTGCGGTCTCCTGACCGTCAAAGAGACACGTTAAAGCCAACTCAATACTGAAACTGTTTCTAAACAGGACTGCTATTTACCACAACCATTCATGAGTTTAATTGAAATTGATTTGGTTAATGTTAGGCAGATTGGTCTTTGCGGAACCATGACAGACAATTCGAGTTTTTTTTATTACTCCTCATCTCAGCAGTCACCTCATTTCTAGACATATCATCCTTCACACAGTCCATCCACCGGTTTTTTGTTTCTTTGAAAGTCTCAATCCAAATTTTCAAATTTCATTTGAAGCAATCAGATGAAATAATTAAGGTCACATTTTGCATGTATGCAGACTTTCATCGCATATCTTCAATATTAGCCACTATCATGAGTGTATCTTCATTTGTAGGTTAATATTTTTAACAGAGTGAAAGACGACAGCGTGATTCAGAACATATTCCCGAAATCGCTTATAAAACGCGTCATAAATAGAGATTAAAATTATGAGTCTAAATCAGTGTACAGTATTCAGATTTAATTGATTATATCGTCAAAGATAATTTTAATATTGAAAGCCAACGCGATGATGGTTCAAGTGATATTGTCTAGATGAAAATATCACCTTCGTGATGGAGGCATCTTTTCTCTGGTGAAAAATCGGGATAATAGTGAAAATAAATAGCTAGATTAATATTGAAAAAGTGACGATTTCTTTTATATGGTGATTTTGATGGCGAATTGGGATCAATCACAATCCATAAGTATCAGGACACCATCAAAACGAAGAGCTCACAAAAACTATTCGCAACACGTCGATCGGAGCGCGGCAGATCTTATTCAAATACGTTAAAAGCCCGCAGTATATATTTACCCAGTATTTACCTACACTCTGATGCCATTAGCCACGGAACGGGATCGACTCGAAAGGAATAAGGAGCAATTTACGCCTATTGCGCACCTCTTGTGAACCGAAGAAATGTAATTTATTTTTTTTTCGCTTTTTAAGATTTCGGGGGTTAAAAAACGGTTGAGATTGAGTCTGGAACCGAACTCTAAAGTTTATCATCGTGTAATAGAATAAAGGAGAAAGTAAATCTGTAAGTTTTCCATTTTGTCCACGGCAAAAATGCTACCTTTACGTACATAAATCTAATCGCTTTCTTACGATTCTACTACAGTCTCGAAAATTTACCCAACACTTAACAATTACAATTTAACTTAAACTAAGTTCACAAAGTAAGTAAATATTTGGCAGGCGATTTGCTTTGACAAAATCAGCCGCACCGTCTAATGCAAGTCACTTAATCAGTCGGCTGATACTTCAGCTGAAACTTAGTTACAAGTCACTGCAGATGTGCCGCGTCTACACTATGGCCAATGTTGGAGCCATGTTTTATGTAACATGTTTAGAATAGAATAAAGTTGAATAGAAAGAAGCATTTTAAAGACTTAAACGTTAGGATTTGTTTCTAAAGTAATACTTGTTGTAAATCTTTACAATGTATTAAAAACAAATGTTGCTATGTTCGTACACGCTAATCTCCGAAACCACCCAACGGATTCTAATGAGGATTTGTATTGTGTATGGTTGGTTACAGCTTGAAAGATAGAATAGTTTTGGACCCGATATGTGGCGCCGTGCGAAGCACGGGCGGGTTGCTAGTACAGCTATAAATTATTGTTTTAAAGTTATCCCACATCAAGAGTAGTGTGCTTAAAATAATTATTTAAAACAGCCCGCAATATATTAAGTCAAACTTAAACCAACACCGCCCACTACACCAAATTAATTTCATGTAAATTAACCAATATAGTGAAAACCAATATAACTAGAGGTTACATCCAATATTGGTTGAAATCCTTCCCAAAGTCTGCACGTGGCATTACGAACCCCGCGATAATTTCGCGGGCCCGCCATTTTGTGGGTCGCCTAATTGCAAAACTGTCATGGCGCCGACACAGGCCCGCATTCCCGCGCTCTCACAAGATTTACACTGAATGCCTGAATACCGCCCTGTGTCTTGGAAATCTAGCCGCCTGTAAGCACTCTTGAAAGGAATTTCACCGGATAATTTAGAGAGTGGGTGTTATTTTTAGGGTGTCATTTGTTTTATCAGATTTTAGAAGTACGTGCGGATAGTCATTGGGGGGATCCCAATGACTATCCGCACGTACTTAACTGTTACAGGTTTATACTTGTTGCTGAATACTTAGAAGTAGTTTCACACGTGCAATCATTGCTAATTGACGAGCACTAAAAGAACTCTTACTTAATATAACCTCCTCCTTTTTAGAAGTCGGTTTAAAATATAAGCGTGACAATAGTGCCCAAATGCCAACTATACCGAAACATATTCAATGTCCAACGTGATTTAAATATTTGCCTACGGTGTAGTAGGCAAACTCCTTTATTCTTTATTGTACACACAACATGACATAAATTGCATTGATATCATAGCTTATGTACAAAGACGAAGCTAACCCTGTACGCGTGGACTTTAATAAAATCTCAATACACACAAAATCCAGGCTTTACCATACTCCATACTAACCACTCGAAATGCACTCTAGAAAATATATCTCGTAAAAATGCGAGTGCATACAATAAGTATATTTATTACAGGATTGTCTGACATATTCCGATTCGTTTTCAATTGGAATTCAATCCGAGTAATGCGTAACGCTCGTTTCATATTGAAAAATATTTTGCTCAACAAGTTGACCGGGATTGCATGAGAATGCAGATATTATATGAATGAAATTCTCTTTTAAAGTGTACCGAGGGCTTGTCAAATAGAAGTGGGGTTCGTTATTCTGTTTTGTATGTGCTGTTTTATAATAATTTCCATGTGATAGACGAAGCGGTGGAATGCTTCCTGTTTGTTCAAAAAATTTAAAATACACTAGCTCCGGGCCTCCTCGTTTGTTTTCGATAAATTCGATTTCGTTGATCTCCCCACAGAAGTATTAAGTAACCAGCTATCTGTTATTCCGGTATCAAATCCGTCCAACCATTTCAGCGTAAAGGATTAACAAACATACACGCTTTTTTCGCATTTATTGGAGTAGGTAGTGTAATTTACTGGCATGAAATAAAAAATTAAGAAATTTGTGTTTTGGTAACTCGGCTATCATTCGTAGATACTCGTATATAACAGTCGTTAAAGATGTTCAGAAAACCGAGTATCTGACGGCCAGGCAGTCAGCAGTTGGGCTATGAAGCTAAAGTGAATGTGCAATCGTTCCAAGTAATCTATACTAATATATATATATATATATACATATATATATATTTTAATATATAAATGCGAAAGTTTGGATGGACAGATGGATGTTTGTTACTCAATCACTCCAGAATGGCTGAACGGATCTGGATGAAATTTGGCACAGAGATGGTTTATAGTTTGGAATAGCAAATAGGCTTTTTATCCCGGTAAGACGATCCCATGGGTCAATTATCGAACACCAGGCGAGCGAAGCCGGTGGCATTAGTTAGTGTAAAATAATAGCCATATAATACAAAGCCATACATAATTATATAAAACTCAAATACTCATCTTGCTGTGGATTCTACAGCAAGATGAGAGAAACTGAAAGAATGAAAATACATTTATTCGGCACACGCCACAAGTACACACAATATGAAAAAATATATAAAAGAGAACCAAAGTAATTTAAATCTAAACAACAAATGTAACACTGTTGGGCCTCGCGGCTGCGCCAAAAGGCCCAGTTCAGCAAAATGCGACTGGACCTGAATTAGTGAGGTCTCACTGTATCCAGTTGGACTGGAAGTCCACCCAACATAATTTCGGGAAAGGCCAAGCAGACGAAGATGAGTTCATCATCAAAATATTTACCTTATTTACAAACTAATATTAGATCTAAAATAAGAATAAAAGTATGTACAATTACGGGGCGTCAAAAAATTCGTCCACATCGATGTCAACAGGAAAAGTGCCCAGAAGGCTGGCAGCATTGCCACATTGGATGGCAATGCTGATTCTTTGGCCAAAAAAAATGCCAGCCCTCTGGTCACGTGAAGAGTCGACCAACCGCTTGGCGATATCCCGAAATAATAGGTGACTCGGACCCCATGCACCTAGCGTTTCAACCCCAAACGGCTCAAACGAAGATGATTATAAAAATAAAGCCTTCTTTACCAAACCTGAAACCTTTAGCAACACATCCCCAACTCAAAATAGTCTACGAGAACCACAAAAGCCGACGCTCGAATAATTCTTGTACGCACAACATAAAAACAACCAATAAAATGTTATCTAATCCGAGGTACTAGGACGACATGACCCGTTAGGAATATGTACATACATAAACAAAAACTGTAGGCGTACCAGGCGCACATAAAATTCCTTCTATCACACGCAGCCCTATATATTTCCCGTTCGTTATTATAGCACAGTTAGTAGTAAGGCAAGGTTAAAGTAAGGAATGAAAACTATCGATAGTTTTTGGCATTCGCGTTAGAAAACCATCAAAGCAACATATTTTGCAAATACAACACAAATTAGTCACAATATTTATATTTACTGTTGTTGAGTGCAACATCTCACAGCTGGACAAAGGCCCTATGAATTCCAAGTTCTTTCGATCCAGGTTCTATTGTAATTTATCCCCACATCCTCTGAGAGGTCTGCCACCACACCTTCTGGCTAATAGTGGCTAACACTATTTACTTCACAATACAGATATATTTTAAAAAAAACATTTTATCCAAACACAAAACCAAATCAGCCATCCCAAGGAAAGCTGCCAATTGCTCATTAATTGATACTTCCCTTTGAGTTGCTTGTTAAAAGAATCCTTTCCAACTTAAATATCGATACTTTGTTCGGCTCCCTAGCTAGTGGAGAGCCCCCTAGCGGAAGGAAGTGGCAAACGAGCGCCAGCACTTCCGTTCTTCTTTCAGCAATTGCAACTAAAGTTTTGTGTCAAACGTAATTACTCTATTGCCCTTTCTCTGTCGCTTTTGGACCTATTTGGGACTGTGTCACTTTTCTTTGTTGTCGCATTTTGTAAGAGATCTTTTCATTTGGGCCTTTGCAAGTGTCGACTTGAGTTAGGTATATGTATGTAGATACAGCGTCTTTTGTGCTTACTTATGAGGGAATGCTTTTGATCTCTTCATCTTTACCTAATAATATAAGGTACCTACCGGGCTTTTTGAAGCTGAATGTGTGAGTAAACCATCCAAAAATTTAAATACATATGTGCACTGTAGCAATATCAAAATCTACCGCAGTGGAAGTGGTGAAATTTTGGCATAGATTTGAAATACAGTCGTATCCGGGACATGAAGAAGAAAATCTATCAACCTAGCTCCGTCTGTATTAGATAATTAACTGTTAGGATAATAACTTACTATTAAAATAGAAATAATCACAGCCCACCTACGCACTACGGGTCTACGGCCTACGCTCGTTTGCTACACGTGTGCCAACAATGAATACTCAACAAAATTTGTCCAGAAGTGGACAACCACATTTATTTATGTATGATGACGTCACCAAACACATAAATTCTAAAATATTCACCAGGCGACACTTTATTACGTCACAAAGTCGTCTTTATTCGATACAGTGTAATATTTTTAAAATTCCCATTTCAATATTATTGATACTTTTACGTCATACCGCCATCACTTTTATTGAACACTGAATACGCGATCGGTAAATTTACGATTCCATCCAAGCTATAGTGACTGAATATGCGACATATAGAAGGAATGTCTTTGTAATAAAATCAAATTTAATGGAATGGTAATATTCCAAAAAAAAAAACCAATAAATATAATAAAATCTTATAATATATATAATAAAATCTTATAATATATATAATAAAATCTTATAATATATATAATAAAGTCCAAGAGCTTCAATGACTAAGTACCTACCTAAGGTTTACGTACAAAATTCATCATTGATTTAATTATTTAGCCTGCAGGGTTATTGTCTAACACACTAACAATAGCAATGCCTTTCATTTTGTAAGTTCAAAATCTTTAGTTACGTTATTGAAGCAGACGACTTTTCCAGCCTATGAATAAATATTTCCTTCAAAGTCCTTCAAATTATGATTGAAAATGGTTGTATGTTACGCAATGTGTATTTCGCAGTACCGAAAAAGTAGGTCCAGCACCCCACTTGCGTTAGTGTATATTTCTTATCGAAAGACCAAAGCTAACAAATGTTATCCCCACTACATCCTACGAGGCAAAATATTAAGCATAACTTGAGCCATCTTAGAAAAATTATTCCGTACAGTGCTGGCTCAGTTCCAATATTCCGATCCGATAGTAAAATGTAATAGTTTTAGTTTACAAAAAACGCATTACAGATGAAAATAAAATCTTGATTTAAGCGCCCGTTCAAACTTTGTCTGCCGGTTTCGAAGAAAAACATTTGGAGATTTTTTAAAGTTAATATTTATGAAAGTGCCACGAAGGAACATTAACACAGTCTGTTCGATGAGGATATTTACAAGTTTTTGGGGTATTTACGGGTACTTGCTTGCTAATTGGCTTTGAAAAGTTGTATAATTGACCCATTCACGAATTATCCTGATGGTTTGGGTGGTAAATAAATATAGTGTGGGACTAGGCTGGCCACATCTGCCGTATGCCTAATCAGCTGTGGGCCAAAATAGCCACTATGTGGAGCCCTGACACACCCAAGAGGCGTTAGAGCAGACCTGGTAGAGGATGGCGGGACGAGCTGGAAAAAATCAACGACCAGTGAGCGACTTTAGACCTGTATCGAAATAACTGAAAGCCATGATGAGAAGGCTCTTCTCAGAATAGCGATGACCCAGGCTAATTGTATCTACGGCATCGAAACAGATACCATCATAATACCCGGAAAAAAACCTGTTCATAGTATGGGACCGAAAACGGGTTTCGATGCTTTAATTATGTCAGTATTAATCTGCAATGAATATCTTTTTAGTTATAGTTTATCCGCCTTAACACTATCATTAATACTTAAAACGAGACACATCCCGTCCCGTTTTTTATTATTACCATGTTTATTATTTATATGGATTTCCCGATATTTCGGCACTGTTGCATTTAAACTAAGCATAGGTTCTCCTTTTCTACGTTACCTATAGGTGTTAAGGCTTATTTGCTTTTATCATAGCTGATCTAATTACATCGTTTGACCCTCTATCGTAGAGGTGTGATGCTGTTATCAATGAATCAGGTCTGTAAGACGATACGCCTGGGTCTAGATCCAATTACGTTGCTACTAATTGGTATTTGCAAGGGATTTCATAACACAAGTCTCAAGTATAGTGTCAAAACAAAGGTACATAAATTTCTTGGCAGAAATAATGTAGGAATTGAAATTACAGGCTAATAGAGAGCTTAATACGAGTAAACTCACTCAAGAAAAAGTTTTATAACATCACGCATGTAATCCCTGAAGGGTTAACAGGTGTACTTACTACCTATACACCCAAGTTTCGCCATTTATGTTTAAATTCCAAGTTAAAGGGGGCGAGCCAATAGCCTGTTGCTTATTATTTTCCCTATATAGCGTCTTTGACAATACACACTTCATCTTAATATCCTTAGGTCCTTGTAAACCAAAATGATAACTTTTTCAGTAGATAAAAAAGCAGTTTTCACTATACCAGTATTGGAAATTCCAGTGCAAAATCTGTAAAAATATTCAACAAGGACATGAAAAATACCTCAGTAAACGGTTTAACTATTTTTAGTATAACTCTTAATTAATAACAACAAAGTTTGGGGTCCCCGTTGTTTGTGAAATTTGTTGCATGGAATGTGACCCTACCATGGGAGCTTGTTTCACGACAACCCGTCCAAACCGTAGTGGTGCGGTGATTAATGAACACTGACTTGCGATATAACACGATATAAAACCTTAAAATCTGTTAAGCACTAAATTCAACATAACATCACGCCTGTATGTAAGTTTTTTCGCAATGAGGCAGGCATTTCAAGAAACCAAACAACAAACCAAACAAGTGAATAACAATTTTAAAAAAATATTTGCTCAAACATGTGTATACATACAGAATTAAAATAATATATGCCTGCAAGATCTTAAATAAGAGTGACTCACGACATGAAGAAGAACAAGATTCAAGATGATTTTCTGAATTTAATATTAATCTTGGTTGCTTTATTGAAATATCTGAGATCCGTAGAAGTAATGAAGTTACTAAAAAATCCCGTAAGGTAGGGCTGCCTGCTTATTTTTGGCATATAATGCAACCTCATATTACCTAGGTACATTATAACATTAGTGATTTTATACAAAAAGTAGCTTAATTTATACCTGCTGTTGGGCTGGTGTCCGCAACTCCACGCCCAAAGCGCGTATTTTGCGTTAAATGGTATTTAATACATTTCTCTAAAATCTAGCTGCCCAAGAATCCATTTCAATCGTAAGTCTTGGCAGCAACTTAGCCGTATAATCCGTCGATTTGATCAAACATTTGAAACAAAAACATCGGAGGCTGCAGTTTCAGACAGTTTTATCGTCTTCCACAATGAAGAAAGCCATAGATTTTACTTGAGAACTAGTTTTAATGTTGTACGTGGTAGTTTCTCGGCGTATCAGTCGTAACAGAAGAATGAAAAGTTAGGCTTACGTATGTGAGTACTAGGGTGGCAGAGGTGGTAGAAGATTGTAGTTAGTTCAATATTGTGGCTACTTTCGGTGATTGTAATTATTAAAGACTGAAATTCACCAACGAAACTGGCACGAGCAGCACATTCATCTAAACCGCGCTTAAGATCTGTCCGTGTCAATCCTTAACAATCATGAGACTGATGCTTTTGATGTGGTGGCATTCGCTCTTAAAGACCTCGCGCACTGTACGGCTACAACCACGACTTTTGGCCACAGAAGCTTCGCCCAGGAAGAAGGTTTTGTTTATGATAGCAGCCGGTCGTGGCTTAGTCGTTTCGTAACTTTTTTGTTACATAAAATATCTACCAATAACTTTGGCCAGCAAAACAAAGCTAACTAACAAAAGGAGGTATAATTCACTTCAAAAGAAGAAAATTCGGGACAATGCAATACTCGGAGACCACACTCAAATTCCGTTCCCTTTCGCTCCGACCTCCGATAACTTCTGAAGTTCCGATTCAAGAAATAGGGGCAGTTGACATCAAGAAACCGTACATTGTGCCCATTTAAGTACACTTTGCAGTAACATTTCTGTTTGAACACAATGGAAAACTGCTTTCAAATCGTTAGTAGGGGCTAGGTCGCGATTGTGTTTAAATAATAAAATAATGTTTGGAGCTCAACTCTAAGTTTGGGTCGTTAAAGCCGACGGTCATCCGAGCGGCTACGTGCCGCCCGTGACGGAATGACGCCGTGACGGGGTGACGCGACATGAATGGTGGTTGAGGGTTAATAAATTATGTGACGCATATGTCTGTCGGGTTGAAGCGCATATGTTTATTGATCTTACATTGGTTTGGTTTAATTAAATGCAAGGTTCTTAGGAATAAAGACACTGCGCCCGATGGAAAGCCTTCGGCAAAAATTACGTACTGGACAATATTTGATCCCGTTTTCTCATTTTAGGCGATGAATTTCCTAAACCCTTACTTATTCTAACTTTAGTTGTATTAAAAACTCTTGAGCAAAATGTCTCGCTTCTAGATCCATTAGTTTGAGCCGTCAGTAAATAAATGAATGTTGAGGAAACAAACGGGACAGAGGTATGCGACTATTCAGAAAATAGGTTGAACTATTCAATCAAATCGTATTCTATCTAGGGTTCATTGACTTGGCCAGTGCCAATTTGAAATTGTGATAAAAGTAAGTGCAGCAACATTCAAACGAATATTGATTGAAAAAGCAAAACATCTTCTAAAAAATTCCACTGGGAAGGTGAGCTCGGTATCTGACTAGCAACGCTTACGGCCGATTGCCTCTTAAATAGCTTTATACATTAACCTCACTGGAAAAAAAACTGCAGGCTGTTGACGGATTAATAATGTGGAATCATTCGTCTGTAGCTTTCAATATTTTTCCAATAACTGGCCAATCAACTGTGTTAACTTTGAAAGGAAATCGTTCCGCGCATTGAAAATAATTTTCATTGCGAACGTAATCGTGTTAATGGTTATTTCGTTTTTTTTTATTTTCTGTTCTTTTTTGGCTTGGGTCCAGGTTCTGCCTTTAACATGCAGCTTTACTTTATTTTCTTGTCACACAGCATAACATTACGCCTGTAATCCCAGAAAAGTTAGGCAGAGGTGTACCTAATAGTACCCATATTTCGCCAGTTATGTTTAAGTCCCATCTAATAGGGGGCGAGCCTATTGCCATCAACCGGGCATAAATCCCTACTCCGTGGCTGCTACTGAGAATTTCCTGATAGAAAAACCCTTTACGCTTAAAACGCTTTAAACCCTCTAACCATATACATTACCAATCAAATCATCCCAAACTTGCACCTATACACCCCATGCCCCCCCCCCAAACTAGCTCCCAAACAGGGGTCAGTCCCCATATCGATACACACGTATAAATCGTCCATCGTGACGGGAATCAGTAATGACGAGATAAGTCGGGATCAAGAAGAAACCAGCTCTTAACTCGTGAGGTATATTGTGTTGCGTGGCACGTTAACACTGATGTGAGGATGTTTGAGAGGCATGTTTATTTAGCTTGAGGGATAGTCGTTTTTGTTGATGAGGGATGTTAGTGTACCAAGTGTTTGGTACTCGGTTTCTGAACGCATAAGTCGCGATACTGATTGTGTCCTAAGAGTATAGACAGTATTTTTGTTTTATCATTTAGATACATTTTAATGTTTAACGTGCGTCAAACTAATCTATGTAAATTATAGCTCAAACTCGAGAGTAATTTCTATAGAAGTGGCGGCCCAATTCAAATGCCATGGGAGTCACAAATTAACTCTGTAGATTGCCTCGATTCCAGGGAAGGTAATATTTATTTGCATGTCTATTCCATAGTACCTTTGAGCGTCTAGTACCCATCGTAGGCCTTGAAGTCTGTTACAAGAAACGTTCGTGCACTATTTCTTCGTAATTCTAAACCTACACAATGATCGTATTCTAGAGCAAGTCTTTCACGATTTTCAAACCCCTGCATCTACATTAAATCTCGAGCTTGAACTAAATCCTTATCAAAATTTATAATTAACGCTACATTTCCCTATGACAACAGCCCATACCTCCGTCCCCGGTGACCCACCAAAACGTCCCAAACAGTGGCAATTAAAAGTTTACCTGAACACCAACTAGTTAATAACAACTGGGCAAAACATATAGCTAACAACTATTGATCTAACTTTGTTCGCTTTCGTTAATCAACAACACAACAGCTAAAGCTGCTAGAAGAGGTACGCACTGTATTTTCAAGGGTAGAAACCCTGAGTCGAGGTCATGAGTGAAGACCGAGAACTATACTTCATTTCATTCTTTCTTTCGTTTTTCATCAGTTTACTCCGATAGATTGATTGGGGAGTTTAATATCTTCATCATCGCTGGCAGCAACGTTCCAGTCACTGCAAAATGTAGGGCTCCTCCCCTCTGTGCTATGCTTCCCTAGTCTGGGTGAGTCTCGTCCAGGTCTACTTTCTTTTCTTTCTTGCTTTGTGGAGTTTCTACTTTCTAGAAATTCTTGTGGAAGGAATAGCTCGATCGAAGATGTGCTCAATATATTTTTGTCATCTAAGAGCATGGTGTGAAATGGTTGCCGGCGAAATCACAGGTATTTTAACTAAGTCGATCGATTAATAGGCCTCTTAGCAACCGACTAGTCGGCCAAAATCTTATAATTAATCATTCTTAATTTTAAAATATTAAGCCCGAATCAACAGGTCACTTCCAGTGATTAATATCGTTGTAACCACAAAATACAAACTTAAGCTCATCGGCTTTCCAAGTAGTGACGTCACGCTGAGCCGGGATCCACCAGGGGCACAGAGACGAGAGGTAATTAACGACACCGCCACTCATTACTTTTTATTTGTTTCATGGTTATTGGCGGGGATTATTGGGAGGATTACTTTAATTCTAGGACTTTTAGTTTACCTATGGTGACCTGGTATCCCACGACAATAATGACATAAATTTATCATCACGCCTGTATATCTCCAAAAGGTTAGACAAAGATGTACGTACACCCACAGTTCACCGATCACGTTTAAGTTGGATTAGGGGGGTGAGCCTATTACTATGAACAGACACCGAGCCGCTCTACTGCGTAATTCCTGAAGGAAAATCCCAAAAACCTAGACATAACACCCAAGTAGGGTTCCCAGATATATAAAAAGTTTTACGGAGGAAATTCTAGATATTTTCTGGAAATTCCGGACACTGCGTTATTTTTTAAATAAATAAATAATAATAAAGAAAGATTTGTTGAAAAAAGTTGGTGCGAAACGAAGGTACACAAAGTATACCCGCGCCGCAAGTCGCATCGCCTCCAAATAACCCTTAAGAAATTCAAAGCAGTACCTACCTATACCTAACTACATACACACAGGAACCATCAATGCGCGATGGTGTGAGATATCGCCCCCAGTGACACGTTAGATTGTGCCCACCAATTCACCCCATAGGAATTGCGAGTTAAAGGGAAGCCACTCAACGGAATTTAAAATTCAAATTCGCGGTTTGAAAATATTTTGCATATTCGAGCAGAGTAATAGATTGGGCGTTTGAGTTGTTAAGTTTATCTGCATTTTTTCAAACTAAAATAAATAATCGGCATTGTGTAATTAATAGACAGTAAAGAAATAAACGTAGGATGGACTGTGTGAAGTACAATATGGCTAGAAATGATGTGACTGCTGAGATGTAGACAAGTATGGAAGAAGAAGACATGCTTCTTCTTTTTTTTTTCGTGTGGTTAGTACCTAACCTGATGAAGACATGCTACGCTGACCCCAAATGCAAGATAAGGGCAGGAGTAATTAATAGACACATAATCATATCATTTAATTTGTTGCTAGACAAGACGTGATAATCGTTTTCGAATCGTTCGCTACTTCTAGAACAATTTTCAACAGGATTGTTGTTTTGTGAATCGAGTTGTACAATAGGTTATGTCAATCCAATATATTTTTGAGTTTTCACTCATCGAAATCGCCGTAGGTTATCGCTTAAAGTATGTTACTGTACCAAGCTCACACTTTTGTTGGTTTATAAATATATAAATTAATGGAGAGATCTAAACTGTAGTAGAAAGAAAAGAAATGAGGCCTTTCCCAACTACATTAGTTCCACCAGCAACCTTGCTGCTTTAGTAATCTTTTAATAGCTTTTGCTGAATACCCCTTTTAGTTCTACTGATAACGCGAACAGTCAAGAAAGTCCAATCAAAAACATTAGTGACGTGTGCGTGATGAAAGACACCCAACTCACCATGCAATAATACAAGTTCAAAACAAATGACTCCGATAAACATCTACCCTTAACCCGACCACAATATTTGACAGCACCTCGCACAAATGAAGGGCGGCACAGAAGGAACGCGTCACCGACTGATTTGTTACTCGGTATTTAATTGGAACCCATCTGACGCTGCTGCTTGTGCGTCAAGCCGTCAATAATGAATGGGACGTTCCCTTATTCCGTTATTCACATGTTTTGTTGTCACTGACTGCTTACTGATAAGAGTGTTGGAAAACGGTGTTGGTTTTGAAGCGTGTATTTTGTTTTGATGTACTTGCTCAGTTGAGTTGTTCTGTAGGTAAGCTGAACGTTATTTACAAACTAATATTAGATCTAAAATCAATAAACTATGTACAATAACGGGGCGTCAAAAAATTCGTCCACATCGCTGTCACCAGGAAAAGTGCCCAGAAGGCTGGCAGCATTGCCACGTTTGATGGCAATGATGATTTTTTGGCCAAAAAAACGGCGGTCACGCGAAGATATCTCGAAATAATAGGTGGGCACTCGGACCCACCTATTAACCTGTTTCAACCCCAAACGGCTCAAACACATCATTACCAATTAAGTTATTGTATTTGCGCCGTTTGAGGTTTTCAACAAAGCTGTAGCAGCCGCCCCAGCGCAGCCCACCGTGCTAGGAAGATGGGATGGTACAAGGGTGTCGCGCAAGATGCATCCCTCACCAAAGACCTACCCAACTTCCATGGCATTATGGCCATACCATCTGGTCTCTCCCCATCGACGCGTACCAAGCCATTGGGTTCTAAGACAGCTGGCACCCCGGCGGTGGCAAGAGCACGACGGATGAGATTATTAATACTAGCGAGCCGACCAATCCGACCTGCACACTTACTACAGGTAAAGACCATGGTGTCTGAGGCAGTCGACTGCTTCACCGCATTGACAGCGATGTGGAGCCATATAAGGAGCGCCCAACCGTAGACATGTAGCGAGCCAGAAGCTTGTGTCGCCAAGCATAGTGGCTATGTTAGGTTACGGTAGTGCCTGAAACCAGAGGTCCGACTTCCACTCACCCACAGCCAGCAGGCGGGCAAGCTCAGCAGTATTGGTAGGCGTATTAATAAGGTTATTCCGTACCAACCTGCAGAGTGGCTCATCTCACTGTTGCTGGGAAAATGGGTACTCGGGCCGATTCGTATTCGGGCAAGCCACTTTCCAGGTGTTCTCTGCGTCGGTCAAGTACGGTACTTCCGAGTCAACCAGGGGAAGAGCTAAAATTTTTCTGGTTAGCTTTTCAGTGCTGTGGACAGAGGACAGGAACGCTGGTAAAATTACACTGGAAATTTTGCGGACGCCGGCGCCGAGGCCACCAAACCGAATTGGTAGTGTGACTTGCAGCCACGCTCGGTCGTCCAGGGCCACATTAAGGATGATGTTAATGTGTTTCGAATAATTTGGTCAATTTTGTCCAAAAGTTGCGGTTTCTTGCAAAGAGGAGAAGAACGGAGAAAATACATAAAATTTGGACCAAAGCAGCAATATCTGATAAGGGTGAATGCCGAATGCAAATTAATTTTGGAGAGTCTATCCGAAACATCATTAAAATGTATGGTTTTGTCTTCGATGAAACATGAAAATTTTTCTTCTAAAATAGGGGAACCTAGGAGGTACAGGGAACTTTTTTTTAAGATTTTGATTTGCTGGGCTATTGCATTAAATTTATCTAAAGTCGATTGTCTGTCGGTAACGCCAGAGGTAAATTTCGCACTTTGAGGGGTTAAGGCCAATAGATTTCAGTTTAAGGAGTTTCAGGTCTTTCAAAACGGTGTCAACACCACCTCCTAGCGTTCCATCATTTAAATACCACACGTTAAATTTTGATTTTAGAACGTTTAAATGTCTTTTATCAGTGGTGAATGATAGAAATACAGAGCAACGGAAACCTTATTATTTGCAAATGTCGACATACAGGAAGCTGCACTGTGTAACAAAACCAGCTGGTTCTGCCATCCTCCGTCGGTTACTCAACTTTACATGTCTTATGGCTGCTTCCTATGTAGTTAAATATCCAACTCACTATTTTCATGTTCAACCTGAAAATTGGAACTTACATAGCTTTTGAACTTCCCATGTCAATCTGAACCACGGGCAGTGGCTAATCACTCCAAGTACTGTTTTTAGCTGTGGGAAAAACATAATGAAAACAATTATTCCAATCTACCACTCAAGATCCCTATCGGATCAGTTACAAGACGAAAAAGGGGCACAACACAAAGAAATCCTTTCGCCATACAAATCAAGGACCAGCGTTACACAATTAAGATGCGGTGAACATGGAAGCTGATTACTTAGAAGTACAACAATCTTAGCGAGATAACTTCGCGACCAGAAGTTTTGAAGCACAGAATAAACCAAGTGGTGAGGAGAGCAAAGAACGGGGGACGGCAATTTAGTCTTAGTTTTAATTAATAATGCAGTTCATAACATCTATAAGACAGATATTTATAGATCCCGCGAATGCGTTACCACCAAGGACAAAATTTTTTTTTAGTTAGCTGTCTGTTGAAAAGACAGGTGGCAAACGAGTTATAATGAAAGGATGATATTAAAGAACTGGGGGGTTACCATGATATTCCGAGAGTGGAAAAGTGACAGCGCTAGATAGCCGTCTAGCGCCATCTCTTACCCACTCTCGTAATAGTACCAAAACATTCTTGCACTAACAGATCATGGTAACCCACCTGAACTGTGGCATTTGTCTTACTGCAAGTTCAAAGCAAAACAGCTGGTAATAATCATTCATTTCCCTTCATTAAGACCTCCTTAAAATAAAAATCATTAACTAAGATTATAGGTAAGTACATATGTATTTTTTAACTAATCGCACCTCCAAACACAACTTACTAATGACATCCACCGTCCACCCCGCGGCCGCGGCACAAAGCTATTTATTTTTAAACAAAGAAAACGCTTATTACACTAGACAAGACAATTTTGTTGATAACTAAATAGACCTGGAAGAGGCACCTTGGGGGCCTTTTATTTTTTAAATCACCCCTGCGTGAAATCTTAGCGTCAAGGAAGGAGCAATGTAATTACTAAGAGAAGGCTTTCGGCTGCTGTATACGCCTTTTTAATTATTTTTTTGTTGTTTTACATAAAGAGATGGTCAGATTGCAGTTTGAGATTTTTGTGATACGGAGCCTGCTTTTAAAAGAAAATGTTTTTTTCTGAAAAGTGTTTGAAAGACATATAAATGAATAGTAGGGTTGTTAAAATCAGTTTTAATTTTGCAAAAATCAAGTGTCACGTGACAAAATGATGTGAAGGGAGAAAGTTTCTGCCCTGTAGTTGGTTGACAAGGTCTAAAGATAATAATAATGATGAAGAACCTCGTGAAAGCTGAGAAAGAGAAACAATTAAAATATCTTGACTTGGCACACGAGGTTGTCGACATGTGGAATGTGAGCTTGGCTATCATTGTGCCGATTATCGTGACGGCCTTATGGCCAAGAGCCTCGACGAACATCTTTCGAGGCTCTGTTTAGGCGGTTGGATCAAGGGCCTGATTCAGAAGGCATTACTCCTCGATACGGCTCGCATTGTGAGGAGGTTCCTATCTCTGAAGCCCTAACCACCGCACCAGTAGCTTGGACCCTGCTCCCGATACCGGCGGACAACACTTTTTTTTATATTTTATTTTATGTCTTTTTTTAAGAAATATTTAAAAATGTAAAAAAATGAGATGATAAATTATTACAGAAGATAATGATGACAAATGGTAAATATTCAACCGGAAAATGGAGCCGACTAAATCGTAACTTAAGCCAAAGGTAGACGAAGGCCTCTTAAACGAATCAAAAGTTAATCTGTACTTTCCTTTTAACGTCGGACCAGAAACTTAAAAATAATAATTACATATTTACATCAGTATTGCGAGCGAAACCTCTTCAGTCCTATTAAAAGTTTAATTTATTTTTAACAGTAGACTGCTCCTTAAACATTTGAAAGACTAACTTGAATTGCGTCTTTTAAAAACTTAACTTAAGTTGCACGAGAACGAAGTTTAGTTTTATTTTTATAGGAAACTATGTCTTAATCTTTTCTGTGCGGGCTTTCGTGATATTTCTGTACAATTCAAAACTCAAAAAAAAACTCAAACATTTATTTAAATTAGACCATTGCAGGCACTTTTGAATTCTTCAAAACAAAAAAAAACTAAGCTACAGTCCCCGTCATCATAACTTGTGAAAGTACTGTGGTTACCCATTCGAAAGCGTAGATCTCTATGGAGAAGAATGGTGAACAATTTACAAGGTGGAAGGGAACATCATTCCATCATTTCCATCGGCGTCGGGTCAACGTTGAAGTACCTGGGACTTATCCTCGACAGCCGGTGGAACTTCGTGGAGCACTTCCGACGTTTGGCCCCTAAACTGGAACGGACTGGGGCTGCCTTCAGGCGGCTCCTGCCCAATCTGGGGGGGCCGAACGCCTCCTGCCGGAGGCTCTATGCGGGGGTCGTGCGGTCCATGGCCCTTTACGGTGCCCCGGTGTGGGCGCGTTCCTTGAGGCGGCGAGCCGCCCATTATCTGATCGCGCCCCAAAAGGTGGTAGCCGTAAGGATGGTCCGTGGGTTCCGCACGATCTCGGGCGAAGCCGCGAGCCTCCTAGCCGGAATGCCACCATGGGATCTGGAGGCGATAGTCCTCGCACGCCTACATGAATGGCGCGCGGGGGTTCTTCGCCGGGGGGTTACTCCGCTGCCACGGCTAATTGCCGCTCAGCGGACAAACCTCCGGGCCGTTCTCATGGTGACATGGAGAGAGCGACTGTCGCAACCCCGTCCAGGGCACGCCACGATAGTGGCGATAAGTCCCCTCTTTGAGGAGTGGCTTGAGAGGCGCCACGGCGTCTTCACCTTCCGCCTAACGCAGGTCCTCACCGGACACGGTTGTTTCGGGAGGTTCCTGCACCGAATCAGGCGGGAGGAGACGCCCGGGTGTTTCCACTGCGAGGATCGACCGGAGGACACGGTGGAGCATACGGTGGAGGTCTGCCCCGCTTGGGCGGAGCAACGCCGTGTCCTCACAGCGGCGATCGGCGAGCCATGGTCCGGAGCGAGACGGAATGGGAAGCCGTCACCTCCTTTTGCGAAGCAGTCATGCTAGCAAAGGAGGAGGCGGAACGTGAGAGAGAGCGTTCCTCCTCACGTTCCAGAAGCCGCGCGAGACGCACCGGGCGTCGGGGGCCACGTGGTGGCCCCCGGCCACCGTAGACGCGGGCCTGTGGACGGTGAGCTATGGGCTAGCTCGCCGTCCCTCCGTCTTAGGACGACAGGCCGTGTCGACGGCGCGTTCGTGTTCCACGCGCGCCTCAAAGAGATGTCAGCATAGGGAAGGGGCCCGCAAGGGCCGATGCCTGCCGGGTGCTGCGGGTTGTTCGAAAGAGATACCGCGGCCCCGGAACACAAAGGGCGATGAAGGAACATGGGTGGGTTTTAGTCAGTAAAAGTCTGACACTCCCTCCCGCTCAGCCCAGAGCGGGAGAAGTAATTTGATGATTTCCCATCCGGAAAAAATAAAATAAAAAAAGGGAACATCATCAATCAATCATCGGTATTCATCATCATTTCATAATTTAAAATCAGCTATGCATTTTGACCGTGTAAGAGATTGCAGTTTTGTAGGACACTGTTTTTTTAATAACCGACAAAAAAAAACTATGATTCAGAATGATGTACTGAACTGAATACGAGGTAACTGCTTTGGCGTCGCCGTCCCTTCCACCCCGAAAAATATAAAAGAAAAATAAACAAATCTCGTAGATATACCACAAATATTTTGTGGGTTCCATTCATTCGAATAAAACCAAGTTTACGAGTTACGGTCGCGACCACAAAAGAGTTGGAACGACGGACGACGGGTAAATAAAATTTAAACAATCAACGGGAAATTATACATAAAACTTGGTTCTGTTTCAATTTAACTTTGTTACAAAAAAGAACTGCTGATCTGTCGAGGGACTAGTGAATTTGAAGATTTCGAGAAGGACTGACTATCCTGCAAAATGTCATGGCCTAATTTAAAGTTTTTCATTAAATATTATGCATTTATATAATTCAGTTTAAAGGTAACTTTGAGGTATTTTTCTATCGAAAAAATGTTATGAAATCGTGTTCTCGAAACAAATAATACCTACGTAGAAGTGGTCAACATTGCTAAAAGTGACTTCTGCGTAGACCAAAACAGCACAACAGTGGGTAATTTACTCACGTGACGGAAGTTACACTCCTAAAAACAAATATGGGACCTATTTTTTATGTTAAT